>JARBWK010000016.1:13468222-14668222 GCA_030556195.1 Anolis apletophallus
CGGTGGGACTTGAGTTCCAAAGAGGAGATTCCTAACTCCCTGCGAATGGTCGGCGGTGATCCCTTGGAGTTGCTACTTTCGAAAAAGTTTATGGAGTAGTCATTGCTCCAAGGATTCGCCGAATGCACCGCTTTGGCTTCGTTGCGTCACTATGCAAAATGGCATGTCCACCTGCTGTTCACATTGTCCCTATGAGTGGCAAAGGAGTACTTTCCATATCTCACGGCGAAGCACAAGAGCGTCTGGCGATGCGCGTAAACACAAAGCGTCAGGACTCTTCCAGGCGCTCCGTTCCTTGAAGGGCATTTATTTCCCTGTGCGATCCTCCATGGGCATTTATTTATTTCCCTGTGCAAAAAAAAAGTCTGTGCCAGACGCAATGCTCTTTTCAAGAGTCCGAGAGGAAGAAACACAAGGGCACTAACCCGATGATGCCTCATTGAGGCCCATTACTGGTGCCCAGTCCTTCATGTTTATATGGAAGAGTAAAGAGGGGAAGAAGGGGCGGAGGTGTCTTTTTTGGCATGTCCAGACAGGTCCCCAAAATTCAGAAGGTTTCTGTCAATCTCCATGTACTTGGTTCCTCTGAGAAATTGAAATGAAGGGGATGAGAGAAAAACGCAGGAAGGAAAACAATGGGTTTGGGGAGTGTGGTGGGGCAGGTTCCTCATGTCTTCTTTTTTTCCCTTTTGGGAGCCATCACGAACCCAAAGGGAAGTCCCATCAACAAAGAGTCTCCAAAGCCGACAGTGGGATCTTTCAAGGCAGCTGCGTCTCCATCCCGCTCCGCCTTTCCTTCCACTTCTTTGGCTTCGAATCTCTTTCAGGGAGCCGCTCGATGCCTTTTCTGTCTCCAGTTGCACCTTTCAATCTTGACAGACTCCCTCCACTTTCTGCTTTCCGCTCCATCCGTGTCCTCAGAAGTCACCCGTCCAAGCCACCATGAAATGTCCATGGGAGTCCAAGTCAGCCTTCTCAACATTCAAAAACTAAAACCGGCACTGGGGGGGAACCTTTCCTTCTCAATGGACCCCAAAGGCAGGCCGAGAAGCCAATGCCCAACATCCGGCCAGTGTGGGTGGGATGAAATCCAGATGCCCCGACCGCGTCCAGCTCCAGTGTTGCTCCCCTTCGGAAACACAAAGCCAAGAGCAGCACATTCATAGTCTCTGGTCCTGGGCATGATGAACCAGTGGGCACTGCTGCTTGCCGCAGAACCAGTGAGCTCAGAGGTGGTTCTCCCTCTGGCAACATCTTGCCTCCGGGTTCTTATGTTTTCCGGCCGCTCCAGTTATATTCAGAATTGCTCTTCTGATCTAAAGACCTATCCAGGGGGGACCGGTGATCGATGGGAGACTTGGCATCATGTGGGGACTTCTGTGAACGCGGGGAGTGAGGATCTGAGAGCTGGGAGTGAGGAGCAGCAAACATCTGCTTATAATCGCCGGGAAAGGGCGGTAGTGGTCTGAAGGACCCTAGCCGTGGTAGCCGACGTGGGGCCGGGGGTCAGGCATCCACCTGAAGTCTTGCTGGTGATAATTCTGGGAACGGAACTCCTCGGGTCTTCGCCGCTTGGAATCGTAGTGGTGCCTAGACGGGACAAGAGACAACCGCAGGAGGCATCAGAAGAAGGCACCCGAGAACATTGTCAGAAATATTAAAAAATGAACTAGGTATGTGTCTTAGGGGTGGTTGATCCATAAAAGAAATTAATTCTAAACTCGTGGGGGGGGGGATTTCCCTTGCTGGGTCGTTATAGAAATTAATCCGAAAAATTTTAAATAAATTTCGTAATTGAAACGTAATTACTAAATAATTTTTGTTTTTATTCGTTACGCCAGCTGGGAGGCTAGAATGGAGGGCTTGCTCTCTTCTCTTCCCTCCCTCCCTCCCCCCCCCAGCTCAGAAGCATCGTGCATTATTTAATGCGCAATACCACTCAGCTGGGGGGGGGGGGGGCAGGGAGGGAAGAAGGGAGTGCTTGCTCTCCTTTCTTCCCTCCCTGCCCCCCCCCCCCGAGCTCAGAAGCATCGCGCATTATATTTAATGCGTGATGCCTCTCAGCTGGAAGGGGCAGGGAGAGAAGAAGGAAGAGCAAGCACTCCCTGCTTCCCTCCCTGCCCCTCCCAGCTGAGAGGCATCGTACATTAAATATAATGTGCAATGCTTCTGAGCTCGGGGGGGGCATCCACTTGACACATGGACACATACACATAGATACATATACATAGAGACACACATATATACACACACATACAAACACATACACACATAGATAGATATACACAGACAAATAAATACAAAAAGCACTATACACACAGACACATATATACAGACACAAATATACACATATACATACATACACAAACAAACATAAATACACAACCACACACACATATAAGTATACACATATACACACACATACACAAATATAGACATATACATACACAAAAACCCACACATACATACACACACACATAAATCAACACACACATATATACACACAAACATACACATATAAACACACACAAAACACATAATCACATCATTCCCAACAATACAATACCCAGACTTCCTCAAATCTCCTACATAGGGCACAGCAACGCGTGCCGGGTTCAGCTAGTAAGAATATAATCTCAAACTGTGATAGATACTCTCTTCGCTCCCTTTTCCGTTTGTAAGAACTAAACCGCGCCAAGGTTTGGCGCGGTTTAGTTCTTGGCAGGGAAGGAGGGGTGGACGCCTGGGGAACAGGAGGAAAGAGCAAATAAGGTAGCAATAATATCAAACGTAATTAGAAAAATAATTCATTTAGTAGCGTAAGTAGGCATGGAATCAATAAACATTTCAATAATAATACAATTGCATAAATCATAAACATGAGTATTATACACAGAGCATGGTAATACAATCAATTCACGTCCTTCCACAATATTGGAGCCTCCACTTCAATGTATTAATCTATCAGTATCAATGGCAAATGCCTATAAGTGTCCAAGTAGAAATAACCTTGAGACGAAAGGAGTGGGGGTTGGAGACTGGCTCACAAGGATGATGGGTCGGGAGTAGTTTCGAAGTACAGTGGATGATAGGAATCAGAAGGATGATAGGAAGTCCGTATCGGGAAAGCAAAAGTTGGAAGTCCTGCTAATGGCGCGAGCAAACGCCTATCTGTTGCACCAGGCTTCGCCCAATGGCGTGTCGCTAGGAGTTCTGGTAATTGTAGTACTGGTACGGAGGCAAATGCCAGCGGGAATCCAACTTAAAGGCTGGTTAGGACTGTGTTACAGGGAACACAGTCCCCTCAAGCGGAGCCCCTGTACGGGCGTTCCGCAAGGGACGCCTGACGGCGTGAGCTCTATCCGGGGCCGGCAACGGGCCGTTTTGTCAGAGACTTCCTCAGAGGCTGTGTAAATAATAACAAATAGGCGTCCTCGCACTCAGATGAGAAATCATATAGTATCTTCCAAGTTACATGGAGGACGGACCATTTCCCCCGGATGGAATTTCCTCCTGTTCTCCTGGCTCTCTCTCCGCTTGTGAGGGAGAGCCTGGGGAAATGGAGGAAAGCTGCTTCCAAAGCGCCCGCCTCAGCTCTCAGCTGCCGAGAGGAGAAAGCAGGGTGCTGCTGCCCCCCAATCTCCTCTCGCGAGTTGAGAACTGAGGAGGGGGAAAAACGACCTAATAACGTGACCTTTACAAAAAAAAATGGCGATCCCGGGTTCGGTTTTGAAACTTCACTTCCGGGTTGGACGCCGAGGGTCGATATAAGGTCCAAATAATTTCAAATACGAAATATTAACGGGTTTCAAAGTATTTAAATTGGAGATATCCACCCCTAATGTGTCAATCACTGAAAGGGTTAAATGAATGCCATGGCTCAGCAAAAGCCATAGCTCTGTATAAGCAGGTGTGCCTGCAGCTCAGTGCCGTCAGTCTGAGGTAAACCTCCGTGGGAGAAAGGCCTCAGTCTGTGACAAGGCCTCACTATGTGAGGTAGGCCTCAGTATGAGAAGGCCTCGTGTGTGAAGCTCCAGCCTGAAGGTTGAACTTCATTTGTGTTATGGAAACCTTGTTCTTGTAAACCAGTGTCTCCCAACCAGTTTCTTCCCCCTCCTGCCGAACACTTTTTCTTCTCCACTCGGGCTCCCTTCTTCCCAGCCTCGCTCTGCTCAAGCTGCCGCCATTTTGATCCGAGGGGGCAGCGTGAGCATGTTTAGGAGGGGAGGGGGGAGGGAGGAAGACGTGGGGCAAGCCTGTGCAGTAGCGCCCACATGGGTCACGTCTTCCTCCCTCCCCCCTCCCCTCCTGAACATGCTCACACTGCCCCAGGGGTGCTCAGGACGTCGATCGCGATCGACTGGTCGATCCTGAGGCCATCTGGAGTCGATCCCAGCTGATGCGGCACTTCTAGAGGGGGCGGAGCCAAGCCGTGCCAGGCCCCGCCCCCTCCTCACCGGCTTTAGCTCTACCACAGCTTCTGCAACCTTGAGAAGGGTAGAGGAGGGTATTACCAAGCCAGTGGTGGCTAGCTATGCCATCACTAACTTGGCATACCCCCCTCTGCCCTGGAGAAGCTGTGGTAGAGCTCCAGCCAGGGGGCGGAGGGGGCGGAGGGGGTGGAGCCAAGCGGCACCAGGCCCCGCCCCCTCCCCACCAGCTTTAGCTGTACCACAGCTTCTCCAGGGCAGAGGGGGTATGCCAAGCCAGTGGTGGCATAGCTAACCATCACTGGCTTGGCATAGCTAACCCTCACTGGCTTGGCATACCCCCCTCTGCCCTGGAGAAGCTGTGGTAGAGTTCCAGCCAGGGGGAGGAGGGGTCGGAGTCAAGCCGCACCAGGCCCCGCCCCCACCCCAGCTCCGCCCTGCTTCTCTCAAGGTAGATCTTTCTGTCTTAGATTTATTATAAGTAGCTCGCATGCTGAAAAAGTGTGGGCCCCCTGCACTGCCCCCTCGGATCAAAATGGCAGCAGAAGCAAGAGCAAAGCGAGGCAAAGTGAGCAGAGTGAGGCTGGGAAGAAGGGAGCCCGAGTGGAGAAGAAAAAGTAAGTGTTGGGCAGGAGGGGGAAGAAAGGGCGCGGAGGGGGAGGGGGAGGAAGAGGTCTCTGTCAAAAGCTGGCACGGGCAAACTTGGACCTTCCAGGTGTTTTGGACTCCAACTCCCACCATTCCTAGCAGCCTCAGGCCCTTTCCTCCCCCCCCCTCAGCCACTTAAGCAGGAAAGGGCCTCAGGCCGTTAGGAATGGTGGGAGTTGGAGTCCAAAGCACCCAGAGGGCCAAAGTTTTCCCATGCCTGTTTTAGGGACCTTAAAGTGGTGAGCCTCCTTCCAACACTGTGATTCTGGATAGAAAACTAACAACAACATAACATTGTTTGAGTCCACAGTGCTCTCTGGCTGTAGGTGAACTACAACTTCCAAACTCAAGGTCAATTCCCAAGCAAACCCTTTCAGTACTTTCTGCTGGTAATGAGAGTTCAATATGCCAAGTTTGGTTCAATTCCGTTGTTGCAAGAGTTCAGGATGCTCTTTGATTGTGTGTTAACTATAAATCCCAGAAACTGTAACTCCCAAATGTCAAGGTCTATTTTCCCCAAACGCCATCTGTCTTCACATTTGGGCATATTGAGAATTCATGCCAAGTTTGGTCCTGATCCAACACTGTTTCAGTCCACAGTGCTCTCTGGATATAGGTGAACTACAACTCCAAAACTCAAGGACAATGCCCACCAAACTCTTACAGTATTTTCTTTTGGTTATGGGAGTTCTGTGTGGGAAGTTTGGGTCTTTCTTCCATTCCTTCCAGGATATCTATGCTGTGTTCATCGAAACAGGCCCAGATTTCACACTGAGTGCATAAATACATTTAACAACATATTAACTATACGTATTACTGTGTTAGAGTGTCATTTTGTGTCATTTGGGTTTTGTAAATGTAAAAAATGTGCCGCGGCTCAAAAAAGGTTGAAAAACACTGTTGTAAACCTTATTATTTTGCTATAAAGAAAAGCCTCCTAAGGAAGAGATAACATTGGGTGGCCATCTGTTGGGGGTGCTCTGAATGCAATTGTCCTGCTTCTTGGACTGGACGGCCCACGAGGTCTATTCGAGCTCAATAATGCTATGATTCTATGATTAGTCTGTATGTTTTTGTCCTTTTGATCACTTTGGGCTACTGGTGCTGGGTCCCGCTGCTGCTAAGAAGTCACTCTGCTGTGCGTTTATGAGGAGGGTCTTTTGTTAATAAGCCCACTCGCCCAACAAACATGGCCCACTTTGCGGTCTTAGGAATTGCATTCCCATATATTAGAGTTCTAGATGTTGTTAGACTGCACTTGCAGGGGTCCCGGTTAGCAAGATCTGGAGGACACCCCCTCAGGCCCGGATTATCCATAAGGCCACACTAGGCCATGGCCTAGGGGCGCAAGTCAAGGGGGGCGCAGTTCACACGAACTAAAATATATATTATTATTATTTTTAAAAACCCGCCACACATGGCATGGAGATGACTCTCTCTCTCTCTCTGGATAGGGCAGGGGATGAGGGAATCATAGGCTGCGAATGGAGCCGGAAGTGTCTGTGCTGTGCTCTCGCCAGGGCCTCTTTGGCCCAGAGGGGAGGGGGGCGCTCGTCCTCCGGCTGCGTCACGGGCGTGCGTGCATGTGTACCGGGCGTCGTGGCGCATGCGCAGGAGGGGGCTTTGGGGAGCGGCTGAGTCAGCTCGAGGAGAAGCGGGCCATCATGGCGGCGTCAAGGACTAGGCTGAGGAGGAGCGCGGTGGTGTTGCCATGAGGGCCGGACGGTGAGGGAGGGCCCGAGGCCTCGCCCCCACACAGGGAAGGCGGAGAAGGGAGGCCGGGGAGGAAGTCCGCCACTGAGCTGAGCTGAGGGGCCTCCAAGCCAGGCCTTGGCCCTCCTCACTAGGCCTCCTCCTCACCCTTGCATTTAGAGCCCTCCGATCACCTCCCTCCTCTATATTATTATTATTGTTATTGTTATTATATTCTCTTTCATTTACAACACTCAAATAGCCTTCTTCCTGTAGATTATTATTATTGTTATTGACTCAAGGAAGGAGGGCGTGCAGAACTGCAAGGAGAAGGAGGTGGTGGGGAGTGCGATAGAGGTTGGTTTGGGGGCATAATTCCAAAGTGTGGCCTAGGGCGCCAAAAGGGCTTAATCCGGGCCTGCACCCCCTGCCTTTAAAAAGGAGGCTGGCACTTTTATAACACAATTTGGGACAATATCTGTTTTGATCCACCATTCAATTCAGCCTCATTTGACACAATGGCCAATAGCTGTACCCCTAAAAAGTAACGCCCCCAAGCTCTTGGAGTGGGGGACATATAAACTTTGTTGACTGCTGAATCCTGGATACAACAGACGTGAATGCTCACCGGTCATAGTAGTCGCGGTGGCCCCGGTGGTCCCGGTCACTGTTGTACTGCTCATAGGGCCGCTTGCGGGAGGGGTTGTTTGGCCGGTAGCTCCCCGAGCTGCGATGAGGGTCCCCACGGGGGCGGCGGTCTCCGTAGTGCTGCTGCTCCTTGTACCAGTGTTGGTCGTACGGATGGTGCCGTTCTCCACCCCATCCTTGGTTGGCGTTGCCGCCGTAGTTGAACTTGCGGTCCCGCTGCCAGTCGCCTCGCTCTGCAGGAAAGGAAAGGGAAGCTCTTAGGTAAGAGCCCAGGGCTTTGGGAGCAACTTGTTTTTAGACTTATACATGGGCCAAGGAAAGGGAGTTAGCTGGCTTTTGCTGTCTCGCGTTGTGCCGGCTTCTGCTTGGTCCTCTTACCCGAATTACTGAAGTGCCTTTTATTCGGGGGGGCCGTAGTTGTCGCGCTGGTGCCCATGCATCTGGGAAGGATGGGGCAGCGGGTGGTGGACCTTCGGAGGAGGAGTGGCGTGGGGCAAGGAAGACATCACAGAATCCCAGTTGGACCCAGAGGGCTCCGGGCGAAACACCTTCTTGCCTCCCGTGGCCTCTTCTTTCTTCTGCTGCTCCAGCTGAGAGCAAAAGGAGGCGTTGGTGACAAACACAACAGTGACCTGGCCAAAAAAGGTTTCTGGGCCCTGATCAAACCACTAGGCCTGGGCAATCATGGTTCTAAATTGTTCTAAAGTACTTACAAAACTAACGTTCTGGTGGTGAACACTAGGTGGTGCTGGTGCTTTGCTTCTACAGTGTTGCTAAAGTTCTGGTGGTGAACACTAGGTGGCGCTGGTGCTTTGCTTCTACAGTGTTGCTAAAGTTCTGGTGGTGAACACTAGGTGGTGCTGGTGCTTTGCTTCTACAGTGTTGCTAAAGTTCTGGTGGTGAACACTAGGTGGTGCTGGTGCTTTGCTTCTACAGTGTTGCTAAAGTTCTGGTGGTGAACACTAGGTGGTGCTGGTGCTTTGCTTCTACAGTGTTGCTAAAGTTCTGGTGGTGAACACTAGGTGGCGCTGGTGCTTTGCTTCTACAGTGTTGCTAAAGTTCTGGTGGTGAACACTAGGTGGCGCTGGTGCTTTGCTTCTACAGTGTTGCTAAACTTCTGGTGGTGAACATTTCAGAACTCTAACAAAACTTTCAAAACTTCATTATTATTTCATTATTGGCGATTTTTAAGACAGAACCAATTAGGAACTGCCATTTATAATGAAGTTTTGCAGGAGTCCCCAAGGCCCATTGCATCCTCCCTTGTTTAGATTATTTATTTATTTATTTATTTACGACATTTATATGCCGCCCTTCTCATCTGAAGTGGACTCAGAGCGGCTTACAAGTAAAATGTAAATACAATATATTATATTATTGCCATAGCACAATATTAATATTATATATCACATTGTACTGTAATATTATTAGTAATATAACATGTAATACAAAATATAAAATTTTAGTATCTTATTATTTTTAGTATTATTATATTGTATTAGATGCCTCACTCTCACCTCTTCATCCTGGGACCGCTTCTTGTGCGCCATCTTGTATAACTTGTGCAGCTTCCTCGCGTCAAATTCCGTGAACTTGGACACAAAGATCCACAGGTTCCTGGGGAAATGAAAGGGAGTGTTTCTCCCCCCGTGCTTGCTGGGGTTTCCCTCTCGTGTCCCTTGAGCCCAGTGACGGAAAGCCTGGCTTACCTCCTCCAGAGCTTGGTGTGTTCCTGGTCGGAGTACTCTTTCAAGCACTCGGAGATGCGGTCGCCAATCTTCAGCAGGCAGCTGCGGGTGTGCTCCAGCTGTTCCTGCACCGAGAGCCCTCGGTCCGGTTTGTCCAGCTGCTTCAGAGCTTTCTTGACGGGCCGCATCCTCTCTTTGCACTGAAAAGGGGAGCAAGCAAAGAGCAACGCTACGTCTTAGTCGCGTTGGCCAAGAGTGGGATGGAAGGAGTCAGGGTTGTTTTTCAACCTTCCTATTCCATTGTGATTTTCTTTTAACTATTTATATTTTTAATTGGTTCTTAATCTGTTTAATGTATTATTTATGGCAGACCCGGGCAACCTACGGCCCGCGGGCCGGATGCGGCCCGGCAGCCGATTCTGTCCGACCTGGGGAGAAGGGCGTCGGGGGTGGGGCCAAGAGGAAGGGGTGCCGCTGCCGCCATCCCATCGCGGGCTCTGGGGCCTGTGTTGGCAGACAGCCCGCCGCACCAGAGAACAATTGGAGGAGCGGCGGCTTTGGAGTGCCTGCCATCCCGGGAGGCGATCCGGGCCTGCAGCGGGAGCAGTCAATGATCTGCGGTGGCTGATCGCCCTGGCAACCTGGAAGACTTGATCGTCTTCCAGTTCGCCAGGGTGATCAGCCGCCTCAGGTCGCCAACTGCTCCCGCTACAGGCCCGGATAGCCTCCCGGGATGGCAGGCACTCCAAAACCGGGATGGCATGCACTCCATGGCAGGGCAATCAGCTGGGGAATGGCTGGGGGCGAGAGCGGGCAGAGGCCTGTAGCCTCTGATCGTCTGCTGCTCTGCTTTGCTGCGGCGGCAGCTGGGTCCTCTCTGGGCTGGGTCCATTGGGCCATTCCATCTTGGGATCCTTCCTCTCTTGAGGATGTCAGCCTCCGTCTTGGTTCGCACCTTGTCTTCTTGAATTTAATTTTATTTTAGTGGTTTTTATTATTATTTTATAATAATTTTATAATAATAATATAATAATAAATAATATAATATGTTGTATTATATTATAATTTCAATATATTATAATGTCTCTATGTATACTATAATATAATAATTATGATATTAATACTAATAATATATGAATATTTCTTGATATATTAATATGTTAATATTAATGTGTAATATATAGCAAATATAGTAAATAAATAAATAAATAATGTAGATTAGAATGTAGGCAGCAGCACTGACTTGGGTGAAAGACTGGGCCATATTAACAAAAAGAAGATTGTTAATTTTAGAAGGGAGTGATGTACGGCGCGGCTGGCATGCATACCTATGGTATGACAAAGCCAAGGTAGAAAAACAATTTACAAATCATTATATAAGAGCGGCCTTATTGAAAGTATGGTGCAAATATAAAAATCAAACCTACCAAGCGACGCCCCTCTGGATATCCCCACTCGAAGCGCAACATAAGAAGGAACTTCCCCTAACTAAATGGCACACGTATAAAGACTTAATTGAAAGAGATGGGGAGGCCTGGAAGTTAAAAACTCGAGAAAATCTAAGAGACGCAGGTATAAACCTGCCGTGGTTTCATTACGCCCAACTTAAAGACTATTTCAGAACAGACAAAAGAAACAACTTCACCCAGATTCAAACAACATGGGATTTGGTTATGTTAAAAGACAAAAAGTTGATAAGAATAATATACAATCAACTATTAGAGAGAGATACTGAAACGGAAGTTGTAAAAGACAATATGATTAAGTGGGCGCAAGACTTCGGCCACTCCATATTACTGCGAGAATGGGAAGAAATATGGAGGAAGAACATGAAATATGCTGGAGCAACAACAATTTCGGAGAATTGGATAAAACTGTTCTATCGCTGGCACCTAATTCCACAAAAGCTAGCCAAGCTCTACAAAAATGTAAATAATAAGTGCTGGAAGTGCAAGGAGCAGATAGGGACCTTCATGCATTGCTGGTGGTCGTGCCCATTAACTAAAAAGTTCTGGAAGAAGATTCACATACACATCCAGAAGATTTTAGAGATGGAAATCGAGTTCAAACCAGAATATTATTTACTAAATTTGACGGAGGGTAAACTAGTTATGGAAAAAGATAAAATATTTTTCTTTATGGCTGCGGCAGCAAGGGTGGTCGTGGCAAGGAACTGGAAACAGGGAAACTCCCCAGACCCAATAGAATGGGCTAAAAAACTATCCGAGTACATGGACATTGACTCTTTAAAAAGTTTAGTCAACAATCAGAACCCAAAGTTCAAGACAAACTGGCAACCCATTAAAGCCTATCTTAAAAAAGCAAAGATCTAAGAATGTACTGCAACCAAGAGAAGCACAAGAGAGGATGGTTGAAAATGTACTGCGACTTGATGAACGACAAGTTAAGACTGATCCCCTGTCATCCTGACTGGGAGACAAGGATACCTTTCGGCTGACACAGCAGCCAGCAACTTTACACCACTTTTCCTCTTCGCGCTTTTTCACCCCCTATTTTTTCTTTCCTTTTCCTCTTTCCTCTTCGCTTTCCCCTTTTTCTCTTCTACCTCCTCCCCTCCCTCTATCCCCCTCCCACCCCTCGATTCCTGTTTCCCGCTTACTCTTTACAACCCCTTTTTTCTCTCCCCCCTTCTCTCTTTCTCCCTCCCCCCCGCTCACCTCTGTCATCTATACTTCTATACTTTTACTCACTGATTGTAAAATAAACTCAATAAAATGATTAAATAATAAAAAAAGAATGTAGTTCAGCCTTTAGGTGCGGCCCTCCATAATATTTTTTGGCTCTCGTGTGGCCCCTAGGAAAAAATAATTGCCTACCCCTGATTTATGGTATAATTGTTGTTTATTATTTGTGTGTGGCATCGAATCGCTGCCGTTGTTAGCCGCCCTGAGTAGAGAAGGGCGGGTTATAAATAATTGAATAAATAAATAAATAAGGCTGGCACAGAGTCTGGCCAACGGGACAAAGACTTAAATGTTTAAAGACCGAATGCAGCACAAGTTTGACGTTCTTCCATGTCTTAAAACCCCAAGATTTGGGAAGTCCGCCCCTTCCACTTGCTTTTTCTCGCCACCCATATTCGGTGAGAGGAACACCTACTATGCTGAAGGTCTCCTGGTCCAAGTCATCCTCTTCATCTTCGCCGATAGGGACGGGATCACTCCCGGCTGTAATGTGGACAGGGCCCTGAGACCGCTTGCCTTTCCGTGCCGATTTGGACTCACCGCCTTTCGGCTGCAAAGGAAGAAAACCACGCCAGTGAGCTCAGTGAGTGGTTTCCGAGAGGGCTCCACTTACCTGTGGGGTCCCTCAAGGTGCCATTCTTTCCCCTTTATTATTTAACATCTATATGCGACCACTTGCTGGTCTGGTTCGAAGCTTTGGGCTGGAATGTTATCAGTACGCTGACGACACCCAGCTCGTTCTGAAGATGGAAGGCCGGCCGGACTCCGTACCTTCTTGTTTCCAACAGTGCCTTGAAGCCGTGACTGGTTGGCTGCGTGCCAGTAGATTGAGGGTGAATCCGGCAAAGATGGAGATACTGTGGCTGGGCCGCCCGGTGGGTGGGGAGGTCCGACTGCCTAGCTTGGATGGTGAGGCACTTTGCCTGACATCCTCAGTAAAGACCCATTGCTGTCGATGGAGGCCCAGGTCTCCAGCGTCAGCAAAACCGCCTTCTTCCATCTGCGGTAAGCTAGGCGTCTGGCCCCCTACTTATCCAGAGACGACCTGGCCACAGTGCTCCAAGCCACGATCATCTCGAGACTCGACTACTGTAATGCTCTTTACATCGGCCTGCCCTTGTCAGTGATCCGGAAACTTAAGCTCGTCCAGAATGCCGCTGCACGACTTCTCACTGGGACTCCAGTGAGATGTCACATAACTCCCATCCTCCAGCAGCTCCATTGGCTTCTGGTCGAGCACCGGATCACCTTCAAGGTGATGGTGTTAACCTTCAAGGCCTTGCATGGTCTGGGGCCGCTGTATCTGAGGGACCGTCTCTTCCCCTACCAACCCCAGAGGTCACTTCGTTCCGAACAAATGAATCTCCTGGAAGTGCCAACTTTTAAAGCAATTCTCCTCACATCGATCCGGCGCAGAGCCTTTTCTGTAGTAGCGCCGTCAATCTGGAACACCCTTCGAAGCAATTTGCGGGCCTTGCATGATCTACTCTCTTTCCGCAAGGCCTGCAAGACCCACCTTTTCCGGCTAGCCTTTGATCGCTAAGCTGGAAAATCTTTATTGGTCTAGTTTAATATGTTGTTTTACTCCTGTGATGCTTTTATATGTTTGTAAGCCTCTCCGAGCCCTCGGGGAGTGGCGGCGTACAAGTCCAAATAATAAATAAATAATAAATAAATAAAAGCAAAATCGGCGACATGACCCAATTTCACCCCGATGCAAGAAACGAGAGGAAGATGGAGCCTTAACTCTGCTTGGTGAAATTCCCGTTCTATTAAAAAAAATAAACAACAAAGTCCCCTCCAGGGGCGATAAAGCAGGGATAATAATAATAATAAGTTTTAGTGTATGTTTTATGGTATGTTTATTGTACGTTTTATTGTATGTTTTTATTGTGCTGTAATCCGCCCCGAGCCTGCAGGGAGGAGCGGAATATAAAATTGAATAATAAATAAATAAATAAATAATAATAATTTCCCCAGCCCTTATGATTGTGAAGATAGCACCTCAAAGTCCAGAAAGGACCATCCAGCCATGAAGGTTTGGTAACTCCAACGCCAAACAAAAGCAGCTCCGTGCAGAGCTTGGAAACACTTTTTTAACGCATAGCGGCTGGCTGGGAGATTATGGGAGTTGTCATTCAAAAGTACCATATAGATCTGAGTATATGCTGACCCAAATATAAGCCGAGGCACCTCATATTACCTCAAAAAACTGGGAACACTTGTTGACTCAAGTTTAAGCCAAGGGCGGGAAATGCAACAGCTACTGATCAGTTTCAAACGTAAAAATAAAAATAGATACCAATAAAATTAAAATATACACACACACCTGAATATAAGCTGAGGGGGGCTTTTTCAGCCTCAAAAATTATGCTTTAAAAAATTGTGACATCGGGAAAGTGGCGCAGCTGGCTAAGTGTCAGCTGCATAAGATCTCTCTGACCAGTAGGTCATGAGTTCGAGATCTGCCCAGGTTGAGGTGGGTGCTCGGCCTTTAAGTGTAGCCTGCTGTCGTCCTTTGCAGCCTGAAAGACAGTTGCATCTGTCAAGTAGGAGATAAAGGTACCACATTAAGTGGGGAGGCAAATTTTGACTGAATTATGAGGCCATTAAAGAACTCCAGGAACGCTTAGGAATGCAGAAGGAACAATAAGAGATGAGGAGTGCGTCAGCTCCCCCTGGTGGCCAGAGTTTGCCTCTGTTCGTCTATATGTGTGTATGTGGAAGTATAAGTTGCTTACCTGTAACTGTATTTCTTTGTGTGTCTATCTGTGGAATGCGCACATAGTGGGTTCTCTGCGCCTGCGCAGCAAAAACACGGACATTCTAAAGCTCTCTAAAAGAAATTAACTAAGGCCCCGCCCACCCAGCATGGTATAATACCCAGTGGGCGGGGCTTGCCCCTCAGTTCCTTGTCGCCGACAGCAACAGGATAAAGCATTTAGCATGACAGAGGGGAGGAAGGGAGGGTTTCGTGCGCATTCCACAGATAGACACACGAAGAAATACAGTTACAGGTAAGCAACTTATACTTCTTAATGTAATAATATATGATATAATGTAGTGTTACATTGCATTATAATTTAAAATAATTGTTTAAAATGATTTATTTAAATAAGTAATTTTATTTTGTTTAAATAAATAATGTTATTTATTATTTTAAAGATAATATAATATAATAATATATAATATAATATAGTGTTACATTGCATTGCAATTTGATATAATATAATATAATGTCAATATATTGTATTATGTTATAGTATAATAATTGTAATGTAATAATAATAATAATAGTATTACAGTATGGTATGTGGTATATGCATTTGGTATTGGTGGTGTTGTATTGTAACACAGTATAATACTGCCAATGATAATGTGATACAATAATTATATTGTGATATTATAATTTATATATTTGTATTACATGCAATATTGCTAACAATATTGCGATATGTTGTAATGTTAATTGTTGTTTTTTCAGTTTGTTGTAAGCCGCACCGGCAATATTGTTATATGTACACTGTAAGCCACTCTGGCAGTATTGTTGTTTGCTGTAAGCCACTCTGAGTCCCCTTCGGGGTTGAGAAGGGTGGCATATAAAAATAGTAAATAAATAAATAAATAAATAAATAAATAATTCTTCGTGTCTTCTGTGGAATGCGCACATAGTGGGTGATATAACAAGCTTCATACCTGGAGGTGGGTCATGCCACACAGGAGAAGAGAACTGCTCTGCCGAAGGCAGCATCCTTCTTGGCAAGTATATCCAATTTGTAATGAGCCGCGAATGTGGATGGAGTTGACCAGGTTGCAGCTTTACAGATTACGTCTATAGGAACACCTCGAAGGAAGGCCTGAGATGTAGCAACAGCTCTGGTGGAATGAGCTTTAACGCCCGAGGGCAATTCTTTAGTAGAATGAGCCAATTGGTCGGCCAAGCGGATTGCCGAGACTATCCATGAGGCCAGGCGTTGAGAAGTGAGGGGAAGGCCCAATGCATCCTTCCTATATTTTAGTGGTGGGGGAGGGGGGGGGAGACAGGAGGATAGGAATTCTTGTAGCCTTTAAGGAAGCGAGTGATCAGGGGTTCCTGAAAGAGAGATGGTGAGCCGTACTTTCTTCTAAACCAGGGCTGTCCAACTGGCGGCCCGGGGGCCGTATACGGCCCCCAGCCCCTTCCCTACGGCCCCCTAAGCTTTTTAATAAAAAATAAAAATTGAAAAATAAAATAAATATTTAAAAAAATACCTACTTCCGGGTTCGGAGCAAGTATCGCGAGAATACGCAATCCACACGGGATTTCACTGTCAACGCGAGATCACGCCGGCGTTGACAGCGAAATCCCGTGTGGATTGCGTATTCTCGCGATACTCTTCGGCTACTCTACTACTGGGTCGCTGAGGCCCACAGACGCGATTAGGACCTTCTTTGACTCAGTCGGTCGTCGCCTCTCTCGTCGTCCGGGTACTCCTGGATCCTGCGCGTTTGGAAAACGTAGGCCGAAGCAGGGGGCTCCTCAGGGGGCTCCTCATTCCCTCCCCCCATCAGCGCCCTGAGGAAGCGGTTACACGAAACGGCCATCTTGGTGTCGTCAGCTTACCTCCAGCCGTTGGCGCCTGCCCACCATAGCAGTCACCAGCTCTGCCACCTACCAAGGCTCCCCTATTGGCTCAGTCGCAGGTCCATGAGTTACCATACTCAGGACTTTACTAAGGGTGACTTAGTGTCATGTGGAATACTCTTTTGCCCAAACTGTATATGGGCTTGTGATTCATGCTTATCCGTGTATTGATCACATGTTTGATTAATTGCATTACATTGTACTGTTTGTAATATTGTTTTGCTATTGAGCATATACTGTTATACAATATAGTGATTTTTACCTACATATGCTATGTTTGGTATTCCTTTGATACGGCCCCTTTAAACATTGTAGTTTAGCAGTGTGTATAGAAGCTTCTGGAAGCATCTCTGGCTTGTGAGGGAGCGAAGGGCCTGGCCCGCCTCCCACCCCGCTTGCTAACCTTGCCGGCGACTTGGCCCAGCCTCACGATGCACATGTTGGAGGAAGAGGCAGCGGTGGGGGCCTCTCCACTCCCTGGAGTGCCACCGCCCCGATGCAGGCGTATCCACGCCGCTCCCCTCTCTTATTTATTTATTTATTAGATTTATTGGCCGCCACTCCCAGCCAGCTCGGGGCGGCTTACATCAAGCAGCACAATAAAACAATAAATCTACAACAGCAATAAAACCACAAGAATAAAACAATATGCTAAGAGATAGCATGTTACAACTCAAAAGCCTGCCGGAATAGGACCGACTTGCAGGCCTTCTGAAAAGCCAGCAGATTACGCAAGGGCCGAGCCTCTGGGGGTTGTGCGTTCCAGAGAGTGCGTTCTTGCGAAACATGAGCTCAGGGGCGAGGGCGGCTGCGCGGCGGCGCGTCCCAACCCACCCTCTCATGTGGGAGAGGGCAAGCGGCGACTGAGGCAGGGCAGCAGCAATTTCATAGCCGCTTCCTCTGCCTATGGCGCACGCAGCTGAGAGCTGGCTGGCCCCGCCTCCATCTGAGCTGCGCGCGTTACCTTCGCTCTCCTTCCCCAAATTCTGCGCACACAGCTCAGCTGGAGGCAGGGCCAGTGCCAAGCTCTGCATCCAGGCTCTCAGCTGTGTGCGCGGAATTGAAGGCGAAGGAGGGCGAAAGAGGCGCGCACAGGTAAGCCATCAAAAATCATCGAAAGAGCCAAATATGGCTCACGAGCCATAGGTTCCCGACCTCTGCCTTAGTCCCTCCTTATCCAACATTTTTACTTATCCAACATTGTGCCGTCCTGTTTATGTTGGATAAGCGAGACTCTACTGTATCTGGTACTAGCTGAGGACCCAGCGGTGCCCGGGTTATTTGAGGAAGGCATTGTGTGCCAAGGTTGGTTCCTATTAGATGTTTATGTGGCTTGCAGTGGTCTCAGGAACTTAGTGAAGGTACTGTGAGTCCCGGGGGCCTAGTCAGGAAAATCAAGTTAAGGAAGCCTAACAATATCCCATGAGCTGAGGCCTAGTCAGGAAAATCAAGTTAAGGAAGCCTTTCTGTCAATTTTGGGGCTGGTTTGTGTTTTATAGGGGCTTTAATGTTGTTTGGAAAGTGAATGACGTGAAGGTACTGCAAATCCCATCATTCGTGGCCCATCCTGCCCTAAACCACAGCAGGTTGTGAAGTGGGCCATTGGTTGCCTGTTTGCCAAGTTTGGTCCTGATCTGTCAGTTCTGTGGGCCTCAGTGGCTGACTGTCTGAGGCCTTTCCCTTTCCCTCTGAGTCACATTGGAATGTTTGAATTTGGAGGCAATTATGCAAATTCCATTTCAGTGGCAACCAATCTCCTCTATCTGGGGCCGTAGAATGTTGGAGTTCTGAGGCTTGCCAGTTAGAGCCCGTTATGCAAATAATCCCACAATGGCAGCCAATCGAAACGTTGTCACATATTCCTCCCGTTGCTCGGTCGCTCGGCCGCACCACCGCAAACACTGACTTTTATTATATGTAATAGATAGATAGGGAGAAATTAGATAAAACCACAATGAAACATCATACTGGCTGTTGGATATGAATGAGCGAATTGCCTTTTCAGACTTTGGAAGTGAATAGGCATGTGTGATTGATTGGAATATTGCATCGTAAGTACTAATGTAACAAATTTGATCCGACTTACGATGACTTAACAAAGAAATTGCACACCCCTATTTTATACATTTAGAGAAGAGGCATCCTAAAGAATCCCTTGCTCAATTTTTTGAGTTCAGAAAGACCTATTCCCTTCTGTCCTCTTGGATTTGGCTTATCCAGGAGCAATACTGGACGAACATTTTTGCCAACATGTAGCTCCTGCAGTGAAGCATCACTTCCAGGGACATCAGCTGCACCTTAATTTTGCTCTTTTCCAACAGGCTGCACTTGGCTTTTGCAAGACTAGTGGCAAGGAAAGATTGCTGGACATGGAGCATGCCGGCAACTGCTTATACATGCATAATGAGCCTGCCTTTGAAAACAAATCTTTGTAATATCCCATATGTTGTATTACAGAAACCTGAGGTTCCAGATGGATCCATCCTTTTTGCAGCTGCCGTGTTTGCTGTAAATAAACATGGGTCTTCTGCTCAAAATACAAGTAGTGTGGATCAGTGTTTCCCAACCTTTTTTGAGCTGCGGCACACTTTTAACATTAAAAAATCCGGGGGCACACCACCAACCAAAATGACACAAAATGACACTCTAACACAGTAAAGAATGGCTGGGGGATGGTGGCCTGCTGGGAGCAGCTGCTGGGAGTGCCGAAGCCGGGAGGGGAGGAGCCAGGCCATGCCATGCCCCGCCCCCCCCGGCTTCCGCTCTCCCTCAGCTTCGCCAGCCTTGAGGGGGCAATGCCAAGCCAGCATTGTGCTGGCTCTGCCACTGCTGGCTTGGCACTGCTCCCTCAAGGCTGGTGAAGCTGTGTGAGCGCTGAAGCCAGGGTGTGGGGGAGGGCACCATGCCCTGCCCCCTCCCCCGGCTTCAGCTCTCCCACAGAGGAGGAGCATGAGTGGTGGACTGGCTTCAGTGGACGGGGCTCCTCCGCGCGGCTTCAGCGTGCGAGGGGCGAGAGTCATGGTGGGAGTCATGGCGGATTGGAGGCTGGCTGGGGAAACGGCCGAAGGAGGCGGCGCTCCGGCCCCTTCTTCTTTTTCTTCGCCGCCGCCCGGCCCTTCCTCCTCCTCCCCCAAGCAGCAGGAGTTCAGCAGGAGGAGGGGGAAGGAAGGGGGGAAGGGGGCAGAGAGCTTTTCTCGAGGCACACCTGATGATCGCTCACGGCACACTAGTGTGCCACGGCACACTGGTTGAGAAACACTGGTGTGGATAACAAAACACATGCATTTTAGGACCCATGAACATCTAGTGGGATCTAACTGCCCACATCACCTTTGGCCCAAAGATTGGACAAACGTTAAAATCATAGAGCCATAGAGTTGGAAGAGACTCCAAGAGTCATCCATTCCGACCCTATTCTGCCATGAAGCAACCACACTCAAAGCACACCAAACAGATGGATATCTAGCTTCTGTTTCAAAACCTTCAGAGAAAGTGACCCCAAGGCAGCATGTTCCACTGTTGAGTAGCTCTTATTCTTGGGAGACGCTTCCTAATATTAAGTTGCAATCTCTTTTCTGGTAGTTCGAATCCAATAATCCTGCATGCCATAGTCCAGTGTTTTTCAACCTTTTTTGAGCCGCAGCACATTTTTTACATTAACAAAATCCTGGGGCACACCACCAACCAAAATGACACAAAATGACACTCTAACACAGTAATACATATAGTTAATATGTTTTTAAATGTATTTATACACTCAGTGTGAAACCTGGGCCTTTTTCGATGAACACAACATATATATGACTTCCTCTCACATACTTATACATGGCTATCATGTCTTCTCTCAGCCTTCTCTTCTTCAGGCTAAACATGACCAGCTCTTCAAGCCGCTCCTCACAGGGCTTGTTCTCCAGACCTTTGTGAAATTTCACCCGGAGTGAAATTTGCTTGTGAAACTATGGATGTCATGAAGCTGTTATAAACAGTTCCTTAAAGGGGGGGGGGGAAGGCAACTCTCGAAAAATCCAGTAAAATAGTTTTTTAAAAAAACATTTCCAAGCGGAGAGGCTCAATTTGTTTCTTGGAAACCTGTGAATGCTTCAGCCTCCCATTCTTTCCCAGGTTTGCTCACTGCCCTATTCACTGATGTGGAGCTTCCGGCTTTGTTCTCGCGAGAAATCCAAGCCAATGCGAAGGCGCCGACTCAATCACTTTCGCTCTGCTTTTGCGGAGGCAGGAGGGAGGCAGCAAAAGAGGCCACACAGATCTATGAAACGTATCGGGAGGCTGAAGCAGCCCTGAGCGGGAGCTGGAACCATGCTGAGTTGAGGCTCCTGAAGGCTTCCTCAAGGCGGGCCTGGCCCTGGCAAACGGCGGAGCCCTTCCTTTGCCTCAGGGAGAATCTTTGCGGGGGGAAATAGGGAGAAAGAGCTGCTAGGAGGGGGAAGAGTGCCAATTTCCCACGGCACACCTGATGATTGCTCACAGCACACTAGTGTGCCATGGCACACTGGTTGGGAAACACTGCCGTAGTCTATGGAGCAGCTGAAAGCAAGATCGCTCCCTGCTCAAAGGAACATCCTTTCAAACTAGCTTTATCTCAGGCTCCCCAAGCTTCTCCTCATAGGGTTTGTCTTCTAAACCTTTTGCCATTGGACACATCCCAATTTGTCGAGATTCTTCTTGAATTGTGGTGCCCAGACGTTCCTAACAGGGAGTATAAGCAGGGGCAGTCTAAGGTTATTTTATATAGTAAGCAAACATTATTTGGCGCCCCCTTGTCTCCGCCCCCTCTCTCTTTGCCTCCGCCCCCTGCCTACTTACATGGGTGCCGCCGCACCGCCATAGCAGACCTCCCTGCTGCTAGCCCTGCCTGCTTCTGAGCAGCCTGCTGCCTGCAGGAGCTGAAGTTCTCCGGCAGTTCTGGGCATGCGGACATTCCGCGCATGCAGCATGCCCAGGAACTGCAGGAGCTGAAGTTCAGCTGCTGCCTAGTTCTGGGCATGCCCAGAACTGCAGGAGCTGAAGTTCAGCTCCGCAGTTCTGGGCATCAGAATGCTGGCAAGATTCAGCACTGCTGCTACGAGCAGCAGCAGGAGTCCGCTTCAGTGGCGTGGCCAGCGCCGATCCCTGCTGCTGCCTGCAGCAGCTTCTGATCTTGTGCGGACATTTTCGCGCATGCCCAGAACTGCAGGAGCTGAAGCTCAGCTCTGGCAGTTCTGGGCATGCGCGAGAATGTCTGTGCATGCTCAGAAGCTGCTGCAGGCAGCAGCAGGGAGTTCCGCTTTGGCGGCAGCCATCCATGATGGCACCCTCCGTGGCCGGCGTGGCGGCGCCCATCCACGATGGTGCCCCACGCGGCCGCGTAGGTTGCTTCCATGGACGGACCGCCCCTGAGTATAAGCCAAGAAATTTTACTTCAGTAATCAATCCAAGAAAAGGGGGTCATTGTGATTACTATACTCTTAGTGAAAACCGGACCACACCTTTCTCAGAGCAGAGTGGAGAAAGAAGATCTTAGTTCTTTCCAGGAGAACCTAAAGGACAAGAACCTAAAAGAAACACAAGCTACTCTCATCTCTCCACTGCCGTGCCATCTTTGGCCTTTCAGAATGTCTGGGTGAGGAGGCCAAAGGCAGATGGTCCTCTGAGTCAGCCTTTGTCATGGCTAGTGCTGACGATGAGGAGGTGGAGGAAGGATTACTTCTCCCTGCCTTCGAGTTGGGCTCAAAGACAAAGCAAGACCAGGTGCAGCCAGACACTGAAGAAGCCGTCACTTCGGAACAGGAACAACAGCAACCCCAAGTGGACAATAAAACAATGACCGCTCCTCTGGGCTTACAGCAGGGGTGTTCACACTTTTTCAGCATGCGAGCTACTCTTAAAGCAACCAAGTAGAAAAGATCTACCTGCCTTCGCCGCCGCCCGCTGCCGCCGCCGTGCGTGCTCCTGCTGCTGTTTTCCGCCAGCGCAGCGTTTCTTCTGTCTGCAGGCATTGCAGGAAGGAGGAAGCATGAGGCGGGGCCTCCGGAGAGAGCGCTTTGCCCTGCCTGTCTTGCCGGCAATGGAGGCTGCACAGCTGCTTCTGGATGAGAGAGAGACAGGGCGCTCCCTCCGGAGGCCCCACCTTGCGCTCCCTCCTTCCCGTAATGCTCCGCAGGCGGAAGAAGCACCGCAAGAGCGGAAGCCAGCAGCAGGAGTGCGGGTGCACGCAGGGTGTGTGCGCGCATGGCAGGAGCGCCCCATCCAGCTGGTGAGGCCCGAAGATCGACTGGATGAGGGCCGAAGACTGACGTGTCGATTGAGATCGACTACCTGAGCAGCCCTGGCTTACAGCAACAGCAGGAATGGGATCTTGTGTTGAGAGACCCGTAATGAAGTATTCCAGACTGGCTACGATTAAGGACAGATGGGATTCAAATGCAGATATATAGTTGTTTCGCTGAGAAGACGGCCAGCAGGTGGAAGCACTTGAAAGATCGGCATAAATAGCTGAAGTTTTGAATAGTTAGTTTCTGGTAGCAACGTTGCTTTTTGAGCTGCAGCCTTGCGCATCGTGTCTTGTGCCTTGAACCTTTGAAAGACAGACCGTACCTTGGATGTTAGATTGTGGATTGTGGAGTATTCCTGGAAACTGTGTTGCTGGGATAACTTAGCTTTGATTATTAGAACAGACTTATGACTTACTGTCTTATTCTTGCTTGGCTGATTGATTACTGTGTCGACCTCCGACTGCCCTTTGACTATGTTTGTGTGCTCGGCTGCTTTCCAGAGATGAGCTGGGCAGGACCCTGACAGCTTTGGTGCTTTCCCTTTTTCCAAAATGACCTTTGACTTAATCATGGGTTATATCAAAATCCATAATGTTGTTTTCAAACCTGCTCTCAATTTATTCATAAAGTCAACTTATACATATGGTGGCTATTAGGGCTGGATATCTCTGGTTTTCAATTCTTTGAAATTGGTTTAATTTCGTATATAAAAATAATTTCATAGTTTTTTGACCCTCGGGGCCTAACCCGGAAGGGTAATTTCTATACCAAACCCGGGGTCGCCATTTTTTTGTAAAGGTCACGTTATTAGGTCATTTTTTCCCCTTCCTCAGTTCTCAACTGGCGAAAGGAGACTGGAGGGCAGCAGCACCTGCCTTTCTCCTCTCGTGAGCTGAGAGCTGAGGTGGGCGCCACGCTGCCACAGGAGAGGAGGAGGGGGTTAAGTGTTAACCCACCTCCTCCTCTCCTCTGGCAGGGGTGCGTCTGTGCATACACACACACCGCTGCCACGGGAGAAGAGGACGGGGGTTAAGAGTTAACCCACCTCCTCCTCTCTTCTCCTCTGGCAGGAGTGCGTCTGTGCATGGCGCGGTTTAGATCTTGCGAGGGAAGGAGGGGCGTCCGCTCCTGCTTCGCTCCCAAGATCTAATCCGCGCCAAGTCATGGTGCGGTTTAGATCTTGGGAGGGAAGCAGGAGTGGACCATCCACTCCTCCATTCCTCCCCCCACAAGCTCAGAGGCATCCTGGGTTATTCCCAAAGACAGGAGGAGGTGGGGACCCGAATCCCCTCCTCCTTCTGTCCTTGGCAATAAACCGGGACAATGGCGAGAGGAGGGTGGAAGGTGCAGCCTGGCACCCTCCTCTCGCCAACTGAGACCCAAACAGGGGTTAATAACCACCGTTTATGTGTCAGATGGTGAGAGGAGGGGGGAAGGTGCAGCCTGGCACCCTCCTCTCGCCAACCGAGACCCAAATGGGGGTTATCTTTAACCCCCGTTTGGGTGTTAGCTGGCCAGAGGGGAGTGCAGGTAGCACCTTCCACCTTCCTGTCGTGCATGCGTGGAACAAATAACATAATAATAACGTTATTAATTCGTTATTAATTACATTTCAATTACAAAAATTATTAGAAAATTTTTGGATTAAATTCTATAAAGAACCAGCAAGGGAAATCCCCCCCACGAGTTTAGAATCAAAATTTTGATGGATCAACCACCCCTAGTGGCTATGTTGGATTTAGTGCATGATTGCATCATAGGACAAATATTTTACAGGGTGTGTGAGTAGTTGTAGAGTGCTAGTCTGTGCTTAAGATTTGCTTTAGCCCAGCATCCTAAGCAGCACAAACACTCATAGAATGGCTAAACAAATATAACACTTCTTGGGTACCCTGAGTATTTATGCCGGGAGAAGGCCACCAAAGGATCCAAGCCTTCAATGCTTTCTTTGATGTTGTTTTCAATGCCATCTCTTCTATTTTTGACTGAAACTGAAGGCTGGGGATCTCGGATCACCTTGACATTCCCCGTGAGAGCCTCATCCCGGATGGGGCCCATTTGCTCACTTGCCGTTTGCCTTGATCACATGGCAGGGATTTAGGAAGCCCACATCCTGCATCTCTGTCAGAGCCGCTCATTCGTAGCACGCTGGGAAGGCTGCAATATGTCATTTTCTGTCAGCTTCCTTTTTCACCCCTCCCTTTGGGAGCGTCAAGGCGACTAATTCATTTAGCTTGTTTTAGCAAATGTCATTTCACCATGTCGATAAATGAGCTCGGTTGCAGTGTCTTGCTGAGCTTTGAGGCTTGCTTTTCCTACAGAACCTCCTGCCAAATTTGGGACTTTTGAAAATCATTATTTTTCTGAACATCATGCACCACGTCTTATATTCAGAGAGCTCTGATACACACATACACACAATGATGGCTCATAGGATTTCTTCCAACTCTTATGAGTCTGTGAATCATGGTGCGAAACCTGTGGCATCCAGAAGTTACTTCTATTTGTGCAAATTATTGGCCTTTATTGGAGTAATAATAATAATAATGATAATAATAATAAACTTTATTTATATACTGCTCTATCTTCCCTAGGGCAGTGTTTTTCAACCTCTTTTGAGCTGCAGCACATTTTTTACATTTACAAAATCCTGGGGCACACCACCAACCAAAATGACACAAAATGACACTCTAACACAGTAATACATATAGTTAATATGTTTTTAAATGTATTTATACACTCAGTGTGAACCCTGGGCCTGTTTCGATGAACACAACATAGATATCCTGGCAGGAATGGCAGAAAGACACAAACTTCCCACACAGAACTCCCATAACCAAGAGAAAATGCTATAAGAGTTTGGTGGGCATTGACCTTGGGTTTTGGAGTTGTAATTCACCTATATCCAGAGAGCACTGTGAACTCAAACAATGTTGGATCAGGACCAAACTTGGCATGAATACTCAATATGCCCAAATGTGAACACAGATGGAGTTTGGGGGAAATAGACCTTGACATTTGGGAGTTACAGTTTCTGGAATTTATAGTTAAACACACAATCAAAGAGCATCCTGAACTCTTGCAACAATGGAATTGAACCAAACTTGGCAAATTGAACTCTCATTACCAACAGAAAGTACTGAAAGGGTTTGCTTGGGAATTGACCTTGACTTTGGAAGTTGTAGTTCACCTACACCCAGAGAGCACTGTGGACTCAAACAATGTTATGTTATGTTGTTGTTTGTTTTCTATCCAGAATCACAATGTTGGAAGAAGGCTCACTACTTTAAGGTCCCTAAAACAGGCATGGGAAAACTTCATCCCTCTGGGTGCTTTGGACTTCAACTCCCACCATTCCTAACAGCCTGAGGCCCTTTCCTGCTTAAGTGGCTGAGGGGGGGGGGAGAAGAGCCTGAGGCTGCTAGGAATGGTGGGAGTTGGAGTCCAAAACACCTGGAAGGTCCAAGTTTGCCCATGCCAGCTTTCGACAGAGACCTCTTCCTCCCCCTTCCCCTTCCCGCCCTTTCTTCCCCCTCCTGCCAAACACTTACTTTTTCTTCTCCACTTGGGCTCCCTTCTTCCCAGCCTCGCTCTGCTCGCTTTGCCTCGTTTTGCTCACGCTGCCACTTCTGCCACCATTTTGATCCAAGGGGGCAGCGTGAGCGTATTCAGGAGGGGAAGGGGGAGGGAGGAAGATATGGGGCAAGTCTGCACAGTAGCGCCCACATGGGGGCACGTCTGCCCTCCTGAACACGCTCACGCTGCTCCCTCAGATCAAAATGGCGGCAGAAGCGACAGCGTGAGAAAAGCGAGGCAAAGCGAGCAGAGCGAGGCTGGGAAGAAGGGAGCCCGAGTGGAGAAGAAAAAGTGTTCGGCAGGAGGGGGCAGGAGGGTGAAGAACGAGTATTGGAGGTTCCAATTTCCCACGGCACGCCTGAAGATCGCTCACGGCACACTAGTGTGCTGCGGCACACTGGTTGGGAAATACTGCCCTAGAGGACTCAGGGTGGTTCCAAATAGTAAAACACCAACATACAGAGTATGCAAAATATAAACATAGAATTATCAAACAACACAAATATATTAAAAACCAATCCTACCCAATTATTCGTGCAAAAGTGACTGTTAGGGCAATAATTTCAAAAATGGGTCTAGGTCAGTGTTTCTCAACTAGTGTGCCACGGCACACTAGTGTGCCGTGACGGACCTCCTGCTGTGCCATGAGAAAAGCTCTCTGCCCCCTTCCTTTCCCCCTCCCTCCTGCCGAACTCCTGCTGCTTGGGGAGGAGGAGAAAAAGGCCAGGCGTGGCGAAGAAAAGAAGAAGGGTCGGGCGCCACTCCTTCGGCCGTTTCCCCAGCCAGCCTCCAATTCGCCATGACTCCCGCCATGATTCTCGCCCCTCACTTGCTAAAGCCGCATGGAGGAGGAGCCCCAACCATTGATGCCTATCCACGGCTCATGGTCCTCCTCTGTGGGAGAGCTGAAGCTGGAGGGAGGGGGCGGGGCGGGGCCTGGCGTGGCCTGGCTCCACCCCCTCCCCCCCAGCTTTGGCACTCCCAGCAGCTGCTCCAGCCTTGAGGGGGCAGTGCCAAGCCAGCCTTGTGCTAGCTCTGCCACCGCTGGCTTGGCACTGCCCCCTCAAGGCTGGAGCAGCTGCTGGGAGAGCTGAAGCTGGGGGGGGGCGGCATGGCATAGCCTGGCTCTGCCCCCCCTGGCTTCGCACTCCCAGCAGCTGCTCCCAGCAGGCCACCATCCCCAGCCTTTATTTACTGTGTTAGAGTGTCATTTTGTGTCATTTTGGTTGGTGATGTGCCCCCGGATTTTTTAATGTTAAAAGTGTGCCGCAGCTCAAAAAAGGTTGGGAAACACTGGTCTAGGTAAATTAAAAGGGCTGGATCGACCATAGTAATAGTGGGCCCTGTGGCTGCTCAATTCCAGGGCCTATTGGTGTGTGTGTGTGTGTGTGTGTGTGTGTGTGTGTGTCTGGGATAGAAGATGGGGGTGAGAGGCCAGATTCTAATAGTGTCCAGGGGCTGGGCTGGCACTAGTCGTACTCAAAGGCCTGGTGAAACCATATCTTCAAGCTCTTACAAAAAGAGGAGAGGGATGAGGCCTGTCTTATTTCCCTTGGAAGGGTATTCCAGAGGCAGGGTGCCACCGCCAAGCAGACACACTCTCTCTCATCCCCACAAGCCGTACTTGTGACAGTGTGGGAGCGAGAGAAGGGCCTCCCTGGAAGGTCTTGGAGTTTGCACCAGTTCATAGAAGGAGATGCAATCGCGAAGATAGTCGGGCCCCGAACTGAGTACAACAAAATTGGAAGGGCAGCCCATTTATCTTGACCCAGAAGTGCTCTGCTTGCTTTCTTAGCTCAGTTAAATATTTCTGCAAGCAAAATAACTTTAATTCTTAAGCCAGGATTGCATAACTCGTATTATGTTGGTAGTTGACCATACCTTTGTTATTTGTTTAATTTATATCCTTCCTTTCATCTTATATAGAAGTGTTTCTTGACCTAATGGTCTTAGGAACCCCTTTGGCAGAGGAGGCTGAAGATCTCTCTGCCTGTCCTTCTCTTCCTTTTTGGAAACAGATGGCAAATCCTCACCAAAAGCCTTCCTCATGCTGTGATTGGACGGCCTCTCAAACAAGAAGAGGGCTGTTTCTGAGATTCCAAGTGAGGAAGGGAGAGCAGGCGTGCTCGGTGCATGATCACGTGGTGCACTTGTGCAGGTGAGGGAGAGGGTGCAAGACTGGAGGGAGGCTCATGATAGCATGTCCCTTCAAGACATGGAGGTTCTATGTGGGAAGTTTGGCCCAATTCTATCGTTGGTGGGGTTCAGATTGCTCTTTGATTGTAGATGAACTATAAATCCCAGCAACCACAACTCCCAAATGACAAAATTAACCCCCCTCCAACTTCACCAGTATTCAAATTTGGGCATATCGGGTATTTGTGCCAAATTGGGTCCAGTGAATGCAAATACATCCTGCATAGCAGATATTTACATTACAAATCATAACAGAAGAAACATTGAAGTTATGAAGTAGCAGCGAAAATAATGTTATGGTTGGGTGAATCCTCCCATCAAAAGCCCTCCTTTACTATGATTGGCTGGCCTCTTAACCAAGGGGAGGGCTGTTTCTGAGATTCCAAATGGGGAGGGGAGGGGAGAGCAGGTATGTTCGGTGCATGGCAGTGTGGTTTGTATGTGTGGGTGAGGGAGAGTGCGCAAGGCTGGAAGGAGGCTCACACCAAAGAGTCCCTTCAAAGCATGTGTGGGCAGTTTGGCCCAATTGTATCATTGGTGGGGTTCAGAATGCTCTTTGATTGTAGGTGAACTATAAATCTCAACAACTACAACTCTCAAGGTCTAATTCCCCCAAACTCCATCAGTGTTCACATTTTAGGCATATTGAATATTCGTGCCAAGCTTGGTCCAGATCTTTCATTGTTTGAGTCCACAGTACTCTCTGGAAGTAGGTAAACTACAATTCCAGAACTCAAGGTCAGTGTCCACCAAACCCAGTATTTTCTGTTGGTCACGGGAGTTCTGTGTGCCAAGTTTGGTTCAATTCCATTGTTGGTGGAGTTCAGAAAGCTCTTTGATTGTAGGTGAACTATAAATCCCAGCAACGACACCTCCCAAATGACAAAATCACCCCCCCCCCAAATCCCACCAGTATTCAAATGTGTGTGTATCAGGTATTTGTGCCAAATTTGGTCCAGTGAATGGAAATGCATCCTGCATATCAGATATTTACCTTACAATTCCTAATAGTAGCAAAATTACAGTTATGCAGTAGCAAAGAAAATAATGTTATGGTTGGGGGTCACCACAACATGAGGAACGGTATTAAGAGGTCATGGCTGAGAAATACTGTTATAAAGGATCCAAGCCATATTAAAAATAGGATATATACATTTTATAAAGTTATTAATACAAATAACTCGACACTGTGAGCAGAAAAGGTCTGTGGCAGATCCTGGAATGTCTAGGACAGGGGTGCTCAGTATGGTGATCGGGATCACCAGGGTGATCTTCAGGCCTCATCCTGGTGATCTTCAGACCCCTGACCAGGTTTTTTGCTGTTGGTCCTCTTCACATGCCCCTGCACGCTGCAAAGAAGTCCTTCATTGCTCCTCCCCCCCCGCTCGCGCACCGCCTCCAAAAGCTCACCAAGAGGCAGAATGGGCCCCCTCTTTTGATTCCTCCTCCTCCCTCCGTCCTTCTCCAGCCACTCAGAGTCATAGGAGACCAAAGGGGGGCGGGCCTGGATGACCCGATGCCTGGCTGGCCCCACGCACATGCGCAGAAGCGCCCATTCTGCCTCTCGGACTTCTCGTGAGCTCCTGGAGGCAGCACGCATGCTGGCGGAGTGGAAATAGGAGCAACGACGGAGGAGGAGAAGGACACTTTGGGGTAATTTCCTTACCGCATCTCAAAGGTCGGTCTTTTTACTTTGGGGTGGGTGCTTGATTGTTCTGTGGCATGTCTCTTTGTTTCTTTTAATGTTTAAAAATGGCCTTTTAGCTCAAAGCCTCTCTGCTTGCTTTGTTCCTTGAGAAATATATGATGGGAATATGGAAATGTGGGAGAAATGGGGTGGTTGGATGTATTTTTGCATGCCCCTTTGTTTACCTTGCTGAGTATTAAATGGCCGTGCAGTTCAACAGCCTCTCTTCTTACTTTCTGGCTGATAATATGTGTGGTAATATGACAGTGTGGGAGAAATGGGGTGGTTGGATGTATTTATGCATGTCCCTTTGTTTACCTTGCTGCGTATTAAATGGCCTTGCAGTTCAACAGCCTCTCTTCTTACTTTCTGGCTGATAATATGTGTGGTAATATGGCAGTGTGGGAGAAATGGGGTGGTTGGATGCATTTTTATGTTTTATATTGTTGTTATTAAATTGAAATGTTGATGTTTTATAACTTCATTTTATGTAAACTGCCCCGAGCCTGCTGGAAGGAGCGGTACATAAAAATGAATAATATAAATAAATAAACAAATAAGAAAATAGTTATACGTTTTACATTTCTGGGTAGGTGATCTTTGGGACTTGGTTTTTTAATCAGTAGCTCCCATGCTGAAAAAGTGTGAGCACCCCTGGTCTAGGATGTCCCCCTAAATTCCTCAAAATGATTATCCTGTTACGTGAGGGCCAGCACGGTCAAGATATGGCGATGCTCTCTCGGAGCCATTTCTAATAACTAATGGAGTGAAACAAGGTTGTGTTCTTGCACCAACCCTATTTACAATCTTCTTCAGCATGATGCTCCAAAGGGCTACGGCAGACCTCGAAGAAGAAGAAGAAGAAGATGGCATATATATACGCTATCGTACTGATGGTAGCTTGTTCAACTTAAGCTGTCTGAGGGCTCGCACTAAGACTCTAAACCAGGGGTGCTCACACTTTTTCAGCATGGGAGCTACCATATGAAAAACCAAGTTTAAAAGATCACCTCGCACGCACGCGCACGCACCCACTCCTGCTGCCACCTTCCATCCGCACAGTGCTTCTTTCTTTCTCAGAAATATAAACAATGGACATGCTAAAATACACCCAAGCACCCATTTCTCCCTCCCTGCCATTTTCCCACAGATATAATCAGGCAGAAAGTAAACAGAGAGACCTGGTAGCCGCAAAGCCATTTGTTTCTCAGAAATATAAAGAATGGGACATGCTAAAATACACACAGGCACCCATTTCTCCCTCCCTGGCATATATACACAGATATTATTAGGCAGAAAGTAAGAAGACCGACCTTTGTGCTTCAATTTGGACAGGAAATGGCTCCCAAAGTGTCCTTTTTTCCTTCTCCGTCATTGCTCCTCTTGATGCGCCGCCTGCACACTCCAAGCGGGAGCCTGAGACTCCAAGAGGGAGAATGGGCTCTTTGCGCATGCGCATGGGCCAGCCGAGCACGCGTCATCCAACGCCCCCTTGCTCTGTGACGACTCTGAGAGGCTGGAGAAGGAGGGAGGGGGGGGAAAGTGGAAGAGCCAAGAGGGAGCGGGCGTGGATGCCATCGCATCATCCATGCCGCCCCTCTTTTGCCCTTCTGCATTTCTCCTTCCTCCGTCCTTCTCCGGCCACTCACAGACATCACAGAGCAAAGGAGGAAGGCAGCGTTGGATGATGCGGTGCTCAGCTTGCCCGCGCGCATGCGCAGAAGTGCCCATTCTCCCTCTTGGAGTCTCAGACGCGCTTGGAGTGTGCAGGGGCACGTGAAGAGGACCAACAGTGATTGACCTGGTCAGGGGCCTAAAGATCACCCGGATGAGGCCCAAAGATCACCCGGGTGATCGCGACCACCGTCCTGGGCACCCCTGCTCTAAACTATCTAGTCTGTGAGCTGCTTTTTGCCGACGATGCTGCCCTTGTTGCCCATTCAGAAGCAGCCCTGCAGCGCCTCACATCCTGCTTTGCAGCAGCTGCAGAGCTGTTTGGGCTGAAAGTCAGCCTGAAGAAAATGGAAGTCCTCTACCAGCCCGCACCACAGGAAGAACACCACCATCCCCACGTCAGCATAGGCAAATCTGTGCTTAAGTCCGTTCAGCAGTTCACCTACCTGGGAAGCATCATCTCTTCAGATGCCAAGATTGACAAATAGATAGATCACAGATTAGAAAAGGCATAGAGCGCATTTGGAAGGCTTCACAAAAGAGTCTGGAGCAACAAGCACCTGAGGCAAAGCACCAAAATCAGTGTGTACAGAGCTATCATACTGTCTATTCTCCTCTATAGGTCTGAAACATGGGTCACCTATTGCCAACACCTAAGACTCCTTGAACGCTTTCATCAGCGCTGTCTTCGCACAATCCTAAATATACACTGGACCGACTATGTGACTAATGTTGCTGTCCTTGAGCAAGCAGGGATCACCAGCATTGATCACCTACTTGCCACGGGTCAGTGCAAGAGAGGCGCCCCCAAAAAGAGATATAAGGACTCCCTGAAACAACATCTCAGGCTCGGCCAGATTGATCACCAACAATGGTCCACCCTGGCCTCACATCGGGAGGCATGGAGATGCACTATCCACAATGCTGCGGCCTTTTTTGAGAAGACACGCCAAATGGGTCTCGAAGAGAAACGACAACGCAGAAAGAACCGCAACTTGGAAACAACATCACCTCAGGAGACTTTCTGCTGTGCTTTCTGCAACCAAACTTGCCTACCTCAGATTGGCCTTTTTAGTCATCAACGCGCTTGTAAAAAGCGTGGAATGAATCCTTCCTAAGAATCTTCGTTCGCGAAGTAATGCCGAGAGAGAGAGAGATACAAAAGTATTTTAAAAAGACTCTTCATTTCCCAGTTCAGTTTCCTTCTGTATATAGAATTAAGGGAAAGTGGGGCAACTTGCCCTTTGTTTCAAGTCGCCAATGTCTTGCGTAGGCCCTGGCTAAAGTCCACATAATATGTATCATTGCACTAACATTTCTGTTTTTTGCATTGGCCTTAGATGTTTTGGTGTTAATGCCAACGCCAAGACATCTGTCCAGCCTTCTTCAGCTTGGGTTCCTGCACTGTTAGGCAGTTGGATGAGGTGACACTTGGGATCACTTTCAACTCCAATGTTTTGATTCAATGTTAAATTAGTCTTTCCGCTAAGAGTTGGATGGAATTTTGCCCAAATCCAACACCAGCTTCAGAAGAGAGGTCTTCTTTGGGACAACCTCAGGCGGAGAAAGTATCCCATCAATTGGCATTGATTTCTATCTATCGTGATTACATGCAAAGTTGTCATCTGCAATTTGCCTTAGATTTAGTGTTTTTCCCCTTGCACAAGGGGATAAGAAAAATCGTGATGGATCAGACCATTGGCATATCTAATCTCGCATTCTGTCTGTACAGTGGCCAATGAAAAGTTCATGGGAAGTCCCCAAGCAGAGCATGAAAAAAACAGAAGTTGGTTATGTTCTGCAGTAACTGATAGAACTGTGTGATCAATGATAAAATGTTTCAAAACTCATAACAAAATTAGAGGACACCGGCGTTTTGTTTCTGAAGTGTTTCTAAAGCAGTGTTTCTCAACCTTCCTAATGCCGCAACCCCTTAATACAGTTAACCAAGAGCAAAGTGGGTGGGTGGTATCCTTGAAGTGACTGGCTTGACCTTGAAGGAGCTGGGGGTGGCCACGGCCGACAGGGAGGAGCTCTGGCCTGGGCTGGTCCAGGAATTCATGAAGAGTCGGAAGCAACTGGATGAATCAACAACAACACAGGCCTGGATTACCCATAAGGCCTCCCTAGACCATGGCAGTTCACATGGACCAAAAAAAATGTTGAAACAAAACCACAGCACGCGGCATGGAGATGACTCTCTCTCTCTCTCGGGGGGAGGGCGGAGGGAGAATGCTGCGAAGGGGCGGGGGAGGAGGAAATGGTGCCCCCCCTCACCATCGCCCCCGCCCCCTTGTCAAGGAAGGAGGGTGCCGCGAGGAGGAGGCGGAGGGAAGCCCCGTCCCTGGGAAGCCTCCTCACGCCCTCCTTCCTTGACATAAGGAAGGAGGGCGCGCCGCGAGGGCCCGGGGGCTTCCCTTCCTTCCTCCTCCTCCGTGCGCCCTCCTTCCTTGATTCAAGGAAAGAGGGCTCGAGGAGAAGGAGGCGGAGGGGTTTCCCTCCTCCTCGCGCCCTCCTTCTTTGACTCAAGGAAGGAGGGCGCGCCGTGAGTGCCCAGGGGCTTCCCTTCCTTCCTCCTCTGCGCACCCTCCTTCTTTGCCTCCTCCCTCCTCGCACCCTCCTTCCCTGACTCAAGGAAGGAGGGCGCGCGGCACCGTGAAGAGGAGGAGGGGGAGGTACGGTAGAGGTTGGTTTGGGGGCATAATTCCAAAGTGTGGTCTAGGGCAGTGTTTCCCAACCTTTTTTTGAGCCGTGGCACACTTTTAACATTAAAAGAAATCTGGGGGGCACACCACCAACCAAAATGACACTGTCCCTGGGGATGGTGACCTGCTGGGAGTGCCGCCATGACGCCAGAGGAACTTTGGCAGAGTGGCCAATTGTGCTGGCTCTGCCACCCTGGCACTGCCCCCTCAAGGCTCCTGTGGGAGCGCTGAAGCCGGGGTGGGGCGGAGCCGCACCCTCCTTCCCCCTGACTCAGCTTTGAGAGGGCAGGAAGGATTGTGCTGGCTCTGCCACCACTGACTTGGCACTGCCCTCAAGGCTGGCAAAGAAGCTGGGGGAGGAGAGGGCATCATGCCCCGCTTCCCCGGCTTCAGCTCTCCCACAGAGGAGGAGCAGATGGGTTAGGCAGGGTTTGGGGCATAATTCCAAAAAGTGTGGTCTAGGGTGCCCAAACTGGGGTTAAGGGTGCCCAAAGGGGTTAATCCGGGCCTGCAACAACAAGAAAACATGTGAAATTGAAAAAAAAAACTTGTTTCAAAAGTCATTACATAATTAAGGGGTGCCGGCGTTTAGTTTCTAAAGTGTTTCAGAAGTATAGTCAATACAACTTTTGTTACTACAAGCAACCCTAACCCCAATGATTGTGGGTACATAATAGGACTGTGCAAAATTTTGATTCTCTGTCATAAGTCAGATCTAAATTGTTAGATCTGTGCATACAACGTGATATCCAACATGTAGGCATTGTCTGCACCAAAAAATTAGGAATCAAAACTTTAGTTTGGGTTTTATTTATTTATTTATTTATGTAATGCACTACGTATGAACATTGGATGTGGCCAATTATAGAATGCAGAAGGACCTGGCACAGAGCAATATTTCAGTTCTCTTGTCTAAAAGGATTTCCATAATTTCCATAATTTTTCAAAGGCACACTTCAAAATGTACTTTCTTTACATAATATATCATATGTGCTTGATTGGTTCATGAAGACGATAGCCCCTGGGCAGAGCAAACAGCTTGCGATGGTGATTTAGTAATGAGCAGAATGTAACAAAGATGTCAAATTTGTTTGGAATAGCCTCCTCCTGTTTCTGTCCCCATTTGTTTCATTGCCAAGGCAGGGGGACGGGGGGACGGGGAGGGGGACGGGGGAAGGATCGGACAGGCTGTAGCTCTGTGCAAAACTGTGGGATGGATCCCTATCTGCTTCACCTGGTTGCTAATTGAGAGTCATGCACATATTCAGGAGCATGCTATGCAATGCATACTTATATGTACTTACCGTATATACTTGAAGATAAGCCAAGTTTTTCAGAACTTTTTATGGGTTGAAAAAACTTACATAAGAACATAAGAACATAAGAAGAGCCATGCTGAATCGGGCCTCAGCCCATCTAGTCCAGCATTTTCACAACTAGTTGTACACAGGGATCTTATGGGTAGACCCCCACAACCAGTACCCGGGGGAAAACTGCCTGCCTCCATCAACACAGAGCTTACTTCCTCAGCTTATGGGGGGGAGTAAGTGAGTGAGTGAGTGAGAGAGAGAGAGAGAGAGAGAGAGAGAGAGAGAGAGAGAGAGAGAGGCCTGCAGGCCCAGAAAGCAAGTGTGTCTGTCTGCAGCCGAGCACTTCCTCTAGAGAGAAAGAATGAGAACTTGTCCCCTTGCCTTGGAAAGAGAGTGCATGCATGTGTGGTGTGCCCAGAAAGTATGTGCACCTGCCTGCAGCTGAGTGCCTCCTCTAGAGTTGCCTCCTTGTCTTGGAAAAAGAGTGTGTGCAGCCTCCTTAAAGTGGCAAACACAGAGAAAGGCAAACCAACTGTACACAAGTAACCACAGGTTGTGGTAACAAGTAAACAACAATTAACAATATAAACTTCAATCTGAGTCAGTGATTGTTTTTATCAAACTTATCTATTCATCTATTTCAAACATCAAACACACATCAATACATTCAATACATTCTCTATATGTAATTCTTACAACAGTAAGTACCCAACATATGGTCCCATTGATATAGCGATACACAGATTCCATCCAGACAAGTACATACGTGTATCCACTGTCTCACATCAATAAGTGTTAATAACCCAAGTATATGTGAGCAATATCGCTCAGGGAAATCCAAAAGAGTGTTGTAGTATCCCAGTTGTAATCCTGAGTTGTAATCCTGAGGCGGAAATCGGGACGCCAATGAGATCCTCAGCTGCTATATAGGGCTAAGTATTGTGTTGCAATTCCAAGTATGCCCAGTATAGGACAGAGTACATGAAAGAGACCTCCAAATGGGTCAATAAAGTTGGTATACTGGGTAAATTCAAGCGCCCGTGGCGTGTGCCAAACGAGGAAATCAAACAGTAAAAATCACAGCGTGAGAAAGGTTATTATTCTGGGAGTGGGAGGGAAGGGGCTTGGGAGTTCCAAAAGCCGCTGCTCCCCGGCTGGATGGTAAATGGTTATCGGAGGCTCTCTTCGCAATGGAAAATCCGCGATATCTACTCAAACTTGGCGAAGAGAGATAATTCCACCAGAATGGTATGGTGAGGGGAGGCAATTCATTCCATGCAAGCCACGACAGTACTCAGTGAATGGCCACGCCCGTTTCGCCGCAATTTGGCTTCTTCAAAGCGGACAAACAAATGAATGCCAGAAATTCCACATAGGGTACAACTACATATAGGTTGAGATCAAGAACATTGCAGAAAAGAGACATAGTGACCCTCCCGCTCGCAGCCATCCAGTCACGGCCTCTAGGCATTGATGGAAACAATCGGGTACAGAGTCCGGGCTGCCCTCCATCCTCAGCACAAGCAGGGAAGGAGAGCTTGGGAAGCTTCCCTACCCCAAAAATGGGCCAATAGAAAAGAGATCTTTTGGCACCTCTGCTCTCCCAATTTCAGGAGGCTCCCAAAAAAATGGATCAGGGCCCCTACTGAAAACTGTGACACGAAACGGGTCAAGGTTTACCCTGAAAGCACAACCTTACTATATACCCAACCCATGGATAAGTTGACCCAGGTTTGGGGGGTAATTTTATTTGACTAATATTTCTAGACTTATACACGAGTCTGTGCGATATACTGCAAACGACGGAGATATAATTGTGGCTTAGTGATGTTAATCCACTTTGCTTTCACAACTTCTAGGACAGTGTGGATTTTTATAAAACCGTCCTTCTGTCATCCGAGTTGAGCTTTAAAAATAAAAATAAGAGCAGAGCAAAAAGAGCACCGCTAACTGTCGTTAGGCAATGGATAAACGAGGAACCAGGGAACCCAATGACATACATTTCATCCTTGGGGGAAAATTAATATTTTTAAATGGTTCCTGTTGCATATGCAAACATTTTCAACGCAGGCGGTTTTCTGGCAATAGCTCGTTCCAGAATCTCATTGGCTTCTCTGCCTTAGTAAAACTGCTTTAGTTTTGCAAAGATGTGTTTGATGGCTGTTCCTACATGCTATTCGATGGCTATAAGCAACGGATGGATATGGGCCAAACCACTATAAATACCCCAATTTACTGTTATGGCTTCTAATAATGTCCTATCAATCATTAGTAAACAAATGAGGCACCCGGCCACCTTAATGAGCGGGTGATGTGTGCCAGTGCTTTATTACCTGGGTTATGTGCAGGGCAGTCATTTGGTGACCAATTTTTAGCTGGGAAAAAGCTTTAGGGCAAACATAAAGGATGGGGAAACGTAGCTCGAGGCAGTGGCGGCATTGTGCAATTAGGCAGAATGCAAGTGCACAAGCCATTAATTCTGCTCCGCTTTATATAGAAGCATGGAGAATAAAGTTAATTAATACACAGAAAGTGAATGTTTTGAATTATTTTGTTGAAGGGAACGGAAGAGTTTTATTCCAAAGTTCATTTGGAGCATCTGTTAGCCGGTTGTTGAAAGCATTGCGCAATTTGTTTTATATTGATTTAATTAAAAAAACAAATAAAAGAAGGTTTAGAGACCAAAACCTTATTGGTTGTGGAGACCCAGTAGAAAAAGGAATGGCATGGCACTTCATCAAATGTGCTGACTTTCTGGTGGAAGGTGATGGGTCCATTCCGGTCTCTATTGGCCTTTGGATCAATAGAGCCTTCCATGCGCTATGTGATTTTGTATTACATCTCGTTGATATATTCTCGCCTTGAACTGATGGTACAAGCCTGTATTCATAATGGTGTGCCTCTGAGGAAGCTGGGGAACCCGATACCGGGGTACTCCCCGCGAAATGGTTTGAGCTCCGTAGACCAAGAACCGTCAGGCAACCTATTGGAAAGTCCATACTTTATTATATGCAAGGAGTCGGCATCTGTTCCGCAACTAAAATTGGACGAGTGACGAACCAAGCCGACCAGGTGGATTACAAATTGTGCATTGGCACTTGTTGAACGTGATGCAATAACTTGCCCATGTGGATTACAAATCAGATATACAGAGAAGAAAATATTTTTTCCCTGGGACGAGATATTGCCAACTGTGAAACCAGGTCGTGCACCCCCTGGGACTCGATATTCCGGATTATATCAGGAAAGACTCGGTAACTCTCAACCTTCCTGTGTTGCGGACAGTGAAATTTCGCAAGACTCCTAATCATATGCTAAGTACCTCTGCATTTTTGTATCTGTCTTATATTTAAGATAGTTGAAGAATATACACTATGAAATATATATAAAATCTTGTTTTGATACGATTATGCTACTCAGGCTGGCTCTTTTAATATGTTTGGTTTCCCTTGTGGATTGCCCATTCCGGTCTCCCCAGGAATTCCAAAGCCGGACACATTTTATTTATTTATTTATTATTTGAACTTGTATGCCGCCACTCTCCGAGGGCTCGGAGCGGCTTACAGTTACATAAAAACATACTACAATCAAACAGCATTTAAGTTGACCAAAAATAGTTACATGTTGCACCTCAGAACGCTGGCAGTCCCCCCCTAGATCACACACACCAGGCAAATGCAATAAATGTACTTTTATTTAGAATAATGAATAAAGGATAGTCCAAAGATGTAAGAATAAAGCAATCAAGGCAAATCCAAAATAGTCCAAGAGTTCTCGAATTGTAAGTCCAATGGCTTGAAACCCAAGGAAAACAAAGTCCAAAGACGAGGCAACCGTTCCTGCGGTCAAACGGGAAACTGGAAACAAACCGCTCCTGCGGCCTCCGTGAACATAGAGACTTGACTTGACTTTCCAAGCTGAACGTAGCTTCAGGTCTGGCTAGAATAGCCCGGGCACAATCTAATAAAGGAAATTACTTTCTATGAAACCAACGCACCCCCTTTCTCACACTCCAATCTTTTTGGGAGGATCGGATACTGGCTCTCCTGTCAAATTCCTCATTAGCAGCCCCAGGTGCAGAACCCTCATCCTGAGAAAGCCAGTCCTCCCTCACTTCCATATCCTCGGAATGTTCATCTGGCAAGGGAGTAAAGAAGCTACTGTGGGAATCAAGGTCACTATTCCTCTCACTGTCTATTTCAGAACTGACTTCCATGGAGTCATCAAAATTCTCATTTGCAGTATCATATCCCTGTAGCCAACCATCATCCCATTCTAAGTCTTCCTCTCCAGACCCATATCCATCTGGCCACCCATCACCCCCTTGATCTGGAGCAGCTGAGACCCCCGGAGTCTGTCTCTGACCACTAGGCTGGAACACTACATTAGGCTGGGATACCACATTACACAATTTAGCAGTCGAATGCTAACCGAAAGAGATGAGTCTTGCAGGCTTTGCGGAATGAATGTTTTCTCTCTCTCTCGTTCCCACCAAATAAACCCGGGAAGGTGGGGGTGCATTAAACGTGGAGGCCAGGTAAGTTGATTTTTTACACTGCTTTGGGGGTGTTTTGGGGAGGGGGTTAGCATTCTCAGAGCTTTCTGTGCTAATTTAGCCCGGAAAACCATGGGAATACTGTTTGGACTTCCAGACACCAGAAGTAGTGGATTTATCCCGTGCCTTCCAAGAAGGCATGGAATAAACCCACTATCAAATTAATTTGCCACAAACCAGGGTTTTCCTGGTTTGTGGTGAATTTATTTGGGTTTGTTCAGGACGTCATCTGGACAGCTCCCTTTTTGTCGTGGTAACTTCCGCAATAAAGGGGCTGTCTAGAGGCGCCCTTAGCACTGCCTGAACTGTGCTACCTAAAATTAGTTCAAGTCAACAATTCCTGGATATGTTTTTTTAAAATTTAAAGACCCTCAAGTTATAGTCTAAAGTTAAATTAAAATCTCAGTGTGAATTGGTTAGCGTATGTCTCCGTGTGATGGCTTTCAGGGTTACTTGAATCCCTTTATCTCCATAACAGGTTGGCATGCATATTAATGAGACCCAGGTGTTAACGTCATGCTGTTTCCTTTTTCACTTAAAAAAATCTCTACATTGCCACAAGGATTTCTTAGGATAATTATACAGAAATTTTTTTGGACAATGCTGTATCAAATCTGTCCTGGATATCCCTCCCATCTTCCTGCCTCCATTATCAGACAATGAAAGATGGGTGGCAGTGGGGATGCTGGAGAGGAGAGAGTAACTAATGAGGTTCTTATTTAAACGTGGGATCCCACAGGAATAATGCTCGCCTCTGGCTTTTTCAATCTATTAACTCATGTTGATGTGCATAATGGGAATGGGGATGATGTTCCTGATGATGGGCCTGGGCCGAACTTAACTTCCGAAGAGAGGTCTGAGCAAGGTCACATTCCTGAGAAAGACCTTTTACTGCTTTTCTCAGAGCAACAGCCTGAAAATGATGCTGAGATTACTTTAGAACATAAGAACATAAGAAGAGCCATGCTGAATTGGGCCTCAGCCCATCTAGTCCAGCATTCTGTATCACACAGTGGCCCACCAGTTGTACACGGGGATCTCGAGCAGAAGGGAGGGTAAAACCCTGACCTGCTCCCGACCCCCCACAACCAGTACCCAGGGAAATCCTGCCTACCTCAACCAACTCCGAGGTGGCACTTGAATGTCCTTTTCAGTAACTACCGATACACTTGGTATCCATGAATCTGTTTAATCCTGCCTTGAAGTTGTTCAGGCTGACAGCTGTCACAACCTCTTCTGGAAGTGAGTTCCATAACCCAATGACCCTCTGGGTGAAGAAATATTTCCCTTTATTAGTCCTAATTTTCCTACCTTGGAGCTTCAGGGAATGCCCTCTAGTCCTAGTGTTTTGTGACAAAGAAAATAATTTTTCTTTATTCACCTTTTCTATCCCATGCATGATTTTATACACTTCGATCAAGTCACCTCTTAGACGCCGTCTTTCAAGGCTGAAAAGACCAAGGCGTTGCTACCTGATTTCATAAGGGAGCCGCTCCATCCCTTGGATCATTCTTGTTGCCCTTTTCTGTACCTTTTCCAGTTCCGTTATATCCTTCTTGAGGTGCGGAGACCAGAATTGTACACAGTACTCCAAATGTGGCCTCACCATAGATTTGTAGAGAGGTAATACAACATTTGCTGACCTATTTTTGATTCCCTTTCTGATCATGCCAAGCATAGAATTTGCTTTTTTCACTGCTGCTGTGCACTGGGTTGACATCTTCATTGAGCTGTCCACCAAAACCCCAAGATCCCTTTCCTGGTTTGTCTCGGAAAGCTTTGACCCCATCAATTTGTAGGTGTAGTTGGGGTTCTTTGCCCCGATGTGCATGACTTTACACTTGTTTAGGTTAAAATGCATTTGCCACTTTGTTGCCCATTCACTCAATTTCGAGAGTTCTTTCTGGAGCTCTTTACAATCAGTTTCATTTTTAACTACCCTGAACAATTTAGTGTCGTCTGCAAACTTTGCTACCTCAGAATTCACTCCTACATCCAGATCATTAATGAATAAATGAAAAAGTAATGGACCCAAAACTGAACCTTGGGGTACGCCACTTCTCACCTCTTTCCACCCAGAAAAGTGTCCGTTTATTACCACCCTTTGTTTCCTACAGTTTAGCCAGGTTCCAATCCAGGACAAGACCTGTCCTCTGATTCCATGGCTGAAGAGCTTATTTAGGAGCCTTTGGTGAGGGACTTTGCCAGTACAGAGGGAGAGGATAATGAAATCTTGGACAGAAAGCAAAGTTTAAGTAAACAGAGGCAGAACATTCAGGATCTCAGGCGTTCTGCTCATTTACAGCAGAAGAAACACAACAAACCAATCCATTATCTAGTGCAGGGGTGGGCAATTATTTTTTCCAAGGGGTCACACGAGAGCCAAAAAATATTATGGGGGCCGCACCTAAAGGCTGAACTACATTCTAATATACATAATTTATTTACTATATTTACTATATATTACACATCATTAATATTAACATATTAATATATCAAGAAATATTCATATATTATTAGTATTAATATCATAATTATTAAATTATAGTATATATATAGAGACAATATAATATATTGAAATTATAGTATAATATAACATTATATTATATTATATTACTTATTATATTATTATTATGAAATTATTATAAAACTAGCTGTACCCGGTATGCGTTGCTGTGCCCTATTTAGGAGATGCGAGAAAGTCTGAGTATGTAAGGGTTGGAATTGATGTTAGTTATGGTCTTGGTGGGGTCATGGCTGTGTCGTTGTGGGTTGTTCTGGTGGGTGGGATGTTCAAGTCCTGTGGAGTTGTCGGTGTGTGGTGTTGCTGGCGTTCTGCAGAGCTTGTGGATATACAATGTTATTTGTCTTTCCGTCTGCTGTGTTGATGTAGAGGTTGATGCTTGTGTGGGTGGGGTACTTTGGAAGTGAGTGGAGATACTTGAAATCCCATCATCCATGGTGTGCCCTCCTCTAAACTGCAGTTGGATGGAGTGTGGGTCATGGGGGCACTGTGTGCTAAGTTGGGTCTTTATCGGTCTTGGTTCTGGGCCACAGTGGTCTGTGGGGAATGAAGGGTTTGAAAGTACTACAAATCCCATAATCCATGGAGGTACATCAAATCCCATCATCCATGGTCCACCCTCTTCCAAACTGCAGTAGAATGTAGCATGGGTCATAGGGGCTCTGTGTGCCAAGGTAGGTTACTGTAAATTCAGGCCATACACAATGTCCCATGAGCTGAGGCCTAGTCAGGAAAATCAAGTTAATGAAGCCTTACTGTCAATTCAGGCCATACACAATGTCCCATGAGCTGAGGCGTAGTCGGGAAAATCAAGTTAATGAAGCCTTACTGTCAATTCAGGCTTTACACAATGTCCCATGAGCTGAGGCCTAGTCAGGAAAATCAAGTTAATGAAGCCTTACTGTCAATTCAGGCCATACACAATGTCCCATGAGCTGAGGCCTAGTCGGGAAAATCAAGTTAATGAAGCCTTACTGTCAATTCAGAGCTTAAACAGCATCCCAATAATTGAGGCCTAGTCAGGGAAATCAAGTTAATGAAGCCTTACTGTCAATTTTGGGCGTGGTCTGTGATTTGTAGGGGTTTAAATTTTCTGTGGGAAGTGAATTGGGTGTTTGTGTTGGTGACTGCCTCAGGCCTTTGCCTTATCCTCCTCTGCCAGTTTATTATGGTTCGGAATGTTCATGTTGGCTGGCCAATAGAGGCATTATGCAAATACTCCCTCATTGGCAACCAATCATGTTGTCAGAATGTAGAGGCTGGGAGATTTGTTGGCGACCGCGGAGGACGCTGGGAAATGTAGGTTTTTTTGTATTGTTGTTTTGGGGGCCTTCTAGGTTTTGGGGGGGAAAGTTTCTTTGCTAAAAACCTACCTTGCCTGAGGCCTATTTTTGTTGCCAAGTTTGGTGTCTCTGCTTTGTAAGGTTTCTCTGCCTAGGACGGTCGTTCCATGATGGGACCTCCTTTATATAATAGATAATAATAAAAACCACTAAAATAAAATAAAATTCAAGAAGACAAGGTGCGAACCAAGATGAGGCTGACATCCTCAAGAGAGGAGGGATCCCAAGATGGAATGGCCCAATGGACCCAGCCCAGAGGATGACAAGGCGGCCGCAGAAGAGCAGAGCAGAGCAGCAGACGATCGGAAGCTGCAGGCCTCTGCCCGCTCTCACCCCCAGCCGTTCCCCAGCTGATCGCTTTGCCATGGAGTGCCTGCCATCCTGGCTTTGGAGTGCCTGTAATCCTGGGAGGCAATCTGTGCCTGCAGCCGGAGCAGTCGGCGACCTGAGGCGGCTGATCGCCCTGGCGACCTGGAAAGGAAATTATAATATAATATAACATTATATTATTTATTATATTATTATAATAAAATTATTATAAAATAATAATAAAAACCACTAAAATAAAATAAAATGAAATTCAAGAAAGACAAGGTGCGAACTAAGATAGAGGCTGACATCCTCAAGAGAGGAAGGATCCCAAGATGGAATGGCCCAATGGACCCAGCCCAGAGGATGACAAAGCGGATCCAGCCGCCGCCACAGCACAGCGGAGCAGAGCAGCAGTGGGAGCAGTCGGTGACCTGAGGTGGCCGATCGCCCTGGCGACCCAGAAGGGAATCAGTTTCCATAAAAACGGAAACACACTGAGGAATGAAGGAGTGCGGCAGCTCCCCCCTGGTGGCCAGGTGTTAAATTGCCTCTGTCTTGTGTGTTTGTGTGTCTAAATGTAATGCGTACATTGTAATCCGCCCTGAGTCCCCTGCGGGGTGAGAAGGGCGGAATAGAAATAAAGTAAATAAATAAATAAATAGATCATATCATTGCTGGCTGGTGATTTACCAGCTGTGCTAAAGCCTGGCTCCCCCCCTGTGATGAGGTGGTTATTTATATGTTAATCACATGTTTGTTTATGTATTTAGAAGGGATATTCTTTAAAAGCTGCAAAGAGTGAGCCGTGGAATGTTCGCAGCAGCAGGCTTTAGGCAGAAGCTGTTGCCAGGACGCCAGAGGCCACTCTGGGCTTTAGAATGTTCAGTTTGAATTTGACAGTTGGAGAATGTCAGTTGGCCAGCTGCTGTGAGCAGAGTTGGTTAGGAATTAGAGTTGCTGAAGCTGGAAGCTGTCTGTAGGAACTGCAGTGTGCAGTTCAGTTCTGTGTGTGGGTTGAGGGAAACCCAAGTGTGTGGGTTTAGAGAAACCCAGGCTAAGGACAAGTGCAGTCCTAGGGTTGAGAGTAACCCAGTATTAAGTAGTTACTTGTGATAGTAACTGTGAAAGGGGAAGTTAAAACTCCGGTGTTATATTGTTTAAAGTTCCAAGTTTGTACCTCTTCGGAGTATCTGTGAAACCACCTAAGCTATATGCCCATTTGTGTAAAATAAACTGTTAAACACTTTCAACAAGACATTAAAGCAGGTTTTGGTACTTTCCGTGCAGGAGTACAGTCAGAGAGTGATGCTAATAAACAGAAAGCAAGCTTTGAAAAGTGGGTTCCTGTGCCAAGAATCAGGCAGGCACTTGCACTGTGAAAAATAACACTGTGATTTATGCTTCTTGATGCACTCTGTGCCTAATGTTGAGATAACATAGGCTTAGATTGATGAAACAGTACAGGATTTATTATTTAAAAGACCTTAGTGCTAAAAAGGAAAGAACTGCACCATGAGCGGAGAGCTTAGCCCCTCCATTGCTGGCACGGAGCCTGGAAGCTGAATGTACCGAACTAAGAACACAGGAGTCTTAGCACTGATAGCTGTACTGTGAGAAAGAATAATATAGAAATGACTATTGTTCTCATTCATAGGTGGGACTTTAAGATGTGATGCAAATGGAAATGCAATGTTTTATTGGATTAATGAAATGGCATGAAAACACCAGTAAACACCAGCCAATTATGATTGTACAAGATCCATGAAGAAGGGGTGGGCTTAACTGAAATGCCTCCATTGGGGTATAAATGTTTTTGTATTGAGAGTGACGGGGTCTTTTGTCCCTGATTGCAGCGTGTTCTGCTGGCAGAAGCCCACCAGCTGGTGCCATCAATAAAACCGTTTGATTTCACCTACTTCACAGTTGTCGTGAGTTTTTCATCCTTGTACCCGCCAGTGTTCAGGTAGCTTTGATAAAAGTAAATTTGATACTCGGAGTTCCATAACCTCCTGGTGGTGCTTCAACATCTGTGGAAGTCGTTTGTTCACAAAGACCCTCACATCCAGTGGTCAAGCATTGACAAATGGTGGCAGCAAGATAATAATAAAGAGAAAGCAAAACATTGAGTATTGGTGGCAGTCCTGCCACACCGTTTTAAGATATATGTGTGTTAGGCTGTTGCAGAAACCACACCCCTCACTGTATGTATGTGGGAAATTGAGAGGAATCTGTGGGCTGTAAAATGTTCTTATACCTGCACTTTGCTCCCTCCATTATCAGTGGAATTGGTTGGAGATAAACTTAATAAATGGCAAAGCTAATGAATCACATGAGTACTGGGTGGCTGATGCAACTGGCATTATCCTTATGTTTTCTAAACTTTTGTCTTCCTGAGATGGACAAAGTATTTAGCAGGTGGCAACTTCTAGTATTTTTAGCCTGCCAAGGTTACTTTCATTATGGATCCCAGGGAATATGAGATGAGCTAACTTCAGTGAATATAGAGCTTGGAGAGTCTTGTTCAGCAAATGAATTGCAAACAAAGCAGTGGGTTTGCCTGACTGATTTTACATATGGGGTTAAGTAAGGGGCAAATTGCTCTGTACACAGTGTCTTGATTTTTGGAGTATTCCGATCCAATTCACCCTCAGGGAAAGACCGTGGCAGTTCTAAAGATAGCCGAGGTTTCCCCCCTCCAAAATATATCATGCAATATTATGCATTCCTCCCCCAATTACTTAGCCTGCAGGTTTTAAAGATGAGCAAATGAGCCAAAAGTCGTGTCGGTTCCTACCCTGCCGGCACAATCCGGTCCCTCTGTGAGTGACAGGGAAGGGTGAGGCAGCTGAGATAATTGTCGATAATTTGCAAAATGAAGGCTAGGAACAAATGTTCATGCATTTTTGCCAGTGGGCGAGTTCACAACATCCATGCATTATTCTTCTTTCTGCTAGGAAGGTTTTGCAAGTGTTTTACATGAATAAGGAGGATCATAGTTTTATTGGTTTTGTTTTTCAAATTTGGTGCTTTCCCCCCATAAAGTGCTCTGCAAACTTTGGGAAAAGAATAATAATAGTAGGATCATAGTTTTATACTGCCAATGGATACAATAATTTTGATATTATATTTTATATATTTTTTTCAAATTTGGTGTTGTAATGTTAATTGTTGTTTTTTCCCCATAAATTGTTATATGCTGTAAGCCACTCTGGCAGTATTGTTGCAAACTTGGCAGGAAAAGTTCTGTATATACCAGGGGTGGGCAATTATTTTTTCCAAGGGGCCACGAGAGCCAAAACATATTATGGAGGGCCGCTCCTCAAGTCTGAACTACATTGTAATCTACATTATTTATTTATTTATTTACTATATTTACTATATAGAACACATCATTAATATTAACATATTAATATATCAAGAAATATTCATACATTATTAGTATTAATATCATAATTATTATATTAATAGTATATATATTGACATTATAATATATTGAAATTATAATATAATATAACATTATATTATTTATTATATTATAATATTATTATAATAAAATTATTATAAAATAATAATAAAAACCACTAAAATAAAATAAAATGAAATTCAAGAAGACAAGGTGTGAACCAAGATGGAAGCTGACATCCTCAAGAGAGGAAGGATCCCAAGATGAAATGGCCCAATGGACCCAGCCCAGAGGATGACAAAGCTGACCCAGCCGCTGCCGCAGCAGAGGAGAACAGAACCGTCAGAGGCATTCCCGATCAGCTGATCGCCCTGGCGACCCGAAAGACGATCGAGTCTTCTGGGTCACCAGGGCAATCAGCCGCCACAGGTCGCCAACTGCTCCCGCTGCAGGCCTGGATCGCCTCCTGGGATGGCAGGCACTCCAAAGCCGCTGCTCCTCTGATCGTTCTCTGGAGCGGCGGGCTGTCTGCTGATGCAGGCCCCACAGGCTGCGATGGGATGGCGGCAGCCCTTCCTCTTGTGGAAATGGCCCCACCCCCGACGCCCTTCTCCCCAGGCGACGAAGGATCCACGGGCCGGTTAGAATCAGCCGGCGGGCCGCATATGGCCCGCGGGCCGTAAGATGCCCAGACCTGGTATATGCTCATGAATAAGTCTGGAAATTTTAGTAAAAAATAAATAAATTACCAAGCCCCCCCAAAGTTGGGTTGATTTATCCATGGGTCAGTTGTGAGAACTGTGCCTTAACTTTTATCGAAAAGGAACCATTCCTTTCTCTGAATAAAGTTGCAAAAGGTGAGAGCTTAGCCCATTTTGGAGAACCTAAAAGAAGCTCCAACCCCTTCAGTGGTTCTCAACCCTCCTAATGCTGTGACCCCTTAACAGAGTTCCTCATCTTGTGGTGACCCCCACCATAAAATTATTTTCATTGCTACTTCATAGCTGTAATTTTGCTCATGTTATGAATCGTAATGTAAATATCTGAAATGCAGAATGTATTTTCATTCACTGGACCACATTTGGCACTGTAACGATGCTAACTTTTAAACCGTAGCAGGGCAGGCTATCCTTTATATCCCACTGCTGCCACCCATTTGTAATGTATGCAAACTTCCAGGTAACGCCAATTTATAGGATCTCTAATTTGTTTTTACTACCTCCAATTTGTAAGGATCTGATTTATAGACAATGGTGTGATGGATCTGAATTTGAATTCGTGTCTTAAGTGTGGAGAGAATATGAGGATTCGAACTCAGGGTTGTGACAGGGCAGCCACCACAATATGTAGGGATTCTTTTAACTTTTACTTGCTGCCACCATTTAATTTACTGAGCTTGGCTACCCTCTAGGAAAGAGGTGTTTTCAAGGCTTGTGGGAGAAAAATAACCAGAATAGATGTTTTATCAAAGAACTATTAAGTTTATTTAAACAGTGTTTCGAGCTTGGAGGTTTCAAGAGTTCAAGAGCTTGGGTGGTTACAATATACTCAGAGGTACTTTCTTAAGGTTACAAGATGCTAACTATGGAGATACAGTCTAACACAAAGCTACTGCACTCCTAAACATATTAACTCAGCAGTTTACACACATTCTGCTGGTCATTAACAGCCACTGCTTCCTTAGCAGTCTACACACCTCCACTACTACCCTTTCCCAGAGTAGAGTCAGGCTTAGAATAAACCCAGAGTCTTTTAAACCACGCTGAAAGCTGGCTAAACATACTTCCCAATTCTCTCACACACCCTTCTGCGTTTGCAGTTAGCCACCAACTGAAAATATTTGAATCCGTGGATTCCAAAGCCATCTGCAGGCTCCGCCCCTAGTTTCCATGGTAACTGAGGTTCTTGGAAGCTCTGCCAGATAATTTTACTGTTAACCCCTTAGGGTTAGCGAAGTTCCACCCTTACAAAATACTTACATATACATAATATCAACTACATTTACAACCTGTAATCGATAAATATGACCACAGGCACAAATACCTGATTTGTCCAAATTTGAATACTGGTGGGGTGGGGTTGATTTTATCATTTGGGAGCTATAGTTGCTGGGATTTATAGTTCACCTGTAATCAAAGAGCATTCTGAATTACACCAATGAAGGAATTGAACCAAACCTGGCACACAGATCTCCCATGTCCAACAGAAAATACTGGAAGGGTTTGGTGGGCATTGATCTTGAGTTTTGGAATATTAGTTCACCTACATCCAGAGAGAACTATGGACTCAAATAATGATGGATCTGGACCAAACTTGGCACAAATACTGTAGCCAAACTTGGCATGGTTACTCAATATGACCAAATGTGAACACTGCTGAAGTTTGGGGAAAATAGACCTCCCAAATGGCAAACCTCCTTCTCCCCACAACCCCACCAGTATTCAAATTTGGCGGTACTGGGAATTCATGCCAAATGTGGTCCAGTGAATGAAAATACACCCTGCATATCAGATATTTACTAGGCCTGGGCAATCATGGTTCTAAATGGTTCTAAAGTACTTACAAAACTAAAGTTCTGGTGGTGAAAACTAGGTGTCGCTAGTGCTTTGCTTCTACAGTGTTGCTAAAGTTCTGGTGGTGAACATTTCAGAACTCTTAAAACTTTCAAAACTACATTATTATTTCATTTTTGACAATTTTAAAGACAGAACCAATTAGAAACTGCCATATATAATGAAATATTGAAAATTTTGTTAGAGTTCTGAAATGTTCATCACCAGAACTTTAGCAACACTGTAGAAGCAAAGCACCAGCGCCACCTAGTGTTCACCACCAGAACTTTAGTTTTGTAAGTACTTTAGAATCATTTAGAACCATGATTGTCCATGCCTAATATTTACATTATGATTCGTAACAGTAGCAAAATGACAGTTATGAAGTAGCAACGAAAATAATATTATGTTTGCGGTCACCACAACATGAGTAACTGTAGTAAGAGGTCGCGGCATTAGAAAGGTTGAGAAACACTCATCTGGAGGTACATTGATACCCCACCTTCCCTTCCATGAGTTATATGGTTTTCCGTGTCCCCACTCTTTCCTCCCAATGATGCTATGGATGTTGTGTCTCTTGCAGGCCCGGATTAACAACTTTTTGCGCCCTAGGCCACATTTTGGAATTACTCCCCCAGCCAACCTCTATCCCCCCCCCCACACACCACTCAGACCCACACTTGGCTGGCTTTTGCCATGGTGCCTCCAGAGCAGAAGAGAAAGGCGAGTAGGCACCATCCCACCACCTCCAAGGTCCCCATTCCTACCGGCTGGAAAGCTCCGCTGTGCTCTGAAGGTCTCCTCGGGAGTCGGGAGGCTTGGGGAGAGCACAGCGGGTGCAAACTCGCTCCAAAGGCGTGCACAAGAGAAAGCGTGCAAGAGAGCGAGAGCGAGAGAATGAGAGAGAAGGTGTGTGTGTGTGAGAGAGAGTGCATGAGAGAGAGAGAGAGGGCGGGCGCGAGAAAGAGAGAGAGAGCGCGTAAGTGAGAGAGGGAGAGAGAGAGAGAGAGGGCACGTGCGAGAGAGAGAGAGAGTGAGCGAGAGAGAGCGCACAAGAGAGAGCGAGAGAGAGAGAGAGCTGCTCCCGAAGGCAGGAGAGCCAGACCCTGGGGACGGAGCAGAGACTTTGCCGGGAGAAGGAGCGAGGAGGGCATGAGAAAGGGGGAAAGAGGGGCGCAGACCAGGTTTTTTTTGGTCCGTGATCTGCGCCCCCCCAGCTTGTGCCCCTAGGCTATGGCCTCATTGGCCTTATGGGTAATCTGGGCATGGTCTCTTGCCCAACTGGCTGGACAGGGAGAATTTTGGGCATTTTCACCCCAAAGTCTCCATTGGATGCTACCTCTGTGCATGAATGGTTTAGAACAGACACTCCCCTCCATCTCTATTGTAACAGTCTATTGCAGGGCTGTCCAACTTCTACCGGCCCAGGGGCCTGAATTCCGGTCACTGATGACCTGGGGGGCCGTAGGGTCTGCCCCCGGCTCCGTCCCCAGCTTACTACTCATAAGAGGCATGCATACAGTCAAATATAATCTTTTACTGAGATAAAATACTGGGTGGGAATTCAAAAGGGGCATCCATACAGTCAAATATAATATTTTACTAACATTAAATGCAGGGTGGGCATTCAAATACACAATTACATAATAATAACATAAAGGTTAGCCTACCTTCCCAAACGCGTGGGATCCAGGAGCAGCCGGACCACGAGCAGAGGCGACGACCGACCGAGGCAGCAGCCGAGAAGGTCCAAATCACGTCTGCGTGGGCCGCAGGGATTAAGTAGCCGAGATTTCGGCAACAAGAGTATCGCGAGACTACGGAAGCCACACGGGATTTCGCTCTCAACGCAGGTGAGATTTCGCGTTGAGAGCGAAATCCCGTGTGGCTTCCGTAGTCTCGCGATACTTGCTCCAAAACCCGGAAGTGGGTAATTTTTAAAAATATTTTAATTTAATTTATTTTTTTATTTTTATTTTTATTAAAAAGCTTAGGGGGCCATAGGGAAGGGGCTGGGGGCCGTATACACCCCCCGGGCCGCCAGTTGGACAGCCCTGGTCTATTGCACTGATCTGTATCTTGGGAATATTGTGAAACAAATGTTCCTTTACAGACTATACAGCACAAAAAAGTACCAGATGGAGAAGCCGTGCGGTTGCAGAGACATCGTAAAAGTGTTAACAGCAATTTTGTTAACAAAAAAAAGTTTCAGGCAAAAGTGGCTGGCGAAAACAAGAACCTTGGGGTAATCTCTCCTCCTCCACCACCCCTAATTTATCGTTAGGCAAGTGGGAAGCACACGAACGGAGTGATGTTCTCAAAACGAGGTCAATTAATCTAATGGCTGTGCAGTTAATTAATATTTAAAATTTCTGTTATAAAATAAGCGTTATGTACACATGAAGACACACACAACAGTTAGAGTTCTGGGAGCCAGAGGTTCCCTGAGATGCTTATGTCGGTTTTCGAAAGACAGAATCAGGATCCTTGGAGGAAGCTTTCTATCCCTTCACCTCCATCGCTAGCATATGTGGGGAGGACCCAGGAGATAACTTGGTCTCGGTTGTAAGATAAAAGTGGGATACAAATAAATGTAATAATAAAAGTAATAATAACTAGTGGTTTGCAATTCGGCTAAACTCCGTGCCATTTTTGGTGTCCGGATTTCAGTGGTCCGCCTGATCTGTTTTTTGGGAGCCTCCTAAATTCGGGCTGAAAGATTTGTGTTTGCTCCAGAAAGACCTGGCCCATTGATGGCAATGGGGGGACTTTCCAGGCTCCCCTTTCCGTCAATTTTAGGGCATCAGCCTTAAGAAATCACCCTTTCTAGGATCCTTTCCCCTTATATGCTTCAATAAGATCAGGGTTAAAGCATCAGACTTAAGAAACGACCCTTTCTAGGATCCTTTCTCCTCATATCCTTCAATACGACCCGGGTTTAAGGCACCAGAGTAAGAAACCACAGTTTCTGACAACGTTTCCCCTTATATCACTGATTCTCAAAGTGGGCAGTACCACCCCCTGGTGGGCGGTGAGGTGATCCAAGGGGGTGGTGGGAGGCTCAGGACAATTTGGGGGGCGGTGAACCCCTTTAAGGGGGCGGTGAACGATTGGCCATTTAGGAGGGGTCGCGCGGTCGTACTAATGCAGTGTTTCCCAACCAGTGTGCCGTGATGGACCTCCTGCTGTGCCGCGAGAAAAGCTCTCTGCCCCCCTTCCTTCCCCCCTCCTCCTGCCGAACTCCTCCTGCTTGGGGGAGGAAGAGGAAGGGCCGGGCAGCGGCACAGAAAAAAATAAGGGGTCGGGGCGCCGCCTCCTTCGGCCGTTTCCCCAGCCAGCCTCCAATCCGTCATGACTCCTGCCCCTCGCTCGCTGAAGCCGTGTGGAGGAGGAGCCCCACCCACTGAAGCCCGTCCACCACTCATGCTCCACCTCCTCCGCGCAGTTTCAGCTTCAGCTGTGGGAAAGCTGAAGTCGGTGGTAGGGGGAGGGGCATGGCGCAGTCTGGCTCCGCCCCCTCCCCAGCTTCGGCAGTCCCAGCAGCTGCTCCAGCCTTGAGGGGGCAGTGCCAAACTAGCATTGTGCTGACTCTGCCATCGCTAGCTTGGCACTGCCCCCTCAAGGCTTGAGAAGCTGCTGGGAGAGCTGAAGCCTGGGGAGGGGGCGGGGCATGGCACGGCCTGGCTCCACCCCCTCCCCCGGCTTCAGCACTCCCAGCAGCTGCTCCCAGCAGGCCACCATCCCCCAGCCGCTCTTTACTGTGTTAGAGTGTCATTTTGTGTCATTTTGGTTGGTGGTGTGCCCCGGAATTTTTTTAATGTTAAAAGTGTGCCGCGGTTCAAAAAAGGTTGGGAAACACTGTACTAATGGAATGGAGTCAGTTGAAAAACTTAGGAGGAGAAAGATGTTGACTAACATTAAGAGGCATTTGGGAACAAATAAAAAAGGAAGATAGTAATATGGATGAAAATATAATAGATAGGATATTAAAAGAAAGATCCAGTGGAAGGCAAAAAGGGTTAGGCAAAATATATGGAAGAATGCTAGAAGATAAGGAATTTATGTATAAAAGGATGGAAAATAGGTGGGAAAAGGAAGGAGGCCTAGGGAAAGAAAAAAATAGATAGGATAAGGAATGGATTAAATAAAATTAAAATAGAAAAATATAGGGAACTAGAGCAGAAAGTAATAACAAAATGGTACAGGACACCAATCCAATTGGCACATATGATCCAGGGTCTAAATCCGAAATGTTGGCACTGTGGGAGTAGAGAAGCCTGGTATTCACATCTCTGGTGAGAGTGCAAGGAGACACAAAGGTTCTGGAATCAATTTTTTTAAGAAGATTGAACTATATACAAAAATAAAAAATGATTTAAATATGGATATTCTCTTAAAAGAGATATGCGGGGACAGTAAAATCAAAGTGCAAGAACAAAAATTAGTTATGTTGATGTTTAGAGCGGCACGTGCTGTGATTGCCTAAAGGTGGAAAGAAAAAAAGAAATGGACCCTTGAAAAATGGTATGAATATGTGTGGGAACAAGTACAGTTGGAAATTATGGACACAGGGGTGGTCTAAGGTTATTTTATATGGTAAGCAAACATTACTTTGGTGCCCCCCTTTGTCTCCGCCCCCTTTCCCTTTGTCTCCGCCCTCTCTCCATTTGCCTCTGCCACCTGCCTGCCCAATTGCGTCACGTGGCGTGCTTACAGGCTTCTGCGCCTGCAGAAGCTTCTGCGGATGCCCAGAAGCTCCTGCAGGCGCAGAAGCCGAAGCCTGTAAACACGTCAGCACTCCGTATTCGGCACGCAGGGGGCGGAGGCAAAGGGAGAGGTTAAGCCTCTCCTTTGCCTCCGCCCCTGCGTGCCACGGACGGAATGCTGACATGACGTGTTTACAGGCTTCTCAGCGCCTGCAGGAGCTTCTGGGCATGCGCAGTGGCTCCAGAGCTCAACCTCAGCTCCGGAGCCACTGTGCATGCGAAAAAAATCTCTGAAGCCCGCAGCGCAGCAGCAGGGAGGATTGCTACGGCAGCGGGGCCAGCGGGGCGGCGCCCTTCTCAGAAGATGGTGCCCTAAAGTCATATCAGGCAGCCGCGTACTTCGCGTATACGTCGGACCACCCCTGTACGGACATTATAAGAAATGAAAAACTATGGACAGAAAAGCAGAAGAAAATCAAAGAAATATGGTTACCCTTTAAAAACTGGATACAGGAAGCTAAACCAGAAGATGAACATTGGGGAAAAAAACTGGACAGAATGCAACGATGGCTCAAATAAATGAAGGACTAACTTGTCAACGGGGGGAGGGGGGAGGGTTAGGGGGGAAGAAAAATGTATTGTAACTAAAGCAATGTAAAGTAAGCGTAAATGTATTATAACAATACAATAAAAACATCTTTGAAAAAAAAAATAGAACAGTGTTTCTCAACTTTCCTTATGCCACGACCCCTTAATACAGTTCCTCATGTTGTGATGACCCCCAACCATAACATTGTTTTCGTTGCTACTTCCTAACTGTAATTTTACTCATGTTATGAATCGTAATGTAAATATCTGATATGCAGGATGTATTTTCATTCACTGGACCACATTTTTATTTTTGATAAATATTTTTTATTAAGTTTGACACAAATACTCGATACAGTGCTGCGGAATTAGGAAGGTTGAGACAATTTGAAACAATTTTATGAGCTGCCTTGAAATCCATATTGGGAGAAAAGTGGGATTCTAAGGAAGCAAGCAAACAAACATAGCCTTTTAGTTTGGTGTCTATAAAGACAGGAGGCTTGCTCTTTTTTTTCAAGTTTGGAAACCAGTCCAGGTAATGATCTAAACATGCTGCAGTCTGCACTTATAGAAATGGGGGTAAGATCTAGTCCACGAGGCAGCATGGCCACCCTATTTTTTTCCCCTTGAGAGGATGTCCAGAAGAGAGAAGGACAATTCGCCCACAAAAACTGGGGTCAGGACTGCTCACTGAAGTGTAAAAATATTGCCAAAAATAATTATAATAGAGACAAACATAAGAAACCGAAAGAGAGTGTTCCAAGGATCAATACAATGTCCAGGCACAGGAAAATTGAAGATGATTGCTTGCCACAAGTGTCACCTTAGAAACATGCAAAGAATTTGAAAGGGATCAGTTATGTGCACAGGTCATTGGTTGAGAGGACAGTAAGATCAACTTTTGTTTGTGTGGATCAGAAATGCTGGACCGCTCTGACAACAACCACAATGTCAGACCACACGGAGAAGCCATTGAAATTCTCAAGCATGTGGACAATTTCAGCAGAAAGGAGGAAACCATGAAAATGAACAAAACCAGGTTATCAATATTTTAAAAACCCACCAAGAATCATGACAGTTAATAATGAACACCACTCGGAAATAGGGGAACTCCAGACAGCAAACAATCAAGTACCAGTTAACACCTCCCAAACAGAGGTGAAGGCGAGCCCCAGAAAGAGCCTATCTGCATCCTAATTGGTTTGACCTGCAGCAGGGAGTTCCAATGTTCCTGCACATGTGGTCTGGCATTTCTAGCACCAAAGGCTGGGATTTGGCATCAAAAGACCTCCAGCCATTTCTACCTCTCTGTTTTCTTGCCTCGCTTGACCTGAAGCCATGGACTCTTTGTGCAAGGTGTTGCATGTGAACAGGCCAATAGGGGCAAGCCCTGGGCGGTTTGGGAGACATAGTTTTCCAAGGATTTTCATGTATTTGGACTCTCCTCTGGTTATTAGCAAAAAAGGACTTTTCTCTTATAATTTTCCCAAGGACACAGATGGACTTTCCCCAAAGCATATGGATTTGATGCTTTTCAAGATCATATGGACTTTCTTTCTACTCCTTGCATATAAATAATTATGAGATATTGGTAGTGGTATTTCCCTGCAACCCTCCCCTTCTATGTAACCATTTTCCTGCATGTTTTTCCTTTCCCATATGTTTTTAAAAATATGAGGAAGGCTACGTGACTCAGCTGTTGTTTTTCAAGGTCAGGGTGACCACATTCCTGGCTGCATCCTTTAATCCAATCATTGAAACAATTTGCATAACAGAGGATTCTTTCTGGTTTGGAGAGGTTTCCTTTCTTTCCCCTCTCCCCATTTTGAAAGACCCCTTTTCGTTTCATAAGCCTCAAACCCTTGGAGTTTAGTCTCGTTTTTGGCTTATAGAACCTATGGCATAACTGTATTTCATAACTCGGCTGTCACTGCTGGCCTCGGAAACCAGCACATGGCTACAGTTATTTCATTTATTTACCATCCAGAAGGCTGAAACTTCTCCTGGGTAGAATCTGCACATGGCCCTTTGTCAACAGGGTCGTTAAGGACAATTCCTGTTTTTCACCAGGAACAAAATAATTCCTTTGGCTCAAAAGAGCAGGGGCTCGGATCTTCATTTACATATGGACATGATCTAATCAAGAAAACTCCAGCTGCTCTTTGTTTTGAACACATTCCTGTCCCTCGCTTCCCATTCGCCAGGACAAAAGCAGCGCTGTTTCGCGATTGGTTCCCGCTACAGCTGGCTTCCAAGGTTCCAACCAATCATCATGAAGCCTACAGCATGCAGGGGAGGGAAAGTTTGCATTTGACAGTTCTGTAAAGTGTATAAAAATGGCATATGTTTCAATGCAACTTGATGACTGCTTTGCGACAAGGAATCTGCAGTGGTCATCCTTCTCAGCTGACAAGAATTAAAACTTCAGTGGCATCTTCTTCCGGACTTCATTGGTGAGATCATTTGGGAAAGGGATTTTTAGGTTGTTTTTTTAAGCTCACCTGTGGTTTTAGCTTAAATCCTCGCTTTAGGGGTACTTCTGGGCCTCTGCCCCCTATGGGCCAGGCTGTCCTAAATTGTTCAGAGGATTTATTTATCGTATCAGAAGCAAACCATGGATACAGTTGAAAATGTATTTTAAAAAACACAAAGTTTAACAACTTGGCATTATATTAAATGTCCTTTGACCAGAAGCTGGCCACTTGGAGTGCCTCTGGTGTTGCAGTGAGAAGGTCCTCCATTGTGCATGTGGCCAGGCTCAGGTTGCATTGTAATAGGTTGTCTGTGGTTTGCTCTTCTCTGCACTCGCATGTTGTGGGCTTGACTTTATGGACTAGTCTGGCTGTAGTCTCCGGTTGCATTTGGAGTGTTAATTTCTCTTAAATCTTCAAGCGGAAATGGATTACAAGGGAAAAGAAAAAGGCTTGAGCCTTCTTTTTATTTGATTTTAGTCAAAGGGGGGAAATCACTGTAGATTCGAGGGCAACACGATGAGCTTCAAAGAGGTCAGTGAATAAAACTAGCTTTTGGAAAAGGCTGTTCTGTAATCCTGATTTAGAAGACAGGAAAAGAAAGAGAGCCTTTGCCTGCTGGAGCTCGCTTTGAACTTCTGCACTTATTAGCCCCCTGAATCAATATTAAGTTCGCTTTCATTACCAGTCAAGAGAATTTGGGCTCTCTTTTCCCTTCCTTACACAGCGCTCCATCAAAACGTGATTATTTTCCAGCCTCTAGCAGCTCTTATGGAGACGCTACTTAAGCGCTCTGTTGCCAGATGATCAAAAAGGGAGCCAAGCCTTGTGATGTTTGGACATGCTAGTCAGCACTCAATTCATTTATCTTTGGGGTTACTGTCAGATACTAAGTAATAGCAGCGGTACATGGAGATTTTTTCTTTCGTGATCGACGTATAACAGCAGTTAAGGGCCTGGAGGGCCCATGTAGCACGCATGGATTACGTGCCATGCATTTGTAAGTTTCCGCGGCGGCGGAAAATCTGAGCTTGCATTATACATTAGACTGGTCAGCTCTGCATCCCTGTCCCATGGCTGCTGAATAATGTGAATGTGGGCACCAATTACAAAGGCAAAAAGCAGTGAATTAGAAGGCCATGTGCTTAACCCCTTCAGTACTTTCTCTGCTTCTTTGCTTACATCTGGACTTTTCAAAAATTGGTTACCTACTCGTATTTGGAAGTGCGATAAAGGGAAGGGGGGAATAAAATTAATATAAACTCTGGGCAACGTTGCGCTCCAGTGATTCTTCAGCTGGGATTTGGGCATGCAAAGCAAACTTGTTGGGGAAGACAAGAGAGTTGTTTGAAGTTTGTTAGAAGCAGAGTTTGTAAAAGTTCTCTTTGGAACTACAACTCCCAGATTCCGCCAGCCAGCATATATATTGGGCATTCCATAACTCAGTGTTTCCCAACCAGTGTGCCGTGGCACACTAGTGTGCCATGAGCGATCATCAGGTGTGCCGTGGGAAATTGGAACCTCCAATACCCTTTCTTCCCCCTCCTGCCGAACACTTCTTCTTCTCCACTCGGGCTCCCTTCTTCCCAGCCTCGCTCTGCTTGCTTTGCCTCGCTTTGCTCATGCTGCCGCTTCTGCGGGACTGGGGAGGGAGGAAGGCGTGACCCGTGCAGGCGCTACTGCACAGACGTGCCCCACGTCTTCCTCCCTCTCCTCCACAGTGCTCTCTGGATATAGGTGAACTACAACTCCAAAACTCAAGGTTATGGTAGTTCTGTGTGGGAAGTTTGATTCCATTCCATCACTGGTGGAGTTCAGAATGCTCTTTGATTGCGGGTGAACTATAACTCCCAGATGTTGAGCAAGACCTTTGTGTGTGTCTTTCTGCCATTCCTGCCAGGATATCTATGTTGTGTTCATCGAAACAGATCCAGGTTTCACACTGAGTGTATAAATACATTTAAAAACATATTAACTCTATGTATTACTGTGTTAGAGTGTCATGTTGTGTCATTTTGGTTGGTGGTGTGCCCCAGGATTTTGTAAATGTAAAAAATGTGCCGCGGCTCAAAAAAGGTTGAAAAACACTGTCATAACTTATTGGAATTAACTGCACTGTTACCTTATTGAATGTTGTTACATCACTTTGGCAAATGTGTATCTCCATGAACATGTGGAGACCACCTTTTGAAAACCACTAGTCAAGAAAAGCATGACCTTGTTAGAAGTCAACTTGATATCGGAGGTGACCCCTTTTTTCTTGGGCTCTGTAGATGATGGTTATCTTCTACAGAGCCAAGGGATTCATAATTTTCCCAAGAATACCAGGCTGGAAGTGATCCCATAATCCCCTAACTCTCCCCACATGGAAACCCAAGGCTCTTCCAGTGGCCCCATGGTCCCACATGACAATGCCTCTGTAACCCACACTTTATGGATACACCAAGTTATTTCTCTTTTGCATTACTCTTATGGACTTTTGCCCATTCCCAAAGGACTTTTCCCTTTCTGTCTAGAACCCCTTTCTCTTGGGCTATCTTTTATGAATCTACTAAACTGTGTATCTTTCTGGTGGGTAGGCAGGGGTGATCAGGATGATATATTTTCCCCATAAACCCCAATGTATCTCCCCTCATGTTTTCCCCATGCATGTAATCTTAAAAATATGAAAGTGCCACTATTTACCTTTAGCCAGCTACCTTGAGGTTTGCCAGCTGCAAGTTTGTGATTTAATCACCCCTCCACTAGCCTCATTTGCATGAAAATAGCAGGAGACAGCTCTTTCGAAGGGGTTTCCCTTTGGATCAAAACTGGTTTTTGCTAATCAATAGACCAAAGCCTCTGAGTTTCGCCTACTTTGGGCTATTGATTAATAGGCAAAGCTATTTCTATATTTCATAAATGACCACCTCTATCAGCCTCAGAAACTGGTACATGGCTACAGCTTCTTCATTTGTTTACCATCCAAATACTGAAACTCTCACAAGAAGACCTGTATCTGGCCTTTTGTCAACAGGAAAAGGCCATTAAGGACAGTTCCCATTTCCCACAGGACAACAAGAGACTTTCTTTGACTCGAAAGGTCAAAGGCATGGATTCCTCATTTACATAAGGACTAATCTAATCAAGGAGCCTCCAGGACTCATTGTTTTTCTCAAAACTCCCTCCTCCCTCCTCCACTGGCCAGCAACATAGAGCCAGCCAGAGAAGGGAGGGCAGGAGATTTGAATTTGACAGCTCTGTATGACTATAAATATGGCATGTATTTTGAATGTAATTTTATGACTGCTTTGCGGCAAGGATATTGCGGCTGTCATCCTCTTCAGCTGATGAGAAATAAAGACCTCGGTGGTTTTTCTTCAACTTGGTGAGACTTATTGGGAAATCTTGGGGTGGGTTTTATGTGTCCTGCCTTTGCTCACCAAGGGTATCGATCCCTCTCTTTGGGCACTAGGGCTCTTGCCTCTTATGGGCAGAGCCAACCCAAATTCTGCTCGGTAATAAACTATTTGAACAAGTGAGGCATTCATGTAATGGCACACAGGTAACTCAGATGTTAGACTGAAGAACCATGTCTTTAAACAGACAAGGATAAAGACATGCCACTACAAAAATATATTGGTTCAGCAGAGGATGGTTGTTTCTTTGAAGCTGAAGTTGCCCATCGACTCTCCCTTAAAAAACCTCTTGTTTAAAATATGCACTCAAGAAACAAAAAAAACAAAGTAGTCTTCTTTAAAAATAACATCTCAGGTTTAGTAACAAACTTCTTGTATATATATACACAGCATACTAGTCCATAGTCCAGTGTCTTTGAACATATAGATATAGTCCAAAGTGTAAAACTGTACTCACTGAAGTCCGAAAGGAGACAACCTGCACCCACCTCCATTGAGGTCTAAAAGCATACTATATAACTTGTGTCTGAAGCCCTTCCCACGCCAAAGAGGTGCAGGCAAATTGGAAAAATGTGCAAACAATATAGGTTAACAATTATACACATTTACAAACAGCTTGAAAGGTTGCTATTTCCAACAATATAAGGCTACGACTTGCTGTTTGGAGACTTTTCTTGGGATGGGAATCCCCTAGATACCATCATTTTTCAGTTTAGGGTTTTCCCTTATTATTTATTTATCGACACCCGAGATTTGAACCGGCCACCTATTTGGTCAGCAAGGTCAGCAACTCAGTGGTTAAACCCACTGCGCCACTGTTACCGAAATATTTAGAACAGCCTGGCCCATAGGGGGCAGAGGCCCAGAAGTACCCCTAAAGCGAGGATTTCAGCAAAAACCTCAGGTGAGTTTTTTTAAAAAACAACCTAAAAATCCCTTTCCCAAATGATCTCACCAAAGAAGTCCGGAAGAAGATGCCACTGAAGTTTTTATTCTTGTCAGCTGAGAAGGATGACCACTGCAGATTCCTTGTCACAAAGCAATCATAAAGTTACATTGAAACATATGCCATTTTTATACACTTTACAGAACTGTCAAATGCAAACTTTCCCGCCCCTGCATGCTGTAGGCTTCATGATGATTGGTTGGAACCTTGGAAGCCAGCTGTAGCGGGAACCAATCGTGAAACAGCACCGCTTTTGTCCTGGCGAATGGGAAGCGAGGGACAGGAATGTGTTCAAAACAAAGAGCAGCTGGAGTTTTCTTGATTAGATCATGTCCATATGTAAATGAAGATCCGAGCCCCTGACCTTTTGAGCCAAAAGGAATTCTTTTGTTCTTGGTGAAAAACAGGAATTTGTCCTTAATGACCCTTCCTTTGTTGACAAAGGGCCATGTGCAGATTCTATCCATGAGAAGCTTCCGCCTTCTGGATGGTAAATAAATGAAATAACTGTAGCCATGTGCTGGTTTCTGAGGCCAGCAGTGACAGCCGATTGTGAAATATGAAATATAGTTATGCCATAGGTTCTATAAATGCGGGACGAGGCTAATCTCAGAGGGTCCAGTGTTTATAAAACAAAATGAGTCTTTCCAAAATGGGGAGAAGGGAAAGAAGAAACTTCTCCAAACCCAGAAAGAGTCCTCTGTAGTGCAAATTGTTTCCATGATTGGATTAAAGGGTACAGCCAAGAATGTGGTTTCATCCTGATCCCAAAACAACAGCTGGGTCTTTCAGAAACATGTAGTATTTCTTCATATTATTTTACACATGGGGAGGGAAAAACATGCAGGAAAATTGTTACATGGAAAGGGAGGGTTTCAGGGAAATACCACTACCAATATCTCATAATTATTTCCTATGCAAGGAGTAGAAAGAAAGTCCATATGATCTTGAAAAGCATCAAATCCATATGCTTTTGGGAAAGTCCATCTGTGTCCTGGGGAAAACAATAAGAGAAAAGTCCATATCGCTAATAGCCAGAGGAGAGTCCAAATACATGAAAAAACTTGGAAAAATATGTCTCCCAAACTGCTCAGGGCTTGCCGCTGTTGGCCTGTCGCATGCAACTCCTAGCACAAAGAGTCCATGGCTTCAGGTCAAGTGAGGCAAGAAAACAGAGAGGTAGAAATGGCTGGAGGTCTTTTGATGCCAAATCCCAGCCTTTGGTGCTAGAGATGCCAGACCACATGTGCAGGAACGTTGGAACTCCCTGCTGCAGGTCAAACAATTAGGATGCAGATGGGCTCTTCCTGGGGCCCGCCTTCACCACCAGGGCTCATAAAAGGTTATGGAGATTTTCATTTTCCAAGAGAGTTGAAGTGTTTGCTGCATGTTGTTGCTCACAGAATTACATAAATATCTAAAGCAGCCATTTGGGGCTACCTTAACTGAATGCAAACACAAAGCGTGTTTCCTGACGCCATACGAAATTCTGACCTGAAGTGCATACTTCACAACCCTCACAACAGAAGGGAGATGCTCACAGTCATGCCCAGCTTTTCAGCTTTCATTTGATGCCAAAAGTAATTCTCTAGCCCAAATATTTGTAGTGCTACGAGAGAAAATGTGCAGGCGGTGTTCTTTGCAACGACTCATTGAGAAATAGCATTTAGAGCAACGCGGGCAAACGGCAATTACTCGTTTATTTTATTAAATTACTAAAACATTTAAAATTGCAGCTTAAAGTGATACATTTAATAATGTAATGTTATTAGATTACCTGTATTTGGGCTGTTTTGCATTGATTTAGGGTGCCTCCTCCTTGGCAATGAGCTTTGATGTGCCTTCCGTTAATGCGCTTGAGGATTATTTAATAGTTCAATTTCCTTAATGATGCCGAAGGAAAATTAACATTACCTGGCACGCAGAGGCCTCACAAATCTGAAATACCTGCTTTTTCATGAGTTAAATGAATCAGTCTCAGAGGAGGTGAACCTTGGAAATTTAATATCCAAACCTGGAATCCAATTGCAAGAACAATCCTTCAGTTGAACGCTTTAATAATCGTGTATCAGATGATATTTCAAGTTCTGCGGAGAAAGTATGCATACATTATATGGCCAGATCACAGAAGTGTCGCTTAAACCCTCAGCTGAACACATTTATGACACTTCCGTCTATGCTATTTTGTATGCCAGGAAAGTAAAAATTAGGTTTGAAATCATTATCATTAGTGGTCTGGGGCATTATTGTCTGAAGGGGGAGAACTCACTGAAAAGACAGCGGTGCTATCATGAGGCACATGCTGGATTTTAATGTGACTTTTTAATACTGTTATGTTTCATTCTGTTATGATTGTATATTTTAAATCAGGGCTGTCCAACTTCTACCGGCCAAGGGGCCTGAATTCCGGTCACTGATCACTGGGTCTGCCCCCACCCCCGCCTCTGCTCCCCGGCTCCTCCCTCCCGCCCCCAGCTCTGCCCTCTCCCCCGGGTCCGCCCCTGCCCCCCCTGCATGCATACAGTCAAATATAATCTTTTACTGAGATAAAATGCAGGGATAAGCATTAAATCATTTTCCATACAGTCAAATATAATCATTTTACTGAGATAAAATTTAGGGATAAGATATTTAAATCATTTTATTTTATTTAATATTAAATATATTTAATTCCATCCTCCCCTCCTTATTTTAATGTATCCCATCTCCCTTATTTCATCTTTAAATATATTTAATTTTATATTTAATACATGAAAGGAGATGGGGGGAGGGAATGAGGAGCCCCCTGAGGAGCCCCCTGCATTGGCCTACCTTTTCCAAACTCGCAGGATCCAGGAGTACCAGGATGACGAGAGAGGCGACAACCGACTGAGTCGAAGAAGGTCCTAATCGCGTCTGTGGGCCTCAGCGATCCAGTAGTAGAGTAGCCGAAGAGTATCGCGAGAAACACAATCCACACAGGATTTTGTTGTCATGCGCATGATCTCGTGTGGATTGTGGATTGCGTATTCGCGATACTTGCTCCAAACCCGGAAGTAAGTATTTTTAAAATTTTTATTATTTATTTTATTTTTCAATTTTTATTTTTTATTAAAAGCTTAGGGGGCGGAGGAAGGGGCTGGGGAGCCGTATACGGCCCCAGTTGACAGCCTGTTTTAAATTGTGTGGCCAGTTGACAGCCCTGTTTTAAATTGTGTGGTCTACTTTTAATGTAAACTTAGAGCAGTGTTTCCCAACCTTTTTTGAGCCGCAGCACACTTTTTACATTTACCAAATCCTGGGGCACACCACCAACCAAAATGACACAAAATGACACGCTAACACAGTAATACATATAGTTAATATGTTTTTAAATGTATTTATACACTCAGTGTGAAACCTGGGCCTGTTTCGATGAACACAGCATAGATATCCTGGCAGGAATGGCAGAAAGACACAAACTTCCCACACAGAACTCCCATAACCAAGAGAAAATACTATAAGAGTTTGGTGGGCATTGACCTTGAGTTTTTGGAGTTGTAGTTCACTTACATCCAGAGAGCACTGTGGACTCAAACAATGATGGATCTGACCCAAACTTGGCACAAATACTCAATATGCCCAAATGTGAGCTCTGGTGGAGTTTGGGGAAAATAGAGTTGTAGTTGCCAGTATTTGTAGTTCACCTACAATCAGAGAGCATTCTGAACCCCACTAATGATAGAATTGGGTCAAACTTCCCACACATCACCTCCATGCCTTGAAAGAACTTGCTGGTGTGAGTCTTCCTCCAACCTTGCGTGCTGTCCCTCGCCTGCACATGCGCACCATGTTGCCACGCATTTCATTTGTCATTTGTCACGTTTCTATACCGCCCCTCTCAGCCCGAAGGCGACTCGGGACGGTTTACACAGGCAGTCTCTGCCCTCAATACAACACAGCAACAAGTCAACCCCCCCCCCTCAGAAAAAAACATATAACAATTTAACAATTAAAAACATACAATTGCAGCCTCAGCGTCATGTTGAAATCAGTTTCCATCACATCGTCGTCATTCCTTATATCCAATTAAGCCTTATATTTCATCAACAAATGCCTGCTCAAATAACCAGGTCTTGACTTTCTTGCGAAACGTCAGGAGGGAGGGGGCCGATCTGATGTCTTTAGGGAGGGCGTTTCAAAGCCGAGGAGCCACCACTGAAAAGACCCTGTCTCAACCTGGCTGCTGTCCATTGGACTAGTTGCAGCTTCCGAACAGTCTTCAAAGGCAACCCCACGTAGAGAGCATTGCAGTAATCTATATGGGATGTAACCAGAGCATGGACCGCCGTGGCCAAGTCAGACTTCTCAACGCACCAAGCACGCCTACTTTTCCCTCCCCGCTTTGAGTCTCAGAAACAGCCCTCCCCTTGGCTGAGAGGCTAGCTGAGAGGCCGGCCAATCACTTTTGATGGGATGATTCGCCGTCTGTTTCCAAAAAGGAAGAGAAGGATAAACGGAGAGATCTTCAGTCTAATCTGCCAAAGGGGTTCCTAAGACCATCAAAAATAAATAAAAAAGGACTAGCAAGACCAGATCTTAAAATATATTTCAAGTCGGGTGCTTCAGTTTGGGCAAAATCGGAGAAAGAAAAAATACTAAATTTGGAAGGGGCAGAATTAAGAACCGGATGGCACTCGTATCTATGTTATGGTGTGATGATTCCTTTGAGTCTACGTATGAAAAAGCGGGATGTAAATAAACAGAATAAATAAACAATAAAATAAAATAAAGCTCTCCAGTTCTAATTTATTTGTCCCCAAATCCGAAAGGGCAAATTTGGGATTTGCTGCTTTCTGGTATGCTAGACACGGACATAGAAACTTATGAAGGTGCCTTCTATGAAGTCAGACTGTCTTCATAGAATTGTCTATGTTGCATGTCAGCGATTCTCCTTGGTTCCAAACAGATGTCTTTCGGGGCCCTACCTAGAGATGCTGGGGGCTAAACCTGGGGCTTAGAAAGCATTGGATCTATTATTTATGCCGTTTGTAGGCTGCCCTGACAATTGTTTTGTAGCTACTAGCTAGCTTACAAGTCAAAAGCAGGAACAGGTTAAAGCAGCGACATCCAAGAGTACTGAAGGAACTACCAGAAGTCATTTGAGAACCACTGGCAATAATCTTTGAGTATTCTTGGAGAACAGGAGAAGTCCCAGCAGACTGGAGAAGAGCAAATGTCGTCCTTTCTTAAAGAAGAGAACAAAAGAGGGGCCAAACAATGACTAGTGTCCAGTCCAGTGGTTCCCAAACTTTTTTGGCCTATCGCCCCCTTTCCAGTAAAATATTTACTCAGCGCCCCCTAGAAATTAATTTTTATTTTTTTAAAAATAGCAATTAAACAGAAAGATATATGTATTAATGCAGTGGTTCGCAACCTTTCTAATGCCGTGACCCCTAATTAAGGTTCCTCATGTTGTGGTGACCCCCCCCACCATATTTTCATGGCTACTTCATAAATAATTTTGCTGCTCTTATGAATTCTAATGCAAATAGCTAATATGCAGGATGTATTTGCATTGTTAAAAACAGGCCCGGATTACCCATAAGGCCACCTTAGGCCATGGCCTAGGGTGGCACCTTTGGGGGGGGGGGGCAGCAGGTCCAGACCCCCCCAAAAAAATTCAAAAAAAAAAGGGCGCATGCGTGCGGTGGCGTAAGCACCATCCACGGCCGCTCCCCTCCTTTGCTCTGCTCCCTTCAGCTCTTCCCCCGCCCTCGGCACCACCCCGCCCCCAGCTCCGCCCCCCCTCCTTGCTGGTGCGAGGAGGAGGAAGGAAAGCCCCACCCCCGGAGCCGATGCGGGGCCTCCCCACGGCTCCTCCCTCCCTCCTAAAGCCGCAATTTCAGCCGCTTCTCAGGCCGGCATAGTGGCTTTAGGAGGGAGGGAGGTAGGAGCCGGCGAGGAGGTGGGGCGGAGCTGGGGGCGGGGCTGAGGTAGAGTGGGGAGGAGCCGGGGTGGGGTGGGGGCGGAGTGGGGAGGAGTCGGGGGCAGGGCAGGGCGGAGCTGGAGCGGGGCGGAGCTGGAGCGGGGCGGAGCCAGGGGCGGGGGCAGAGCCTTTGGCCTAGGGCGCCAAAAGGGCCTGATCCGGGCCTGGTTAAAAGTGGAACATAATTAAAGCATAGTGATTAATCACAAAAACAATGTGTTTGGGGGAGTATGGACAACCGATGATGGGACTTGCAGTACCTTTGACCAATTCAGCTCGGACTTCCATAGCCAAGACCCCATGAATGACTAATCTGGACCAAACTTGGCACACAGAATCCCCATGACCAACAGAAAATATGGGAGAAGGTTGGGAGGAATTGACAGTGATTTAGGAGAGATGTAGTTCACCTACATTTGGAGAGCACTCTGAACCCAAACAACCATGGATTTGGATGAAACTACTGGGGGCCTGAGGCTGTTAGGAATGGTGGGAGTTGAAGTCCAAAACACCTGGAGGAAGGGCCCAAGTTTGCCCATGCCTGGTTGCCCTCCATAAGCGGCTGAGGGAGAAAAGGAAGGGGCCTGATGCGGTTAGGAATGGTGGGAGTTGAAGTCCAAACCACCTGGAGGGCCCAAATTTGCCAGAGAAGCACCTCTGCAGCATGGCTCCCCGTGCTGCAGAGGTGCAGGCGAGCCTGTGGGTTCTCACCCTGCTGGGTCTGTCGGGGAAGAAGACAGCCAGCAGAAGGTTGCAGGCGATGAAGGCGGCAGGCAGGTCCTGCAACGACATCGCCGTCTCCATGTCGACGAAGGTCCAGTCCAGAGGCTCCTCAGCGGCCTTGGGCCCTCCCGCCGCCTCCTGTCCTCCTCCTCCTCTTCTCGACACCATTGCTGCTGTCACTCCTTCTTCCTCTCCCTCTCGCGCCGCCTCTCGAGCCCCTTCATACCGGGCTGAAGGGGAGGAGCTGGAGGTGGCGCCTCAAAGAGAGAGAGAGGCAGGGGGCAGGCCCTGCTTGCCTCGGAGGCAGGGGCTGGGGCCCTGCGGGGAGCCTGTCGCCACCACTCTCCTACAGGGGCTCACTGCCCCCCAAATTCTCCTGAGCCTCCCAGCACCCCCTTGGATCGTCCCACTGCCCACCAGGGGGCGGTACTACCCACTTTGGGAACCACTGGTCCAGTCAGCCTGACATCAAGACAAGAAAATATCCTGGAGTGGATTGTGAACGAGGCTGTCTGCAATCACTTAGGAAGAAACACTGGGATTGCTACAAGTCAGCATGGATTTCTCAAAAACAAATCATGCCAGACTCATCTCTATTTTCAATAGAATTTCAAGTTTCGTAGATGCAGAGAATGCTGTGGATGAAGCATATCTGTTGGAGCATGTAAGGAATCAGTGAGTATGTGTGCCAACTGTAAAATAAGATGCATGAAGCTGATTGGGCAGTCTATGCCCGGAGAGCAGGCCGAGCCTGGGACTTTTGGATACTGTTACATTTTTGTTCAGGCTTCAGCTATGAAGGTGCTTGGAGCAGAAAAGAGTGAGCGAAACAGAGAGACAGGCAGAGTTTGCAGTATGCTCTGGCCTCATTGAACTGCTGAAGGAGTTTATCCATATGGACGAAGAAAGTCCCTTTTAAATCTCTCATAAAAGGACAATACGTGAGTTGATGCAACTGACCGCATTGTACATATATGTTTTGAACAGCAAAGAGTATGTGGGCTCATCAAACGTGAACTACACGTGGTTTATTTTTAAATTACGCCACAATATCTTGATTTCAGCAAGGCCTTTGACAAAGTCTCCCTTGACCTTCTTGCAATCAAACTAGTCCATTGTGGGCTAGGCAAAGCTGCTATCAGGTGGATCTGTAATTGGTTAAGCAACCGAACCCAAAGGGTACTTCTCCCCAACGGTTCCTCCTCTTCATCCTGGAAAGAAGCAACTAGTGGAGTGCCATAAAGAGGGTTCGGTCCTGGGCCCAGTTCTGTTCAAACTACAAAACCCTATACGGTTTTGGCCTAGTTTACCTGTCCGAACGGATTCACCTCTATGAACCATCAAGGTCGTTAAGATAATCCGGTGAGGCCCTGCTCTCGGTCCCGCCATCTTCACAAGCGTGCCTGGTGGGGATGAGAGACAGGGCCTTCTCTGTGGTGGCCCCTCGGTTGTGGAACTCTCTCGCAAGCGAGGTTAGATCTGCCCCCTCCCTCTTCAGGAGGCTAGTGAAAACCTGGCTATGGAACGAAGCATTTCCAGCAGAAGGCTGAGACTGGTTATAGACCAAAGCAAATGACCACATTTACAGACTGAGTTGAACTTGTTTTTAGTCCGTGATTTGGCTTTTATGTATTTTTCTATATGTATTTCAATCTTGTATTGCTGTCGGATGTTTTTAATGTGTTTTGTAGCATTGAATCTTTGCTGTAAGCTGGTCTGAGTCCCTCTACGGAGGTGAGAAGATCAGGATACAAAAGTTTTAAATAAAGAAAGAAATAGAGAAGACAGTTTTAAGAACAAGAAGCCTCCTTAAAGTGGGCGTGCCTGCCTGCAGCCGTGTGCTTCTCCTCTAGAGCAGGGCTGTCCAACAGGCGGCCCTGGGGCCGTACACGGCCCCCGAGCCCCTTCCCTGCGGCCCCCTAACTTGTTTTAATAAAATACAAATAAAAAATAAATAAATAATAATAATAAAAATACCTACTTCCGGGTTTAGGCAAGCATCGCGAGACTACGCCAGCCACAGATGGGATTTCGAGGGAGGTCGAAATCCCATCTGTGGCTGCGTAGTCTCGCGATAGCTGCCAAAATCTCGGGTCCCACGGGATTTGCGGCCCTTCTGGGCGCGCGCCTCCTCCTCCCTCGCGGCTGCTGCCAGGCCAGCCCCCATTCCCTCAGAGAGGGAGGAGGGGAGTGAGGCAGGGAAAGCCCTCCTGGCTCCGCCCTCTTCCTGTGGAGGGGCCTCGCTCCCGCCCGCGGATGGGAGAGCCGCCGCGCCCGGCCTGAGCTTGGCCTGGGCTCCAGCGGGGCTCTTCGGGGACAGCGGCGGCGTTGGTGCTTCGGTCCTGTGGCGGGGCTCCCGCAGTATGGGTAAGGAAGGGCCTGGCTCGAATCAATCAGTGGGACGTTGGGTGAGGGGGAGGGGTCCCTCAGTGGCAGTTTCCTTGGCGACGCTTTCTTCCCCTCCTCCGCGCCCCCCTTGTTGTGCTGCCTTCCCCCGCGTGCAGGGGCAACGTGGCTTCCTTGCGCCTGCCCCGCGGCTTGTTTTCCCTTCAGGGAGGGAGGGAGCTCTTTGGGCCTCCTCCACCCGCTTCTGGGAAAGGAGGCCCCATCAAGCCCGGCGACGGCATTGAGGTGTTTGGGTTTTTTTTGGTGTGTCCCAATTTGAGTGTGGACTCAAATAACTCAAAGGTATTAGGAAACATTCCCCCAAATCCACCAGTCTTCCCATTTGGGTATATTGAGTATTCATGCCAAGTTTGGTCCAGATCCATCATTATTTGAGTCAACAGTGCTCTCTGGATGGAGGTGAACTACAACTCCACAACTCAAGGTCAATTGTAAGTAAATTGGAGCTGGGGAGGGGGCGGAGTTGGGGGAGGGGGCGGAGCCAGGGGCAGAGCCAGACCCTTCGGCCCCCCAGGTGATCAGCGACCGGAATTCCGGCCCTTGGGCCCGTAGAAGTTGGACAGCCCTGCTCTAGAGTAAGAAACAGCTTTAAGAACTTGCCTCCATTAAATGCCTTGGAAAGAGTGCTGCAGCAGAGCGCCTCTCCTCTAGAGTAGAAACAGGCAAGAAGCCATCTTAAAGCACTGGCCTGACTGCAGCTGAGCACCTCTCCTCTAGAGTAGAAACAGTTTAAATGCCTAAACTGATGGGAAGAGGAGCCTGGGAAGCCCCCACCCCTCCTTAATGCAGTGTTTCCCAACCTTTCTTGAGCCGTGACACATTTTTTACATGTACAAAATCCTGGGGCACACCACCAACCAAAATGACACAAAATGACACTCTAACATAGTAATACATATAGTTAATATGTTTTTAAATGTATTTATACACTCAGTGTGAAACCTGGACCTATTTCGTTGAACACAGCATAGATATCCTGGCAGGAATGGCAGAAAGACACAAACTTCCCACACAGAACTCCCATAACCAAGAGAAAATGCTATAAGAGTTTGGTGGGCATTGACCTTGAGTTTTGGAGTTGTAGTTCACCTATATCCAGAGATCACTGTGGACTGAAACAATGTTGGATCAGGACCAAACTTGGCATGAATACTCAATATGCCCAAATGTGAACACAGATGGAGTTTGGGAAAAATACACCTTGACATTTGGGAGTTACAGTTTCTGGTATGTATAGTTAACACACAAACAAACAGCATCCTGAACTCTTGCAACAATTGAACTTGGCATATTGAACTCTCATTACCAATAGACAGTACTGAAAGGGTGTGCTTGGGAATTGACCTTGAGTTTGGAAGTTGTAGTTCACCTATACCCAGAGAACACTGTGGACTGAAATAATGATGGATCTGGACCACACTTGAAATCAATACTCAATATGTCCAAATATGAGTGCAGATGGAGTTCAGGGGAAATAGACCTTGCCATTTGGAAGTTGTAGTTGCTGGGATTTGTAGTTCCCCTTCAATCAAAGAGCATTCTGAACCCCACCAATGATAGAACTGGGCCAAACTTCCCACACACAACCCCCAGGTGTCTCCCTTCTTGAATGGCTCTCTCCCTCTTCCACACCAGAAGGGAAGGCACTCACTCGGTCCACGGTTGTCTTCCTTCCTTCTTCCCTGCGGTTCGAAAGAAGAAGCCGGTGGGCCTGCCTCGGATTGAGCTCCTCACTTCCGCTTCCATTCCCCACCCTCCCTCGATTGGAGGCTGGCTGGCTGGGGAAACGGCCAAAGGAGGCGGCGCCCCGGCCCCTTTTTCTTCACCGCCCGGCCCTTCCTCCTCCTCCCCCCAAGCAGCAGCAGCAGGAGTTCAGCAGGAGGGGGAAGAAAGGGGGGAAGAGAGGTTTTTCTGTGGCACACCAGGTGATCGCTCACGGCACACTAGTGTGCTGCGGAACAGCAGTTGGGAAACACTGCCTTAATGGACTGATAGAAAATTGATTTTTATCACCCTAGAGCAAAAACAGATCTGCCCTCTTCCAGTAGGCTCCCAAAAATGGATCAGGGCCCCCACCAAAAGCCAGGACATGGAACACACATGGCAACAGGCAGGCACACCCGCTTTAAGGAGGCTTCATGGTTTACCCTGATTGCACAAGCCTAGTGGAGATGGCATGGCTTGAACCTGGGACTTTCTGTATTCAAAGCTCATGTTGTACTAAGAACCAATGCATAAATCAATCCAGTGTAAGAATGCTTTACATATGAAGCGTCTGCTTTTTCAATGGGTAGTTTAGTGAAGAAGGTCTTCCGATCTCTTGGCATGTGGTCCTTCTATTAGCCTCGGTTTGACTTCTGTCATCTGCCGAACAGCTTTGTAATGAAGGATCTCTTCTGCTTCTGCCTATTGCTGAAAGCCAGAGGTTTTACAGAGATATACTGTGATGATATCAAAAGTGAGCATTGCAGTCTTTGGAACCTTTGAAGAGAAACCATTTCCCCGACAGATCCAGGCTGAGTTGGCACAGCGGTTAGCCAAAGGTGCAAGGAGATCAAGCCGAACACCACGGTGAAGCTTAGAAATGTTCTTTCCCTTAGAAAATCCCTCTGTTTGCAGTATATGTAAGGGATCAATCCTGAAGTTTCTCTGAGAGGAAGGGGATAGTTAATCCTGTTTCGTGCCTGAAATGCAGATCAAAGAGCCAGGAGGTCGACTTCGATTGCCTTTGGAGTTTTTCCTCTGCTGGCACCAGGTTCACTCCTTAAAAGCAAGCCCATAGCATCTAAACATTTAATTTAGTTCCCCACATGAAGGCATCGATCTTCGTTCTGGAGGCAAATGTGGTTGCTCTTGAGGAGAGATGCACACACATTTAAATATACAAATATTCCGACAACAAGCTGGAGGAATCTTTTAATATTTATGTAGGAATCATTGATCTTGTATCACTGACAGAAGTTGCTAAAGACGTATCAGGTTGCTATTTCAGCACCATATGCTCCAGACAAGTTGCTCGCCATGTGTCCTTCCTGCACTTTGGGGAGGAAAGGGGAATGCTTCTAGAAAACCAAAATAGCAAATGACTTTGTGTCACATTGTGCGTCGTCTCCTCTTCCGATCTTTGGGACATTGCATGTGGGGAGAATTTAGACAACGTCGGATACTAACAAAATTCAACTCTCCATTTCAGTGTTGAATGCAGGCTTGTGTTTGTGTCTGAAATTGTGAGTAGGTGCAGGCAAAAGTGCTCACAACTTTGTTCTAAATATGGGGTTCTCAACCTGGGGGAGTCATGTTATGCAAACAGGTAAGACGGGATCAAGAAGACACAGAGGCCAATAGAGATAAACAAATATTCTTTATGATTCAATGATAATGTAAATCAATATGAACTTTATCTTGCAGTCGTCGTTGTGAAACAAAAATCATTCGTCTGTATTAGACATTTGTATCATAAGCAAAAAGAAGAGTCTTGAGCAACTATGCTGTCAATAACAATATATGATACATCCACAATGGGTTAAATTTCAATGGCGTAGTGTTCAAAAGGGTCGACAGTCATGGTCCAAGCCGTTTCGCCAATTGTGGCTTCCTCGGGACCCCAGACTCCTTGCAATTTATAAGTTTCACAGGTCCGGATTTCTGTTAATATAACATATATAAAGAGCGATTAAGTTACACATAAAGTCACAAACAATTGGCCCGTACATGGAACTACAACAAGGCATGAAGTCAAAATATAAAATACTGTACATACCAATGTAATTATTCTTGAGCATTTAAGTGTGGACGCAGCCACCGACGCGATGTAACCGGACAATGAGAGATGGATAGCAGCACCAATTTAACTCAATTCGGTTCCACAGGTGTAATCAAATTAACAGCTCACTAATTGATAAATGATCGTTCAACCCCCCCAGGATACTCTGATTTAAGATTGACAATCCAGAATTTTTCTCTCTTGAGTAAATGTAATTTCAGGTCACTATGTGGCCGTGGGTCAACTTTTTCCAGTACTACAACTTGTGGATGGCCAATTCTCTTACACCATAAGTGACTTGCAGTTTCTCAAGTCACTCCTGACATGAAAAAAACCCCTGAAATAATAATAATAATTTGATATTTATTTATTTATTTATTTCCGGCATTTTACCCGCTCTTCTCAACCCCCGAGGAGGACTCAGAGCGGCTTCCAAAAGGCACAATTCGATGCCAACACAGTAAAACACATAAAACACAGTATAAAACCCCCAAAACATTACACATTAAAATACAATTACATCAACATATCATACACATTCATTTAAGTTTTTTTAAAAAAGAGGTGCTGCCTTGTGCTAGTGTGCAAACGCCTGGTCCCATAGCCAGGCTTTTACTTATTTCCTGAATGTCAGGAGGGATGGAATTGATCGTATGTCACTAGGAAGCGCATTCCACAGATGGGGAGCCACCACCGAGAAGGCCATCTCCCTCGTCCCCACCAGCCGCATTTGAGAAGTCGGCAGGAGCGAGAGCAGGGCCTCCCTGGATGATCTTAAATTACGAGGTGGGATGTAGCGGCAGATGAGTTCGGACAAGTAAGATGGGCCAGAACCGTATAGAGCTTTAAAGGTCAAGACCAGCACTTTGAATTGAGCTCGGAAGTGGACAGGCAGCCAGTGGAGCTGAGACAACAGGGGGGTGGTATGCTCCCTGTATGTAGCTCCAGTTAGTAATCTGGCTGCCGCCCGTTGGACTAGTTGTAATTTCCGAACTGTCTTCAAATCTTGATACATTATACAAGATTAGTACACAGCAAACAAGATCACTCTACTGGCTGTTGTATTGGATCACACTCCAGGCTCTTCCCAAGTGTCTAGGACTGTGTGATATATCGGCGAATAATGCGAGCAGATCCCAGTAGGGTGGCCTTTTGCAACTGGCAGATAGTAATTTTGTCAGCGCTGATTGTGTTTAAGTGCAGGCCAAGGTCTTGAGGGACTGCACCCAGTGTGCCCATCACCACTGAGACCACCTTGACTGTCTTGTCCCAGAGTCTTTGCAGTTTGATCTTTAAATCCTCGTATCGCTTTTCCAGTTGCTTCTCTTCAATCCTGCTGTCGCTTGGGATTGCAACATCAACGATCCATACTTTGTTTTTTCAATCAATTGCCTTTATTTCAGTTAACAAACCTTAGGCAGATACAGAAAAATATAATACAGATAAAAGTCACATATAAAACACAATAAAGGTTATCAAATGTACACATATTAAAATCGCTGGCCTTATAATTTATATTTAATTTAATTGTTCCATTTCTTGGCCGCCACTCCCGGGTGGCTCAGGGCGGCTCACAAATCACAGCGAAATACAACACATGATAACATTAAAATTCAACAAGGCATTTAGCATTAAAATTAACATATAAAACTAAGACCATCTTAGTTAGAAGCTAATAATACATATCTATTAGGCTTGAGAAAAAAGTTATGAAAATTAAAAGAAATCGTAAGCGATTCGTATGTAATGGGACTTTCTAGTTTATACGCATCACGGCAGCTAACCAGGAAGTAGACTTTCTTTACGGTCCTTGAGGCCAACAATTTGCGTTATGATCGTAATAAATTCTTAATTATTGTACTACTCACTTCTCCCTGTCTTCTCCCCCTCATTTCCTTCCCGCCTTCATTCATCTTCTTCTTTTTCCTGCATTTCTATGGGGAACTGGAAGTGACGCTGCTGCTAGGCATTCTGGAAAGTGTAGTCCTCCACGCTTCTCCCCCTCCCTTCTCTTCCCCGTTGCTCTGTCTTGCCCCACCGCAGGGGCCAACTTCACACACACACACACACATGCTTCTCCTCCTTTCTCTCTCTGCACTCTCTCAGATGCTTCTCCCCCTTCTCTTCCCCGTTGCTCTGTCTTGCCCCATCGCAGGGGCCAACTTCACACACACACACACACACACACACGCTTCTCCTCCTTTCTCTCTCTGCAGTCTCTCAGATGCTTCTCCCCCCTCTCTTCTCTTCCCCGTTGCTCTGTCTTGCCCCACCGCAGGGGCCAACTTCACACACACACACACACACGGTTCTCCTCCTTTCTCTCTCTGCAGTCTCTCAGATGCTTCTCCCCCTCCCTTCTCTTCCCCGTTGCTCTGTCTTGCCCCACCGCAGGGGCCAACTTCACACACACACACACACACACACACACACACACGCTTCTCCTCCTTTCTCTCTCTGCAGTCTCTCAGATGCTTCTCCCCCCCTCCCTTCTCTTCCCCGTTGCTCTGTCTTGCCCCACCTCAGGGGTCAACTTCACACACACACACGCTTCTCCTCCTTTCTCTCTCTGCACTCTCTCAGATGCTTCTCCCCCCTCCCTTCTCTTCCCCATTGCTCTGTCTTGCCCCATCGCACAGGCCAACTTCAGCCCTCCAGGTGTTTTGGACTTCAACTCACACCATTCCTCACAGCCTCAGGCCTCTTCCTTTTCCTCTCAGCCTGGGCAAACTTGGGCCCTCGCTCCCTCAGGATCGGGGTGAGAGAGAGGCAGCGAGCAGCGAGGGGGGGAGCTCCTCCTCCTTTTTTTGCCAATTTACCAGCTGTTAGGATTTCTGGGAGTTGTAGGCCAAAACCATCTGGAATGCGCATGCGCTGGCATACGAACTACTAACGAATTTCGTTAGTAATGAAGTTACATTTTAGAAATTTTTGGAAATTTTTTTGTAAGTCTTTCTTTTACTAATCAACCCCCCCCCCCCCCCATTAGATTTCTGATTTCCTATTTTTGGGTTCTAAACCATGCCTAGTATCTATGACTGTGTAGTACATAAGAACATAAGAAGAGCCATGCTGAATCGGGCCTCAGCCCATCTAGTCCAGCATTCTGTGTCACACAGTGGCCCACTAGTTGTACACAGGGATCTCTAGCAGAAAGGAGGGCAAAACCCTCACCTGCTCCCGACCCCCACAACCAGTACCCGGGAAAATCCTGCCTGCCTCCATCAACACAGAGGTGGCACTTGGATGTCCATTTCAGTAACTACTGATTCCCTTGGTATCCATGAATCTGTCTAATCCTGCCTTGAAGCTGTCCAGGCTGACCGCTGTCACAACCTCCTCTGGAAGTGAGTTCCATAACCCAATGACCCTCTGGGTGAAGAAACATTTCCCTTTATTAGTCCTAACTTTCCTACCTTGGAGCTTTAGGGAGTGCCACCTAGTCCTAGTGTTGGGTGACAGAGAAAATATTTTTTCTTTATTCACCTTTTCTATCCCATGCATGATTTTATACACTTCGATCAAGTCACCTCTTAAACGCCGTCTTTCAAGGCTGAAAAGACCAAGGCGTTGCAACCTGATTTCATAAGGGAGCTGCTCCATCCCTTGGATCATTTTTGTTGCCCTGCTTTGTACCTTTTCCAGTTCCGTTATATCCTTCTTGAGGTGCGGTGACCAGAATTGTACACAGTACTCCAGATGTGGCCTCACCATAGATTTGTAGAGAGGTAATACAACATTTGCCGACCTATTTTCGATTCCCTTCCTGATCATGCCAAGCATAGAATTTACTTTTTTCACTGCTGCAGCGCACTGGGTTGACATCTTCATTGAGCTGTCCACCAAAACCCCAAGATCCCTTTCCTGGTTTGTCTCAGAAAGCTTTGATCCCATCAGTTGATAAGTGTATTTGGGGTTCTTTGCCCCGATGTGCATGACTTTACACTTATTTAGGTTAAAATGCATTTGCCACTTTGTTGCCCATTCACTCAATTTCGAGAGATCTTTCTGGAGCTCTTTACAGTCAGTTTCATTTTTAACTACCCCGAACAGTTTAGTGTCATCTGCAAACTTTGCTACCTCAGAATTTACTTCTACATCCAGATCATTTATGAATAAATTAAAAAGTAACGGTCCTAAAACTGAACCTTGGGGTACGCCACTTCTCACCTCTTTCCATCCAGAGAAGTGTCCATTTATTACCACCCTTTGTTTCCTACAGTTTAGCCAGGTTCCAATCCAGGACAAGACCTGTCCCCTGATTCCATGGCTGAAGAGCTTATTTAGGAGCCTTTGGTGAGGGACTTTGTCAAAAGCCTTTTGAAAGTCAAGGTAAACAATATTGACTGGGTCCCCTTTATCTATGTGTTTATTTACACCCTCAAAGAGTTCTATCAAGTTAGTAAGACATGATTTGCCTTTGCAGAAACCAATAGCAGAAATAGTTTTCTACTATTTAGTGTACTACAGTTATAATCGCATAAAGACTGTAGTTAAATTTCTCCGTTTCTCTGTGGTTACTTTTCTTTAGATGAAAGTGCTTTTTTGGGTCTTTGAGGCATGAGCAAAAATTTTTGCTATATCATCTGTAACTTTTTTTATTTGAGTCCCCCAAAAGATACTTTAAATACCATTGTAAAGATCTTCCTGGCCAATGACAGATAAGAGGCATTATTATCTTCCGTCTTTCATCCCTATAAAAGGAACATTCAAACATGGCATGCAGTAGAGACTCTACTACGCCCGCCCCACACTGGCACAGCCGATCATGGTAATCTTTATGTTGAAAACGCCCTTCTAGGATAGCTGAGGGAATAACGTTGCATCGGGCTTTGCTAAACGCCTGTCGATATTTAGGGATATTTAAGTTTTCTAGGTATTTAGCTCCACTTAGTGGTCTAAACTCTAGGCCCAAGTTTATAGGGGAACAAGTACTACATGCCGCAGTTGTAGAATTTTGCATAACTATGTCAATTATTCGTTTTTTTATCACGGTCGGGAGGTTCTTGTGTTCTAAAACTCTGTCAGTCTGAATTTGGAAGTCCCAGAGTAGTTTGATGTGTCCATATTCCGTAACTTTTTCAGACTTGTGATCCCACCAGTTCTTTGTGACAGGTAGATGGTATTTGTGGCACAAGTATCTGGTGTTGTGCCTCTGCTGATAGTCCATCTGTGTGATCTTCTTGCAGCAGCTGAGGATGTGAGCCATTGTTTTGCCTGCTTCCTTGCAGAGCCTACACTTGGAATCTAAGAATTACTATGGGGGAGGTGCTGTGTAAAACTGTTACTCACAAAAGCAATCAACAGTGCACGTAATTTATACAATAACACAAACTTCTACTCAGTCCTGTGTGTTACCGCGTTTGAGACTCCGCGATGCAACTTTGGATTATATACTCGCTTACCTGTGGATTACAAATATTTACTTCAGTGAAGCACAGACTACCCCATCTCTATATATAAATTTTGACACGTCGTGCATCCCGGCAAATAGGCAGCGAAACTATAAGCCGCAGAAGCACGAAAATCGGCAACACATTCCACCATACCACGAGGTACCTATACGGCCAAAAAAATCCGGCCTAGATACCTTGCAACACCCCCAAACACAAGCCCCAAAAATCGGGCAACGGAACTGGCATCCCTGCCTCTTCGCTGCCAGCGCGCGTTTCGAACGTTCGCGCATGGCAGCCAACACTCACTCTCGCCTCCTCCTCCTCAGGCCCTCCTCCTCCTCCTTCCGCCTCCCCCTCGCCGCTCCGATCAGCGGCGGCGCCGGAGAGGGAGGGGGCTGGGCAGGGAGGAGGAGGTGGCCCCCTTCCTCCTCCTCAGGCCCTCCTCCTCCGTCTCCTCAAGAGAGAGAGAAAGAAAGAGAGAGAGAGAGAGAGAGAGAGAGAGAGAGAGAGAGAGAAGAGAGAGAGAGAGAGAGAGAGAGAGAGAGAGAGAGAGAGAGAGAGAAAGAAAGAGAGAGAGAAAGAGAGACAGAGAGAGAGAGAGAGAGAGAGAGAAAGAGAGAGACAGAGAGAGAAATAGAGACAGAGAAAGAGAGACAGACAGAGAGAAAGAAAGACAGACAGAGAGAGAGAGAGAGAGAGAGAGAGAGAGAGAGAGAGAGAGAGAGAGAGAAAGAGAGAGAGACAGAGAGAGAGAGAGAAAGAGAGAGAGACAGAGAGAGAGAGAGAGAGAGAGAGAGAGAGAGAGAAAGAGAGACAGAGAGAGAGAAAGAGAGAAAGAGAGAGAGAGAAGAGAGAAAGAGAGAGAGAGAGAGAGAAAGAGAGATAGAAAGAGAGAGAGAGAGAGAAAGAGAGACAGAGAGAGATAGATAGATAGAGAGAGAGAGAATGGCGTATGGCACAGCAACGCGTGCACGGGTCAGCTAGTTTATATATATGGAAGGACCTTCACCGCAGTGATTGTTACTTTACAGTTGCATTGCAGAGCCACAAACGTGGTAACACACAGGACTGAGTAGAGGTTTGTGTTATTGTATAAATTACGTACACTTGGAATTTGTCATCAAGTTTTCAATTCTGGCTTTGATGGCATTGGTTCTAATGGCTTGTTCTTGGGCTGCAAGACTCATGCCCTCAGTTTCCTTTTTTTCAATTTCCATTTGTGAGCCACATCCATGTTTTTTCCTTGTCCATTCTCAGTTTTCCCCAGGAACTTCCATGGAGAGCCTTCTTTGGTCAGTTTCCTTGTTGTTGTTGTTGTTGTTATGTTTATTTATATCCTGCTTTTTCTCTCCATATGGAGACTCAAAGCAACTCACAATAAAAAGCACAATACAACTTAAAATATACAAATACACAAATGTTTCAACAATCTTAAGCCTCGTTAATATTCATACAATTCAGCTTAAAACCATAACAGCATCTAAAGCACAGCCCGCACGCCACTGCTTGAAGGCCTTGGAGAGGTTTTGATGAGTCTCAACCTGAGTGGCTTTCTTTTCTTTCTCCCTCCACTCCAAGCCAATTCAGAGAGTCAGTCTTTTATTTTCCCAACCAAGAAATATGTTGACAGAGCTGCAAAGACTGCTTTTTAAAACACTAACACTTGCAAGCGATGCATCAGTTAGAGAAGACAACACAGTAATGAAATAGATCATTAACTTTAACCATCTGACTAATTAACATGACAGTTGCTAAAGGGGATGTGAGTTAAATGAAGCGCAAAGCGATGGCACAGACAGACTGGGGGTGGGTGGGGTGGGCCCTGAATGGTACCTTTTCGATGTGTACGAGGTGGAATGGACAGGTCTATACTTCCCCAGGGCCTCCCTGGCCTCCCTGGCTTTCATAGCGGATAAACGACTCCAATTTTACTCGCCCACATTCAATAGTGTCTAATTGCATCTTCAATACCATTGACAGAACAGCGCGATATGCTGACGTTCATCCACTGGAATGCCACCGACATATAGGAAATCGCTGTGGGTAAGTGGGAGCGTGGCTCGAAAAAAAATGCAATGGTCCTCCATCACTATGAGCTGAGTCCTGCCACGGCATTTAGGCAATCTCGATAAAATAAACTTGTTGTTCTTCTTAATTGTATTCAAGTCAACATTGACTTTTGGTGACCCTACGAATAAGAGGCCTCTATCAACAACTCTACTCTTACAAACAGAATTGCGGCTTCCTTGATTTCCCTGTTAATTCTCATAATGAGAAGCTGGTGCTTTCTCAGTGGGTATTGCAACTCAAGATACACTTAGGGGTTAGCTACACCAGTGTTTTTCAACCTGAAATGAGCCCCGGCACATTTTTTACATTTACAAAATCCTGGGGCACACCACCAACCAAAATGACACTCTAACACAGTAATACATATAGTTAATATGTTTTTAAATGTATTTATACACTCAGTGTGAAACCTGGGCCTGTTTTGATGAACACAACATAGATATCCTGCCAGGAATGGCAGAAAGAAACACACACTTGGAAGGGAGGGGGCAAGGTCTTGCTCAACAGCTGTCAGTCTCAGGTCTCTGTGTTTAGTTTTTATCGTTAATAGTCATACCCAGTGGTCCTGGGCCTGGAAAACGTGCCAGGAATGGCAGAAAGAAACACCCGATCCTCAACAGGAAGCCTGTGTTGGAAAGAAAAGAGCAGCCAGACAGAAGCACACTCTGAGGCAGAGAGTTCCACTGCTGAACAGCTCAGTCAGGAAGTTCTTCCTGATTTTCATCTTCCTACACAGACATGCTTCCCTGTGATGTTTGCTTTTCTGCCTGCACTGTTGTGCTCTCTCTCTCTCTCTCTCTCTCTCTCTCTCTCTCTCTCTCTCTCTCTCTCTCTCTCTCTCACACACACACACACACACACACACACACTATATATAAAAATGTAATGTTCATTTATGGGATTAACATAACTCAAAAACCACTGGACAAATTGCTGCCAAATTTGGCCACAAAACATACTAATACTAACCTAAGGAGGTACCATCAGTCAAAAAGTTGATTTTGTCATTTGGGAGTTGTATTTGTTGGGAGTTATAGTTCACCTGCAATCAAAGAGCATTCTGAACTCCACCAATGATGGAATGGTGGAATGGAATCAAACTTCCCACACAGAACTCCCATAACCAAGAGAAAATACTATAAGAGTTTGGTGGGCATTGACCTTGGGTTTTGGAGTTGTAGTTCTAGTTCACCTATATCCAGAGAGCACTGTGGACTCAAACAATGTTGGATCAGGACCAAACATGGCATGAATACTCAATATGCCCAAATGGCTGGGATTTATAGTTCACCGAATCCAAAGGGTGCTTTTCCCCCAATGGTTCCTCTTCTTCATCCTGGTAAGAAGTGACTATTTGGATGACATAAAGAGGGTTTGGTCCCGGTCCCAGTTCTGTTCAACCTCTTTATTAGTGACTTGGATGAAGGTTTAGAGGGCGTGCTGATCCAGTTTGCAGATGGGACCAAATGAGGAAGGACAGAATTGGGATTCAAAAGGACCATAACGGATTAGAGAGCAAATTTGCCAAAACTAACAAAATGTATACCAACAAGGACAAATGTAAGATGCTATACTAAGGCGGAAGAACTTCCTGACCTTAAGAAAAGCTGTTCAACAGTGGAACTCTCTGCCTCAGAGTTCAGTGAAAACTCCTTCCTTGGAGGCTTTTAAACAGAGGCTGAGTGACCATCTGTCAAGATGCTTTGGTTGCACTTTTCCTGCATGGCAAAGGGTTGGACTAGATGGCCCATGTGGTCTCTTCCAATTCTATTTTTGTTGTTTTTGTTGTTATTATTATTATTCATTAAGCAGAGGCAGGATGGCCATCTGTCAGGGGGTGATTTGATTGTGCTTTTCCTGCATTGCGGAAAGGGGGTTGGATTAGATGGCCCATGTGGTCTCTTTCAACTCTATGGTTCTATGAGTCTATGATAAGGGCCGGGGAGATAGCACAGTGGTAATACAGCTGTGCTTTCAACCTGAAGGTTGCTAGTTCGATACCCCAAGCTGGCTTGGACAACCAGCTGCTGAAGCCCTGTCCTTCTGCTCACCCAGCAGTTCGAAAGCAGCCCCGCTGTGAGTAGATAAAACTGGGAACCGCAAAGCGGGGAAGATTTTTACAGAGGGACTTTACAACGCCTGAAATTTGGTTGTCCGGAAGGTGGAATGCGGAACAGAAGCTCCCGTCATGAGGATTGAACAACAGCACCCACTTGTGACGTAACGACGCAATGACATAACAACAATGACGTAATGGAGCAATTCACATCCAGCGACGCACACCCTACAAGGCAGCCAGGAAGAAGGAATTTTTTAAAATTGCACTGTGTACTGTGTACTGTCATTTGTATGTCTTCCGACAGGGACTGTCTGTCGTATGTGTAATGTAATCCGCACTGAGTCCCCTTCTGGGTGAGAAGAGCGGAATATAAATAAACATTATTATTATTATTATCTGTGATCCCTTCTATTTCTCCATCACTTGCGTTGCTCTTCTTGGTGTTGCACCTCAGAACGCAGCCAGTCCCCCCTAGATCACACATACCAGGCAGATGCAATAAATGAAGTTTTATTTAGAATAAAGAATAGCCCAAAGATATAGAAAAAGAGCAATCAAAGTAAATCCAAAAAATTGTCCAATAAAGTTCTCGAGCTGTGAGCCCAATTGGCTTAAATTCCAACTTGAAACAAGAGTTCTTAGACAAGGCAAACCGCTCCGGCGGTCAACGTGAAACTGGAAGCAAACCACTCCGGCGGTCAACGTGAAACTGGAAGCAAACCACTCCGGCGGTCAACGTGAAACTGGAAGCAAACCGCTCCGGCGGTCAACGTGAAACTGGAAGCAAACCACTCCGGCGGTCAACGTGAAACTGGAAGCAAACCACTCCGGCGGTCAACGTGAAACTGGAAGCAAACCACTCCGGCGGTCAACGTGAAACTGGAAGCAAACCACTCCGGCGGTCAACGTGAAACTTGGGGCAAACCGCTCCAGCGGTTCCGTGAACTTGGAGACTTGAACTAGAGTCCTTTCCAAACCAAACGTAGCTTCAGGTCTGGCTAGAATAGCCCGGGTACAATCTAATAAAGGAAATTATTTTCTATGAGACCAATGCACCCCCTTTCTCAAACTCCAATCTTTTTGGGAGGATCGGATACTGGCTCTCCTGTTGAATCCCTCCTCATTAGCGACCCCAGGTGCAGAGCTCTCATCCTGAGAAACTCGATCCTCCCTCACTTCCATATCCTCGGAATGCTCATCTGGCAAGGGAGTAAAGAAGCTGCCGTGAGAATCAAGGTCACGAAGCCTCTCACTGTCCAGTTCAGAACTGACTTCCATGGAGTCATCAATATTCTCATTTGCAGTATCATATCCCTGTAGCAAGCCATCATCCCATTCTAAGTCTTCCTCTGCAGACCCATATCCATCTGGCCACCCATCATCCCCTTGATCCGGGGCAGCTGGGTCCCCCGGACTCTGTCTCTGACCACTAGGCTGCAACAACACACTAAGCTGGGACACCACACTAGGTTGATCTTAGGTTCCTCATTCTAGGCTTGCTTATGAGAGATCTACAACAACAACAACAACAACAACAAAACTTTATTTATATACCGCTGTATCTCCCCGAGGGGACTCAGAGGGTTTCCAAGTAACATCATCAATACATATAAAGTAAACAACATAAACATAACATTAACAATAGCACACACACACACACACAATTATCCTGCCTGTTCAAGGCAATTTAAAAGGCCAGGCCGAGGCTAGTACTATTTGTAGGGGGCCCGGAAATTAGGTGTGACGCTATAGCAGGCAACAAGAATAATAGGTACAGTCTATGGCTAATCATTTCCTGGGCCTAATAGGAGGAAGTGACCTGGGAAATTGGTAGAAAAAGATATGGCCATGTTCAACAATATCTGGGGCTGAGCTAGAACTAGTGATCTAGTGCTTTTGTTGACAGGCAGTGTTTCTTGTTGGTCCCAGTGAAGCACAAGAGATGCCTGGTACCTTCAGACCCTTCAGAGTAATGAGAAAGAAGTCTGACTACACACAGCCCACACACAAGTTGCTTAATCTGTTTCTCCTCCACTTCAGGAACTTCAGACTGGCAGAGGATTGATTCACATATAGACACACGCCACTTGATCTGGTGTTAATCGATGACTCAAAGGTGTCCACCGTCTCCACTGAAGAGTGTTATGTGCCGGGTGATTCAAGGCGACGTGACTGTTCTATGTTCTCTGATCTGCGATAAATCTTCCACATCAACCAAGTCATCTCCTGGCACTGTATGCACTGATCAAAGCATAAAGTCTACCCTAAGTTAGAGACACAGACCTGCCAGTAAGTATAAAGCAGGAAACATATTAGATGCAATGCTAAACATTTTGCAGACCAGAGGTGGGAAACCTGTGGCCTGTGGGGTTCAAATGGCTCTTTAGGGACATTTTTGGGATTCTCGGCCCCTCACAATGTTCCAAATGCTACAGGGGAATGCTGGCTATATTTTCCCAGACAAGGCCAAGAAAATGGTAACAATGTCCCAATGCCATGGACCAGACCTGGGCATCAGCGCCCGGGCAGAAGGGCGTCAGGGCGGGGGGGGGGGATTTCTACAAGAAGAAGGGCTGCCGCCGCCGCCATCCCATCGCGGGCTGAGCGCTCCCGCCATTTCACAGCAATGGGGCCTGCATCGGCAGACAGCCCGCCGCTCCGGAGAACGATAGGAGGAACGGCGGCTTTGGAGTGCCCGCCATCTCGGGAGGTGATCCGGGCATGCAGCGGGAGCAGTCGGCGATCTGCAGCGGCTGATCGCTCTGCCGACCTGGAGGACGATCGAGGGAAAGCCCTGACGGAATGGCTGTTGGCTTGGGGCGGGAGGGAGGCCTGCAGCATCCGATCGCCTGATCATGATCTGGGGCACTTTGTCTTCTTGAATTTCATTTTATTTTATTTTAGTGGTTATTATTATTATTTTATAATAATATAATAATAATATAATAATAATATAATATAATGTTATATTATAATTTCAATATATTATAATGTCTATATATATTATAGTATATAATTATTATATTATATATTATTATATAATTCCTATACTATATAATTATTATATAATTCCTATACTATATAATTATTATATAATTCATATATTATTAGTATTAATATCATAATTATGATACTAATACTAATAATATATGAATATTTCTTGATATATTAATATGTTAATATTAATGGTGTTAATATGTTAATATATTGTTATTTTATAATAATAGTATGAATAATAAATAAATAAATAATGTAGATTAGAATGTAGTTCAGCCTTTAGGTGCGGCCCTCCATAATATTTTTTGGTTCTCGTGTGGCCCCTTGGAAAAAATAATTGCTCACCCCTGCCATGGACAGTAGTGATGTGCAATCTTTTGTTGCGCATCGTAAGTTATATAAAATTTGTTCAATTCATACTTACGAGGTGATATCCGACGCATGGGTGTGACCCGTGCCAAAATCTAAAGGATCAATTTGTTAAAAAAACAAAATATATTCCAACAAGAACAAATTTAAGATTAGACACTAAGGCACAAAAAATTGAAATGCACAGATACAGGATGGGTGATGCCTGGCTTGACAGCAGTCCATGTGAGAAAGATCTTGGAGTCTTTGTGAAGAACAAGCTGCACATGAGCCAAGAGTGTGATGCAGCAGCTGAAAAAGCCAATGGGATTCTGGACTGCATCCAAAGGAGCCTGTGTCCAGATAGAGGGAAGTTCTGGTGCCTTTCTCTTCTGCTTTGGTCAGATCTCTTTACCTGGACTCACACTGTGTCCAATTCTTGACCCCACAGTTCAAAAGAGAGGTTGACTCTTAAGCTGGAAGGTGTCCAGAGGAAAAGTCGACTAAAAGAATCAAAGGTTGGGAGACTATGAATAATCCCTCTGAGGAGCATCTTAAAGAGCTGGGTCTATTTAGTCTTAGAATAGAAGGTTGAGAGGAGCCATGGGAGCCATGTGTAAACATGTGAAAAAGGTGTCATAAGGAAGAGGGAGCAGGCTTGTTTTCTTCTACCTTGGAAACTAGAACTCAATGGAGCCATGGGTTCAGATGATAGAAAAGTATATTCCACCTGAACATTAGGAGGAACTTCTTGATCATATGAGGCCATTTACCAGTGGAACTCTCTACCTGTTGGAAGCTCCTTCCTTGGAAACTTTTAAACAGAGGCTGGATGGCCATCTGTCAGGGGTACTTTGATTGTGCTTGTCCTGCATGGCAGAAGGGGGTTGGACTAGATGGCCCATGTGGTCCCTTCCATCTCTATTATTCTGTGGTTCTATGATATCTGCAATCCCTTCTCTTTCACTATCGTTGCCCTGCTGGATCCTTCTTAGGTTCCTCGTTATAGGCTCATCTATGAGAGATCTATCTATCTATCTATCTATCTATCTATCTATCTATCTATCTTCTTACTTACTTCATTTCTATTACGCCCTTCTCACCCCGCAGGGGACTCAGGGCGGATTACAATGTACACATTACATTTAGAGACACAAACACACAAGAGAGACAGAGGCAATTTTAACAACTGGCTACCAGGGGGAGCTGTCGCACTCCTTCATTCCTCAGCGTGTTTCCTGGAGATCTTTTTATGGCCTCGTAAATCAGTTAAATTTAGCCTCTCCACTAAGTGGTACCTTTAATTTCCTACTTGACAGATTCAACTGTCTTTCGGTTGCAAAGGTCGACAACAGGCTACACAATAGGTCGAGAGCCCACCTCGACCCGGGCAGGCCTCAAACTCATGACCTTCTGGTCAGTAGAGATCTTATGCAGCTGACACCCAGCCAGCTGCGCCACATTCCCGGTGCTACCCAAATGATCTCTTGTGATCCAGTGCTTTTGTTGAGAGACAGAGTTTCTTGTTGGTCCCAGTGAAGCACAAGAGATCCTTCCGACCCTTCAGAGTAATGAGAAAGAAGTCTGACTACACACAGCCCATGCACATGTTGCTTAATCTGTTTCTCCTTCATTTCAGGAACTTCAGACTGGCAGAGGATTGATTCATACGTAGACACATGCCACTTGATCAGATGTTAATCGATGACTCAAAGGTGTCCATCATCTCCACTGAAGAGTGTTATGTGCTGGATGATTCAAGGCGACCTGACAGTGGAACTCTCTACCTTGGAGTCTGGTGGAAGCTCCTTCCTTGGAAACTTTTGAACAGAGGGTGGATGGCCATCTGTTAGGAGTGCTTTGATTGTGCTTTTCCTGCATTGCAGGGGGTTGGACTAGATGACCTGCATGGCCTCTTCCAACACAATGATGATGGTGGTGGTGGTGGTGGTGATGATGATGATGATGTCTGGATAGCCATCTGTCAGGGATACTTTGATCATCCTTTTCCTGCATGAAAGAATGGGGTTGGACTAGATGGCCCACATGGTCTCTTCCAACACTATGATGATGGTGGTGTCTGGATAGTCATCTATCAAGCAGGCCCGGATTACCCATAATGCCAACCTAGGCCATGGCCTAGGGGCGCAAGTTGAGCGGGGCGTAGATCATGGACCAAATTTTTTTTGTTGCAGCTCCTGAGGGCGAAACGTCAGGAGAGCGTGCTTCTGGGAGGAAATGGGGCCAGGCGGCCACAGGGAGCACTCAGCGCCCCCCAGGGGGACCCCGCCGCCCGGGAGGACCTTCCTTCCACGCAGGGAGGGGGGAGGGAGTCGTCAACGCGAGAGGCCGTGGTCGGCAGAGGAAAAGGGGAGGGGGCGGCCCTGCGGGGATCCTCTTCTCCCCCACCCCTCCCCAGGCTGTCCTTCCCAGGCAAGTAATACAAACAGTAGGGGGTCCGTGTCAATAACACAAGAGTAAACCACTATGGAACACCCTATAGGTAATATACATGAAATGCAAAGAAAGATAGACACAAAATGCGTAAATGTATCATATAATGCTTTAAATCCAAATAGCATACACACTGGTGTCTGGAAAACGCCCAGGAATCCCCCCCGTTCTAACAATAGAACACTACACAAATGAAATAATGTATAAATCAAGTTATAGTCACTCGTAATGATATCCTGTGTAGTCTCAGGCAGGAATAGCACAATGTCAGCGGGAAATACCCGTGGGAGGCGGGGAGAGGGCTCCAGGCGAAGTCGCAGCCGCTCAAAACAAAGTGGTGTTCTTCCCAAAGGAAAATATTGGGCCGTGAGGCCAGGGTTTGGCAGCGGCAGACGGAGAAGGGAAAACAGGAGGCGCTGGGTGTTTGGGGAACGCCGAAAATACAGGATAGTAGGCCGGAAAGGCAGCCAAGATCAACAGTCCCTGTGTGCCCCAACTCCGAGAGGCGAAGAAACGTCTGAGGCCACTGGTGGAAGGACCAACGAGGTGTCCTTCCCTCTCTCCCAGACGGGCGCTGGTGGAGGAGAGCGCGCTCGGCTGCAGGCACCTGCCCCAGAGGGAGGCCTCCTCCACTTGGGCGGGGGAGAGGGCCTGGCAGCGGCAGCAGCAGCAGCAGCTCAGGCCTGCCAAGGAGGGAGGGAGAGAGGAGAAGAAAAGGTTTTATTTTTAGTATGGGTCTGAGTGATGTGTGTGTGTGTGTGTGTGGGGGGGGAGTGCGGTAGAGGTTGGCTTAAAGAGGGCGTAATTCCAAAGTGTGGCCTAGGGCAGTGTTTCCCAACCAGTGTGCTGGGGCACACTAGTGTGCCGTGAGCGATCATCAGGTGTGCCTTGGGAAATTGGAACCTCCAGGAAGGCAGGGGGGAAGAGTCTAGTGTGTTGAAGTATAAAAACTCTAAGAAACTTACCTCAATAAAGGCACAAATTTACAACCCCCCCCCCCATTGTCTACTTGGTCTCTCCCTCTCCATGCATTGGGAAGGCCCGCCTCCCTTTCCCCAAGTAGAGACCTCCTCTTGCCTCCCCCTCCCCGGCCTAATGCCGGATGGTTCAGTCCAGCACCGGCCCTGCCTCCCCCTCCTCCCCAGTGCGTGCGAAACTGCTCTCGGCCTCCCTCCAGCTCCCTGCCCACCGCTGCCACCTTCCTTCCTGCCTGTTTCGCCAGCCCCGAGATGCCCACCCGGGCTGCCCAGCTGACCCCTGAGGAGCTGCGCAGGTGGTGAGTGAAGCTCCTGCTGCCCACAACCCCAATTCAAGACTGGCGGGGAGGGAGGGGGCAACCTAAGTGAGAGAGAGACTGCTGGTCTTTCGAGGCCCCTCCTCCAGAAACTGTAACTCCCATATGTCAAGATCTATTTTCCCCAAACTCCATCTGTGTTCACATTTGGGCATATTGAGTATTCATGCCAAGTTTGGTCTTGGTCCAACATTGTTTGAGTCCACAGTGCTCTCTGGATATAGGTGAACTACAACTCCAAAACTCAAGGTCAATGCCCACCAAACTCTTACAGTATTTTCTCTTGGTTATGGGAGTTCTGTGTGGAAAGTTTGTGTTTTTCTGCCATTCCTGCCAGGATATCTATGTTGTGTTCATCAAAACAGGCCCAGGTTTCACACTGAGTGTATAGATACATATAAAAACATATTAACTATATGTATTACTGTGTTAGAGTGTCATTTTGTGTCATTTTGGTTGGTGGTGTGCCCCAGGATTTTGCAAATGTAAAAAGTGTGCCGCGGCTCAAAAAAGGTTGGGAAACACTGGCCTAGGGTGCAAAAAAGTGTTAATCCGGGCCTGCTATCAGGGATACTTTGATTGTGCTTTTCCTGCATAGCAGAATGGGTTTGGACTAGATGGTCCATGTAGTCTCTTCCAACACTATGATTCTGTGAATATATTTCATTTGAAAAGAAACATAACTGTTGTAGTTTTGTCACTGTGTTGAGGTTCTTTACGTGAGGAAGGTAGAGAATTCTTTCCTTTGCAATGGCCATAATAATACCTATGCTTACATCGCCAAAGTGAGCCCAGCCAAAGTCTTAACCCTATGATCCGTTTGCTCAAAAACTTTACACAAAAGCCAAACCTTAAAAAAAAAACGACATTGGCATAAGCCTACTTTTTCAATACATGTAAAAAGTTTCTTTTCCTTAACAAGAGAGACCTAATTTCAGTGCAAAGACTGGGTGGGAAGGTCGCTCAGGAAGATCTTCCTGGCTCAGCATGTGGCAATCGGTCTTAAAGGCCGGGTCTTTTTAAATAGAGGAAAGAAAGGAAGAATTGCTCCACGACGGTTCTATATTATGAAGATTTCGGCTCCTGAGGTGTTTCAGAAGTTTCTCGTGCTGTCTAAATTGTTTGCTCTTCCCTTTTCTTGGTCTTCTTTAGCATCGCACATTAGATGGAGGTGTTGTGTCACAGTTGGAGTGAACCTTGGCTATATAAAGACGAAGAGAACCAACCCACATAGCATTTCCCCCCCCTGACACCGATGTGTAAATGTCAAGTAGTTTTCTTACACTTCTGTTGCTTTTCCCATTTTGTAGTAACTGTTCTTAAAAAAAATGGAATAGCAGGGATGTCTTACGTAATCTTGTGCAAAATACAGGCCATGTCCTATGAACCATAGAGATGTTTAAGATCATCCGGAGAGGCCGTGCTCTCGGTCCCGCCTGCTTCGCAGGTGCGATTGGCGCAGACAAGAGACAGGGCCTTCTCAGTGGTGGCCCCTCGGCTATGGAACACCCTTCCTAAGGATATCAGATTAGCCCCCTCCCTCCTGACATTTCGAAAGAAAGTCAAGACCTGGCTGTTTGAGCAGGCATTTGCAGGTGAATTATAATTGTTTAATTAGATCTATGGAATGATGACGATGTGACGGAAAGTGATTTTAACGAGACGCTGAGAATTGTATTTTTATGTTTTTAATTGTTAATTGTTGTTATATGGTTATTGTTTTAATTGTTTTTAATTGTGTTTTATTTGGAGGGCACTAATTGCCTATGTAAACCGCCTCGAGTCGCCTTCAGGGTGAGAGGGGCGGTATAGAAATGTAGTAAATAAATAAATAAATAAATAAATATCTTCCAGCACCCCAGAGTGAAAACAGATATCTGCCTTCCCGATTTTAGGAGGCTCCCAAAAATAGATCAGAACCCCCCACTGAAAACTGGGACACAAAACGGGTCAAGGTTTACCCAGATTGCACAAACCTAATCTACATTGCCCTAATATCCAAGGATCTGTTCCCAGATTATCTGGCAGTATGGATTTACAGTATATAATCCAGTTCAAAGAAGATAATCTGGAATGAGATCCTGAGATATAGGACAGTGTAGATCTGGGGTGGGTAACCTACGGCCCGCGGGCCAGATCCGGCGCGGCAGCCGATTCTGTCCGGCCCGGGGAGAAGGGCGTCAGGGGCAGGGCCAAGAGGAGGGGTGTCACTGCTGCCAACCCATCGCGGGCTCTGTGGGGCCTGTGTCAGCAGACAGGCCGGAGGAGAGGCAGCTTTAGAGTGCCTGCCATCCCTGGAGGCGATCCGGGCCTGCAGCAGGAGCACTCGGTGACCTGCGGGGGCTGATCGCCCTGGCGACCCGGAAGACTTTCTGGGTCGGCAGGGTGAACAGCCGCCTCAGATCGCCGACTGCTCCACCTGCAGGCTGGGATCGCCTCCAGGGATGGCAGGCACTCCATAGCAGGGCAATCAGCTGGGGAACGGCTGGGGGCGAGAGCGGACGGAGGCCTCCAATCGCCTGCTGCTCTGCTCTCCTCTGCTGCTGCGGCGGCTGGGTCCGCTTTGCCATCCTCTGGGCTGGAGCCATTGGGCCATTCCATCTTAGAATCCTTCCTCTCTTTAGGATGTCAGCCTTCATCTTGGTTCGCATCTTGTCTTCTTGAATTTAATTTAATTTAATTTTTATTATTATTTTATAATAATTTTATAATAATAATAATATAATATAATAAATAATATAATATAATAATGCTATATTATCATATTTTCAATATATTATGTCTATATATACTATAATATAGTAATTATGATATTAATACTAATAATATATGAATATTTCTTGATATATTAGTATGTTAATATTAATGATGTGTAATATATAATAAATATAGTAAATGTAGTAAATAAATAAATAAATAATGTAGATTAGAATGTAGTTCCGCCTTTAGGTGCGGCCCTCCATAATAGCAGGTGTTATCGTGGCCTGCATCTCTCCCCATGTGGTCTTAGTGCTGTGTTAGACAAACACGACAAATCTTTGTGTGAGAGATAAACTAGAACAGACGTATAGATAATCCATAAATACGTGCATTGGGGAAAGCGATACAACCGTCATCTTGGCATTAGGGGATCCGATAACAACACCGTGGATCCTGTAATTAAGTGACTGAGTGTGTTGTAATGGTGTTATATTCTGTCTAACTCATCCTAAACAGAATTAATTATGAGCTAATTAAACAGCCCTCCTGCTTCCCTTTCAAAAATAACTCCACTCTTGACAACAGTAGCTTGAGCTACTCACAGATAGTCATAAATCTTGGTTCTCTTTTAGGGAGAAATTGATTGCCGTTCTAATACTTATTGAACACTTATAACAGATGTTTAAATCTCTCCAAGCCCGGCATAATTAAAAGCATAAATCGGTGCTCATTTGACAAGAACGCTAACCAGAACCAAAGGTGTAAATAAGTGAATTGAGTGAGAAGGCAAAGGCATGATGTGATGATTGGGGATGCCATGATGGGTCGTCATCCTTCATGACTGATTTGGATGGCCGTTCTGCAAACGCTTATCCTTATGAATGGAGTGATTTTCAGAATGGATACCATGATCATCACGCCAAGAGGAGTATTTTGTCTCATGCTTTTAAAGAGTTGGAGAAACAAGAAGTGGTAATCCACCGCCTGGCCGTGGCTGGAGTGAGGGGGACAGCCCTTAAATGGCTGACCTCCTTCCTCCACCAGCGGTCTCAGCGTGTGAGGAGGGGCGAGGTGGTCTCCGAGGATCCCCACTACTCTGTGGGTCCCCAGGGGGCCATTCTCTCCCCTCTGTTATTTAACATCTACATGCAGCCGCTTGCACAGCTGGTGCGGAGTTATGGGCTGGAGTGTCACCAGTACGCTGACGACACCCAGCTCATTCTGAGGATGGAGGGCAGGCCGGGTTCTGTCCCCGATAATTTCCAACACTGCCTCGAAGCCGTTACTGGATGGCTGCGAGCCAGTAGATTGAGGGTGAATCCGGCAAAGACGGAGATCTTGTGGCTGGGTCGCCCGGGTGATGTTAATATCCAGCTTCCGAGCCTGGACGGTGCGGTGTTATGCCCATCTCCTTCCGTAAAGAGCCTGTGGGTCCATTTGGACTCCAAGCTGACCATGTAGGCCCAGGTCTCTGCGGTCAGCAAGATCACTTTTTCATCTGCGACAGGCAAGGAGGCTGGCCCCCTATCTCTCCCGGAATGATCTGGCCACGGTGATCCAAGCCACAGTCATCTCAAGGCTGGATTACTGCAACGCGCTCTACGTTGGCCTTCCTCTGTCGGTGACCCGGAAGCTCAGGCTAGTGTAGAACACTGCCGCCCGGCTCCTGTCTGGCACGCCAGCTGGCGCCCACATAACACCTGTTTTGCAGGATCTGCATTGGCTGCCAATTGAGCACCGGATCACCTTCAAAGTGTTGGTCCTCACCTTTAAGGCCTTACACGGCCTGGGGCCAGCGTATTTGAGGGACCGTCTCACCCCATATTGCCCTCCGAGATCACTTCGGTCTGAGGACTCCAATCTCCTGGAGATACCTTCAGCTAAACTTGCAAGGCTGACTGCTACCCGCTGGAGGGCGTTCTCTGTCATAGCACCTACGCTGTGGAACGCCCTCCCGGCCGGAACTCGGGCTATGAAGGACTTGCTCCCGTTTAGACGGGCCTGTAAAACATACCTGTTTAAGCAGGCCTTTGGTGAGTAAGTCCTGCCCATGCCCCGCCATCTATTCATTCTTCTGAGGATGATGTGCTGTTCATTGTTTTAACTGTGTTATTAATTACTGTACTGCTGTTGTTTTTAATTGTTTTTAACTGCTTATTGCCTGTATTTTACTGTGCCCTTCGGCTCCTGTAAGCCGCCGCGAGCCTCAGGGAGTCGGCGGCATAGAAGCCCGAATAATAAATAAATAAATAAATAATTTCTAAATGTTGATGTCCTTGACATTTTACTTAGTTCCAGAACAGAGCCATCTCTGTTGTAGTAATAATAATAATAGTAATAATAATATACTTGATTTATATTCCGCCCTATCTTCCCGAGTGGACTCAGGGTGGATTACAGTACATATATACAGCAAATATTCAATGCCGTTATACAATTAATAAAGACAGGCAGTACATAAACAGAGGTAAAGGCTTCCCATCTTTTTCCATCTCTGGCATCTGGAGGCTGTGCTCGACTTCTGCTACAGGGGGTGATCTCACTCTATCTTCCATGCCAAGGAGCTTTGTTGTCCTTAGATGTTCTCCCGATCGCCGGTATGTCTGCATGGGCGCCTTTTATTATCTCCCTGCCAAAGCGGTACCTATTTATCTACTCACATTCCTCTTTTCAAACTTCTAGGTGAGCAGAAGCTGGGCTGATGGTGGGAGCTCATCCCAAACTGGGTTTGAAACATCAAACTTTTGATTGGCAAGGTTTTCTGAAGCTGGCAGTTTAACGTGCTGTGTCTGGCCCTGTAACATTTTCCCTGTGAATTCCTTCCATGAAAGGTTTTTATCCTGTATCATTCTTCGTTTTCTTATCTCTACCTGATTCAACCATTTCAAAGTTCCCTGTTTGTGAGGTGATGGCACAATCATCAGCATAGATCAGGGGTGGGCAACCTACGGCCCAGATGCGGCCCAGATGCGGCCCAGCAGCCAATTCTGTCCGGCCCGGGGAGAAGGGCGTCGGGGGCGGGGCCAAGAGGAAGGGGTGCTGCTGCCGCCATCCGATCGCAGGCTCTGTGGGGCTTGTGTTGGCAGACAGGCCAGAGGAGTGGAGGCTTTGGAGTCCCTGCCATCCCTGGAGGCGATCCGGGCCTGCAGTGAGAGCATTCAGTGACCTACGGTGGCTGATTGCCCTGGTGACCTGGAAGACTTGATCAGCCCCCCTCAGATCACCAACTGCTCCCCCTGCAGGCCCAGATCGCCTCCAGGAATGGCAGGCACTCCATAGCAGGGCGATCACCTGGGGAACGGCTGAGGGCGAGAGCGGGCGGAGGCTGCTGCTCTGCTCTCCTCTGCTGCGGTGGCGGCTAGGTCCGCTTTGCCATCCTCTGGGCTGGGTCTATTGGGCCATTCCATCTTAGTTCGCACCTTGTCTTCTTGAATTTAATTTAATTTTAGTGGTTTTTATTATTATTTTATAATAATTTTATAATAATAATATAATAAATAATATAATATAATGTTATATTATAATATAATTTCTATATAATATAATGTCTATATATATACTATAATATAATTATGATATTAATACTAATAATATATGAATATTTCTTGATATATTAATATGTTAATATTAATGATGTGTAATATATAGTAAATATAGTAAATAAATAAAAAATAAATTATGTAGATTAGAATGTAGTTCCGCCTCTAGGTGCGGCCCTCCATAATATTTTTTGGCTCTCGTGTGGCCCCTTGGAAAAAATAATTGCCCACCCCTGGCATAGATGAAACTCTCTGTCCCTTCTGGCAGTGACTGGTCATTTGTGTAAATGTTAAACATTGATAGAGCAACCACGCTCCCCTGAGCCAGGCTGTTCTTTTATTTTTGCCATCTGCTTCTCTGACCCTGGAACTCAACAAAAAAGCTCCTGTTTTGTAGCAGATTTTCTATGAAGCAAGTGAGGTGGTCGTCCTTTGTGATATTATAATTTTTCTCAGGAGACGATGACGATTTACAGTCTCGTATGCTGCTGACAGGTCTATGAAGACAGCTTTTCAAAGCCATCTTCTATGTGCTGAGTCAGGTTCAGCACTTGTGATGTGCAGCTTTTGCCTTTCCTGAAACCTGTGGAATCATACTGTGGGCCTATTCTTCCATAATTCTATGCAAAATAAGTCTCTCCAGAACTTTGTAAAGATGGAACTACAAGGAGATTAGTCTATAGCTTTTTGGATTATTGTGATCTTTGCCTTGCCCATCAAGCAAAAAGTGGGTGCTAGAAATACTATCGTACGAAAGCTGACTGGCACAACCTGGGGATCACAACCAGACACAGTGAAGACATCGGCCCTTGTGCTTTCCTATTCTGCAACTGAATACACATGCCCAGTGTGGAACACATCTCACCACATTAAAACAGTGGATGTTGCTCTTAAGGAGACATTATCACAGGTGTCTATGCCCCACACCGCTGGAGAAATGACACTGTTTAGCTGGTAATTTTTCACTGCCTTCTATGACTTATTCTGGTGCAGCAAGTTACTGTACTTTTGCGCACACAACATTTTAACAACCACCTTCTTTCCCTCCTCTTATTCTATTTATTTAATTCAGAGAAAGTACTAATAAAACCTAAGGTTCTTCAATTAATCTGAATGTTAGGAAATTCAGGACAAACAACGGGATGTACTTCTTCAAATAGCCCACAGTTAAATGACAGTTCAACATCCAGAATAAAGTCCTTAGGCATAATCAAAAACAACACAACAGACCCATGTGTAAGATCACTTGTCTGGGGAATGCCATGTAGAGATAGCTACACTACTACTACTACTACTACTACTACTACTACTACTACTGTATAGAACAGGGGTGGGCAATTATTTTTTCTAAGGGGCCACACGAGAGCCAAAAAATATTACAGAGGGCCGCACCTAAAGGCTGAACTACATTCTACATAATATCAATCGAATTTCTTTAATAATAATAATAATAATAATAAAAAGGCACTACATTGCATTTTTGATATATTAATAAGACTGATAATAGTATATGTTATGAGCCATGAAAAAGAGAGGTTGTCATAGGAAAAATAACATTTATTCACTAATTATTTTTACAAAACAATGGTTAACAAAATGTAAACATTTGTATCATTTGTGATTCATTATATCAGGGGTCAGGAACCTTTTTGACTCAGAGAGCCATAAAAGCAAAATATTTGGAAATTTATTTCAGTGAGAGCCATATAATATATTTTAAGACTGAATTCAACTAAATGTGAGTATAATAAGCCCCTGAATTTATTCATAATAATAACAATGATGATGATATTCATTCAGCCTCTGCTAATAATAACAATAACAACAACTACAACAGGTTCCTAGAGTAGGAGGAGACCTCCAAGGGCCATCCAGTCCAACCTCCTTCTGCCAGGGCCCTTCCACACAGGCCTATAACCCTGAATATTAAGGCATAATATTCATTAAGCCTTTGCTAATAATAACAACAACAACAACAGGAGATCTCCAAGGGCCATCCAGTCCAACCTCCTTCTGCCATAAGGGAAAAACACAATCAAAGCATTCCTCACAGATGGCCATTCAGCCTCTGCTAATAATAATGATGATGAAGATAACAATAGATTTCTAGAGTAGGAGGAGACCTCCAAGGGCCATCCAGTCCAACCTCCTTCTCCCATAAGGGACAAACACAAAGCATTCCTCACAGATGGCCATTCAGCCATCTTGAACCAAACTTGGCACACTGAACTCTCATGAGACCAACAGAAAGGGTTTGCTGGGCATTTACCTTGAGTTTGGGAGTTGTAGTTCTCCTACATCCAGAGAGCACTGTGGACTCAAATAACGATGGATCAGGACCAAACTTGGCACAAATCCTGAATTTGCCCAAAGAGGCAGAAGGGGAGGAAGACAAGGAAGGAATGGAAGCGCCCCCCCGCGCGCTCTGGCCCCGACCCCCCCCTCCATCGCTGCACTCCCGCTCTTTCCCTCTTCTGTTCAGGTGGTGGAAGGGGGAAGGAATGAAAGGGGAAAAGAGAGAGGGAGGGAGGGACGGAAGGAAGGAAACAGGAAGACAGGAAACAGAAAAAGGGAAAGAGCGCCGTGGCAAGAAGGAGGGGGGGGGGAGCGCGAGGAGGAAGTGAAGGGAGGAGGAGGATGGCGAAGGCATGCTCTTGCTCCTGGCCGCCTCCCCTTCTTCCCCCTCCCTTCCCTTCCCCTTCGCTTGCCTACCTGCCTGCTTCTTCATGTTTGTAGCTGCCCCAATGGGAGTTCGCCTCCCTCTCTTCAGGACGAAGCCTTGAGGGAGCCAAAGGCCTGACAGCATCGGCTGCCGGGCCGGATTCGGCCCACGGGCCGTAGGTTGCCCACCCCTGGTATAGAACCACCAGATCTGACTCAGCTATTGAGCTTGGTGATAAGGCAGATGGATAATGGAGAAGACACATTTGCAAGCATTCTTGTGGCTGGGTTTATATTTATTGTTGTGTTGCTTCAAGTAATTTCTAACTTATGGCTAGCCTGAGGCAAACCTATCATGGGGTTTTCTTGGCAAGATTTCTTTGACGGGAGCTTTGCTATTGCCTTCGTCTGGGGATGGGGGTGTGATTTGTAGGCCTGTGTGAGCCATGAAAACAAATGTTTCAATACTCATTACACAAAAGACAATGGGTTCCCAAAATCACAACAAACACAAATCCACTACAAGTAGTAGTACATACTGTAAGTCACTAAGGTAAATGTTTTTTAGCAGCTTATATAATATAATTCCGCAGAGTCCTCTACCAGCCCGCACCACAGGAAGAACACCATCATCCCCACGTCAGCATAGACAAATCTGTGCTTAAGTCCGTTCAGCAGTTCACCTACCTGGGAAGCATCATCTCTTCAGACGCCAAGATTGATAAAGAGATAGATCACAGATGAGCAAAGGCATATAGTGCATTCGGAAGGTTTCACAAAAGAGTCTGGAGCAACAAGCACCTGAGGCAAAGCACAAAAATCAGTGTGTACAGAGCTATCGTACTGTCTATTCTCCTCTATGGGTCTGAAACATGGGTCACCTATTGCCAACACCTACGACTCCTCGAACGCTTTCATCAGCGCTGTCTTCGCACAATCCTAAATATACACTGGACCGACTATGTGATGAATGTTGCTGTCCTTAAGCAAGCAGGGATCACCAGCATTGAGGCCATGCTATTGAGAACACAACTGCGCTGGGCAGGGCACGTCTCTAGGATGGAGGACCACCGCCTCCCAAAGATACTACTCTATGGTGAACTCGCCATGGGTCGGCGCAAGAGAGGCGCCCCCCAAAAAGAGATATAAGGACTCCCTGAAACAACAACTCAGACTCGGCCAGATTGATTACCAACAATGGTCCACCCTGGCCTCACATCGGGAGGCATGGAGACGCACTATCCACAATGCTGTGGCCTCTTTCAAGAAGACACGCCGAACGGGTCTCAAAGAGAAATGACAACTCAGAAAGAACCGCAACTTGGAAACAACATCACCCAAGGAGACTTTCTGCTGTGCTTTCTGCAACTGAACTTGCCTATCTCAGATTGGGCTTTTATAGTCATCAACGCGCTTGTAAAAAGCGTGGGATGAGTCCTTCCTAAGAATCTTCGTTCGCGAAGTAATGCTGAGAGATATAATATAATTTAATATTAAACATATATCCAACTTATATAATAGAGCATTGAGCGATATATAAAGAACATAAAGCTGTTGTTGATACATTGATATTATTGAGTGGAACTTCCAGTGCCTTGTAAGAGGATATCCATGTAGAAGATTTCCAGACCAGTTTCGACTGTCTAACGTCTTCCTCAGGTGGAGAAATGTGAAGAGTATAGTGAAGTGGACATCAAGTTCTCCGAAATAACAATTCTTCCTCAGGTGGATAAGTATAAGAATCCAATGAAGCAGAGGATAACAGGTTCTCCTAAACAGTGCTCTGCAATTGTTTGATTCTGGAGGAAGCACTCTGCTTGCTACAGAATCACTGTTTAGGAGAACCTGTTATCCACTGCTTCATTGTATTCTTGTAGGTGAACTATACATCCCAACAACTACAACTCCCAAATGTCAAGGTCTGTTTCCCCCCAAATTCTACCAGTGTTCATATTTGGACATATTGAGTATTCGTGCCAAGTTTGATCCAGATCTATCACTGTTTGAGTCCACAGAGCTCTCTGGATGTAGGTGAACTACAACTCCCAAACTCAAGGTCAATGCCCACCAAACCCTTCCAGTGTTTTCTGTTGGTCGTGGGAGTTCTGTGTGCCAAGTTTGGTTCAATTCTATTGCTGTTGGGGTTCACAATGCTCGTTGATTGTAGGTGAACTATAAATCCCAGCAACAACTACCAAATGACAAAATCAATCCCCCCTCCGAACCCCACCATAATTAAAATTTGGGTGTATCGGGTATTTGTGCCGAATTTGGTGCAGTGAATGGAAATACATCCTGCATATCAGATGTTTACGTTACGATTCAGAACAGTAGCAAAATCACAGGTTGAGAAACACCGTCTTATAAGTGACTCCATTCTCTTCCAAGTTGGCTTTCATACAAGGAAATGAAAGGGCCGTCAAGTTGTTCTTCACTTCAAGATGGTTTGTGCGCTCTCTGAAAAGAATTACACTTCAACGATTCCAACCGTGATGGCAAGTTATCTAAAAGAGCACATATTTCAGCACCATTACGGCTTATTACTTTAAGGTGATCTCTCTCCCATAGTTCTTTGGAAAGTAATTCTGGGAGACATTTATTAGGAATTCCATTTTCTTAAATGAAGATTTCATGCACTGTACCAAGGTTTGCGAAATTGCATGTCCAAGCCTGGATGAAGGGGGGGAAAGGAAATATTCCTGGCAATGTAATTGAATGAATCTAAAGCAGGCATGGGCAAACCTAGGCCCGCACGCTGGATGTGCCCCCTTGGGCTCTTTCCTCAGGTCCTCTTCTCTCTCACCATCCTATCCTTCCTTCTCTCTTTCCTTCTTTCCCTCCCCTTTGCCCTTTTTTCCTTCTCTCCTTCCACCTTCCCTCCCCTCCTTCCTTACCTCCCTCTTTCTCCCTCCCTTCTTCCTTCCCTTCCTCCCTTTCATCCTTCCTTCAGATGGAGTTTGCGGAAAATAGGCCTTGACATTTGGGAGTTACAGTTTCTGGGATTTATAGTTAACACACAATCAAAGAGCATCCTGAACTCTTGCAACAATGGAATTGAACCAAACTTGGCATATTGAACTCTCATTACCAACAGAAAGTACTGAAAGGGTTTGCTTGGGAATTGACCTTGAGTTTGGAAGTTGTAGTTCACCTACACCCAGAGAGCACTGCGCACTCAAACAATGTTATGTCATGTTGTTGTTTGTTTTCTATCCAGAATCACAATGTTGGAAGAGGCTCACCACTTCAAGGTCCCTAAAACAGGCATGGGAAAACTTCGGCCCTCTGGGTGCTTTGGACTTCAACTCCCACCATTCCTCACAGCCTCAGGCCCTTTCCTGCTTAAGTGGCTCAGGGGGGAAAGGAAAAGGGCCTGAGGCTGCGAGGAATGGTGGGAGTTGGAGTCCAAAACACCTGGAAGGTCCAAGTTTGCCCATGCCAGCTTTCGACAGAGACCTCTTCCTCCCCCTTCCCCTTTGCGCCCTTTCTTCCCCCTCCTGCTGAACACTTACTTTTTCTTCTACACTGCCACTTCTGCCACCATTTTGATCTGAGGGGGCAGTGTGAGCGTGTTCAGGAGGGGAGGGGGAGGGAGGAAGACGTGACCCGTGCGGGCGCTACTGCGCAGACTCGCCTCAGAGCAAAGCGAGCAGAGCGAGGCTGGGAAGAAGGGAGCCTGAGTGGAGAAGAAAAAGTGTTCGGCAGGAGGGGGAAGAAAGGGTATTGGAGGTTCCAATTTCCCACGGCACACCTGATGATCGCTCACGGCACACTGGTTGGGAAACACTGGTATAGGGAAAGACTCCTGAAACCCTTGCTAATGCAAGATAAAAGGAACTCTATTGCAGAAACAGGGCAGTTTCTGCTGAGTGGCACAAATGACTATGAAACTTACAAAGTAGCCCTTTTTGCTCTATCTACAAAAATAGTTCAGCAACAAGACAGAGTTAGATAAAATTGCCATCCAGGGTTAACTGGACCCTCTCCCAAAATGTACTTCCATTATTATTAACTTGCATTCTTTTTGCTCTTTGTGGGTTTCTGTTTGGTAGCTTTGGTGCCTGTTGCTCTGAGGGTACGTTTGTGCCTTGGGCCCATACAACAACAAACTATTTTGATTGATTGAAGTAGATATACATAGAGGAGGCATAATGTCGAAATTAGAGAAGCTTCTGATTTTATTTACTTATTTATTTGCCATGCTTCTATACCGCCTCTCTCAGCCCGAAGGCGACTCGAGGCGGTGAACAAGCGGCAGCAAGTGCCCACATACAACACATCGTAATAAGATAAAAACAATAATAGAAAACCATATAAATTAACAATTAAAACTACAAATCACAAATCTCAGCTCCACAATTTTAAAGTTGGTTTCTGTTTCATCGTCATATTTATCCTTTGATCTCGATTAATTAAAGTTCATCTACGAATGCTTGCTCGAACAGCCAGTCTTGACTTTCTTGTGAATTGTCAGTTGGGAGGGGGCCGATCTGATGTCACTAGGAAGGGACTTCCAAAGCCAAGGAGCCACCGCTGAGAAGGTCCTGTCTCTTGTCCCCACCGTGCAAAGCAGGCGGGACCAAGAGCAGGGCCTCTCCAGATGATCTTAAGCATCCCGATGGTTCATAGGGAGAGATGCGTTCAGACAAGTAAGTTGGACCAGAACCATTTAGAGCTTTAAAGGCCAAAACCAGCACTTTGAATTGTGCCCGGTAGCAAACTGGTAGCCAGTGGAGCTGACACCACAGGGGAGTTGTACGCTCCCTGAGTGCCGCTCCTGTTATCAACCTGGCTGCTGTCCGTTGAACCAATTGAAGCTTCCGCGCAGTCTTCAAAGGCAGCCCCACGTAGAGAGTGTTGCAGTAATCTATACGGGATGTAACCAGAGCGTGGACTACCGTGGCCAAGTCAGACTTCTCAAGGTATGGGCGCAGCTGGCGCACAAGTTTTAATTGTGTGAATGCTCCCCTGATCCCCGCCGAAAGCTGGGGTTCCAAGCTCAGCGATGAATCCAGGATCACTCCCAGACTGCGAACCTGCGTCTTCAGGGGGAGTGTAACCCCGCCCAACACAGGCTGTAACCCTATGCCCTGTTCGGCCTTTTGACTGACCAGGAGTGCCTGTCTTGTCTGGATTCAATTTCAGTTTGTTCGCCCTCATCCAGTCTGACACAGCGGCCAAGCACTAGTTCAGAACCTTATCCCTTTTGTGCCGCAAAACAGGCAACCTGCTCTTGATTTCTGTGTTGAGCTAACTTTTTTGGTCTGACAACAATGTTATAAGGAATCAATTGAAGGGGGAACGGGCGCCTTTTCTTGCCCTTCTCCTTGATCTCAGAGGTGCCCATGATCCATGGGTTCCTCTTCCCGCTATCTTTGCTTGAAGAGCAAGCCAAAGATTAATGACATTTCCGCAAGAGAGAGCTAATTTTTCAAGTTTATGTCCCATTTCATAACGTCTTGTAAATCAGGCTTTGCCTCTCTCTCTTCTTCTCTCTCTTTTTTTTAATTACGCCAACTGGAAACTCACCGCCAAGGCTAAGCATTGGAATAACTTCATCATTGGATAATTGTTTTTAAAGCCTATTATGGCCTTCTCCATTATTAAACATGATGTGGTTATGAACATGCACTTAACTGCCCATTTATGGAATTGCATTAGGCCACCGTTCAGTTATTTCAGATGTATATTAATAAGGTTCCAGGACGGTGGAGGAGGGAAGATGGGGAGGCACAAGGCCACCGAACGAGAAGAGAAGGGAACTAACTGGGGCAGAAATGAATAGCTGCAAAACTATCTCAAAGGGGTGGCAACGTAGCCGGACCTTTCATTTGGACTCAAAGCAGCTCCTCATGATGAGACAGGTAATATTGCCAATCAGTCGGTAAAGGCAAAGTGGATTAATTCAGTCTTCCTTTTGGGTGAATAGTTGACTATTAACATTACTGGTAATTTGACGGGGTTATAGGCATGCTAGTGACATGTGCACATTGAATGATGGCCTCGGGGATTTAGAAAACCATCACCCTGGAAACTTAAATATCGGAGATGGGTCGCTATCGAAGGTTAGGCTGATCTTGGAAGGCAACCTCTCTATACTGCACATTGCAAAAGGTATCATTGTTGTGCCCACAAAGGTCTTCAAACATCCTCCAGGTGACATGGAGAACGTATTTAAATAAATTATCCAAATCACACACAACTAACATTAACACAAAACATACAATAAATCAGTTAAACAATTAATCACATTTTGAAAAATTAGTACGCTTTTATTCTTAATTTACATATTGTTGCACTTCAGACAAGGAGCACCCCACCTAGTCACACACACAACAGACAGTCTCCGAATAAATAGGCTTTTATTGAATCAAATATAGTGTCCAACAAAAGGGTTAAAAGAAGATCAATAGAAGAATATATCCAAAGTAAAACACACAGTTCAAATAGTCCCAACATCCAAAGGTAAAGATATGATCACAAAATCCAAAGGCAACGGTAAATGCTTGATGAACATTCCATGAATAATACAAGGCAGCTATAGGAGCAAAACGTGCACAAAGGCCTAGGCGAAATCAGGAGCTTGGAAACAAGACAAGATCTGGCATGGTATTCTAAACAAAGATTGGAATCTGAAGACAATTTCTCTAGCCAACTAATATAAAGACAAATCAGTTTTGGTTTGCAAACCGACTGCTACATCGCAGGCTGGCAGCCTGCCTAGATTGCCGAATGCTATCTCGGCGGTCAAATGTAAGCTCGTTAAAATTCCCAGGTGTTCTGTTATCAAGTCCTGAACACAAGAATTCTCATTTAATGAGGCCCTGGGAAGGGAACTGTTCCCAGGAAAGGAAACCTCATCTAAAAGTTCACTTTGCACCTCAGAGTTCTCACTAGGCATCCCATCATCAGCATTTTCAGGAACAATTCCATCATCAGCATTTTCTGAAACATTCCCATCATCCCTAGCATGCACATGAGCACCAGGCTGAAACACCACACATATTCATAAAAAGCAATGAAACAAATCTATCTATCTATCTATCTATCTATCTATCTATCTATTAGGCCTGGTTAGGTTTTTCGGAATGCTATGAAAATTGGAATAAATTCGAAATTAATTCACTTTTGAAGTGTTTTTGAAGCGATGTAAGCAACCCGGAAGTGAATTTGCAATTTTGAAATCACCACCATTTTCGGAAAGGAATCGGCGAAAATGGCCTATCTTCACCTTCTCTCCCCTTCTTTCTTTCTCCCAAGTCAATGGGGGAGAAAGAAACTCCAGAGCTTCCCACAGCAGCCCCAAGTTTCTTTCCCTGAGCCCACCACCTCTTCCCAGTTCTCACCTTGCTTTTCCTCCAGAGCAAGTGGCTGTTGAAGCCAAACACAGCGCCCTAATCTCCACCAGTGTCGTGGCGTTGACAGCAGGCTCGGGGGACTTGGGGCAAGCCATCCAGGGGCCCAAGGCACTCCTCCATGGCATCTGGGGCCACGTTTTCCATGGGGAGGGGCGACAGTGCCTCCTTTCAGCACCCCGTACTTGCAGCGGCCCCTTGGCCATCAGAGAAGGTGCACTTTGCCAAGGTCTGGCTTTCCCCCTAGTTCTTTAACCCCCAGTTATTTAACTCCCAATTCTTTCCCCCCAGTTTGAAAGTGCATTTCTGTCCTCCATGTGAGAAATGGGGGGAAAGCCACATTTCCCCCCAGTTCTCCCACAGGACAGAAATGCGCTTCCAAACTGGGTCTTTAACCCAGTTTGGAAGCGCATTTCTGTCCTCTCACATTTAGACGCCCTTTGAATTTCACTGTTGTGAGTATCACAAAGTCTTTTGCATTGAGTTTAGATATAGTTTTTCAGCATTGGCGGAAATCAAAGACAAATGACGTGGGGATGACTTATGGTGAGTTATTAAAGAAGCATTTTAGGAGCGTGGCTGAAAGAAGCATTTTAAAACAACAACAACAAAAGCCACAGGGGTGGCCTTGGGTGTCAAGAAGACCGAAGGGCCTCACAGAAGAAAATAAGGACATAACAGCAAAAGGTCTCCATATTCAAGGGGATTTAATGGGGTATGACTTGCGAAGCAGAGAGTTTGGGCAGACCTTGGAACAAAATACAGCAGCGTGCATTAAGGGAGTCTATAGGACAAAGGTCTAAAAGCAGCTAGAGAGATTTAAAGTAGAAGAATTGCTTCTGCTGGTGATAAAGAATGACTGCAGCTTCACCCCAAAGTGCAAATGTGACAGTGTTTGCAGGAGATGGACAGTGTTTTAGGAGAAATATTGCACTGCAGCAGCAATCGGCGCTAATGAGCACATGCCAACATGAAGCTTATGGATTGGCACCCTTTATGTTGAATTAAAAGTGGAAATGGTTTTTTTCCCCATTCATTGAATGAAAAATGGATAGATTGCTGGTAAGGACAACATAACTTTGGGAAGTAAAGGGAAAAGATGTGGAGGTTTGAACGTACATCAAGATGACCAAATTATTCCATCTTTGGCCTCCAAAAAGTTGGGGAGGAAAACATAACACGTGCTTTGTGTCATTGATCTGGATCAATAGATAAATGTCTAAATATATCTCTAAACAATTCAAACAGTATTGATATTAAATACAGTATATACTTCACCCAACAAAATATATAGCCCACAAAGCAACTATTTAGCCATAATGTAATAGAGATAAAGACATACCAAATCCATAGAGATTGAGTCCTATCTCTACGGATATCCAATGGCAAATGCATCGGGTTTACCAATCATTATGGATTACAAATTCAATATTATTATTTTTCATTTTTGATTCCTTATGGTCATACCTCGTGGATTACAACGGAAAGTAAATCTATTTAGGGTTTGATCACACGGAATTGGGAAACTTTATGTTGTGGACTATTTAGTGCATCATTACTGTCATTTCGGGACTGCATAGTTGAATACTTGATAGTAAACACACAAAAGACCAATTGTGGTGGAATATTTTTATTGTTATCATTTATACTACCGTGAAATTGGTTTATTGATAGACATGGTGCGACACAGAATCCCACAAGAGAAGTGAATCATTGTTGGGTGAAGTATATATTTAATATCAATACTGTTTGAATTGTTTAGAGATCTATTTAGAAGTTTATCTATTGCCCAGTTGTATATTTGAGAGTTTAGTAGTGACTTTCCCTTTGAGTAGACCAGGGCTGTCCAACTGCCGGCCCTGCAGGTGTTGATCTGGATCAAGCATTCAAGAGTGTAGAACAGGGTTTCTCAACCTTCCTAATGCCACGACCTTTTAATACGGTTCCTCGTGTTGTGGTGACCCCAAGCCATAAAATTATTTTCATTGCTACTTCATAGCTGTAATTTTGCTCATGTTATGAATCGTAATGTAAATATCTGAGATGCAGGATGTATTTTCATTCACTGGACCACATTTGGCACTGTAACGATGCTAACTTTTAAACCATAGCAGGGCAGGCTATCCTTTATATCCCACTGCTGCCACCCATTTGTAATGTACGCAAACTTCCAGGTAACGCCAATTTATAAGATCTCTAATTTGTTTTTACTACCTCCAATTTGTAAGGATCTGATTTATAGACAATGGTGTGATGGATCTGAATTTGAATTCGTGTCTTAAGTGTGGAGAGAATATGAGTATTCGAACTCAGGGTTGTGACAGGGCAGAATATACTACCACAGCCACCACAATATGTAGGGATTCTTTTAACTTTTACTTGCTGCCACCATTTAATTTACTGAGCTTGGCTACCCTCTAGGAAAGAGGTGTTTTCAAGGCTTGTGGGAGAAAAATCACCAGAATAGATGTTTTATCAAAGAACTATTAAGTTTATTTAAACAGTGTTTCGAGCTTGGAGGTTTCAAGAGTTCAAGAGCTTGGGTGGTTACAATATACTCAGAGGTACTTTCTTAAGGTTACAAGATGCTAACTATGGAGATACAGGATATATTTTCACTCACTGAACCAAATTTGACACAAATACCCGATATGCCCAAATTTGAATACTGGTGGGATTGATTTTGTCATTTGGGAGTTGTAGTTGCTGGTATTTATAGTTCACCTACAATCAAAGAGCATTCTGAACTCTGAGGATTGGGCTGTGGTGCAGCTAGTTAGTAGCCAGCTGCATTAAATTACTACTGACTGAGAAATCATGAGTTCGAAGCCAGCCCGGGTCGGAGTGAGGTCCAAACCATTAATAGTCTAGCTTGCTATTGACCTATGCAGCCTGAAAGACAGTTGCATCTGTCAAGTAGGAAATTTAGGTACCACTATTTATCCACTATTTTAACTAATTTAAGACACCACAAAACCTTCCAGCAGCATGCGTAAAAATGAGGAACTACTCCATCAAGGACTCGGTGTCACAAGTGGAAGGTGAATAATAATAATAATACACTTCATTTATATTAAGCTCTTCTCACCCCGAAGGGGACTCAGAGCAGATTACATTACACATACGGCAGACAATCCCTGCCAGTTGACATACAATTACAATACAACAAGTACAATTTAGAAGGATTTTTCTTCTTCTGGCTGCATCACAGGGTGCAGTTGCTCTATCACATCATTACGTCGTTACGTCACAAGGGGGTGCTGTTGCTTCATCCTCATTGCGGAGAGCCTCTGTTTCCACTTTCCACCTTCCAACAGCCGATCTTTCCTTTTATTCTGGCGTTGTAAAGTCCTTTTTGTAAAAATCCTTCCCCGCTTAGCAGTCCCTAGTTCATCTATTCACAGCTGGGCTGTTTTCAAACTGTTAGGTGAACAGTGGACAGGGATCACAGCTGGGTGTCCAGACCAGCCCGGGAATCGAACATGCAACCTTCTGATTGCAAGTACGGCTGTTGTTACCACTGTGCTATCTCTCCGGCCCTATCTCTCTGGAAGCAGCAGCTCCCCCTCTGGCCGGAATCAAGCATACCCTCATGAAGCTGGAAAACTGTGTCTGTCTATATATGTTGTATGTCTAAATGGCATTGAATGTTTGCCATGTATATGTGCATTGCAATCCACCCTGAGTCCCCTGCAGGGTGAGAAGGGTGGAATATAAATACTGCAAATAAATAAATAAATAAATAAATAAATAAATAAATAGATAGATAGATAGATAGATAGATAGATAAATAACTCCACCAATGATGGAATTGAACCAAACTTGGCACACAGAACTCCCATGACCAACAGAAAATACAAGGAGGCAAGTTCTGACTTTCTAGAGGGGTGCTCAGCTGTAGGCAGGCAATGGTGCTGGGCCTGAACGCCATACATGCACTCTCTCTTTCCAAGGCAAGAAATCATGGAACCCTATGTGTTAATGGAAGTCGAGTGGGAGCCGGTAATTGGTTCCCGCTTGCTTTCATGTCCAGCAAATTTTTGGGTCCTCCGTTCCCGTAAAGTGCTCCCAAAGGGGCCACAGGTGCTGAGGGAAACGGGACCCAAACAGAACCGTAATGCATAACACTGATTTTATTTTGTGTATAAATAATAATAAAAATATTAGTCAAGAAAGGGAGGAAGGAAAGAGGAAGGGAGGGAGGCCTGGAGAGAGAGGGCTGGTGGGAATTTGAACAGGGGCCACAATTGGCCCCTGTGCCGGGCTTTAGACATGCCTGATCTATTCCAAGCATCTCGTCTTGGTTATCGCTGAGGCAATTTGCTTCTTTGCTTTCAACTGTAATACTGCTGTCCAAGGTCCTGAACCCTGGATCCTGATGGCATGAATATGCAGAATGGGACACCGTTATCTTTTGGGTTGTGCAAGTTTTCAAGATTGTATTTTTAGATAAAGTTATCTATGAAAATGTAATCGGTCCAGCATAACTTACCAATAGGAACATGCATTAAAATATGCTCATATGGGACTGTAAAGTAACATCGATATAAATAAAAATGTAATGTTCGTTAGTGGGATTAACATAACTCAAAAGTCACTGAACTAATTGACACCAAATTTGGAGACAATACACGTATCAGGCCAACGAGTGACCGTCACTCATAAAAACACTGAAAAACACTGCAAAAATGGACTTAAAAAGCAAAAAAAATGAAAAATACATGCAGAAAACCACATATATAGATACGCAAACTCACATCAGGCCCGGATTACCGGTAAGTCCAACCTAGGCCATGGCCTAGGGGCGCAGACCAAGGGGGTGCAGATTAAGCACCCCCAAAAATTCCAAAAAAAAGTCTGAAACACATGGCAAAGGGAGGCCAGGCCCCAAGGGGCCTTTTTCGCTCACCCGCGCCTCCTCCGGCTTCAGGGGGGGTGATGGCCGGGCCTTTTTCGCTCACCCCACACCTTCTCCGGTTTCAGAGGGGGTAAAGGGGGAGCGAAAAAGGCTCCTGCAAGGCCGAGGCCATCCGGGGGCCTTTTAGCTCACCCCACAGCTTCTCTGGGTTCAGAGGGGGCCAAGGGGAGCGAAAAAGGCCATCCGAGGGGGCCTTTTCGCTCACCCCACACCTTCTCCGGCTTCAGATCCGGGGGCCTTTTACGCTTGCCCTGGGGTGAGGGGGGTGAAGGGGGGGAGGCGCATGGCTGAGGCCATCCGATCCTTCAGGGAGTGAAGGGGGCTGCAGAGCCATCTCTCTCTCTCTCTCTCTCTCTCTCTCTCTCTCTCTCTCTCGCTCTCTCTCTCATGCTCTCTCTCACTCTCGTGCGTGCCTTTGGAGCGAGTTTGCACCCGCTGCACTCTCCCCAAGCCTTCCGACTCCTGAGGAGACCTTCAGAGCACAGCGGAGATTTCCAGCCAGTGGGAATGGGGACCTTGAAGGTGATGGGAGGTTGTCTTAAATGGGGCGTAATTCCAAACTGTGGCCTAGGGCAGTGTTTCCCAACATTTTTTGAGCTGCGGCACACTTTTAACATTAAAAAATCCGGGGCACACCACCAACCAAAATGACACAAAATGACACACTAACACAGTAAAGAATGGCTGGGGGATGGTGGCCTGCTGGGAGCAGCTGCTGGGAGTGGCAAAGCCGGGGGAAGGGGGAGGACCTAGGCCATGCCATGCCCCACCCCCTCCCCTGACTTCAGCTCTCCCAGAGCTTCTCCAGCCTTGAGGGGGCAGTGCCAAGCTAGCGGTGGCAGAGCCAGCACAATTCTGGCTTGGCACTGCCCCCTCAAGCCTGGAGAAGCTCTGGGAGAGCTGAAGCCGGGGGGAGGGGCAGAAGCCGCACGGAGGAGGAGCATGAGCAGTGGATGGGCTTCAGTGGGCGAGGCTCCTCCGTGCAGCTTCAGCGAGTGAGGAGCAAGAGTCATGGTGGATTGGAGGCTGGCTGGGGAAATGGCCGAAGGAGGCGGTGCCCTGGCCCTTCCTCCTCCTCCCCCAAGCAGAAGGAGTTGAGCAGGGGGGGGGGAGGAAGGGGGGGGGAAGAGAGCCTTTCTCGCAGCACAGCAGGAGGTCCATAACGGCACACTACTGTGCCGTGTCACAGCGGTTGGGAAACATTGGCCTAGGGCGCAAAAAAGTGCTAATCCGGGCCTGACTCACACATATACACAAATATACACACACAAAGCACATATACACAGACTGGGCCACAGCAATGCATGGCAGGGGGTGGCTAGTATTTATATATAAATACACCGAAAACTAACATGTACTATATATAGACCAAAGCTTCAACAAGAGTTACCTTTTTGAACAACAACTCAAACTGGAATATGATGTATTTGAATATGGTGAGCTCACCGAATTCTGCAAATATGTGACACACACACACACACTCCGCTTCCCCATATTAGCCTTAAAAGAGTAGCATTGAGATTTCCCTTTATGCATGAAATATGCAAAAGCTTTCGACTACATTGGTCATGAAGTAATGAGTGTTGGGAACCGCACCAAAAAGGGATTTTGAGGACACATCACAGAACTGATTTGACATCCACTGTGATTATTCAGTGGCCGTAAAAACATTTGGCATGAGGCCACGGCAAAATAAAGTCTAGCTTTAGAGGATCCAGTCCAAGATTTCTGAGCGCAGGAATGATCTTGAAGAGGGAAAGGAGAATTGGAAGGGCTCCTTGGATGCTGCTGCTTGACAGAACTCCTACAGTCTGGATTCTTCTGACGTGTTGCTTTTTTTGGAAACACAGAAGATATAAATATGCCAGATACAGGGGGAAAGTAAAGCCTCCGGCTGCAAAGTGCCTTGTCTCCTAGGCATGTGCGATCAATAAAAATAATTTCAGAAGTAATTAAAAAATGGGGTGGTGCTTCATTTCTAAAGTGTTTCTAAAGCAGGGCTGCCGAGGAAGTCGATCGCGATCGACCAGTCAATTACGGGACCGAAGGAAGTCAATCCCAGCCGGATGAGGCTTCTCAGAGAGGGGCGGAGCCAGGTTGCGCCAAGTCCCGCCCCTTCCCCAGCTTCGGCACTCCCAGCAGCTTCTCCAGCCTTGAGGAGGGTAGGGCCAAGCCAGCCTGGTGCTAGCTATGCCACCACTGGCTTGGCATTGCCATCCTCAAGCCTGGAGAAGCTGCTTAATATAAATGAAGTGTATTATTATTATTATTAGTGCCGAAGCCAGAAGGGGTGGAGTCAGGCCCCGCCAAGCCCCGCCCCCTCCCCTCTCCAGCTTTGAGAAGGTAGGTAGATCTTTCTGACTTGGTTTTATTATAAGTAGCTCACATGCTGAAAAAGTGTGGGCACCCCTGTTCTAAAGTATTCTATGTGAAAACTTTGTTACTATAAAGAGAGCAATGAAATTTCGTTACTCTTTTGTTACAGTAATTGCAAACTTGGGAGGCTTCTGAGGCTCCTTTCTCCCTCATTTGTACATTTATTGGGGTGAAAGTTGCTCCAATGCTAAAACAGATTGATCACTGTGAGTCCACCAAATTTCAGAATGTTTCACTTATACTTTCACTTTAATGTTTAGTGCAGCATTTCTCAACCTGGGGGTCGGGACTCCTGGTGGGGGGCATGATGGGGTTTTGGAGGGGTTGACAAAGGCCATCAGAAAACATATATTTCTGATGGTCTTAGGAACCCTTTTGGCAGAGAAGGCTGAAGATCTCTCCTTTTCTTCTTTTTTGGAAACAGACTGCAAATCCTCACACCAAAAGCCCTCCTCCTGCTGTGATTGGCTGGCCTCTCGGCGAAGTGGAAGGCTGTTTCTGAGAATCCAAGTGGGAGAGGAGAGCACGTGTGCTTGGTGCATGGCAGGGTGGTGCGTATGTGTGGGTGAGGGACAGTGGGCAAGGTTGGAGGGAGGCTCACACCAAGTCCCTTCAAGGCATGGGGGTTCTGTGTGGGAAGTTTGGCCCAATTCTATAGTTGGTGGGATTCAGAGTGCTCTTTGATTGTAGGTGAACTATAAATCCCAGCAACTACATCTCCCAAATGACAAAATCAACCTCCCCCTCAAGCCCACCAGTATTCAAATTTGGGTGTATCGGATAGACGGCTAGAGCGCAGGTGGAAGAAGCTCTGCGACGGGCCATCGACATCAGCTTATAAGCTTTTTATGGATGCTTATGAGCATGCTGTCAAGGAGGCGAAAAAGTTTATTATGCCTTCTTGATAGCGTCTGCGGATTCACGCCCAGCTCAATTGTTCAGGATAATTCGGCAGCTGACGATGGTCCCTACCATCCCAAACAATGACAATTCGGCCCTTTCTGCTGAGGTTTTTCAGAATCACTTCGCAGACAAGATTGCTTTGCTCTGCCGGGACCTTCCTTCCACACTTGATACAGTCCAGGAGCTGGAGACTCCGTGGCCCTCCGCCGGGTCCACCTTCGACCGGTTTCGACCACTGGACGCAGAGGATGTTGACAAGATTGTCGCAGCCCTTAAGTCGACCACCTGCTCCCTCGACCCGTGCCCCTCCACGCTGATTCGAGCTTGCGTGGAGGGGTTACGAGGCCCTCTGTTGAAGATAGTCAACTGCTCCCTTGAGCAAGGGGCTTTTCCAGAGGAGCTAAAAGAGGCGGTGGTCAGTCCATTGCTGAAGAAGCCCGGACTAGACCCCGCGGCTCCCTCCAATTACCGCCCAGTGTCGAACCTTCCGTACCTGGGCAAGGTGATTGAGAGGGCAGCAATGGACCAGCTGCAGACCTTCTTGGATGACGCAACCTGGCTAGACCCCTTCCAGTCCGGCTTCCGTTCAGGCCATGGGACGGAGACTGTCCTGGTCTCCATCACAGACCTACTCCGCTGCCACTTGGACCGAGGTGGATCGGCGCTGCTCGTGTTATTGGACCTCACGGCAGCGTTTGATACCGTCGATTACCAACTTTTGATACACCGCCTGGCGGTGGCGGGGATGAGGAGGACAGCCCTCAACTGGCTGTCCTCCTTCCTCCAACGCTGCCAGCAGCGAGTGAAGTGGGAGGGGCGGTCTCCGGAGGCTCCCGCTGAGTTGCGGGGTGCCTCAGGGGCTATCCTCTCCCGCTGTTATTTAACATCTATATGCGACCACTCGCCCAACTGGTACGGAGTTTTGGGCTGGAGTGTCATCAGTACGCTGATGATACCCAGCTCATTCTGAGGTTGGACCCCGGGGCAGTCTCTGTACCCGATAATTTCCATCTTTGCCTTGAAGCCGTTACTGGATGGCTGCGAGCCAGTAAGTTGAAGGTGAACCCGGCGAAGACGGAGATCTTGTGGCTGGGCCGCCCGGGGGTAGTGACCCAGTTGCCAACTTTCGATGGTGTGGCCCTCTGCCCTCAGCCATCGGTAAAAAGTCTGGGGTCCGGCTGGACGCCCACCTGTCCATGGAGGAGCAGATTGGCTGCACCTGCAGGACAGCATTCTACCACCTACGGTTGGCTAAGCGCCTGGCTCCCTACCTCTCCCAACGCGACCTTGCTACGGTGATCCAAGCCACGGTCATCTCGAGGCTCGATTACTGTAATGCGCTCTACATTGGCCTTCCCTTGTCGATGATCCGGAAGCTTAAGCTAGTGCAGCACGCCGCAGCCCGCCTCCTCCTGGGTGCTGCAAGATCTGACCGCGCGACCCCACTCCTGCGCGAGCTGCACTGGCTTCCGATTGAATTCGGGTCCTCTTCAAGGTGTTAGTTCTCACCTTTAAGGCCATCTATGGTTTGGGGCCAGTGTACCTGAGGAAGTGACTTACCCCTTATGTGCCCGCGAGATCACTGCGCTCTGAGGAGCTTAACCTCCTTGAGGTGCCTTCCTTGGAACCTGCAGACTGGCCACTACACGGCGGAGGGCATTCTCTGTAGCTGCCCCAAGTCTCTGGAACGGCCTCCCGGAGGAGATCCGCGCCATCCGCACTCTTCTGCCCTTCCGCAAGGCCTTGAAGACTTGGCTCTTTAGGAAGGCGTTTAGCCCTTAACTCAACCACACTGTGTGCCATGCCGCCTATCCCCCAGATTCTTATCTCGTCCCCCAGCCTTTGCTGAGGGCTAGTGTTTTTAATATGTTTTAACTGCTTTGATGTTTAATGTGTTTTAACTGTTTAATCTGTTTTATTACTCACGGTGTTTATGCTTCTTCTGTAAACCGCTCTGAGCTCCGGAGTGAGCGGTATACTAAATCAAAGTTAATAAATAAATAAATAAATATTTGTACCAAATTTTGTCCAGTGAATGAAAATACATCCTGCATATCAGATATTTACATGATGATTCACAACGGCAGCAAAATTACAATTATGAAGTAGCATTGAAAATAATTTTAAGGTTGGAGGTCAGGAGAACATGAGGAACGGTATTACGGGGTCACAGCATTAAGAAGGTTGATTTATTTATTTATTTATAGCATTTTTACCCCTCCCTTCTCAACCCCCGAGGGGGACTCAGAGCGGCTAACAAAGGCAATCCGTTGCCACAATTAATACAAAGTAAAACTATAAATACAAAAACACTGGTTTAGTGGATAAAAAGACCCCTGTTCCAAAAGTATTGGTTTCTTACTTTTACATGAATTCTACTTTGCCCACTTTCTTGATGTTGTCATCCTTCTTCTTCTTCTTCTTCTCTCTCTCTCTCTCTCTCTCTCTCTCTCTCTCTCACACACACACACACACAATATGGTTCAGATATGTTGGATGACACCTTCACCATTTGGAGCCATGGGGAAGGAGAACTCAATAAGTCCTTGGACCACCTCAACAGCATCCACCCAAACATCCAATTTACCGTGGAAAAAGAAAATAAGGAAAACTGTCATTCCTAGATGTCTAAGTCATCTGCAAACCCAATCAACAATTGGGCCACACAGTCTACTGAAAACCTACACATGCGGATAGATACCAACATAAAAACTCCAACCATCAACTAAGTAAAAAAAAGTGCAATAAAAGTCCTGGCAGACTGTGCAAAAAGAATCTACAAAGCCCACCTCCTCCAAGTTGAGGTTGAACCACCTCAACTGGGCTCAATGGAGACTCCAATGGTAAACAAAGGGAAGTGCTGCTTAACAGCAAAACCAAAACAAACCAAGAGACATGTGTCTATAATCTCATATAAATCAGCAAGAACAATTGCAAAATTATTTCTGTATTATGTATCAGGACACGTGAGTTGTGCCTCAACAGCCTGGTAGGCTGTATGGATCATATAAACACACTGAAAGACATACGATGTCAATTTAGAAATAACCACAATTTCCTCAAAATACATGTATCAATAGCCAGTCCATTGCACACTTAATTCCATTAAGTGCATTGGAAGTCCCAAAAATCCGTGCGCCACAGTCTGTAAAAGAATGAAAACAAAGTTCTTATGATGTTAACACAGGGGTTCTGCAAGTGAGCGTGAACAGGCGTCCTCGGGGAAAAGGGCTGGCAGAACTACATTACCCAGAAGCATCTCCAATGATGCACAGAGTCTCGCGGGAGTAGCAGGTGCTCTTGCATAGCTTGGGCAAACCACGTGTCCGGAAAGAGGATGATCGCAGTAATCCTTGAGGGCAAACTGTACTCCGTATATAGCCTCAATGGCTGGTTAGTATCCCTTCGTTGTTCCCAAGAATAAACAAGCCTCATGCACAGGTAAATAAATATGCTAATGTGCATATACGTATCTTCCAGCCGACAGGATCACAAAGATGTATTAGGATCCTCCCATTTCGGTCATGGCTGATCTTTATCAAGGCTGTAGTTGCAATCAAAAGCATGTGGCAAATTATAGGCTGTCATCCAATGTTCAAATATTCAAGATTCCATCCAAATATATATATATATCAAATTCTCAGCAAACCACTGTTCATGTAAAGTAAAGGGATGGCTTTTGGCCACAGGACAAGAGGGATCCTCTCACCTCTGCAGGAGTCTACCGTATACCATGCAGCTGTGGACAAGTCTCCATAAGGACCACCAAATGCAGCAGCATTGCCCAAACACGAATCAAGGAACATGAAAGGCATTGCAGACTAACTCAACCAGCGAAGTCAGCCCTAGCAGAGCACTTGATGAACCAACCTGGACACAGCATATTATTGATGAAGACAGAAATGCTGGACCACTCTCACAACCACCAAGTCAGACTACACAGAGAAGCCACTGAAATCCACAAGCATGTGGACAATTTCAACAGAAAGGAGGAAACCATGAAAAGGAACAAAATCTGGTTACTAGTATTTTTAAAAACTCTAAAATCATAACAGTAAATAAAGACAGGGGAACTCCAGACAAGAAAAATCAGAGCCAGGTAATCACCTCTCAACAAAGGATTCCCCTAGGCAGTAAGAAGCCAGACCTTGAAAACTGCTATGCCATTAAATACTAATCAAGGTGGCCAATTGCAACATTCACTCCTGCCTCAAACAGACAAAAGTTCTTTCTCCCACCCTGGACATCATTCCACATATTATTATTATTATTATTATTAAAAACTTTTATACCCCGGCCTTCTCACCTCCGAAGAGGGACTCAGACAGGCAAACAGCAAGTATTCAATGCTAACATTTAAAATCTAAAAACATCATAAATTTACAATAAAATTTACAATAAAATACAATACAATAAATAAATTTTAAAAGCCTTTTGCCAAAGTAAAATCAAGTCCAACTTAATCGATATATTCGGTCCGTATCAAGTGGTTGGCGACTTTAGTCGCTTCATGATCTCCTTCATTCTGCGAAGGCCTCATTGCACAGCCACGTTTTCACCCGCTTCCTAAAAGCCCGGAGGGAAAGGGCGGATCTCATTTCATGTGGGAGGGAATTCCACAGCCGGGGGGGCACCACAGAAAAGGCCCTGTTCCTTGTCCCCACCAGACACGCCTGCGGAGGTGGTGGGACCGAGAGCAGGGCCTCTCCAGACGATCTTAGCACTCTTGACGGTTCATAGGGGAGAATATGTTCAGACAGATAAACTGGGCCAGAACCGTATAGGGTTTTGTAGGTCAACACCAGCACTTTGAATTGTGCTCAGAAGCTAATTGGCAGCCAGTGGAGCTGGCGCAACAGGGGAATTGTGCGCTCCCTGTACCCCGCTCCCGTTAGTAGTCTGGCTGCTGCGCGCTGGACTAATTGCAGCTTCTGGGCAGTCTTCATAGGCAACCCCACGTAGAGAGCATTGCAGTAGTCTATACAGGATGTAACCAGAGTGTGGACCACCGTGGCCAAGTCTGACTTCCCAAGATACGGGCGCAGCTGGCGCACAAGCCTGAGCTGTGCAAATGCTCCCCTGGCCACCGCCGAGACCTGGGGTTCCAGGCTCAGCGATGAGTCCAGAATCAGTCCCAGACTGCGAACCTGCGCCTTCATAAAACTCATTTTCCTAGTTTCCAACAGACCTCACAACCTCTGAGGATGCCTGCCATAGATGCGGGCAAAACATCGGGAGAGAATGCTTCTGGAACATGGCTAGACAGCCAGGAAAACCCACAACAACCCATATGTAGATTTGTTTTAAAACCCAGTCAAAACCTCTTTGTTAGGGAGGGTAAAAGTGTAAAATTCAGTGGAAAGGTTCACGCAAGTGGCTCCAGATGTAATATTTCTGGTGGAAATGGCTTTGATAGACGGTGAAAAGAAACCAGCAATCCTTCAGCCTCCATGGCCATCCTAACAACTGGATTCTGGGCGCCGTCAGTGGAGGATCCAACACGTTTGAGAACAAAAACTGTTGTGCAAATGAGTTATGATTTTAAAATTTAAAACAGTTTTGCCTGGAGTCAAAAAGAAAAGCACTATTTTCGGCAAATGAGCATCACTCTGCATTTTGCAGCCATCTGTAAATAATGTTTACCTGAAGCATCTGTACATAATTATATCACCTCCTTCTGCGTCTATTGCCGGGATCCATCTGCCTAAAGAGCAATGAACTTTTCTGTTTATCTTCTTAATGTTGGTTGGTTTCACTCGAATATCAAGATGAGGAAGGAAAAACAATGATTTAACGTTATTCTCGCATCCATCGCAAGCAGGGAGAAAGTCCCAGGCTCCAGAGCTTCTTCACATTTGAGAACTTGTGAAATGATTTTGGAAAAGAATAACAATAATGGCATTTCCTGTGCGGCTTTAGAAAGTCATTCTATTCATTTTTCTTCACAAGGACTTTACAAGCTCTAGTGCTGCTAGGGCAGTGTTTCTCAACCTAGGGGTCGGGATCCCTGGAGGGTTGTGTGTGAGGGGAAATCAGAGAGGTCACCAAAGACCATCAGGAAACACAGTACCGAGACGGCTTTGGTCGCCTTGGTGGATGACCTCCGCAGAGAGCTGGACAGGGGGAGTGTGACTCTGCTCGTTCTCTTGGACATCTCAGCAGCTTTCAATACCGTCGACCACGGTATCCTTCTGGGGAGACTCGCCGGGATGAGACTTGGGGGCACGGTTCTTCTGTGGCTCCGTTCCTTCCTGGAGGGTCGTTCCCAGTCGGTGAAGCTGGGGGATTCCTGCTCGGACCTGTGGCCTTTGACCTGTGGGGTCCCGCAAAGTTCTATTTTATCCCCCATGCTATTTAACATCTACATGAAACCGCTGGGCGAGGTCACCCGGAGTTTTGGAGTAGGGTGCCATCTCTACACAGATGACACCCAACTCCACTACTCTTTTCCATCAGATTCCAAGGAAGCCCCTCGGATATTGGACCAGTGCCTGGCCACTGTGACGGTCTGGATTAGGAGGAACAGGCTGAGGATCAATCCTGATAAGACAGAGGTCCTCCAGGTCAGTTGCTCGTCTGATCGGGGTATTGGGTGGCAACCTGTGCTGGATGGGGTTACACTCCCCCTGAAGTCACAGGTCCTCAGTTTGGAGGTTCTCTTGGACTCAGTGCTGTCGGCGGTGGCTGGGAGAGCCTTCGCACAGTTAAAACTTGTGCACCAACTGCGGCCATACCTCGTGAAGTTTGACTTGACTATGGTGGTCCACGCCTTGGTTACCTCTAGATTGGATTACTGCAATGCGCTCTACGTGGGGCTTCCCTTGAAGACGGCCCGGAAACTCCAACTTGTCCAACGCTCGGCTGCCAGATTAATAACTGGGGCAGGTTACAGGGAGCGGTCGACCCCCCTGTTCAAAGAGCTCCACTGGCTGCCGTTTACTTTCCGGGCCCAATTCAAGGTGCAGGAGATTACCTGGGATCTGCCTACCTTTGTGACTGGCTCTCCTCCCATGAACCAGCTTGATTCCTTCGCTCCTCAGGGGAGGCCCTCCTTTCGCCCCTGCCAGTCTCACAAACTCGGCTTGTGAGCACTCGGGAGAAAGCCTTCTCCTCTGTGGCCCCCTGTCTTTGGAATTCCCTCCCGGGAGAGATTAGGAATGCCCCCTCACTGGAATCCTTCAGAAAACAATTGAAAACCTGGTTCTTCCACCTGGTCTTCGGAGATTAGGTTCCCAAATGCGAAACCTTTGACCCATTGTCTTCGACACTACTCCAGTTATCTCCCCCGAGTTTTTAAACATCCTATATGTTCATGTGGTTTTTAGACTCGCCTGTAGTGTTGTGCTTTCACCAATGTATTTTATTGTGTTTATTGCTTTTATTATGTTTATTGTGTTTTGATGTTGTTGATATTTTGTGATGTGTTGTTCGGGCACGGCCCCATGTAAGCCGCTCCGAGTCCCCTTTGGGGAGATGGATGCGGGTTAGAAATAAAGTTTTTTAAATTATTATTATTATTATTATTATTATTTTCTGTTGATCGTGGGAGTTCTGTGTGGGAAATCTGGCCCAATTCTATCATTGATGTGGTTCAGAATGCACTTTGATTGTAGGTGAACTATAAATCCCAGTAATTACAACTCCCAAATGTCAAGGTCTATTATCTCCAAACTCCACCTGTGTTCACATTTGGGCATATTGAGTATTTGTGCCAAGTTTGGTCCAGATCCATCATTGTTTGAGTCCACAGTGCTCTCTGGATGTAGGTGAACCACAACTCCAAAACTCAAGGTCAATGCCCACCAATGCCCTTCCAGTATTTTCTGTTGGTCATAGGAATTTTTGTGTTCAATTCCATCATTAGTGGAGCTCAGAATGCTTTTTGATTGTGCATGTACTATAAATCCCAGTAACTACAACTCCCAAATGTCAATGCCTATTTCCCCCTAACCCCACCAGTATTCAAATTTGGACATATCAGGTATTTGTGCCAAATTTTCTTCCAGTGAATTAAGATATATCCTGCATACTAGATATTTCCATGAGGATTCATAACAGTAGCAAAATGACAGTTATCAAGTAGCAACGAAAATAATGTTATGGTTGGGGGCCACCACAACATGAGGAACTGTATTAAGCGGTCATGGCATTGGGAAGGTTGAGAAATACTGCACTAGGGGATAAATATTTCACAATGATAGCATTTTTATAAAAAATATATAAGTTGAATGGAATTGTTGTTATACGACATATAGACGAACAGAGGCAAACTCTGGCCACCAGGGGGAGCTGACGCACTCCTCATCTCTCATTGTCTTCCAGCATCTCTTTGTTGTTCCTTCCGCATTTCTCAGCATTCCTGGAGTTCTTCAAAGGCCTCATAAATCAGTCAAAATTTGCCTCTCCACTTTAATGTGGTACCTTTATCTCCTTCTTGACAAATGCAACTGTCTTTCGGGCTGCAAAGGTCGACAGCAGGCTACACTTAAGGTCGAGCACCCACCTCGACCCGGGCAGGCCTTGAACTCATGACCTACTGGTCAGAGAGATCTTATGCAGCTGACAGTCAGCTGCGCCACATTCCCGGTGTGTCAACTATTGGCCAGTTTCCAATCTCCCCTATTTGGGCAAAGTCCTGGAATGTGTGGTGGTCTTGCAGGCTGGCTTTAGGTCGGGACATGGTACTGAAACAGCCTTGGTTGCCTTAATAGATGATCTAGTCTGGGAAGTGTCCAGGGGGAGTGTGTCCCTATTGGTTCTGTTGGACCTCTCAGCAGCCTTCAATCCCGTTGACCACAGTATCTTTCTAGGATGCCTCACAGGCATGGGACTTGGAAGTACTGTTTTGCAGTGGCTCCAGTCCTTCTTGGAGGGACGGTCCCAGAAGATGTCATTAGGAAATACTTGTTTGACTCCACAACCTTTGTCTAAAAGCACTATACAGTTCCAGCCCAGCTTACTTGTCCCAACACATCTCCCTCTACATCTCGCCTCAGAGTTTAAGATCATCCGGGGAGGCCCTGCTCCTGATCCTGCCACCCTTGCAAGCGTGGTTGGTGGAGACGAGGGACAGGGCCTTCTCAGTGGTGGCCCCCATCTGTGGAACACACTCCCCAGTGAAATTAGGTTGGCTCCATCTCTCCTTTCCTTTAAGAAAAGGCTCAAATCATGGTTTTGGGACCAGGCATTCAGGTAGCAGGCTTAGCAGTAACCGCAATGATTCTTGAGAATTGATAACAGACAGGCTTCAAACTCCAAACTCCACCAGTGTTCACATTTGGACATATTGAATATTTGTGCCAAGTGTGGTCCAGATCCATCATTGTTTGAGTCCACAGTGCTCTCTGGATGTTGCTGAACTACAACTCCAAAACTCAAGGTCAATGCCCACCAATGCCCTTCCAGTATTTTAATTTTTTTTTAAAATTATTTGTCACGTTTCTATACCGCCCCTCTCAGCCCGAAGGCGACACGGGACGGTTTACACAGGCAGTCTCTGCCCTCAATACAACACAGCAACAAGTCAAACCCCCAGAAAAAAACATATAATAACAATTTAACAATTAAAAACATACAATTGCAGCCTCAGCGTTGTGTTGAAATCAGTTTCCATCACATCGTCGTCATTCCTTATATCCACTTAAGCCTTATATTTCATCACCAAATGCCTGCTCAAATAACCAGGTCTTGACTTTCTTGCGAAACGTCAGGAGGGAGGGGGCCGATCTGATGTCTCTAGGGCATTCCAAAGACACGGAGCCACCACTGAAAAGGCCCTGTCTCTCGTCCCCGCCAGTCGCGCCTGCTAAGAAGGCGGGACCGAGAGCAAAGCCTCTCCAGATGATCTTAAACATCTCGATGGTTCATAGGGAGAGATGCGTTCGGACAGGTAAGTTGGACCCGAACCGTTTAGGACTTTAAAGGCTAAAGCCAGCACTTTGAATTGTGCCCGGTAGCAAACTGGCAGCCAGTGGAGCTGGCACAACAGAGGAGTTGTAGGCTCTCTGAATGGCGCTCCTGTTATCAACCTGGCTGCTGTCTGTTGGACTAGTTGCAGCTTCCGAACAGTCTTCAAAGGCAACCTCACGTAGAGAGCATTGCAGTAATCTATACGGGATGTAACCAGAGCATGGACCACCGTGGCCAAGTCAGACTTCTCAAGGTACGGGCGCAGCTGGCGCACAAGTTTTAACTGTGCAAATATTTTCTGTTGGTCATGGGAATTTTTGTGTTCAATTCCACCATTGATGGAGCTCAGAATGCTCTTTGATTGTGTGTGTACTATAAATCCCAGTAACTGCAATTCCCAAATGGACAGGCTTTGGACTGGGACGCTGGACACTGAATTGGTTTTGGATGGGGCTGTATTGTCGTTAGTAATGTTTTAAATGGCTATTTGTAATTTATTTTTTTAATGAAGGTTTAATTTGTGTTATATTGCTTTGTTTGTATGTCTTGGCATCTAATTGGTGCCGGTTGTAAGCCGCCAATTAGATGCCAAGACATACAAACAAAGCAGAAGGAACCGCAACTTGGAAACAACATCACCCCAGGAGACTTTCTGCTGTGCTTTCTGCAACCGGATTTGCCTATCTCAGATTGGCCTTTTTAGTCATCAACACGCTTGTAAAAAGCGTGGGATGAGTCCTTCCTAAAGAATCTTCGTTCGCGAAGTAATGCCGAGAGAGAGACAAAGCTATGCACAAGGACATGTATCAAAGAAAACCACTGAATAATTCTTTACCTGTTTGGCATCAGGGTGTTTCTTATTTCAGCGGATGAATCTAGAGTAATTCTAATGGGAGGAATGTACACCAAAGCAGGTGAACTCAACCCACAGAGAATTAGAGAGACAAATGAAACCACAAAAGGAAAGTCATATCTGGTTTCCTTTGGTAGTTAAATGGCTTTTATCCTGCCGTTGATCATCTGGGCCTTCCCTGTATTTTGTCATATTAAACGCTTACACTATTCAGTTCTCTCCGGCTTTGGAGATGTCAAGTATGACACAATACTGTCGGGTTACAGACTAAATTTTATGCATGGATGGAATCCCAGAAGATGATGTCGAGCATGGGAGAAGATTGAATCAGTGTTGGGAACATCTATATTAGAAGCAGGAGTTAAATCCACAGTCACTTTCCCCCCCTTCCACTAGCGACAGAAAGCATAACAAAGCAAGCAATATTATGCAAACAGTACACATGCTAGGTTGCTGTAAGTTTTTCAGGCTGTATGGCCATGCTCCAGAAGCAGCATCTCCTGACGTTTCACCTGCATCTATGGCAGGCATCCTCAGAGGTTGTAAGGTCTGTTGGAAACTAAGTAAGAGAGATTTATATATCTGTGGAATCTCCAGGGTGCGAGTGAAGGCGAGCCCCAGAAAGAGCCCATCTGCATCCTAATTGGTTTGACCTGCAGCAGGGAGTTCCAACGTTCCTGCACATGTGGTCTTGCATCTCTAGCACCAAAGGCTGGCATTTGGCATCAAAAGACCTCCAGCCATTTCTACCTCTCTGTTTTCTTGCCTCACTTGACCTGAAGCCATGGACTCTTTGTGCACCGAGTTGCATGTGGACAGGCCAATAGGGGCAAGCCCTGGGTGGTTTGGGAAACATAGTTTTCCAAGGATTTTCATGTATTTGGACTCTCCTCTAATTATTAGCAAAATGACTTTTCTCTTATAGTTTTCCCAAGGACACAGGTGGACTTTCCCCAAAGCATATGGATTTGATGCTTTTCAAGATCATATGGACTTTCTTTCTATTCCTTGCATATGAAATAATTATGAGATATTGGTAGTGGTATTTCCCTGCAACCCTCCCTTTCCATGTAACCATTTTCCTGCATGTTTTTCCCTCCCCATGTGTAAAATAACATGAAGAAATGCTACACGTTTGTGAAAGGCCCAGCTGTTGTTTTGAGATCAGGATGAAACCACATTCCTGGCTGCACGCTTTAATCCAATCATGGAAACAATTTGCATGACAGAGGACTCTTTCTGGTTTTGGAGAAGTTTCTTCTTTTCCTTCTCCCCATTTTTGAAAGACTCCTTTTGTTTTATAAACACTGGACCCTCTGAGATTAGCCTCGTCCCGCGTTTATAGAACCTATGGCATAACTATATTTCATATTTCCTAATCGGCTGTCACTGTTGGCCTCAGAAACCAGCACATGGCTACAGTTATTTCATTTATTTACCATCCAGAAGACTAAAAACTCTCATGGGAAATCTGCATGTGGCCCTTTGTCAACAAGAAGGGTCGTTAAGGACAAATTCATGTTTCTCACCAAGAACAAAATAATTCCTTTGGCTCGAAAGGTCAGGGGCTCGGATCTTCATTTACATATGGACATGATCTAATCAAGAAAACTCCAGCTGCTCTTTGTTTTGAACACATTCCTGTCCCTCTCTTCCCATTTGCCAGGGCAAAAGCGGCACTGTTTCACGATTGGTTGACTACAGCTGACTTCCAAGGTTCCAACCAATCATCATGAAGCCCACAGCATGCAGGGGCGGGAAAGTTTGAATTTGACAGTTCTGTAAAATGTATATAAATGGCATATCTTTTGAATGTAATTTTGATGACTGCTTTGCAACAAGGAATCTGCAGTGGTCATCCTTCTCAGCTGACAAGAATAAAAGCTTCAGTGGCATCTTCTTCCAGACTTCTTTGGTGAGATCATTTGGGAAAGGGATTTTTATTTGCTTTTAAAACTTCACCAGAGGTTCTGCTGAAATCCTCGCTTTAGGGGTACTTCTGGGCCTCTGACCCCTAAGGGCCAGGCTGCCTTATTATTTTGGTAACATGAGAAAGGACTCTTGTCTGCTTGGGGTATGTGTGAATGTTGCAATTTGCCACCTTATTTAGCATTTAATGGCCTGCAGTTTGAAGGCTTGGGGGAATCCTTTGTTGGGAGGTGTTAGTTGGCCCTGATTGTTTCAAGTCTGAAATTCCCCTGTTTTCTGAGTGTTGTTCTTTATTTACTGTCCTTATTTTAGAGGTTTTTTAAAATGCTGAACCATTCTAGCAACCACTATGTCAGACTACACTGAGAGCCTAGGGAATCCTTTGTTGGGAGATGTTAGCTGGCCCTTATTGATTCTTGTCTGGAATTCCCCTTTTTTGAACCTTGCTCTTTATTTACTGTTCTGATTTTAGAGTTCTTTTTTAAATACCAGATTTTGTTCATTTTAATGGCTTCCTCCTTTCTGTTGAAATCGTCCACATGCTTCTTGTGGATTTCAATGACTTCTAGTCTGACATAGTGGTGGTCCGAGTGGTCCAGCATTTTTGTGTTCTCAAATAATAATCTGCTGTGTCCAGGTTGGTTCATCGGGTGCTCTGCTATGGCTGACTTCTCAAGTAGTCTGCAGTGGCTTTCATGCTCCTTGATTCATGTCTGGGCAATGATGCTATGTTTGAGGGTCCCTATGTAGATCTTGTCCAAGGCTGCATGGGATATTTATTTATTTATTTCTTCAATTTTATAAACCGCCTCTCCCAACAGTCTCGGGGTGGTGTACAATTGGTAAAAACATACTAAAAACAGTAACATATCTAATAAAACAATACAAAATACCAGTTCAACAACAGACAGTAACTTAGGGTGGCAATATATGTCGAGCATTTGATGGTTTACGGAGGGCTACTGAGACCAATCGCCCACCGGAAGAAGACAGTTTTACACATTTTCCGGAAAGGAATAAGCTCGTTGAGAGCGCGTGCGTCGTCCGGTAGGGCATTCCACAATGCTGTAAATGCCCTCTGTCTGGTTACTGGTAGATGATATGTCCGCACTGAAGGGACCACTAGTAGGTTTGAATCCTCCGAACGTAGGGATCTCTGGGGAATGTACGGGGAGAGACAGTCCCTCAAGTACACAGGCCCTAGACCATGTAAGGCCCTAAAGGTCAGAACCAATACCTTGAACATGATCTGGTATTCTATAGGAAGCCAGTGTAGTTGCAGCAGAATGGGAGTAATGTGCGCTCTCGCTGGTGCACTGACGAGCAGTCATGCTGTGGCATTCTGCACTAACTTGAGTTTCCAGATCATGGACAAAGGAAGGCCAATGTAGAGGGCGTTACAGTAGTCTAATCTAGAGATGACCATCGCCTGGATCACCATAGCTAGGTCACTTCCGGATAGGTAGGGTGCCAGCCGCCTAGCCTGCCGAAGATGGAAAAATGCGGATCTGCTGACCGTGGAGACCTGAGCCTCCATGGTCAGCATTGGGTCCAACTTGACCCCCAGACTCTTTACCAAGGGCGACAGGGGTAAAGCCTCGCTGTCCAGTGCAGGCAGCTGGCATCCCCCCCCCCCGGCTGGGCCACCCAGCCATAGGATCTCCGTCTTTGAGGGATTCACCTTCAGCTGACTAGCTTGTAGCCACCCAGTCACGGCTTCAAGGCACCGATGGAAATAATTGGGTACGGTGTCAGGCCTGCTTTTCATCCTCAGCAGAAGCTGGGTGTCATCAGCATATTGATGGCACTCCATATGGTAGACTCCTGCAGAGGTGAGAGGATGCCTCTTATCCTTTGCTGAACGTAGCATTTGTTGGATTTTCTTAGTGGGTCTGTAGGTAGTTTGTGGGTTGTGTTTCCTCATCAGCTTCCCAATGCAGTCAGTGGTTCCCTTGATGTATGGCAAGAACCCTTTTCCTCTGGTGGATCTTTGTCTTGACTCTTGTGGCTTGTTCTCGGTCTTGCAGCTCTTCTGATGTCTGTGGTAGAGTCCCCATTGGCTTGCAAATGTCAGGAGAGAATGCTTCTGGAGTATTGCCATGCAGCCTGAAAAACTTACAAGTGATTCTGGACTTGAAAGCCTTCGGCAACACAGTACACACACTTATGCTTACTCTTAAAAGGTTGCACTGCTATTGCAGATACTTTCTTGTAACAAATACTTTGAAGCATAGGTTCTTTTTATTGCAATTTCCAGTGTGAGAGGCTATATCAGAACTTTTACAGAACTTTAAAACTTTTACACAAAGAATGACATTGGACATATAGACATTCAGATTCTATGTAACTACATTGGCTTCACAAACAACCTCTGAGGATGCTTGCCATAGATGTAGACGAAACATCAGGAGAGAATAATAATAATAATAATCTTTATTTGTACCTCGCCACTGATATCGAACCTAAATTTGGGGTGGTCTTGCCTATGAGGCCGTGACCCTAGGTTCCCCTAAGCCAAGGATTCTTGATGGAAACACCTTGGTGAGCGATTTGAAACGCCAGAGAAATCCCCTAAGTCCCTGAGTTTCTCACCAAGATCCAGAAGTGTGCCAACGAGAGAGTTCTATCCCAGCTGAGAAAGGATGACAAGCCGCAAAGTCCTGATGTTCGCAAGGCTGACATGTTTTATTTCTGAATTTCAAGCCATTTTATACATTTTTCAGAGCTGTCAGATTCAAATCTCCCGCCCGCCCCCATTCCCGCGCTTTGTGCCGATTGGTTAGAACTTTCACAACAGCTGTGGGGCAGAACACCGGCCGGCTTCCCCCTAGCCAATGATGAGCCATCACCGCTTCCACAGTAGCCAATCAGTGAGTTTCCTCACTTTGCTGTTTGGGCCAATGAGGGACGAGAGGCGGGAGAAGTGAAGAACAATGGTGTCAGAACTCCAGTAATGAGATTATGACATGTTAATGAAGATCTGATTGGCAAGGCGAGAACTCTAACATTCTGCAAACCTCTCCGGCTACCGTCCTGAGTTTGGTTGTTTTTAACATAGTCTGGAAGCTGTCATTTCCTGCATGCTATGACAACTGTGGGGTGTTTCATTAAGAGTTGTGGAGGGTAAACAGATTGTGCTGTGGCCAACTCCCGAGCTTACCACCATCTCCCCAACGGGGACTCGGGGCTGCTTGCATGAGGGCAAGCCCAACAATACAACAACCAAGGTAAAATCAATCAAACGACAACATAATCAATTACATAAGACATAAACTATAAAATACAACAATCAATATAAAATTACAATGAAATAAAACCATTTATAACACAGGACAATGAGCGGGCCACATGTACAAATTAAAATGGGGGGGGATAGAGCTAAAAACAGAGGGATGAGATAGCTATAGGGCCAATTATTTATGAGGGAGAAAACTCTTCCGGAAAGGTCGAGAAAGGACCTTCGTATAAAGGGGGAAGGGGGTGTAACTCAAGGCAAATATTGAGGGGGAATGGTGACATGAGATTATATGATTAATCTCCAAATGCGCAACGGAAGAGCTAGGTTTTAAGATTTTTCTTAAAACTCTCTAAAGTAGGGGCTTGCCTACATTCCATAGATGGGGGGCCACTGAGGAAAAGGCTCCCTCCCTTGTTCCCATGAGGGGGGACTGAATGCTTCTAGTTTGCTTCTAGAACAGGGCTGTCCAACTTCTTCAGGCCCAAGGGGGGCCGTAGGTGATCAGTGAGCGGGGGCGGGGCCGCTCGCGGGAGCAGGTCCACTTGCTCACATAGCCCCTCCTCCTTCTCCCCGGGCGCGCTGCTGCTCGGATCCCGAGCGGCGGCACGAGCGGGGAGAAGGAGGAGGGGCTACGGAGGAAGAAGGCAGCCGGCTGCCTCCTTTCTCCGAAGCGGCTCCTCGTTTCTCCCGGGCGGGCCGCTGCTTGGATCCTGAGCGGCGGCGCGACTGGGGAGAAGGGAGGCGGGCTACGGGAGAGGCAGCCGGCTGCCTCCTTTCTCCGCGTCTCCTCTTTCCCCCGCTCGTGCCGCCGCTCAGGATCCGAGCAGCAGCGCGCCCGGGGGGAAAGAGAGGGGCTACGGAGGAAGAAGGCAGCCGGCTCCCCGCCCTTCCTAGCAGTAGGCGGCGCGCCAAGGGCGGCGCGTCACGCCAGGTCCTTTGACGCGCCGCCCTTGGCGCCGCCTACTGCTCCTTTTCAGCAGCTAGGCCCCCTCCCTAGGAAAGGCGGCGCGGAGAGAGGGACGGAGGGGGTGGTGCAGGGAGGAGGAGCTGGCTCCCTTCCTCCTTCCTGCCCCGCCTCCTCCTCCCCCCCCCCGGGCCGCCTTTTTAAAATATATATATATATATATATATATATATATATTATATATATATTTTAAAAATATATATATATATATTAAAAATATATTTTTAAAAAAATTCTTTCAGGAGGGTAGCGGGGGCCGTGTCCAACAGGCTGGGGGGCCGTGTACGGCCTGTGGGTCGCCTGTTGGACAGCCCTGTTCTAGAACATGGCCATACAGCCCGAAAAACCTACAGCAACTTATTGTTACATTGACTTATAAGCAAACAAACAAACAAACAAAGGTTATACCACATATTCATGCATTCATCCTCATGCACCACCCCCAGAGTCGGACATGACTAGTTAATGTCAGGGGAAACCTTTACTATAGCAACCATATTTGACATGAGATATCTCAAACGGATTTGGAAACTATGGGTGCACCTGCATGGTAGAATGAATGCAGTTTGACACCACTTTAACTGCCATGGCTCAATGCTATGGAATCATGGAGCTGTATTTTTTTACAAGGGCTTGAATCTTAAAAAGGAAGGAAAATGGACTAGCAAAAAAGAATCCTTTTGTCAATACAGCTGTTGCCTTTAAGCAGAGCGGGGCAGAGTCGAATTGGAATGCAAACCAGTTGGTTATTTACAGAAGAGCATGAAATATGACAGCATCAGCGGTTCGCCATGTTTTGCATGTCAATGAGCCCATGGGATTTCACGAATGAACTTCCTATGTATTGATAAACAACTTTTACACCTGAAAATGACCACTAGGCCGCACACCAAAGCGCTGAGTGCAGATGTTCAATGTGGCAGTCAGGAAGGAAAACATACAGAAATCTGTGGTGGGATTCCCTTCAAAGATTGGGTCTAAAAAGATGCAAAAGTGGGGTTTGAGAAAAAGAAATCTAAATTGGCACCTGGAATGTGGTGCAGCTGGCTGGGGAGTAAGCTGCATAAGATCTCTATTGACCAGAAGGTCATGAGTTCGAGGCCTGCCCGGGTCGGGGTGAGCTCTCGACCAATTGTGTAGCTCGTTGTCTGTCTATACAGTATATGTTGTATGTCTATGGCAGTGTTTCCTAACCAGTGTGCCACGGCTCACTAGTGTGCAGTGAGCGATCATCAGGTGTGCCGTGGGAAAACCTCCAATATACCCTTTCTTCCCCCTCCTGCCGAACTCCTGCTACTGTTGCTGCTTGCAGGGAGACATTGGCACATACAGAACAATGGGAGCAAGGTTTCATGCCAGGACTCATAATGCTCCTGGTGGGTGGTCTATGTCTATGAGAGTGTACTACTAAGTCTTTCACATTGCGGGTGCGCTTATGTGCCACTAAAGGAAATTTGGATAGGCCCGGGATATCCAAATTTCCTTTAGTGGCACATAAGCGCACCCGCAATGTGAAAGACTTAGTAGTACACTCTCATGGACATAGACCACCCACCAGGAGCATTATGAGTCCTGGCATGAAACCTTGCTCCCATTGTTCTGTATGTGCCAATGTCTCCCAAGACAAAGAAATTTACAGTATCTCCAAAAACAGAACCTTCCAAATCAGAGATTATGGGACCTGCGCTTCTAAATCCGTCATTTATGGGATCTCTTGTGGGTGCTCATTGATTTACGTGGGGATGACTTCGAGGGAGGTACGGACCCATTTTATTGAACACAGAAGTAAAATTCATAAAGCTTCTGAGGATTCCATGTTCTATAAACACTGCAAGGAAAAGAAACATGAGGCTTCCTCTTTAAAACTCATGATCTTACAACAAATAAGACCTAATTCTTACCAACACACTAATGATTTACTGAGAGCAGCTGAAATTAAATGGACACTCCTCCTCGACACTGAATGGCCTAACGGGTTGAATGACGTAATCCCCCTCAGTTCATTCACTTAACCCCCCCCTCATCCATTTATACCCCTTCATGTACTCTCACTGTTTACCTTTGGGTCACCCATGATCGGCTACTACGCCTGGGTTATATTATATATGATACTTTACTATGGTATGTATTCCTCTTACTCTGCTTGAGACAATGCTATTATAATTTGGGTTATTGTACCTGAGGTTTATTTGATTATGTTTCACAGATATTGACGCACATTGATTTGCCTTGAAAAACTGGACTACCGGTGAAACGGACTTCTGGGCCTTTCAATACGCATGGCGACTCCGTCGGCCTGACTAATCCACTTTGAGGGGACCAATTACTCCTCAGCGTCCTTCATTCTTTATTCTCCCCACCAGGGATGAGTATAATTTATGGACTCTTTATGACATATGATTTCAGGACATGCTATTTTAGCAATACGATATATAGATGTGGACTTAACCCCTGCGAGGGATATTGAGTGATAATAAGCATTAACCCCTGCGTGGGATTTCATTTGGGTTTGTTATATATACCCTGTTTTATTTTGCAAGTCTTTCTGTGACTTTAATACTATATGATATTCAATATAATACTATTTGATGAACCATTGATTTTGTGATTTATTACATTGAACCCTTCGTGGGTACAGTTTTGTTGTTAGATTGGTGGTGTGACCCAGGATTTTGTAAATGTAAAAAAATGTGCCGCGGCTCAAAAAAGGTTGAAAAACACTGGTCTATGGCATTGAATGTTTGCCTGTATATGTGCATTGTGATCCGCCCTGAGTCCCCTGCAGGGTGAGAAGGGCGGAATATAAATGACGTAAATAAATAATAATAAATAAATTGGAATACATTTTCGATATGGGAAATAAGGATGTAATAATAATAATAATAATAATACCTTATTTGTATTTCACCCTATCTCCTCGAGGGGACTCTGGGTGGATTTCAGCATATACAAACACAAAGGCAAACATTCAATGTCTAGAAACAACCAAACACAGAATAAAGGTAAAGGCTTCGCTTTCTGGCTCTGAGGGGTGGTGCTCATCTCCATTTCTAAGCATTTCTAGAAGCCTCCTAGGTCATGAAGCCAAGATGAATGCATGGAGCGCTGTTAACTTCCCGCTGGAGCGGTACCTATTGATCTACTCACATTTGCATGTTTATCTGTGTTTCGAATTGCAAGAGAAGCAATGCAGAGCTGCGAACAGCACTGAGAATTAAGATCACTGGCAGACTGGAGCATGATCTCTCTCTCTCTCTCTCTCTCTCTCTCTCTCAGAAGCCTGCTCGCAACAGAAAAATGTAAGCTCAGCTTGGCTAAAAGACACATTGCAGCTTTCTTCTGCTTTGATTGGCTCAACAGGCAGAGCTTACAGGGAAACCCAGTACGGGTATGCCGCTGCATCTCCGCGCACACCAAAAGAAACAGAAAGTAGTTATTTTTGGCAGCTGCGTGATCTGTTGCAGCTGGGGGAAAAATTTAACATTTTATCTGTGTGCCTGTGGCCTTGCCCTGTCTTTGTGATTTTAGATATTCAGTTGTATACTGTTTCTTATTTATATGTATGTATTTTTATTGCATTTACTCTTGATGTTAAAGTTTATTTTATTGTAATTTGTTGTTTTTTATTCATTATTATTAAAAATGGCAAGTAAAGTTTATTATTATTATTAAAAATGGCAGTGGAGCCTGTGACGTTACTGCGGACCAAAAGACCCGAACCAGCTGGAGCCCATGTTGAAAAACCAAGACGTGCACAACCCTATGGAATGCTTTATCGGATGAAGTTCGATCAATTAGAGCAGTGATTTTCAACCAGTGTGCCGCGGAACACTAGTGTGCTGTGAGAGATCATCAGGTGTGCCGTGGGAAATTACAGTGTAGAAAGAGAGAGAGAGAGAGAGAGAGAGAGAGAGAGAGAGAGCCTAGCAAGAAACTTCAGGCAGCGGAAATGAGGCTTTCCTGGCCGAAGCAGCAATGCCAGCCAGCCTGGTGGCAGTCAGGGAGAGCCCTCGGCGTCCAGAACTTTCCTCCCTCCCTCCTTTCTCTCTCCTTCCCTTCCTTCCTTCACTCCCTCTGTGCGCCAAGGGCTACCTGGCCGGGCTGCGGCTCCTCCTGCTTCCTGGCTCCTGGGCGCTCTTCTGCCCTTCTCCCCTCTGGCAGCAAGGAGGAGGAGAGGGAGGAGGAGTCCGTGGGAGCTACCCCCGTCCGACCCCACTCCCGGAGGCTCGAGGCAAGGCTTTCTGCTCTCTAGCCCCTCCACGCTGGGGAAGGGGAGCAACCCCTCATCTCCTGGACTCTTCTGGATGGGTTCCGGGTTTGCTGCAGAGCAGAGCAAAGGCCGGGATGCACAGCTCCACAGCCCAGCTTGGTTCCTACCCGATCTGGCCCTAAGGCGACAGTAGGGAAGCTGTAGGGACGCGGGGGGGGGCATTCCTGGGGGGACTGAACCCCTTCGGGAAGGAGAGCTGGGGGTGGCGACAGCTGCGAGCCTCCACCGCAGTTTGTTCCGAGGCTCGGAGCCACCCTGTGTGCTCAATTCCTATTTGTCCTGCTCAGCTGAGCCAGCGTGTGTGGGATGGTGATGAGCCTCCTGCACGTGGGCCTCCCAGGGGGGGAAGGGGGTTTGGCGGAAGCAGCGGTGTCACGAGGGGGGAGGGTGACAGTAAAATGACAGAGTGTCATTTTGGTTGGTGGTGTGCCCCAGGATTTTGTAAATGTAAAAAATGTGCCACGGCTCAAAAAAGGTTGAAAATCACTGAATTAGAGAACTGGCCCCTTTCCGGAGGGCTTGTAAGACTACCCCTTTCCGGCAAGCATTCAATCTTAGCAGCCTCTCCTAAATCTCGTAAAACTTGGTTTTTATATGTATTGCTCTTTAATGTATATGGTTTTAGATTTTGTGAACCGCCCCGGAGTGGTATAGAAACCGAAATAATAAATAAATAATAAATATTTGGCACTGACTTAACTACCATAACTAGCTTAATGCTATGGAACCATGGGAAGTATAATTGACAAAGCCTTTGCCTTCTCTGCACACAAGAGTGCCAAACTACAGCTCCCAGGATTCCATAGCATGGAGCCATGTTAGTTAAAGCAGGAACAAACTGCATTGCCTTGACTGTGTAGATGCCCCCAAAGAAAGAACAGCAGAGCGGGACTGAAGCAAAGAACAGAATGGCAGAAGACAACACACAAACACATTCATTCCAAGTGAGGACTGATATTGGTCATGGTCCAAAAAGTGACATAAAGATGTGTGAGGGAGGAAGAAAAAAAAAATAGTGAAGCAACTGGGAGAAGAAAAGAATATTGCTAGAATACATTGAAGGAATCATGCAAAAGCTCCGAATAACAGACCGAGAGCAATGGAAGGGAACAAAGATGGCTCCTAGCCTCCTACCCAAAGGCTGGAAGTGGGGAAAAATGGGGAAATGCCAAAAGGGAGAAAGAAGTGTGTATTCTGGGCTGAATACAAGGGAAATGTTGGATCCAATTGTTTCATGAGAGAGAGAAAAAAAAGAGGAGGAGGAGAACTCTTAATGCCGAACAGATGCATGTTCACTGAGCAGAAACAAGAGGCGAAAAACCCGGAGAAAACAACTGTGCGACAGGGTTCACAGAGCGCGTTGTTGGAGGACACAACGCTCCTCTTTGTGTGAAAGCAACAACTAATGAACCCTGAGGTCTTGGGAGCGTTAAACACTCCATCAGCTTTGAAACAGGCAATCTGATATTTGTATTTCGCTCTTGCTCAGCCAAACATTTGCCGTTATGTAACAGACTACCATGAAGGATAGAAAAGGATGTCTGGGATTTTTTTACATGACTTTTGAATGCCGTTTCCTAGATAATTTTGAAGAGTCTGCTTTCCTTTTAATTTCCCCATGCATACATATTTTAGAACACGGAGAAAAACCATTTCCATACGTTATTTTCATTCCTAAATAGGTGCTTTTTGGCATTGCACCAGGGATGAACAACGGGCACTAAAGTTTACAATGTTTTTTGAGCATCCGAAAGAAAGATCTGAAAGCTGCCGCTGGGGAAAACGGAAGAATAATTAAACTTTTGATCAAAGATAAGTTCAGACAACCCACATTTTAATTAACATAAAGTTTTAGAGAGATAGTCATGGGAAGAACCCATGAAATTGCAGGGGAAAAGTTCACAGGAATCTGGGGTTATATAAGTCTCAATGTGAAACCCGTGCACTTGTTTATTTTCTCCTCTGTTTACTCCTTCTCCCTTCTATTTCCATTCAAATGAAATAAAATATATTTATTACGGTCATAGACCAGCATAAGGAGAGTGTCCATGTCCTTGTGCATGTGCAGACTCTTGGATCATGTAAAAATCAGTTGGTGAGTGTGTTAACTGAAAAATGCAAAGCACGAAGCTGATTGTTTGAGCCACGCCTTAGAGGCTAGCTGAATCTGGGAGTTTTATCAACAGTTACATGTTTAGGTTTTCTGTGCAGGAGCTCACCAAGTCAGATCGTATTTTTGCCGTTAACGTTCACGCCCCATTCTCGCCAGATTTCCAAGGTTGTTTGACAATATTGGTCTATTATTAATACTATTCCAGGATTGGAACAACCTCCGTTGATTGCTCAAAACATTAAACAATTATTAGTTCACTCTGATCACAGATTTAAACAGGATCAGCCGAGATCTATACCATTACACACAAACTGGTGCGGTCACTGCTCTATATGTAAGTGGATTAATTCTCAACCTTTTATCATCAGTCCACACAATGGTCTTAAGACTTATATTAAGTCCTGGGCTACCTGCGGGAGCCGTAATGTGATATATTGTTTAAAGTATGGGTGTCATAGACTTTACATGGGCAAAACGAGGAGAGAACTCCGGACCCGCGTCCAGGAGCATCGTTCACGTTTCCATACCAAAAATGACAGTTCTCTCCTGTACTGCCACTTTAAAGAACACCATCATTTTGAGAACTTTGAGGTAATGGTTCCCCTCATATTGACGTGAAGAGAAAACTACTCCAATGTGAAAATTATTGGATAATTACCCTCGGTTTCGAGTCTCCTGTAGGTCTCAATGACAGACTCTCAGTTAATGAATTATTAGCATAACTATTCAATCTGTGTACCTGATATGCTATTTAAAGCTGTTCATTGTGCCACTTTTCTGTCCGGATACCTATTACATAGTGGCTGCATCCACACATTATTACAATTTAACATCTATATGGTATGTATTGTGGATCAGTATTTTCCGAGTAGCTCAATGATTGAGGGTTTATGATGTACCTTAATATGTTTATGATACGACAAGAATATAGAGATTATTCTTATCATTTCAGATTATTTCTGGACCACGTGAAACTGGTTTATTTTGCATTCGGATTACGTTTCCAGGTCCCGATGAAACCCAGGGGGGTGAAACTGCTATTCCGTTGACCTCTATAGAGCTTTCTGTTTGATTTTGGATTATCGACGCATTTTGCGGTTGGATTACAAATACTTTACTTATAAGGGGGTGGTGGCGTGAGCCAGGTGATAGGCTCCCATCCATCTCTCTCTCTCTCTCTCTCTTCTTTCCTCCTCCTGCTCCCTCCTCTTCCTCCTCTCACCAAGTAAGGGATTGTGGGAGGAAGCGGAGCCTCCCAGAGGCTCTCCGCCGGTGCGGCTCCTACCGCCTCCGCCTCTTTCCTGGGCCGCCTCACCCTCAGCGCCAGCCCAAGGTTTGAGCCCAGGCCTAGAGCAGGGAGGGGGAAAGGAGGTCCGGGCACTCAGGCTGGCCTCCCCATGGATAGGAACTACCCCAGCCAGGGGCGGTCCTACTGGTAGGCAAAGGACGCCGCTGCGTGGGGTGCCATCTGGGTAAAGGGCGCATTCCCCCGCCCGCCAGACAGTGTCCGGCTGAAGTTCCGGTTTTGGGCCTTGTGTGCTCCGATGCCACGCCGTAGCAAACCTCCCTGCGCGCCGTCGGCACGGTGCCAAATAGGGAGTGCTGTGTTTACAAGCTTCTGCGCCTGTGCACAGGAGCTTCAGGGCACGCGCGGAGGGGGGGGGGGGCGTGCCGAATAGGGAGTGCTGTGTTTACAGGCTTCTGCGCCTGCGCACAGGAGCTTTTGGGCATGCGCGAAGGGGGGGGGGCGCCAAAATAAAGTTCGCTTACCATTTAAAATTACCTTAGACCGCCCCTGACCCCAGCACTTACCTTTTTATTCTAAGTTCAATAAATAGTTTCATAATTTCAAACTTCAATGTTTCTAATTTACAACTTTCTTTATTATATTTTATGAAAAAGGTAGAAATATTAATACATACAGTATATCTTTCTGTTTAATTGCTACTAAAAAAATTAATTTCTAGGGGGGGGCGCTGAGTAAATATTTTTTCTGGAAAGGGGGTGGTAGGCCAAAAAAGTTTAGGAACCACTGGTCTAGGTCATCCAGCTCTGCTTGTGTCCAGTTCACAATTCCAGCCGTGCATCTGATGAATGCAGACAGGTCGGGATTCAATCCCCACTTCACAATTATCTGCAGATTATTTTTATTATTATTATCCAGTGTATCCTCTTTTAAAGCAGACTCCAAGCGATTTGCTCTGAACAAGGAGCACCATGCGCATTTTGCGAGGAATGAAAGGCGGGAGATGAAGATTATGTCAAATTAAGTCTCTCGTTTTTGGTTGGGAAGAAAAATCAATTTGATGGAGCAAGACTTTGGTTTCATGAATGATGCAGGTGTCTCTTTACTGCAAAGGGTAATCGCGAAAGCCTTTCTTTTGATTGATTAGAAAAGTGTAAAGCCTGCCTAAATGACAGTGTTTGATCTGGTCATTTAAAATTAAAATATAAATCAAAGGGGTCATTAACTATAACTTCACATTCTTGCCTTTTCCTCAAAGCCCAGGGGTGTTCTGGGCTAGCGCTTCTCAATCTCTTAATTTGGCTGAAAGCGAGATTTGGAATAAGCAACGTGATAAATAATGTAAAGCGAGACACTTTGATACCATAATTGTATCAGGAGAAATGAATGAATGCCCAGCTAGAAAGTGTCCAAAGATTACACTATGCAACTCAAGTTTTGTTCCTGGATTATAAATGCCATTTTCTAATTGTCTCTACCACGAAAACATGGGGAAAATTAATCAATCAATAAAACCTTTGTTCGGATATCAGCCAGCACGCCAATGCCCTAAATCAAGAAGCAGCTTCCTAAGATCTACAGAGATACTCGCAAGAACACCTCAGCAAGCGAGAGTCCAAAAGTGGCAGGCTAAACCCAGCGACGGCCATGCCCGGATTACCCATAAAGCCAATGAGGCCATGGCCTAGGGGCGCAAGCCGGGGGGGCGCAGATCACGGACCCAAAAAAACCCTGGTCTGCGGCCCTCTTTCCCTCTTTCTCATGCCCCTCCTCGCTCCTTCTCCCGGCTCCTGCTCCGTCCCCCCCCTCTCGTGCTCTCTCTCTCACGCACGCTCTCTCTCTCGCGCACACTCTCTCTCCTGTGCGCTTTCTCTCTCTCTATCTCTCTCTCTCTCTCTCTCTCGTGCGCGCCTTTGGAGCGAGTTTGCACCTGCTGCGCTCTCCCCAAGCCTCCTGACTCCTGAGGAGACCTTCAGAGCACAGCGGAGCTTTCCAGCCGGTGGGAATGCATAGGGACCTTGGAGGTGGCGGGAGGTTTGCTTAAAGAGGGCGTAATTCCAAAGTGTGGCCTAGGGCGCAAAAACGTGTTAATCCGGGCCTGGCGACGGCAGGCTTTTAACCTCTGATAACCCATGTTGACTATCCTGTGTGGGTCGGAAATCTGTTTTAAATCTGTGTTAAATCTGTTTTATTGTTGCATATTATGATTGTGCTTTTTAAGCTATGTAAACCGCCCGAGCCTGCGGGGAAGGGCAGTATAGAAATGGAAATAATAAATAAATAAATCAGTGGCTGAGACTGGATGAGGAACTCCCTCCTGGGCACAGAGAAGATTGGGCAACCTGGAAGGTGCTGAACAGGCTGCACTCTGGCACCACGAGAAGAAGAGTCAATCTTAAGAACTGGGGCCACAAAGTGGAGTCCACGACTATGTGAGTGTGGAAAACCCTAACCCTAACCACAGACCATTTAGTACCATGCAGCCTGAGCCCTGCCACATGCACAATGGGGGACCTTCTTACAATGACATCAGAGGCACTCCAAGTGGCCAGCTTTTGGTCAAAGGACATTTAAGATAATTGCCAAGTTTTTAAAATGTTGTGTTTTTAAATGCATTTTAACTGCACCCTCAACTAGCTTCTGACATGATAAATAAATAAATAATAATTGTATAATATAATATAATATAAATTATATTATATAATAATATATTGCACTATAATTATATTATTAAATATATAAATATATTATTATTATATTGCATAATAATAATATATTACACTATATAACACAATTTTTATTCCTGGTTATAAATGCCATTTCCTAATTGGTTCTTTCATTAAAACATGGGGAAAAGTTTATTAAACTGCCAAAACTTTGTTTTCATGGGAGATTCATCCTGCTATAACACTTTTTGCTCTACTTTTTCCCCCAATGAGGATCTCATCAAGTCTCAGACACTTCAACATACCGTATTTTTCGCACCATAAGGCGCACCTGCTGATAAGACGCACCTAGATTTTAGAAGAAGAAAATTGGAAAAAAATATTTTGAGCCCAAAAGTGGGCCCGGCGCTTGCCTGCTTGAGCGCGCGGCCTGCCCACCTGGAAGGGTGGACCCTCCTCGGCGCCCTCCGCCATCCCTAAGCCTTTCCCTTGGCCGCCTCCTCCTCGGTCCCGCCTCCTCCTCCGCCTCCTCCTCCTCCGCCGCCGCCCGCCGCCTACCTCTGCCTCCCTCCCTCACTGCCGCTGGCCTCCCTCGCTGCTGGCCGCCGCCGCCACTGGCCGCCGCTGGCCTCCTCGCCGCTGGCCGCCACCGCCGCTGGCCTCCCTCGCCGCTGGCCTCTCTCGCCGCTGGCCTCCCTCGCTGCTGGCCGCCTCCGCCGCTGGCCTCCGCCGCCGCTGGCCTCCCTCGCCGCTGGCCTCCCTCCCCGCTGGCCGCCGCTGCTGCTGGCCTCCCTCGCCGCTGGCCTCCCTCGCCACTGGCCTCCCTTGCCGCTGGCCTCCCTCGCCGCTGGCCTCCCTCGCCGCTGGCCGCCCGCCCGCCGGCCTCCCTCGCCGCCTGCCTCCCTCGCCGCCATCGGGCATGCGCATTAGGTCCCAAGCGCGTATGGCGCAGGCGCGGCGGCCAGCGGCGGCGGCGGCCAGCGGCAGTGAGGGAGGGAGGCAGAGGTAGGCGGCGGGACGGAGGAGGAGGCGGAGGAGGAGGCGGCCAAGGGAAAGGCTTACTATCGCCTCCCCTCCCCCTTCGCTCCATAAGACGCGGCTGATTTTTCCTCCTACTTTGGGAGGAAAAATCAGCTGCGTCTTATGGTGCGAAAAATACGGTAGTTTGTGCCACGAAAACAAACTTTCCTCCCCAGGGAGATGCGGCTGGCACCCTCCCGATCCACATTCCTTAAGGAACTAAAGACGTGGATGTTTTGTTGGGCATTCGACTGACGACTCCTATGACAAATGATCTGCATCATGACCTGAATCGTGACTTGAATCTGAATTCCTATATTACATTACTATAAACAGCTGCAGAGCTGTTTGGGCTGGAAGTCCGCCTGAAGAAAACAGAAGTCCTCTACCAGCCCGCACCACAGGAAGAACACCATCATCCCCATGTCAGCATAGGCACATCTGTGCTTAAGTCCGTTCAGCAGTTCACCTACCTGGGAAGCATAATCTCTTCAGATACCAAGATTGATAAAGAGATCGATCACAGATTAGCAAAGGCATAGAGTGCATTCGGAAGGCTTCACAAAAGAGTCTGGAGTAACAAACACCTGAGACAAAGCACCAAAATCAGTGTGTACAGAGCTATCGTGCTGTCTATTCTCCTCTATGGGTCTGAAACATGGGTCACCTATCGCCAACACCAACGATTCCTTGAACACTTTCATCAGCGCTGTCTTCGCGCAATCCTAAATATACACTGGACCGACTATGTGACTAATGTTGCTGTCCTTGAGCAAGTAGGGATCACCGGTGTTGAGGCCATGCTATTGAGAACACAGCTATGCTTGGCACGGCACATCTCTAGGATGGAGGACCACTGCCTCCCAAAGATACTACTCTATGGTGAACTCACCACGGGTCAGCGCAAGAGAGGCGCCCCCAAAAAGAGATATAAGGACTCCCTGAAACAACATCTCAGGCTCGGCCAGATTGATCACCAACAATGGTCCACTCAGGCCTCACATCGGGAGGCATGGAGACGCACTATCCACAATGCTGCGGCCTCTTTTGAGAAGACACGCCGAATGGGTCTCGAAGAGAAACGACAATGCAGAAAGAACCACAGCTTGGAAACAACATCACCCAAGGAGACTTTCTGCTGTGCTTTCTGCAACCAAACTTGCCTATCTCAGATTGGCCTTTTTAGTCATCAACGCGCTTGTAAAAAGCGTGGGATGAGTCCTTCCTAAGAATCTTCATTCGTGAAGTAATGCCACGATATATATATATATATATATATATATATATATATATATATATATATATATATGTTAAGCTGAATTGACCCTGCTTAATTGCTCTGTTTCCATGCTATTTCCTATGCTATTATACGTTTCTATCCACCTTATTTAACCACTTTATCCTTTAACCAATTCGCATAGTGGCCGCCCTCCCCCATCCAAAATCAGTTTGCTGATGCTTTTGATGCTTGTTATTATTGTTATGCTGTTTTATGATATTTTAATTTGTTATTTTTTCGTTTTTAATTGTATTTTGCCTAGGGCTTGGTCCTATGTAAGCCGCCTCGAGTCCCTTCCTTTAGGGAGATGGCGGCAAGGTAGAAAAATAAAGTTCTTCTTCTAGTTCTGGAGGGACTTGTTTACATTTTGCTTCTCATAGGCTTGGCAGCATGAGGATTGGGTTCACCACGTAAAAATTATGAGTAAAGCAGTGGTTTCTTTTACCTGAAAATTGGGGGGGGGGGGGGGAAGGTGTTGTTGAATCCTTAACCCCCAACCTTGGCTACAGCCCGGCCCATGAGTTCTCGTCCAGCTCTTATTATTCTACAAGGGTTGAATGAAAAGTAATGCCTCCACCTTCATAACTCCTCAACAGATGGCAGTACTGGTATGTGCCAGGTACTGGCTTGTTCAGTAGACTCTCCTCTACAGTTCCATTTTGGAGGGAAGCCTTAGCATTGAATGGTTATGTTGTTAATGTGCGAAGTATGGAACCCTGCTCAGATGGTCGGTCAATGCGACTTATGCAACATGTAGTCATTGAACTTTTGGATTTTGGCCAGTGAATCCCTGGGTGGGTTGAATGATGACCTCTCCATCCAGAACCTATTGTTATAACTACTTTAATTATAAGCACCTGCATAGGGCACTATATAATTAACATTTCCTCCCTTACTTCTTGCTGATTCCAGCCACATGGATCTATATTTTTGATGCTATTGTTACTCATTGCATGATATATAGGTTACAGCGACCCGCCAGCCCTGACAAAGTGTGACTGCACACGAAACGGCCCTAATAGTAGGCGCCTGAAGACTCCGGAAAAGCCATCGGCACAGCTTTGGCCTCCTTTCACAGAGGCCGGAGCAGTGTAAACAATACAGTCGCTGCATTCCACCTCCGTAATTGTGGATTACAAAGAGTGCTATATAGCACCAGGGGACAGGGCCGTAGCCAGGATTTTGATTCGGGGGGGGCTGAGTTTGGTTCGGGGGGCTGAGACTGGGTGGAAGAGGGTCTACCCTAGCAAACCTTTTGTATTGTTATCCCAATAACCCCATTAATGTGGGATATAATGAGCATGGTGATCAGATCATGATATGAATAAACATAACAGTTTAAATAATGTACCAGTAAGGCCTTCTCGCAGACCACCCTGAGAATTTGGGGGGACTGAAGCCCCTTAGCCCCCGCTACATGCCTGCCAGGGGAGATTTTGGTTCCAACCATCTCACTAGAAGCCTCATCGACCAATGGAAGGAACACAGTGTTTGTACTCATGTGAAGCGGTCCCCATTGGAAAACCCGGATTATAATCTACCACTTATAGTAGCATGGTGTCTACTATACAGCACATTCACGTGCCGTTGATACTATCCACGGACCTTGTTCTCAACGGATTTTCATCACGTTGTTATTGTACTGACACATAACGAGGATTTGGGACACCTCCTCATATCGGGACATATCCAGGTCAGCTGCATGCACTATTTTGACTGTGTGCACGCCTACAATAGTGTAATATTCCTGTGTCGATGCTGTGAGGTACTCAAAATTATATTACATGTGTATTGAAGTCTGAAGTTTGAGCATTTGCGTTATTATTAATCCTTGGAACCAACTCCCTTCCTTACATTGTTGTTCCACTCTTGTAGTTATTGAATTCTTGACAGCAGAAAGTGTCACCTCAAAGGAGATGAATCAGAGAATGCAAGCTGTTTATGGGGATTGTGTTGGTGTGAGTACTGTGCATTGTCGGGCGAGTAAGTTCAAAGATGTTGAGGTGGGAACATCTGACTTGCACCACAAACAAAGATTTGGATGTCCTGTGACAGCAACCACCGAGTTTCACAAGCAAAAGATTTATTTGTTTATTTATTTATTTATTTATTAACTTTATTTATACCCTGCACCCATTTCCCCAAGTGGAATCGGGGCGGCTTACATGAGGCCAAGCCCAATAACACATAATAACAATACAATAGCAATTATAAAAAACAATACAAACAATAAAACTCAAACACAAGCAGTAACCAGAGGCGGCCCCAGCGATTCCGCCATGTAAGCGGCCGCGTAGAGCGCCACCGGCTGGGCGGGGCGTCACCAGCTGGGAGGCGCGCGGCACCTCGCTTCCGCGCCCCGCCCTGCCACCGCCGGTGACGCGACAGCCGGCCCCACGAAGCACAGACATTTTCTGCGCATGCCCAGAAGCAACTACAGGCGCTACTGCGCCTGTAGTTGCTTTGGGCATGCGCGATGTTCTGCGCATGGGCACTGAGTCCCGAGCGCGCCTGCGGCTTTTGGAGCCAGCGCGCAGGTGCGCTCGGGCCCCAGTGCACATCTTGCGGACATTCGCGCATGATAAAGAAACGTAGTGCTCGGGGAGGCTGCAGCACACCTCCCCGAAGCACAGACATTTCTGTGCATGCCCAGAAGCAACTACAGGCGCTACAGCGCCTGTAGTTGCTTCTGGGCATCTTGTGGAAATGTCCGCGCTCGAGGTGTGCTGCAGTCTCCCAGCACTACGTGAAGCGGCGGCAGCGAAGCGGCGGCGGCGGAAGCGGCGGCGGCGGTGGAAGCGGCGGCGGCGGAAGCGGCGGCGAAGCAGCGGCGGTGGCGGAAATGGCGGCGGCGAAAGCGGCGGCGGCGGCATGATGCGGCGGCCGGGGGGGGGGGCGCCAAAATTTACTTCGCGTACTCCCCCGGAAAAGGTCAGGCCGGCCCTGGCAGTAACAGACAATTTAAAACCATTGCGGGCGGGCCAAATGTGAATGTTAAAATTTCAAAATAAATAAACGCTGGGTGCAGACAGAGGTAGTTTGCATATAGTCGGAAGGCTTCAATGATACTATGGAGCAGACACACAACAGGTAATTAAAGTGCTTCTGAGGACTTTTTGCAAAGAATGAACACGGCAGGGTGTCATTTACTTCATTCAGGGAAAGCACATTGGGACAGCCATGTCTTCAGGCTCCTCCTAAAGACTGCCAGAGTGGGGGCTTGTCTGATATCCTTGGGGAGCGCATTCCAGAGTCGGGACGCCACTACAGAGAAGGCCCTCTCCCTCGGCCCCACCAACCCCACCAAGGTTGACAGATTGATTCGGGGCGATCATCGTATCACTCAAAGAGAAATTTCAAGCAAGTTAAAGAGCACATTCTAAGGAGTATTTCTGCATTTGATTTATTAAAATATTCCCATCCAAACCCATCATTCAACCCTGGTATGACTCTACTAAAGCAGTGTTTCCCAACCAGTGTGCCGTAAGCGATCATCAGGTGTGCCGTGGGAAATTGGAACCTCCAATGCCCTTTCTTCCCCCTCCTGCCAAACACTTTTTCTTCTCCACTCGGGCTCCCTTCTTCCCAGCCTCGCTCTGCTCGCTTTGCCTTGCTTTGCTCTGGGGCGAGTCTGCGCAGTAGCGCCCGCACAGGTCACATCTTCCTCCCTCCCCCCTCCCCTCCTGAACACGCTCACGCTGCCCCCTCAGATCAAAATGGCGGCAGAAGCGGCAGTGTAGAAGAAAAAGTAAGTGTTTGGCAGGAGGGGGAAGAAAGGGCGCGAAGGGGAAGGGGGAGGAAGAGGTCTCTGTCAAAAGCTGGCATGGGCAAACTTGGACCTTCCAGGTGTTTTGGACTCCAACTCCCACCATTTATAGCAGCCTCGGGCTCTTTTCCTCCCCCCCGCCCTCAGCCATTTAAGCAGGAAAGGGCCTCAGGCTGTTAGGAATGGTGGGAGTCGAAGTCCAAAGCACCCAGAGGGCCCAAGTTTTCCCAACCCTGTTTTAGGGACTTTAAAGTGGTGAGCCTCCTTCCAACATTGTGATTCTGGATAGAAAACAAACAACAACATAACATAACATTGTTTGAGTCCACAGTGCTCTCTGGGTGTAGGTGAACTACAACTTCCAAACTCAAGGTCAATTCCAAAGCAAACTTTTTCAGTACTTTCTGTTGGTAATGAGAGTTCAATATGCCAAGTTTGGTTCAATTCCATTGTTGCAAGAGTTCAGGATGCTCTTTGATTGTGTATTAACTATAAATCTCAGAAACTGTAACTCCCAAATGTCAAGGTCTATTTTCCCCAAACGCCATCTCAACATTGTTTCAGTACTTTCTGTTGGTAATAAGAGTTTAACAAGTTTGTTCAATTCCATTCTGCAAAAGTTCAGGATGCTCTTTGATTGTGTGTTAACTATAAATCCCAGAAATTGTAACTCCCAAATGTCAAGGTCTATTTTCCCCAAACTCCATCTGTGTTCACATTTGGTCATATTGAGTATTCATGCCAAGTTTGGTCCTGATCCAACATTGTTTCAGTCCACAGTGCCCTCTGGATATAGGTGAACTACAACCCCAAAACCCAAGGTCAATGCCCACCAAACTCCTATAGCATTTTCTCTTGGTTATGGGAGTTCTGTCTGGGAAGTTTGTGTCTTTCTGCCATTACTGCCAGGATATCTATGTTGTGTTCATCGAAACAGGTCCAGGTTTCACACTGAGTGTATAAATACATTTAAAAACATATTAACTATATGTTTTACTGTGTTATAGCAGTGTTTCCCAACCAGTGTGCCGTGGGAAATTGGCACTCTTCGCCCTCCTAGCAGCTCTTTCTCCCTATTTCCCTGCCCAAAGATTCTCCCTGAGGCAAAGGAAGGGCTCCGCCAAATGCCAGGGCCAGGCCTGCCTTGAGGAAGCCTTCAGGAGCCTCGACTCAGCATGGTTCCAGCTCCCGCTCAGGGCTGCTTCAGCCTCCCGATACATTTCATAGATCTGTGTGGCCTCTTTCGCTGCCTCCCTCCTGCCTCCACAAAAGCAGAGCGGAAGTGATTGAGTCGGCGTTTTCGCATTTGCTTGGATTTCTCGTGAGAGCAAAGCCGGAAGCTCCACGTTGGTGAATTGGGCAGTGAACGAACCGGGGAGCATCGGGAGGTTGAAGCATTCACAGGCTTCCAAGAAAGAAATCGAGCCTCTCCACTTGGAATTTTTTTTGTACTATTTTACTGAATTTTTCGAGAGTTGCCTCCCCCCCAAGGAACTGTTTATAGCAGCTTCATGACATCCATAGTTAACTGGAAGCAAGTTTCACTCAGAGTGAAATTCCACAAGGGTCTGGAGAACAAGCCCTATGAGGAGCGGCTTGAAGAGCTGGGCATGTTTAGCCTGAAGAAGAGAAGGCTGAGATGAGACATGATAGCCATGTATAAGTATGTGAGAGGAAGTCATATATATGTTGTGTTCATCGAAAAAGGCCCAGGTTTCACACTGAGTGTATAAATACATTAAAAAACATATGAACTATATGTATTACTGTGTTAGAGTGTCATTTTGTGTCATTTTGGTTGGTGGTGTGCCCCAGGATTTTGTAAATGTAAAAAATGTGCCACGGCTCAAAAAAGGTTGAAAAACACTGTTTTAAGGCAGTATTTCCCAACCAGTGTGCCGTGAGCGATCATCAGGTGTGCCGTGGGAAATTGGAGATAGAAGAAGAGAGAGAGAGAGAGAGAGAGAGCTCTCCTGTCCTACCAGGAAGTCGTAGCCTGGGCTCGATCCCTTGCCTGAGTCCCACAAACACAGCCTCCTTTTGGGAAGCCTTGTGCCGCCGGACTCACCACTTGCCTTCTTGGGCTTCCACCTCCCCTCCGCTCCTTCCTCGGCCTTGGAAGGGTTTGAGCTGAAAGGCGGGGACTGAGTCAGTCGGAAGGAGCCGTGCGGAGAGAGAGAGAGAAGATCCTGGGATGGGACTTCCCCGGGTCCCCCGGCTGCTTGGGGGCGGATCTACACCGTAGCATTCATACAGTGAGGCACTCCTTGGTCTTCCAGGGCTGAAGGCTGGGGAATCCCGGGATTTGTAGTTTGGGGAGGCTCAGGATGGTGTCAAACTACCACTCCCGTGATTCCCTCGCACTCAGCCAAGGTGGGTCAAGGGGCTTTTGGGACAGAGGGTTGAGGCACCTTTAAGTAGGGGCCGAAAACTAACAGGGTTTGCTCACTTAAGGCAGGCGTGGGCCAACTTGGGCCCTCCCGCCAGGTGTTTTGGCCGACAACTCCCACCATTCTCCCTTTCTGTGGAGGCTATATGTGTTGTGTGTGTATATGCATATATGTACTGTGCAGGGCCTATGTGGCATGATCGAAGGGAATTTTGTTTCTACAAATCTATGGATCTGGGGCTGAGTTTGGTCTCCGGGGGGCTGAGACTGAAAAGGTGGAAGAATGGTCAAGGGATGGAGCAGCCCTAGCAAATCTTTTGTATTGTTATCCCAATAACCCCATTAATGTGGGATATCACATAATCAGGGAGTCGGCGGCATAGAAACCCGAATAATAAATAACTAAATAAATAAATAAATAATATAATGAGCATGGTGATCAGATCCTGATAAGAATAAACATAACAGTTTAAATAATGTACCTGAAAGTAAGGCCTCTTTTGATGGGACAGGATTTTCCCTGACTGAATTTGGGGGGGCAGGTGAGGGTTTTGCCCTCCCCCTTAGCCCCCTGGCTACATGCCTGGTACAGAATGTACTATATACATATTAACTATATGTATTACTGTGTTACTGTGTTAGAGTGTCATTTTGGTTGGTGGTGTGCCCCAGGATTTGGTAAATGTAAAAAATGTGCCACGGCTCAAAAAAAGGTTAAAAAACACTGTTCTAAGGAGTATTTCTATGTTTGATTCATTAAAATATTCCCATCCAAACCCATCATCATTCGAACCAGGTGTGATTCTACTAAAGCAGAGAGGTTCAGGTGAGTTGAATTATGAGCGCAATCCCGGCTCCGGTCGCTAGAGGGCGGTGCAGCGTCGCTATTTCTTCCCCTTGTTCTTTGAAAGGTAAGTAAGCGAAGTGACATTTTTTTGTATGGGAGTAAATGGAAAAAAGGGGGGCATTGAGCTGTTAACAATGCCCAGAATCTCTGGGCATGACGTTTCCCTTCCCTTTCCTCATGATCCAGAGCCTCCCACCCTTTCAAAAAAAAGGAGGGGAGGGGGGGAAAGGAGGAGAGAGCTCCTTTTCCTTTGCCAGGCTGGAAAAATAAGAGTTTGCACTAGGAGTTGGACTGGGATCTGGATGCTCAGGCTTGGACATTGCCCAAGATAGAAGAAAGAAAACAGAAAGAGGGCTCTTTGTCTCCCAACCTATTCCAAAAGATGCCTTTCTTTCTCTGGGTTGTGTTTCTCTCTCCATCTCTTGGGGCAACTTTGCTCCCTTCCAGGTGTGCTGCTGCTGTTGTGTAACACTGAGCCCAGAGTTTGGAACTGAAGACACACACTGAGAGGCAGCTCTTCATCTTCTTCCCCAGCCATGCAATCCTTTTGGAGCAGGAAAGGAAGACTCAGGATGGGGCTGGTGGAAAGAGGACACAGGCTTTCCTGCTGAGGACAGAGGTGGACAGAGAAGGCAAAGCTCCCCCTCTTCTCCCTATGGATGTATCCTCAAGCTGGAGGTGAAGGAAGAAGGAGAAGGAAGGGATTGAAGCAGAGGTCCTGCTTGGTCCTCTTGGCTGAGAAGGAAGCCTGTTTCCCAGACCCAGCAGCAGCTGCCTCTCTCCTTCTGTCTCCAAGATGCCAGGCTGGATTTTCTCCTGGAGGATGGAAACTTCCCCCTTTGGATTGCTGCAAAGGGACGCAAGCAGGGACCTGTGAACCCACACCAGTGTCTTTGGAGGTAAGGTCCAGGGCTTTCTCTTTGCCCAGGCTACTTTTTGCGTGCATATATTGTTCCCTATTGCATGTGCGTCCTTTGCAAAGCTTTGCCCAAGTCGGCTGCAAGCAGAATTATTTGGGAACCCATTTTCATTTATTTCACGAGTGTAAGAAACAGGATCGACCGAAATCGAAGGATGGATAGAGTGAGTCCTTTCCCTGCCAAGTTGTCGCCTCCTGCCTCTGCTCACTGGAGATTGCAGATGTTGTCAGGCTTGCAACACACCTGTGTTCCTGGGCATTTCAGGGAACGGTTGGTAGAAGTTTATTCTGTAGCGCCGGTAGCCACAGATGCAGGCGAAAGGTCAGGAGAAAGTGCTGCTGGAGAACATTGCCCATGCAGCCCGGAAACCACACAACGTGCCAGTCTATTCTGTAGGTCTTCCATGCCTCTGTTAGTTGCTTAACGGAGAAAAAAAGTGTGTGTGTGTGTGTGTGTGTGTAGCTAAATCTAAGAAATAGGATCGACCCAAATTGAAGGATCTTTGAGGATGTGTAGAGTCCTTTCCTGCCAAGTTGTCGCCTCCTGCCTCTACTTACTGCAGATTCCAGATGTTGTCAGGCTTTCAACACATCTGGGTTCCTGGGCATTTCAGGGATCGGTTGGTAGAAGCGCTATAAAGGCTGCCGAGTTTGTTCTGTAGCTCCCCTGAAGATGCCGGTAGCCACAGATGCAGGCGAAAGGTCAGGGGAAAGTGCTGCTGGAACACAAGTTGTCGCCTTCTGCCTCTGCTCACTAGGCTTGCAACACACCTGCGTTTCCTGGGCATTTCAGGGATTGGTTGGTAGAAGTTTGTTCTGTAGCGCCGGTAGGCAGATGCAGGCGAAAGGTCAGGAGAAAGTGCTGCTGGAGAACATTGCCCATGCAGCCCGGAAACCACACAACGCGCCAGTCTATTCCGTAGGTCTTCCATGCCTCTGTTAGTTGCTTAACGGAGAAAAAGTGAGGGGGGGGGGGTGTAATATAGTCGGCAGCAAGCAGAATTATTTGGGAACCCATTTTCATTTATTTCACGAGTCTAAGAAATAGGATCTACCCAAATCGAAGGATGGATAGAGTCCCTTCCCTGTCAAGTTGTCGCCTCCTGCCTCTGCTCACTGGAGATTGCAGATGTTGTCAGGCTTGCAACACACCTGCGTTCCTGGGCATTTCAGGGATTGGTTGGTAGAAGTTTGTTCTGTATTGCCGGTAGGCAGATGCAGGCGAAAGGTCAGGAGAAAGTGCTGCTGGAGAACATTGCCCATGCAGCTCGGAAACCACACAACGTGCCAGTCTATTCCGTAGGTCTTCCATGCCTCTGTTAGTTGCTTAACGGAGAAAAAAGTGTGTATGGGGGGGGGGGTAATATAGTCGGCAACAAGCAGAATTATTTGGGAACCCATTTTCATTTATTTCGCGAGTGTAAGAAACAGGATCGACCGAAATCGAAGGATGGATAGAGTGAGTCCTTCCCTGCCAAGTTGTCGCCTCCTGCCTCTGCTCACTGGAGATTGCAGATGTTGTCAGGCTTGCAACACATCTGGGTTCCTGGGCATTTCAGGGATCGGTTGGTAGAAGCGCTATAAAGGCTGCCGAGTTTGTTCTGTAGCTCCTCTGAAGGTGCCGGTAGCCACAGATGCAGGCGAAAGGTCAGGAGAAAGTGCTGCTGGAACACATTGCCCATGCATCCCGGAAACCACACAACGCGCCAGTCTATTCCATAGGTCTTCCATGCTCCTGTTAGTTGCTTAACGGAGAAAAAAGTGTGTGTGTGTGTGTGTTTATGTGTTTGTGTGTGTGTGGGGACGACGACGACGACGACTAATACAGATGAATCTAAGGAATAGGATCAACCCAAAAAGAAGGATCTTTGAGGATGTGTAGAGCCCTTTCCCTGCCAAATTGTTGCCCCCTGCCTCTGCTTACTGGAGATTGCAGAATCAGGCGAAAGGTCAGGAGAAAATGCTGCTAGATCACATTGCCCATGCAGCCTGGGAACTACACAGCACTCCAGTCTATTCTGATGAAATGTAACGGTTCAATTAGATAAATTCCGTGACGGAAAGTGATTTCTTCCTGAGACTGCCAATTGTATGTTTTTAATTGTTAATTTGTTGTTAACGGTTATTTTTGGGTTGTTTAAAAAAAGAGACTGCCTGTGTAAACTGTCCCGAGTCGCCTTCGGGCTGAGAGGGGCGGTATAGAAATGTGACAAATAAATAAATAAATAATATAGCTGAATCTAAGAAATAGGAAGGATCTTTGAGAATGTGTAGAGTCCTTTCCCTGCCAAGTTGCCGCGTCCTGCTTCTACTTACTGGAGATTGCAGATGCTGTTGGGCTTTCAACACATCTGGGTTCCTGGGCATTTCAGGGACCGGTTGGCAGAAGTGCTATAAAGGCTGCCAAGTTTATTCTGTAGCACCGGTAGCCAGATGCAGGCGAAAGGTCAGGAGAAAGTGCTGCTAGAGAACATTGCCCATGCAGCCCGGAAACCACACCACACTCTAGTCTATTCTGTAACTCTCCAAGCCTCTGTTAGTTGCTTAATGCAGTGTTTCCCAACCTTTTTTGAACCGTGGCACACTTTTTACATTGACAAAATCCTGGGGCACACCACCAACCAAAATGACACAAAATGACACTCTAACACAGTAATACATATAGTTAATATGTTTTTACATCTATTTATACACTCAGTGTGAAACCTGGCCTGTTTCAATGACATGGATATCCTGGCAGGAATGGCAGGAAGACGCAAACTTCCCACACAGAAATCCCATAACCAAGAGAAAATGCTATAAGAGTTTGGTGGGCATTGACCTTGTGTTTTGGAGTTGTAGTTCACCTATATCCAGAGAGCACTGTGGACGCAAACAATGTTGGATCAGGACCAAACTTGGCATGAATACTCAATATACCCAAATATGAACACAGATGGAGTTCAGGGGAAATAGACCTTGACATTTGGGAGTTGTAGTTGCTGGGATTTATAGTTCCCCTACAATCAAAGAACATTCTGAACCCCACCAATGATAGAACTAGGCCAAACTTCCCACACAGAACCCCCAGGAGGCAAGAGGAGGTCTCTACTTGGGGAAAGGGAGGTGGGCCTTCCCAATGCATGGAGAGGGAGAGACCAAGTAGACAATGGGTGGGGAGGGGGCCTTTATAGAGGTACAGTTCTTAGGGTTTTTATACTTCAACACACTAGACTCTCCCCCCTCCCTTCCTGGAGGTTCCAATTTCCCACGGCACACCTGATGATTGCTCATGGCACACTAGTGTGCCCCTGCACACTGGTTGGGAAACACTGGCTTAATGGAGAAAAAAAGTGTGTGTGTGTGTGTGGGGGGGGCTAATTCAGCTGATCTAAGAAATAAGATCGACCCAAATTGAAGGATCTTTGAGGGTGTGTAGAGTCCTTTCCTTCCAAGTTGTCGCCTCCTGCCTCTACTTACTGGAGATTCCAGGTGTTGTCAGGCTTTCAACGCATCTGGGTTCCTGGGCATTTCAGGGACCAGTTGGTAGAAGCGCTATAAAGGTGGCCAAGTTTGTTCTCTAGCTCAGTGTTTTTCAACCTTTTTTAACATTTTTTACATTTACAAAATCCTGGGGCACACCACCAACCAAAATGACACAGAAAGACACGCTAACACAGTAATACATATAGTCAGGGCCGGTTCGTCCATTAGGCGGACTACGCAGGCGCGTAGGGCGACATCACCGGGGAGGGTTGACGTCACCCGGGAGGGGTGTCGCCGCGCCGGCTCCCCGCCGCCCGCTGCGCCAGCGGCGCTGCGGCGCCCGTGCCGCGCTGCCCCGCCTCCGCGCCGGCCAGGCCTCCACCGCCGCGCCTTTGTTAGGCAGCACGGGGCGCTCCGGCCACGCTTCCACATGCGCGGAGCTTTTTGCACATGTGCAAAAAGGCCCACGCATGCGCGTACTGGCTCCCGGTTTGGAGCCAGTGCGCGTGCGCAGGTTGGCGCATGCGCACTGGCCACCAAAGCGGGAGGTGCACTCTGTAGCCAGTGCGCGCGCAAATTGGCACATGCGCACTGGGGGGCGCAATTTTTTTTTGCGCGTACCCCCCGGGAACAGTTTTGTCCGCCCCTGCATATAGTTAATATGTTTTTTAATGTATTTATACACTCAGTGTAAAAACGTAGCCTGTTTCGATGAACACAACATAGATATCCTGGCAGGAATGGCAGAAAGACATCCACGAAGGTCTTGCTCAACAGCTGGGAGTTATAGTTCACCCGCAATCAAAGAGCACTCTGAACTCCACCAATGATGGAATGGTATCAAACTTCACACACAGAACTACCATAACCAAGATTTTGGAGGGCATTGACCTTGAGTTTTGGAGTTGTAGTTCACTTATATCCAGAGAGCACTGTGGAGGGGAGGGAGGAAGACGTGGGGTGAGTCAGCGCAATAGCGCCCGCACGGGTCACGTCTTCCTCCCTCCCCCCTCCCACAGAAGCGGCAGCGTGAGCAAAGCGAGGCAAAGCGAGCAGAGCGAGGCTGGGAAGAAGGGAGCCCGAGTGGAGAAGAAAAAGTGTTCGGCAGGAGGGGGAAGAAAGGGTATTGGAGGTTCCAATTTCCCACAGCACACCTGATGATAGCTCACGGCACACTAGTGTGCCACGGCACACTGGTTGGGAAACACTGGCTTAACTGAGTAAAAGGCGGCCGGGGGAGCTAATATAGCTGAATCTAAGAAATAGGATCAACCCAAATGGAAGGATCTTTGAGGATGTGTAGAGTCCTTTCCTTCCAAGTTGTCACCTCCTGCCTCTGCTTACTGGAGATTGCAGATGTTGTCAGGCTTGCAACACACCTGGGTACTTAGGCATTTCAGGGACCGGTTGGTAGAAGTGCTATAAAGGCTGCCAAGATTGTTCTGCAGCTCCTCCGAAAATGCCGGTAGCCACAGATGCAGGCGAAAGGTCAGGGGAAAGTGCTGCTGGAACACATTGCCCATGCAGCCTGGAAACTACACAGCACTCCCGTCCATTCTGTAGGTCTTCTTGTCCCTCTGGTCCCTTTCACACAGCTGAATAAAATCCATCCTGCCTCTGCTCACTGGAGATTGCAGATGTTGTTGGGCTTTCAAAACATCTGGGCATTTTGAGGATCAGTTGCCAAATTTGCTCTGTAGTGTCTTCTTGTGCTTCTTGTGCTTCTTGTTATATTGCTTAATGCAGAAAAACAAAGGGGGGGTGTGTGTGTGCAAATAGAGCCGATTCCAGCCCTGGATGATCCACTTCTTAGAGAAAGTATCCTAATTTTGTGCTGGCTTTGCAAGCATGAAACGGACAGCATAGGAGACTTGCTGGAGAGAAAAGTTGGCAACCCATGTGGCGTTATCACTTCACTGGGTGGCTTTAAGTATTTTCTGTTGGTTATGGGGGCTCTGTGTGGGAAGTTTGCCCCAATTCTGTCGTTAGTGGAGTTCAGAATGCTCTTTGATTGTAGGCGAACTATAAATCCCAATAACTACAACTCCCAAATGTCAAGGTCTATTTCCCCCAAACTCCATCTGTGTTCATATTTGGGCATATGGAATATTCGTGCCAAGTTTGGTCCAGATCGATCATTGTTTGAGTCCACAGTGCTCTCTGGATGTAGCGGAACTACAACTCCCAAACTCAAGGTCAATGCCCATCAATCCCTTCTATTGTTTTCTATTGGTCCTGGGTGTACTGTATGCCATGTTTGGTTAAATTCCATCATTGGTGGAGTTCAGAATGCTCTTTGATTGTAGGTGAACTATAAATCCCAGTAACTACAACTCCTAAATGTCAAGGTGTATTTTCCCAAAACCCCATCTGTGTTCATATTTGGGCATATTGAGTATTCATGCCAAGTTTGGTCCTGATCCAACATTGTTTGAGTCTACAGTGCTCTCTGGATGTAGCGGAACTACAACTCCCAAACTCAAGGTCAATGCCCATCAATCCCTTCTAGTGTTTTCTGTTGGTCATGGGTGTCCTGTATACCATGCTTGGTTCGATTCCATCATTGGTGGAGTGCAGAATGCTCTTTGATTGTAGGTGAACTATACATCCCAGCAACTACAACTCCCAAATGGCAAAATCGGGGTTTTTTTTAGAGATGGTCACTCCTTGGGTTAGTAGGTGTCTTGTGGCCAAATTGGGCGGCAATTTCCCCAGTGGTTTTTGAGTTATGTTAACCCCACAAACGGACATTACATTTTTATTTATATAGATTACGATTAATACACCATACTGTTGTGAGTTTAAGCGTTACGATTAATAAACCATACTGTTTGTTGGGCTAAAGAAATCCGGCAAGGCATTATGCTGGAAGGGAGGGAGGGAGGGAGGAAGGAGGGAAGGAAGGAAGGAGGAAGGAAAGAAAGAAGGCAGGAAGGAGGGAAGGGAAGGAAGAAAAGAAGAAAGGCAGGATGGGAGGAAGGAAGGAAGGAAGGGGGAAGGAGGGATGGAGGAAGGAAGGAGGGAGGAAGGAAAGAAGGAAAGAAAGAAGGCAGGAAGGAGGGAAGGGAAGGAATGAAGGAAAGAAAGAAAGGCAGGATGGAAGGGAGGAAGGAAGGAAGGGGGAAGGAGGGAGGAAGGAAGGAAAGAAGGCAGGAAGGAAGGAAGGAAGGAAGGAAGGAAAGAAAGAAGGCAGGAAGGAGGGAAGGAAGGAAGGAAGGAAAGAAAGAAGGAAGGCAGGATGGAAGGAAGGGAGGAAGGAAGGAAGGAAGGAAAGAAAGAAGGAAGGAAAAGAAAGAAAGAAGGAGGGAAGGCAGGAAGGAAAGAAGGAAGGAATGGAAGGAAGGAAGGAAGGAAAGAAAGAAGGCAGGAAGGAGGGAAGGGAAGGAAAGAAGGGAGGAAGGATGGAAAGAAGGAAGGAAGGAAGGAAGGAAGGAGGGAGGGAGGAAAGAATGGAGGAAAGACGGAAAGAAGGAAAGAAGGAAGGAAGGTAGGAAGGGAAGGAAGGAAGGAAGGAAGGAAGGCAGGAAAGGGAAACCAAGCTCCTTGCAGCATCTCTTTGTCTGATGACTGGCCCAAGCTGGCCTTCCCTTTACTTTGATGCTCTTCTTGAGATGCAAGGGGAGGGCAGGACAACTAAGGATAACAACTGTGTCTTGCTTCCTAACATCCTGCTCTCCAATCCTGGTAGTAGTTGCCATAGTATCGGATGAAAGATCCCTGGGCCAAACTACACCTCATCCATGAATTTGCTAGGTGACATCAGACAATGCTTTCTTCCAGGGAGTTGCCGTGAAGATTATAATTATTGCAATAAACAATGTGGGGTGCTTAGGCACACTCAACACGAGATATATACATGCCAAGCATTCATTATTAAAATCTTGGAGCTTTCCACAGTGATGGGGAAATGATATATTTATGCAGGAAATCTCCATGCACCCATATGCACTTACCATTGTAATTCCTGTAGACGGCTTTGCCTAGCCTATACCTGAACTCTTCAGCAATGCACAAGCTGTTCCTGCCTAATTGTTCAAATCTTAATTATCCTTCTGGCACGGAGTGGAAAGGCTAGAAGTGAGATCTCAGGACTCTCTGCTCATCGTTGCTGCTCCTTTCCCTCAGTGGACCCCAAACCATTTTAGGTAGCATCATGATCCTGTTTCCCAACAAATCCTTCCTCAAATGGCACCTTGTATTTAAATCTCGGTGAAATTATTGCATATAGCTACAGAACACAAAGTCACTGGTGGCCGGGATTTGCTTTCCCCACTTATTTTACTCTGTTGAATGCAATCCTGGAATTGTAGAACTGGAAGAAATCTTGTAAGTCATCCCACAATTTAATGCCGCAAGATGGTCCTCAACAGATGGTTATCTATTCTTGTCTGGAGCACTTCCAACAAAGGAGAGCCAATTATCTCTCCTTGGCTGAATGGCTTCCAAAAAGGGGGAGCCCATCATCCCTCCAGATCAGTGTTTCCCAACTAGTGTGCCTTAGCACATTAGTGTGCCATGAGCTATCATTAGGTGTGCCGTGGGAAATTGGAACCTCCAATATTTATTTATTTATTTGCCATGCTTCTATACCGCCTCTCTCAGCCCGAAGGCGACTCGAGGCGGTGAACAAGCGGCAACAAGTGCCCATATACAATATATCACAAGATAAAAACAGTCATATAAAAACATATAAAATTAACAGTTAAAAACTATAAAATACAAATCTCAGCCCCATAATCTTAAAATCGGTTTCTATTTCGTCGTCATGGTAATCCTTGACCTTGATTAAAGTTCGTCTGCGAATGCTTGATTGAAAAGCCAAGTCTTGACTTTCTTAGGAACTGTCAGGAGGGATGGGGCCGATCTGATGTCTCTAGGAAGGGAGTTCCAAAGCGAGCCACCACTGAGAAGGCCCTGTCTCTCGTCCCTGCCAGGCGCGACTGCAGGCGGGACTGGCGGGACCCTCTCCGGATGATCTTAAGCATCTTGATGGTTCATAGGGAGAGATGCGTTCGGACAGGAAAGTTGGACCAGAACCGTTTAGAGCTTTAAAGGCCAAAACCAGCACTTTGTATTGTGCCCGCTAGCAAACTGGTAGCCAGTGGAGCTGGCACAACAGGGGAGTTGTACGCTCCCTGAGTGCCGCTCCTGTTATCAACCTGGCTGCTGCCCGTTGGACCAATTGAAGCTTCCGAGCAGTCTTCAAAGGCAGCTCCACGTAGAGAGTGTTGCAGTAATCTATATGGGATGTAACCAGAGCATGGACTACCGTGGCCAAGTCAGACTTCCCAAGGTAGAGGCGCAGCTGGTGCACAAGTTTTAATTGTGTGAATGCTCCCTGGCCACTGCCAAAACCTGGGGATCCAGGCTCAGCAATGAGTCCAGGATCATACTCAAGCTGTGAACCTGTGTCTTCAGGGGGAGTGTAACCCCATCCAACACAGGCTGTAACCCTATGCCCTGTTCGGCCTTTCGACTGACCAGGAGTGCCTCTGTCTTGTCTGGATTCAATACCATTTCTTCCCCCTCCTGCTGAACACTCTTTCTTCTCCACTCGGGCTCCCTTCTTCCCAGCCTCGCTCTGCTCACTTTGGCTCGCTTTGCTCTGGGGTGACTCTGCACAGTAGCGCCCGCACGGGTCATGTCTTCCTCCCTCCCCCCTCCCCTCCTGAACACGCTCATGCTGCCCCCTTGAATCAAAATGGCAGCAGAAGCAGCAGTGTAGAAGAAAACGTAAATGTTTGGCAGGAGGGGGAAGAAAGGGCGCGAAAGGGAAGGGGGAGGAAGAGGTCTCTGTCGAAAGCTGGCATGGGCAAACTTGGACCTTCCAGGTGTTCTGGACTCCAACTCCCATCCTTCCTAGCAGTCTCAGGCCTTTTTCCTCCCCCCCCCCTCAGCCACTTAAGCAGGAAAGGGCCTCAGGCTGTTAGGAATGGTGGGAATTGAAGTCCAAAGCACCCAGAGGGCCGAAGTTTTCCCATGCCTGTTTTAGTTACCTTAAAGTGGTGAGCCTTCTTCCAACATTGTGATTCTGGATAGAAAACAAACAACAACAACATAACATTGTTTGAGTCCACAGTGCTCTCTGGGTGTAGGTGAACTACAACTTCCAAACTCAAGGTCAATTCCCAAGCAAACCCTTTCAGTACTTTCTGTTGGTAATGAGAGTTCAATATGCCAAGTTTGGTTCAATTCCATTGTTGCAAGAGTTCAGGATGCTCTTTGATTGTGTGTTAACTATAACTCCCAGAAACTGTAACTCCCAAATGTCAAGGTCTATTTTCCCCAAACTCCATCTGTGTTCACATTTGGGCATATTGAGTATTCATGCCAAGTTTGGTCCTGTTCCAACATTGTTTCAGTCCACAGTGCTCTCTGGATATAGGTGAACTACAACTCCAAAACCCAAGGTCAATGCCCACCAAACTCTTATAGTATTTTCTCTTGGTTATGGGAGTTCTGTGTGGGAAGTTTGTGTCTTTCGGCCATTCCTGCCAGGATATGTATGTTGTGTTCAGCGAAATAGGCCCAGGTTTCACACTGAGTCTATAAATACATTTAAAAACATATTAACTATATGTATTACTGTGTTAGAGTGTCATTTTGTGCCATTTTGATTGGTGGTGTGCCCCATGATTTTGTAAATGTAAAAAATGTGCCGCAGCTCAAAAAAGGTTGAAAAACACTGCTCCAGATCTCTCATTGGCTGGAGAACTTCCAAAAAGGGAGAGCCTGTTGTTTATCTCACCTTGGTTGGAGAATTTACAACAAAGGAGAGCGTATCATACCTCCAGATTATCTCTTCCTGGCTGGAGGACTTCCAATACAGGAGAGCTCACAATACCTCCAGATTATCTCTCCTTGTCTGGAGGACTTCCAAAAAGGGTGAACCCATCATACCTCCAGACTATCTCTTCTTGGCTGGAGGACTTCCAATAAAGGAGAGCCCATCATACCTCCAGATCATCTCTTCTTGACTGGAGGACTTCCAAAAAGGGTGAACCCATCACACCTCCAGACTATCTCTTCTTGGGTGGAGGACTTCCAATACAGGAGAGCCCATCATACCTCCAGAGTATATCTTCTTGGCTGGAGGACTTCCAATACAGAAGAGCCCATTGTACCTCCAGATCATCTCTTCTTGACTGGAGGACTTCCAAAAAGGGTGAACCCATCATACCTCCAGACTATCTCTTCTTGGGTTGAGGACTTCCAATACAGGAGAGCCCATCATACCTCCAGAGTATATCTTCTTGGCTGGAGGACTTCCAAAGAGGGTGAACCCATCATACCTCCAGAAGAGCCCTAAAATATAGCCCCATCCAGATCATCTCTTCGTGACTGGAGGACTTCCAAAAAGGGTGAACCCATCATACCTCCAGACTATCTCTTCTTGGGTGAAGGACTTCCAATAAAGGAGAGCCCATCATACCTCCAGATCATCTCTTCTTGACTGGAGGACTTCCAAAAAGGGTGAACCCATCATACCTCCAGACTATCTCTTCTTGGCTGGAGGACTTCCAATACAGAAGAGCCCAATATACCTCCAGATCATCTCTTCTTGACTGGAGGACTTCCAAAAAGAGTGAACCCATCATACCTCCAGACTATCTCTTCTTGGGTGAAGGACTTCCAATACAGGAGAGCCCATCATACATCCAGATCATCTCTTCTTGACTGTAGGACTTCCAACACAGGGAGAGCCCATCATACCTCCAGACTATCTCTTCTTGGCTGGAGGACTTCCAAGTATATCTTCTTGGCTGGAGGAAGAGGGTGCCATCAATCCAGACTACCTCCAGATCATCTCTTCGTGATTGGAGGGCTTCCAAAAAGGGTGAACCCATCATACCTCCAGACTATCTCTTCTTGGGTGAAGGACTTCCAATAAAGGAGAGCCCATCATACCTCCAGATCATCTCTTCTTGACTGGAGGACTTCCAAAAAGGGTGAACCCATCATACCTCCAGACTATCTCTTCTTGGCTGGAGGACTTCCAATACAGGAGAGCCCATTGCACCTCCAGTTGACTGGAGAACTGCCTGCCCCATTCTTTCTTCCCAAAACACACTCAGTTCCTTTAAGCTTTCATCATAGAATATATATTTTTCTGAGTATCTAAACCAATCCAGTTAGTTTTATGCCATGTTTTGAACTCTGTGTTACTCGGTTTTGTCCTCCAGTTTTTAAAAATCTGGAGATACACCTTTCTACTTTGGGACACAGAAAAGGGAGGTTCGCCAACTTAGCTTTTCACTTATAGTCAAAGCTTACTTGCATTTCAAAATCCTGACATGATATAGACCAACTCTTGCCGCCATGTAACTGTCTAATCCTGTGCTGGGGAATTCAGTATAAATACTGCATTTATCATGTATAAGGTTTGCTGGCAGTAGAATAAATCTGGGTTATGCGGAACCTCTCTGAAGTTTTTATGTTTAAAAACAGCAAGGGACACTAAATCATTAACAGGAGCTAAGTTGTCTTTTAGGATTTGAAACTGCTCAAAATTCCAGCCAGAGACTGGAAGTAGATTGTGGTGCCTTGCTTGGGCCGAGCTGTGTCCCCGTCCTCCTCTCTCCGTTCACCTGTTGTGCTTCCTGATGAGACATGGACATCAGCCAAGGGTTTGACTTCATGTATGCGTTGTTCTGTATGGAAGACATTCTCAAGATGGTTCATATTTGAAGGGGGGGAAGAACCCTGAAAGCAAACAAGATGTTGCTATTTCTCTCTGCTTTGTTGGTTTTGCCTGGAAGGCTGTTTAAGATGGGAGCTGTTGTTTAATTTTTAATTCTAGGGATATATGTGTCTGTTTAATTCATGTGGTGGGACATCTTGGTCATCGCCGTGCCAAGAAGAGATGTAAACATTTACCTTTATGACCACTTCCTTTGATCTGAACCTTTTTCTGGAGCAGCCCTCAAACCCTAGAAGGCTGCATTCCCCAAGGACTCTGGTGGGAAATGGTCTTCCAGGCAGACTTTAGAAATCAACCCAAAGCTAAGCATTATCCAGTCTTCTTGTTTAACTTACTCTGTGGATGTCTAACTCGCGTGCATAAATAGTTAGAAGTTTATGCTGCTTTGCTGATTCATTATTATTATTTATTTATTTATTTCCAGCATTTTTACCCCGCTATTCTCAACCCCCGAGTTGGGGGGGGGGAGTCAGAGCGGCCTAACAAACACAGTAAAATACAATATAAAACCCCCCAAAACATTCAACATTAAAATACATTAAAATACAATTAACATTAACACATCATACACATTCATTTAAGTTAAAAACAGTATTTCGTCCATAACAGGAGCATTGAGCCATATCCACCAACTTGCCATTGAAATCCAGTCCAAAGTGCTGCCTTGTGCTAGTGTGCAAATGCCTGGTCCCACAGCCAGGAGTTCACTTTTTTCCTAAATGCCAGGAAGGATGGAGTTGAACGTATGTCGCTAGCAAGCACGTTCCACGGACGGGGAGCCACCACTGAGAAGGCCCTCTCTCTCGTCCCCACCAACCGCATTTGCGAAGTTGGCGGGAGCGAGAGCAGGGCCTCCCCGGAAGATCTTAAGTTACGAGGTGGGACGTAGCGGCAGATGCGTTCAGACAAGTAAGCTGGGCCAGAACCGTATAGAGCTTTAAAGGTCAAAACCAGCACTTTGAATTGAGCCCGGAAGTGGACAGGCAGCCAGTGGAGCTGACACAACAGGGGGTGGTATGCTCCCTGTATGTAGCTCCGGTTAGTAATCTGGTTGCTGCCCGTTGGACTAATTGTAATTTCCGAACTGTCTTCAAAGGCAGCCCCACGTAGAGTGCATTGCAGTAATCTATTCGGGATGTGATCAGAGCGTGGACGACCGTAGCCACATCAGACTTCCCAAGGTACGGGCGCAGCTGGCGCACGAGTCTTAACTGTGCAAAAGCTCCCCTGGCCACCGCCGAGACCTGGGGTTCCAGGCTCAGCGATGAGTCCAGGATCACTCCCAAGCTGAGAAGCTGCGTCTTCAGCGGGAGTGTAACCCCATCCAACACAGGCTGTAACCCTATGCCCTGTTTGGCCCTTCGACTGACCAGGAGGACCTCTGTCTTGTTTGGATTAAGTTTCAATTTGCTAGCCCTCATCCAGTCCGACACAGCAGCCAAGCACCGGTTCAAAGTCTGGACAGCCTCCTTAGTGACAGGTAGGAAGGAGTGACAGATCTGGATGTCATCTGCGTACAGATAACACCTTACTCCCTAGACTCCAAGTAACTTCACCATGTTGCACTCTAGCCTTTGAGACACCTTTTCACCCAGCACCACACCAGATTCAAGTAGTATTATCTACAAAAATGGAGCCCCCTGTGGCACAATGCGTTAAACCCTTGTGCTGGCAGGACTGCTGACCAAAAGGTCGGTGGTTTGAATCCGGGGAGCGGAGTGAGCTCCCATCAGTCAGCTCCAGCTTCTCATACAGAGACATGAGAGAAGCCTCCCACAGGATAGTAACACATCTAGGCGTCCCCTGGGCAACGTCCTTGCAGATGGCCAATTCTGTCACACCAGTCGCTCCTGACATGAAAAAGAATTTACACAAATGTATTAAGAAAAACATGTACAAAGGTAAAAAAAGGCATTCCCCAAAAATGAAGTAGAGTAGGAATGACAAAATAGCAGCAGTCCAAGTACATGAAGTCAATAGAGCCAAAATCTCAAGCATAAATCCATAAACATGAAAACAGGAACTTTATCCAAGGCAAACCTTTCAAGGACCATAGGCAGAAACAGGAAATGTGGATCATGAACTTGAGAGCTGAGACAGGAAAAGCCTTCCTTATGGTAAGGTTGCCGCCTCTCATAGACACCAAGTACATACCACTTAATATAAACTCAACCAAGAAGCCATGAGATCATGGCAAAGGCACCTGGACTTCATGGACTTCTCATGAATTCTCTCAGAGCATCTAATTAGTCTATCTTTCACTCCCTCTGTCCTCAAACCTAATCTGGTTACATGGGAAAACTCCCCACTGGCCAAAGTCCGTTTCACAAGGGAACTGAAATCGTCACTTTTTGTTGCATGGCAATGGGCACAGGAATCCCAAACACTGACCTCCTTGGCTTGTAATTCTCTTTGCTCACTAACAGACTCTTCACTTTGAACCCATCAATTCCCTCATCCTCTGAAATATCAAAAAAAAATCCCCTTCTGCTTGCTGAGCCACAACACAACAGGTCATAGGCTCAGCGTAAGTCCAAGATGTCTCACTCCTTAACGACAAGATGGCATCCTCCCCATTCCACATACAGAAGGAAACTGAACAGGGAAACTGCATATTGAACATTGTCCTCCAGTGCCTCCAGGGTAGCTTTAGATGTGCAGGACAAGTAGATCTATGTATATAATAAAAGTCAGTGTTTGCGGGAGGTGGTGTGGTGGTGCGACGGGAGGAATATGTGCCAGTGTTTTGATTGGCTGCAACTGTGGGATTATTTGCATAAAGGGCTCTGATTGGCCAGCCTCAGAACTCCAACATTCTATGGCCCCAGACAGAGGGGATTGGTTGCCACTGAAATGGTATTTGCATAAAGGACTCCGATTGGCCAACCACATTCCAACATTCTAAAGTGACTGAGAGGGTAAAGGAAAGGCCTCAGGCAGTCAGCCACTACGGCCCACAGCAATGACGAATCAGGACCAAACTTGGCAAACGGGGGCCCAATGGCCCACTTCACAACCTGATGTGGTTTAGGGCAGAAGGGGCCATGGATGATGGGATCTGCAGTACCGTCACATCATTCACTTCCCAAACAACACTGTAGCCCCTATAAATCACAGACCACGCCCAAAATTGACAGCAAGGCTTCCTTAACTTGATTTTCCTGACTAGGCCTCAGCTCATGGGATATTGTTAGGCTTCCTCAACTTGATTTTCCTGACTAGGCCCCCAACAATGACAGAATAAGACCAAACTTGGCACACAGACCCCCCCAAGGTGCACCCTACATCCTGGTGCAGTTTGAGGGAGGATGGACCATGGTTGATGGGACTTGCAGTACTTCAATTCACTTCCTTAGAGCACTGTGGTCCACACCAATGACGAATCAGGACAAAACTTGACACACAGAGGCCCAATGGCCCACTTTACAAACCTGCTGTGGTTTACAGCCCCTACAGATCAGAGACCAGGCCCAAACTTGGCACACAGAGTACCTATGCCCCACTCTACATCCTGGTGCAGTTTGGAGTGGGACGGACCACGGATGATGGGAGTTGAACTACCTTCACTCACATTCTGAGACCGCTGCGACCCTCATCCAATGACTGATCAAGACCACACTTGGCACACAGAGCCCCCATGACACACTCTACATCCTGGTGCAGTTTGGACAACGGGGGACCATGGATGATGGGACTTCCACTACCTTCCCTCACTTCCAGAGACCTCTGCAAACCTCATCCAGAGAATGATCAAGACCAAATGTGACACCACATAAACATCTGGTGCTGTCTGGAGGGGATGGACCACATAAACATCTAATTGAGACCACTGCAAGCATAAACTTGGAACCAGCCTTGGCACACAATGCCTTCCTCAAATAACCCGGGCACCGCCGGGTCCTCAGCTAGTAGATGCATATAGTTAAGTCCTCCAATACTACACTGAAACTTGTCATGTTCCTTGCCAACCCTACCATTGGGCAAAATGAGGCAGCAGATTGTGCATGTCATTAAAGTCTACCAAGTGATTAATTATTGCATTTGTTTGTTTAATTGTATAATGAATAAATTGGTCACGGGGAGGGGTGCTTGTGGCTGGATCTGGGTATTATTGCACCTTGAAGTGGAGAAACAAAGTAGGGTAGAAACATCATTTGCTGCTCCAGCTCAGGCAATAAATGTCCTTGGTTGACCCTGCTCCTTCCTAGCATATTCTGTCTGAAATAGCCATTCATTCTGTAATAAGGGTTTGGTCTGTTGTTGTTCTCCAACCCAGGAGCTAGGACTTGTTTTGAGCATAGACACAAATGGCTCACAGTTAAGAATGGGAGTGAGACAATAGAAAATGTGTGAGAAAAAAGTGGTGGAAGCTCCTTCCTTGGAGGATTTTAAATAGAGACTATCTGGCCATTTGTCAGGGGTACTTTGAATGTGCTTTCCTTGCATTGGCCAGGGGATTAGACTACATGGCCCATCATTCTATGAAATCCACCTTTGGGACAAGGGGAAATTCACTCTTGGAAGAATTATTATCATGGGAAAAATATACCTCCATTGAAGCTTTATCACCAATCCTTGTTACAACAACAAGCCACATTTTTCAAAATCCAATTATCCCAGGAAGAGAAAGTGAGGTGAACTCTTCTGAACAGGGGCACAGATAGCAAAGGAATCACCACATGGGCGTTTGCCTTTCCCTGTGCTATTCAAAGTTTGTATGTGTGTGTATGTGTATCTGTGTGTGTATATCAGGGATGGGCAATTATTTTTTCCAAGGGGCCACATGAGAGCCAAAAAATATTGTGGAGGGCCGCACCTAAAGGCTGAACAACATTCTAATCTACATAATTTATTTATTTATTTACTATATTTACTATATATTACACATAATTAATATTAACATATTAATATATCAAGAAATATTCATATATTATTAGTATTAATATCATAATTATTATATTATAGTGTATATGTTGTAGTTGAGCCTGTGGCTCCAGTTACTCATAGGAGTAATGGCTTGAGTGGGGTTGCTTCTTCAGCAGCTGACGCCAGTTTAGATTCAGCTGAAACTGAATCCTCAGCTTCTGGCAGCTGTATGGAGTTAGGAGGGTGTGGGTGGTAACACTTTAAACAGGAAAAGAGCTCTTCATGGATCAAGTGAGGAAGACATACAGCAATGTAAAAAGATCCGTCAAAGGCTTACAGAGGCCACTGACAAGGAATCCAGTGAGGGGTTTTGTGGAAATGATGGGAGTCAGAGTGAGGGGGATTCATCAGATGAAGAAATAGACTGGGATCAAGTAAAAGAGGTGCAAGCTGTTTGTGAAGCACCCACTAGCTCTGACACCTTCATAGGTTTTTCAGATGATTCCGATTGGCCTGAGGGGGAAACTGGATGGGGCACTTTAAGTTTTGATAACAGATGGAATTCATGGCAACAGAGGCAAGATGCTGCAGCTGTAGACAATGACAGTGGGGAGTCGTCTGATTAAGGGTGGGTTCTAATTAAGGGCATAATATAAGGTGGGCATTTGGGACCTGGACTTTGTGGCGGGCAAGGTGTTGTTGGAATTTTGTGTTCTTGTATCCAGATCTTGATTCCTGATTTAGATATCCTGACCTTTGAAAATCCTGTTATCTGCTGAACGTGAGCTGGGGAATGTGTTTTGTTTTCCTGGTTGAGTTCGCTGCTATCAGTAGAGAAAGTGGGAGGATGGGAATGGGGTTTCACCGCTATGTCTTTGTATAAATTAGCTGCTGCCGCCACGTTCCTTTTGCCACGGCTTGAATTCCTGTGGACTGAAATTGACTGGCTTTTTGACCCTGGACTGTTTCTATTGATGACTTCTCCTCCCTCGCTTTGAATCTGGTTTTCTGGCTTCTGTTTCTCCACTGACTGACTTCACGTGACAACACATGGACCGGTCTGAACTACTCTTCTGTCTCCTGCCCCGGCCGTGCAGCTTCCGTCCGCCTCCTCCTTCTTGCCGCCTGGCCTGCCCCCTTGCAAAGGAAGGAGGCGGTGAGGAGGAGGAGGAAGGGAAGCCCCGCCCCACCGAGGTATGATGACTCTCTCTCTCTCGGGAAAGGGTGGGGGGAGAGCACTGCGAGGGGGCATTTTTTTAAAAAAATTGCTTGATCTGCCACCCCCTAGGCCTATGCCCATAGGCCATGGCTTAGGGTGGCCTTATGGGTAATCCGGGCCTGGTCTCAGGTTGGCAGTGCACATGTCTTCATTGATGGCCAGCTGAGAGGCCAGCCAATCACAGCGGAGGAGGGCTTTTGGTGGGAGGATTCACCGTCTGTTTCCAAAAAGTAAGAGAAGGATGGGCGCAGAGATCAGCAGCCTTCTGTTCCAAAGAAGTTCCTAAGACCATCACAAATACATGCTTTCTGATGGTCTTTGGCGACCCCTCTGAAACCCTCTCGTGACCCCCTCTCTCCAGGGATCCTGACTTCCAGGTTGAGAAACACTGTCTTAAGCCTTTTTTAGGCAGTTATATGAAATCATGAAAGACCAACACATAAACATGCTCACACCATATTACATAAAACCTTTACTATATTTGCACATTGCCTAGAACAGCCTATACATACACATTGCCTATGCCTAGTATAGCCTTCACTCTTTGAATGAAGACTGAAGACTCTGAATTCATTTAACTGGCAGGAAGAGAAAAAAAAACACGTGAAAAAGGCAAAAAAGGTGTTTTTATATCTTAGGAGCAGATGGCAGGAGAAAATATCATTTTCAAGGCCACATGGATGTACCTGGGAGACAAAGACCGAGAGAGGCTGCCTGAAAGTACTGAATGGGAGAGATCAGTTTGGCCTGTAGGGACCAAAATATTTTAATTTGAAATCTTCTTTCTGCTTCAGTTTTGCTACTGTTATGAATCGTAATGTAAATATCAGATATGCAGGATGTATTTTCATTCACTGGACGACATTTGTCACAAATACTCAATACACCCAAATGTGGATACTGGTGGGATAGGATGGGGGTTGATTTTGTCTTTTGGGAGTTGTAGTTGCTGGGATTTATTCACCTACACTCTGAACTCCTCCGCCAACAATGGAATTGAACCACTCTTGGCACAGAGAACTACCGGTACCACCAACAGAAAATCCTGGAAGGGTTTAGTGGCCATTTACCTTGAGTTGTAGTTCACCTATATCCAGAGAGCACTGTGGACTCAAACAATGATGGATCTGGACCAAACTTGGTACGAATACTCAATATACCCAAATGTGAACACTTGTTGAGTTTGGGGTAAATAGATCTTGACATTTGGGAGGTGTAGTTCTTGGGATCCAGATGGCAACTATTAATCAGAGGTATAACCAGCCCTGGGCATCTTATGGCCCGCAGCCGGGATGCGGCCCGCCAGCCGATTCTGACCGGCCCGGGGAGAAGGGCGTCGGGGGGTGGGGTGGGGCCATTTCTGCAAGAGGAAGGGGTGCCACCATCCCATCACGGGCTGTGGGGCCTGCATCGGCAGACAGCCCGCTGCTCCGAAGAACAATCGGAGGAGCGGCAGCTTTGGAGTGCCTGCCATCCTGGGAGGCGATCTAGTCCTGCCACGAGAGCAGTCGGCCACCTTGATAGTCTTCCGGGTCGCCAGGGCGATCAGCCGCCACAGGTCGCCGACTGTTCCCGCAGCAGGACTGGATCGCCTCCCGGGATGGCAGGCACTCCAAAGCCGGGATGGCAGGCACTCCATGGCAGGACGATCAGCCGATCGGGAACGCCTCTGATGGAACAGCTGGGGGCGAGAGCGAGCGGAGGCCTACAGCCTCTGAGCGTCTGCTGCTCTGCTCTGATCTGCTGCTGCGGCTGGGTCCGCTTTGTCATCCTCTGGGCTGGGTCCATTGGGCCATTCCATCTTGGGATCCTTCCTCTCTTGAGGATCTCATCCTCCATCTTGATTTGCACCTTGTCTTTTTTGAATTTCATTTCATTTCATTTTAGTGGTTTTTATTATTATTTTATAATAATTTTATTATAATAATATAATAATATAATAAATAATATAATATAATGTTATATTATATTATAATTTCAATATATTATAATGTCTATATATATACTATAATAATTATGATATTAATACTAATAATATATGAATATTTCTTGATATATTAATATGTTAATATTAATGATGTGTAATATATAGTAAATAAATAAATAATGTAGATTAGAATGTAGTTCAGCCTTTAGGTGCGGCCCTCCATAATATTTTTTGGCTCTCGTGTGGCCCCTTGGAAAAAAAATTGCCCACCCCTGGGTATAATGGTAGTATTACCAACTACTATTCCTCCCCCTCATAAGCCAGTGAGTAAAGCTATGTCTTCAGATGTTTCTTGAAATTGGGGGGGAGGGGGGCATCTTTAACTCCTTAGGAAGGGAGTTCCAGAGGTGGGGGGCAGCCACGGAGAAGGCCCTTTCTCTCGTTCCCACCAGCCATGCTTGGGACGGGGGTGGAACTGAGAGGAGGACCTCCTCCGATGATCGCAGTGTCCAAGTTGGTCTATAGAGGGAGATGCAGTTTGTCAAATAGTCTGGACCTAAGCCGTTTAGGGCTTTAGAGGTAAGAACCAGCATGTTGTATTTAGCTCGGAAGCAGACTGACAGCCAGTGGAGCTGCTGAAACAAGAGAGTGGTTCTCTCCCTGAACGGTGCTCCAGTTAGTAACCTGGCTGCCTATCTCTGGACCATTTGAAGCTTCCAAACTATCTTCAAAGGCAGCCCCATTGCAGTCGTCCAAACAGGAAGTGAGTAAGGCGTGGACTGCCATGGCCAAGTCAGGCGCCTCAAGGTAAAGACAAAAGAGTAGCAATTGAAAGAATAATAAAAATGGCAGGATTTCCTTCAGAGATCAAGATTAAGTATTTTATTAAAACCAGAAAAGAGCATGGCAGGATTGCCTTCTGAGATCAGGATTAAATATTTCATCACAGCTAGAATTCAATCTCATTTAACTTTCTTTGACCTATTTGACTTTTCATCACCATTGTACCTTGCTAGTCAGCTCATCCATGCGGGGATGTCTGTGTATTGGCAGAGAAGCCAACATTTATGAAGCTGTGAACCAGGCTTATGAGCTTGTAGATGAAGGTTTGCAGCTTGGGAGTGATCCTGGATTCATCTCTGAGCCTGGAACCCCAGGTCTCAGCAGCGGCCAGGGGAGCTTTTGCACAGTTCAGGGCTGGTTCGTCCATTAGGTGGACTATGCAGGCGCGTAGGGCGACGTCACCCGGGAGGGGCGTCGCCACCTGGGAGGGGCGCCGCCACGCCGGTTCCTCCCCGGCCCGGCCACGCCGCTGCCCGGCTGCGCCGGCCAGGCCTCCGTGGCTGGCTCTGCGCCGCCGCCGCGCCGTGCCGGCCGGGCCTTTGTTAAGCCGGCCGTGCCTCCGCATGCGCAGAAGCTTCTACTGGCGCTACAGTGCCTGTAGGAGGTTCTGCGCATGAACGAAAAAAAGCTCTGCGCATTCGTACTGGCTTCAGAGCACACCTCCCGCTTAGGAACCAGTGCGCGTGCGTGCACTTTCGCGCATGCGCATTGGCCTCCATAGTGGGAGGTGCGCTCTGGAGTCAGTGCACGTGCGCACAGAGTGGTGCATGCGCACTGGGCTCCCTCGAGAGCAACTGGGAGGGCGCAATTTTTTTTCCGCGTACCCCCCAGGAACAGGTATGTCCGCCCCTGGCACAGTTAAAGCTTGTTTGCCAGCTGCGCCCATATCTTGGGAGGTCTGACTTGGCCACAGTGGTCCATGCACTCAATACATCCCGTGGGGTTGGTACTGTTATGAATCATAATGTAAATATCTGATATGCAGGATGAATTTCCATTCACTGGACCAAATTTGGCAAAAATACCCAATATGCCTTAATTTGAATGGTAGTAGGTTGAAGGGAATTGATATTGTCATTTGGGAGTTGTAGTTGCTGGGATTTATAGTTCACTTACAATCTAAGAGCATTCCGAACTCCACCAATGATGGAATTGTACCAAACTTGGCACATAGAACTCCCATGACCAAAAGAAAACACTAGAAGGGTTTGGTGGGCATTGACCTTGAGTTTTGGAGTTGTAGTTCAACTACATCCAGAGAACACTGTGGACTCAAATAATGATTTATTTATTTATTTGGACTTATCAGTCGCCACTCCCGTGTGGCTCGGGGTGACTTACAACAGTAAAATCACAGGATAAAAACACGATAAAAACACGATAAGAACAACAATATTAACTACAATAAAATGCTAATCAAATAGGAACTATACATCACGTATAATAGGAGGCGGAGAGTGTCCGAAGGATCAAGCATCTTTAGGGACCAAATGCCTGCTGGAACAGGAGTGTTTTGCATGCTTTCCGGAATGCCAACAGATCTGAAAGGGCCACACTAGACCACACTTGGCATGAATACTCAATATGCCCAAATGTGAACACTTGTTGAGTTTTGGCGTAAATAGATCTTGACATTTGGAAGTTGGAGTTGCTGGGATTTATAGTTCGCCTACAATCAAAGAGCATCCTGAACCCCACCAACGATAGAATTGGACCAAACTTCCCACACAGAACCCCTATGACCAACAGAAAATAGTGTGTTTTCTAATGGTCTTTGGTGACTCCTTTGGCATGCCCTTGCACACACCCGGCAGAGGTCCCGACCCCCAATTGAGAAACACTGAGATATGTTATCATTTTCAAAAGGTTATGACTTCTAACAAGATCATGCCTTTTCAAAGGTCTTAAAATCTCCAAAAAGTTTTGGAGATGTCCATTTTCCAAAAGTTTCTAACTACTTTTAATCCCCGATGCGGGGAGAAAAACGGGATATAAATTAATCAAGTATGATGATGATGATGATAACTTCCCCAAGACATTGGAGAGCCAGAATAATCTGGGAAATGCCTGGGACTCGGGAGTCTTGTTATGGTGGAGCATGTGCTCTCTTTAGCTGACCGCAGGTCCAGAGGTATGGCTTGGAGCAGGGGTGCTCACACTTTTTCAGCATGAGAGCTACTTATAAAACAACCAAGTCAAAAGGATCTACCTACTCACTACTCAGAGAGCCATAAAAGCAAAATATTTGGAAATTTATTTCAGTGAGAGCCATATAATATATTTTAAGACTGAATTCAACTAAATGTGAGTATAATAAGCCCCTAAATTTATTCATAATAATAATGATGATAATATTAATTCAGCCTCTTTTACTACTAATAATAATAATAGTAACAACAACAGGTTCCTAGAATAGGAGGAGACCTCCAAGGGCCATCCAGTCCAACCTCCTTCTGCACCTGGGAAAAACACAATCAAAGCATTCCTCACAGATGGCCACTCAGCCTTCCTCCCGCCCTGCCTGGGTTCTACCAAGACGCCCACGCGATCTACCAGTAGATCGGGAAAAACACAATGAGCACCCCTATTCAGAAGCATTGTCTCCTGACATTTTGCCCACATGTGTGGCAGGCATCCTCAGAGGCTGTGAGGTCTGTTGGAAACTATATAACTGTGGAATAATGCCCAGGGTGGGAGAAAGAACACTTATCTGGTTCCTAGAGTAGAAGAAGACCTCCAAGGGCCATCCAGTCCAACCTCCTTCTGCCATAAGGGAAAAACACAATCAAAGCATGCCTCACAGATGACCATTCAGCCTCTGATAATAATAATAACAACAACAACAACGGGTTCCTAGAATAGGAGGAGACCTCCAAGGGCCATCCAGTCCTACCTCCGTCTGCCATAAGGGAAAAACACAATCAAAGCATTCCTCACAGATGGCCATTCAGCCTCTGATAATAATAATAATAATAATAATAACAATGGGTTCCTTGAGTAGAAGGAGACCTCCAAGGGCCATCCAGTCCAACCTCCTTCTGCCATAAGGGAAAAACACAATCAAAGCATTCCTCACAGATGGCCATTCAGCCTCTGATAATAATAACAACAACAATGGGTTCCTAGAATAGGAGGAGACCTCCTTCTGCCATCTAGTCCAACCTCCTTTTGCACCTGGGTGGTGTCGGGAGCCTGAAGGGCAGGACTGAGCCTTCCTCCCGCCCGTCCTGTGATCTACCAGGACGCCCTACACGATCTACCAGTAGATCGCGATCTACCTAATGAGCACCCCTGGCTTGGAGCAACCTTCATTTCTCGAAATGCTTTGAGTGTCTGCTCAATGAGTTGGCTGAGATTACAAGCATGACAGCTTGCTCTTTTAGAAAAAAATATATAGCAAAACAGACCAGTCTCTCATGTTTTCCTGTAATAAATCTGTGTGTGTTGTCGAGAAGTCATTGGACAGCTGGTGTACTGGGATTCGCACTAACTCATCTTACGGGGAAAGGGGGGGGGGATGGGGAAAGACATGCCATCTTAGGAACATTCACACAGATCGGGAGAGATTTCACCGACACGCATGAGCTGTCTCAGTCTTCAATGTAGGCCTCCTTTCACGGATCGGTGTAGTGGTCTTAATTTGATGGCAAAAGTATGTATGTAACAAGCGAGTGGGTTTTCTCTGCACGCAGCATTGCATTGAGATTAATGGGTTAGACATGGAACAGCTGTGTGAGCCAGGTGAAAGCTCTGAATGGGGCTATTGTAGCAGGGAATCTCACCGCTGAAATTGAGAAATCTTGGCCCGGGGATGAGGAATAGTCGCATGTGTCCATATCTTCTATGCCTCAGTGAGCATTCTTAGCACACATGGAATAGGTCCAAAAAAGGCTACGTTGTGGCCCCATTTATTTATCGTATCAGGAGCAAACCAAGGGTACAGTTGCGATGTATTTGAGAAAGCACAAAGTTTAAGGACTTGGCATTGTAACAGGTGGGCTGTGGTTTGTTCTTCTCAACACTCACATGTTGTGGACTCCACGTTGTGACCCCATTTCTGAAGAGGTCGGCATCTCGTGCCAGAGTGCAGCCTGTTCAGCGTCTTCCAAGTTGCCCAGTCTTCTGTGTGCCCATCCAGTATCAGCCATGGCTTGAGATTCTGGGTTTTTGCCTGCCACTTTTGGACTCTTGCTTGCTGAGGTGTTCCTGCGAGTATCTCTGTAGATCAGTGTTTTTCAACCTTTTTTGAGCCATGGCACATTTTTTACATCTATAAAATCCTGGGGCACACCACCAACCAAAATGACACAAAATGACACTCTAACACAGTAATACATATAGTTAATATGTTTTTAAATGTATTTATACACTCAGTGTGAAACCTGGGCCTGTTTTGATGAACACAACATAGATATCCTGGCAGGAATGGCAGAAAGACACAGACTTCCCACACAGAACTCCCATAACCAAGAGAAAATACTATAAGAGTTTGGTGGGCACTGACCTTGGGTTTTGGTGTTGTAGTTCACCTATATCCAGAGAGCACTGTGGACTGAAACAATGTTGGATCAGGACCAAACTTGGCATGCATACTCAATATGACCAAATGTGAACACAGATGGAGTTTGGGGAAAATAGACCTTGACATTTGGGAGTTACAATTTCTGGGATTTATAGTTAACACACAATCAAAGAGCATCCTGAACTCTTGCAACAATGGAATTGAACCAAACTTGGCATATTAAACTCTCATTACCAACAGAAAGTACTGAAAGTGTTTGCTTGGGAATTGACCTTGAGTTTCGAAGTTGTAGTTCACCTACACCCAGAGAGCACTGTGGACTCAAACAATGTTATGTTGTTGTTTGCCCCAGGATTTTGTAAATGTAAAAAATGTGCCGCGGCTCAAAAAAGGTTTAAAAACACTGTTGTAGTTCACCTACATCCAGAGAGCACTGTGGACACAAACAATGATGGATCTGGACTAAACTTTGCACAGATACTCAATATGCCCAAATGTGAACACTTATGGAGTTTGGGGAAAAATGACCTTGACATTTGGGAGTTGTATTTGCTGGAATGTATAGTTCACCTACAATTAAGAACATTCTGAATCCCACCAATGATAAAACTGGGCCAAACTTCCCACACAGAACCATCATGACCAGCAGAAAATACTGTGTTTTCTAATGGTCTTTGGCGACCCCTATGACCCCCAGGTTGAGGCTCATTGCATCAATGCATTTCTTCTCCTATAATGACTTCTAGCATCCAAGGGTAATGAGCTCTGAAAGCTTATATAATATATTTGGCACCTTTTGCTTTGCTCGACAAAGGTATCATAGTAATTTGGGTGTTGGATTTTACTATGTTTTGCATGCACCTGTTGTAGGAGGTTGCTTTTCACACCGACAAAGGGGTGGGTGCAGGTTCAGCGGGGGGGCTTTGATCCAAAATTTGTGATACCACGTTTCAGAAGCAAGCACGACACTGGAAACGCAGAGGGCATGAAAGGAACATACAAATATGGCTGTTTAAGTACAGCTGAGCTGTGGTGCAGAGGTAGCAAAGGGAACTCAGAAGAGAAAGCCTTACAAATGGTAAAAAAGAGGGAGCATCAAAGAAAATGGGATACAAATTGCTACCTAGAGTACCAGCAAACAGTCACAAAGAAATTAACGATGCCGGTTAAAACCTCCAAAACACTTTTTTTTAGAGGAACAGAGAAACTTTAACAGCTGGGAACTGCGTTGAAGAGGTAGATCGTGTTCACGTGAACAGGCCTTTCAGAGTTCGGTAGCAGAGAAGCCAGAATCAACAGGTTTCTCACCAGTGAATAATGCTTTGCTTCGGGAAATGCAATAAGGAAACGCTTGTGCAACCCTCCCAAAATAAGCTGTGCTATTTTGTATTTTCCTTTTTGTGTGAAACTATAAGATTGGAGCAACTCTACAGGGATATTTTTTTATTACAGAAACCAGAATGGGAAATAGCTATAAGAAGGATCTCAAAATCTGGCTTTTTCATTGCGCTTTTGGAGATTAACCATACATCCCCCCTTTAGCTGCCTCCTCAATGCCTATCCCTATAGAACAGGGCTGCCCATCAGAAGGCCTAACTGTATGACCCCGTCCTATGAATCTCTCTCTTACAGATGTTCTGCTCCACTCCTATCTCACCCAAAGTTTTTAACATTTTATCTTCTACACCTGGCCCACTCATTGTTATGTGACGGGGGGCGTGACCAAGCTGTTCCCGGGGGTACGTGAAAATTCTTTTTTCGCCGCTTCCAGTGAGCATGCGCCAATCTGGGACGCACAGGCCACGGAGCGCTCCCGCTTTCTCTCCCAGTGCGCACAACAGGTGTTGGGATGCTTTGCACGCGCACTGGCTCCGTGGAGCCAGTATGCATGCGCAAAAGCTCCGCAGCATGCAGAAGAGCGAAATCGGAGCGTCAAGGGCTGCTTTAAAAGAGGGCGCAGAGCTGCGTGGCTGGGGGTGTGGGCGTGGCGGGGCCCCCAGGTGATCACTCCAGAAGCCCGGCCCTTGTGCAGCAGAAGTTGGCAGCCGGGCACGGGTGGCGCCAGGAGCCAGCGTATGACCCCATCCGGATCTCCCTCCTGGGTTCTGCCGCCCTATCTCACCCAAATTTTTGTACAATTTAGTTTCTTCTTAATGGACGAACCAGCCCTGATTGTGACTGTGAATGTTTTTATTTTGTTGTATTATTTTATATCTTCTAGTGCAGTGTTTCCCAACCAGTGTGCCGTGGCACACTATTGTGCCGTGAGCGATCATCAGGTGTGCCGTGGGAAATTGGAACCTCCAATACCCTTTCTTCCCCCTCCTGCCGAACACTTTTTCTTCTCCACTCGGGCTCCCTTCTTCCCAGCCTCACTCTGCTCACTTTGCCTTGTTTTGCTCACACTGCCGCCATTTTGATCCAAGGGGGCAGCGTGATCATGTTCAGGAGGGGAGGGGGGAGGGAGGAACATGTGGGGCGAGTCTGTGCAGTAGTGCCTGCACGGGTCATGTCTTCCTCCATCCCCCCTCCCGTCCTGAAGAAGGGAGCCCGAGTGGAGAAGAAAAAGTAAGTGTTCGGCAGGAGGGGGAAGAAAGGGCGGGAAGGGGAAGGGGGAGGAAGAGGTCTCTGTCGAAAGCTGGCATGGGCAAACTTGGACCTTCCAGGTGTTTTGGACTCCAACTCCCACCATTCCTAGCAGCCTCAGGCCCTTTTCCTTTTCCTCCCTCAGCCACTTAAGCAGGAAAGGGCCTCAGGCTGTTAGGAATGGTGGGAGTTGAAGTCCAAAGCACCCAGAGGGCCGAAGTTTTCCCATGCCTGTTTTAGGGACATTAAGTGGTGAGCCTCCTTCCAACATTGTGATTCTGGATAGAAAACAAACAACAAACAACAACAGGGTTTGAGTCCACAGTGCTCTCTGGGTGTAGATGAACTACAACTTCCAAACTCAAGGACAATTCCCAAGCAAACCCAATGAGTCGCCTCCCCAGTTTAAAACAAAGTACTTTCTGTTGGTAATGAGAGTCCAATATGCCAAGTTTTGTTCAATTCCATTGTTGCAAGAGTTCAGGATGCTCTTTGATTGTGTGTTAACTATAAATCCCAGAAATTGTAACTCCCAAATGTCAAGGTCTATTTCCCCCAAACTCCATCTGTGTTCACATTTGGGCATATTGAGTATACATGCCAAGTTTGGTCCTGATCCAACATTGTTTCAGTCCACAGTGCTCTCTGGATATAGGTGAACTACAACTCCAAAACCCAAGTCAATGTCCACCAAACTCTTATAGTATTTTCTCTTGGTTATGGTAGTTTTGTGTGGGAAGTTTGTGTCTTTCTGCCATTCCTGCCAGGATATCTATGTTGTGCCCATCGAAACAGACCCAGGTTTCACACTGAGTGTATAAATACATTAAAAAAACAGATTAATTACATGTATTACTGTGTTAGAGTGTCATTTTGGTTGGTGGTGTGCCCTAGGATTTTGTAAATGTAAAAAGTGTGCCACGGCTCAAAAAAGGTTGGGAAACACTGGTGTAATGTCTGCTTCTTTCAATAGTTAGGGGTGGGATATTTTCTCCTATCTCAAACTTTCCATTATTGAAATTGCCTGGGTGGATAAACTCTCTGTACCAACTGAAAGCTGTGTGGGTGTCTGGATTGTTTTTTTGTCTTTTAAAAAGATATTATAAAGTACTGCGACTGAAATTGCTTTCCTTCCTCTTCCCAATTTGTAAATGAACTAAAAATGGGCCCATTACGGTTCCTTTTTCTGAAATTATATGGAAATACCTTGAATAAAACCAAGTGTTGCATTTCTGTGCAATGATGCTAACGGAGCCGTTAGTGCCAGAAACAAAACTGTCAAAAGTGACAATCATTTTAATGGGGCATTATTATTTTTTTGGGGAAAAATAAAGAAACTCTGGAGAAGTTCCTTAATCAGGTCCGCTGCAGGGCTTTCAGCCAAAGGTGAGAACTTCTCTCCTTCTATAGGACCAGATCCATCTTCTGTGTATATATTATATTTTATTCAACCAGCCCTTTCAAAATGGGGTCTTCATATGACTTTGGGAAAATAATCTAACAAATGAAATTGAACAATGCTCTAAAATTGAAATTATTCAATTAAAATAAAAGAAAAATAGCTTTTTCAGATTTATATGATGTGGGTATTTTACATCATTAGCTTCTAAGATGGGTAAATGTTCTACTTTATGGGAGGAAAACAACTGTTTATATATCCTTGGATCCTTGGAGAAGTGAGGGTGACCACATGCATCCTGGACCCCAGCCCATCCTGGCTGGTCAAGGAAGCCAGAGGGAGTTTGGCAGAATGGGTGAAGGTGGTGGTAAACCCTAAAGGAGGCTGATATAAAACTGCTATTGAAAAAAGCATCATTGGACCCCACTCAATTGAACTACTTTTGGCCAGTTTCCAATCTCCCCTTTTTGGGCAAAGTCCTGAATATGTGGTGGCCTCACAACTCCAAGTGTTCTTGGAGGAACCTGATTATCCGATAATTTCCAACACTGCCTCGAGGTCGTTACTGGATGGCTGCGTGCCAGTAGGTTGAGGGTGAATCCGGCGAAGACGGAGATCTTGTGGTCGGGCCGCTCGGGTGGTGTAGATGTCCAGCTTCCGACCCTGGATGGTGTGGCGCTATGCCCATCGCCTTCCGTTAAGAGCCTGGGGTCCATCTGGACTCCCAGCTGACCATGGAGGCCCAGGTCTCCGCGGTCAGCAAGGTTGCTTTTTTCATCTGCGACAGGCTCGGAGGCTGGCCCCCTATATCTCCCGGAATGACCTGGCCACGGTGATCCAAGCTACGATCATCTCAAGGCTGGATTACTGTAACACGCTTTACGTTGGCCTTCCTTTGTCGGCGACCCGGAAGCTCAAGCTGGTGCAGAACACTGCCGCCCGGCTCCTGTCTGGAACCCCAGCAGGCCGCCACATCACACCTGTTTTGCAGGATCTGCACTGGCTCCCAATCGAGCACCGGATCTCCTTCAAGGTGTTGGTTCTTACCTTTAAGGCCATGCATGGCCTGGGGCCAGCGTATTTGAGGGACCGACTCACCCCACACTGTCCCCGAGATCACTACGCTCCGAGGATGCTAATTTGTTAGAGATACCCTCGGCGAAATCGGCTAAACTGACATCTACTCGCCGGAGGTTCTCCTCCTTATAGCTCCTACGCTGTGGAACGCCTCCCGGCTGGAACGCGGCTATAAAGGACCTGCTCCCATTTAGACGCGCCTGCAAAACTTATTTGTTTAAGCAGGCCTTCGGTGAGTAGGTCCTGCCCATGTTCCGCTTTAGCCGCTGTCCTGGGGTGTCATGCTATCTAATTTCTGAACTGTACCTGGGGGTTTTGTATTTTGCTGTTTTAACTGTTTAATTGTCTTAGATGTTTTATCGCATTGCTTGTGTGCAGTTGTACCTTCGGTTCCTGTGAGCCGCCACGAGCCTCAGGGAGTCGGCGGCATACAAACCCGAATAATAAATAAATAAATAAATAATTATCCGGATCTGATGCAGTTTGGCTTCAGGCCGTGTCATGGAACTGAAACAGCCTTATTTATTACTAGCTGTACCCGACACGCGTTGCTGTGCCCTATTTAGGAGAGGCGAGAAAGTCTGAGTATGTAAGGGTTGGAATTGATGTTACTTATGGTCTTGGTGGGGTCATGGCTGTGTCGTTGTGGGTTGTTCTGGTGGGTGGGATGTTGAAGTCCTGGGGAGTTGTCGGTGTGTGGTGTTCCTGGCATTCTGCAGAGCTTGTGGATATACAATGTTTTTTTTTGTCTTTCTGTCTGCTGTGTTGATGCAGAGGTTCTGTGGTTTCCCAACTCTGGAGCACGCTACGAGAGTTGTCCGTGGGAGAAGCATTCTGTGTCAAGGTCTATGCCACAGATTTGTAGTGTTTGTCCTTGAGCCTTGTTTATGGTGATGGCAAAAGCTAGTGTAGTGCAGGGTCTTTCTGTTCTGGCGTTTGTTCTGCCCTTTTTTGTGTGATGTATGTAGCGTTGCGAGTGTGTCGTCCGATGCTGTTCTTTTTAGGAGGCATGGCTTGTCTTTTGGGTCAGCTTATGCCTGTGTGGAAGGAAGGAATGGCATACAAATGGGTTGAGCAGTACACGCAAGGTTGTGTTATGTGCGTATTGTGTTGTGTGTAGGTATTACTTTTGTGTTATTCTGGGGGTATGTGTTTTTCAGTGGTGCCTGTGTCCCTGGTGCCCTATTTGTCTCCCTCCTAGATCTTGACCGTGGCAGTTTAACCCTCAACTGAAATCACTCAGCATTCTAAGTGGCTTTGCCCACCGTTACTATGGTAACTGATGTTGGCCAATGGGTTTCGCTGGCTGCCACAGAGGATGCTGGGAAATGTAGTTTTTTGTATCGTTGTTTTGGGGGCCTTCTAGGTTTTGGGGGGAAAGTTTCTTTGCTAAAAACCTTCCTTGCCTGAGGCCTATTTGTGTTGGCAAGTTTGGTGTCTCTGCCTTGGAAGGTTTCTCTGTCTCTGTCAGTCGTTCGACAATGGGACCTCCTTTATATAATAGATTATTACTAGCTTGGGGACCCAGCAGTGCCCGGGTTATTTGAGGAAGGCATTGTGTGCCAAGGTTGGTTCCTATTAGATGTTTATGTGGCTTGCAGTGGTCTCAGGAACTTAGTGAAGGTACTGCAAGTCCCATTGGCCATGGTCCATCCCCCTCCAAACAGCACCAGGATGTAGAGTGGGTCATGGGGGCTCTGTGTGGCACATTTGGTCTTGATCATTCTTTGGATGAGGGTTGCAGCGGTCTCGGAAGGTGAGTGAAGGTATTTCAAGTCCCATCATCTGTGGTCCATCCTCCTTGAAATAGCACCAGGGTGTTGAGTGGGTCATGGGGGCTATGTGTGCTAATTATGGTCTGTATTGGTCATTGGGTGAGGGGCGCGTTGTGAAGTGGGCCATTGGGCCCCTGTGTGCCAAGTTTGGTCCTGATCCGTCACTGCTGTGGGCCGCAGTGTCTGACTGCCTGAGGCCTTTCCTTTTCCCTCTGAGTCACCTTAGAATGTTGGAATGTGGATGGCCAATCGGAGTCTTTTATGCAAATACCATTTTAGTGGCAAACAATCCCCTCTGTCTGGGGCTGTAGAATGTTGGAGTTCTGAGGCTGGCCAATCAGAGTCCTTTATGCAAATAATCCCATAGTGGCAACCTATTGAAACGCTGTCACATATTCCTTGGCACCTCTGCACCTCCCAGAAAATGAACATTCCATTTCCAATGGAAGAAAACTGTCATTTGGCTAACTCAAGCATTCAGTTGCATTCTGTTTTGCTGGCCAATCAGAGTCCTTTATGCAAATAGTTCCTCAGTGGCAACCAATGCCTTCTGTCTGGTGCCTTAGAGTGTTGGAGTTCTGCGGCTGGCCAATCTGAGTCCTTTATGCAAATAATCTGGTGCCTTAGAGTGTTGGAGTTCTGAGGCTGGCCAATCAGTGTCCTTTATGCAAACAATCCCACAGTGGCAACCAATCGAAATGCTGGCACATATTCCTCTGCACCTCCCGCCCTCCACACTGCCGCAAACACTGACTTTTTTATATACATAGATAGATAAATTTATTTACAGTATTTATATTCCGCCCTTCTCACCCCGCAGGGGGCTCAGGGTGGATCACAATGCACATATACAGGCAAACATTCAATGCCATTGACATACAACATATATAGACAGACATAGAGGCAATTTAACATTCCAGAAATCAGTTAAATTTAGCCTCCCCACAAAGGGGTACCTAAATTTCTTTCTTGACAGATGGAATTGTCTTTCGGATTGCAAAGGTCGACAATGAGCTACACAAATTGGTTGAGAGCTCATCCCGACCCGGGCAGGCCTCGAACTCATGACCTTCTGGTCAGTAGATATCTTATGCATCTGACAGCCAGCTGCGCCACATTCCGGGTGCCTTGGTTGCCTTAATCAATGATCCGCATAGGGAACTTGACAGGGGGAGTGTGTTCCTGTTGGTTCTGCTGGACCTCTTAGTGGTCTTTGATACCATAGATTACAGTATCCTTCTGAAACGCCTTGTGGGAATGGGTCTTGGAGGTACCGTTTTGCAGTGGCTCCAGTTCTTCCTGGAGTGCCATTCCCAGAGGGTTATTTATTTCTCATTTCAGGAGCAAACCAAGGGTACAGTTGTAATGTATTTAAAGAACATAAAGTTTTTTTAAAAAAATCTTGGCATTATATTAAATGTTCTTTGATCAGTAGCAGGTCACTTGGAGTGCCTCTTGTTGCTATAAGAAGCTAAATGACAACCATGGGACTGGTGCAATGTCTAATATGTTTTATGTCCATTTTTGATGGTTTTGTATAGTTTTAAATTGTTTTAATTCATAGTTACAGTATATGTTTGGGCTGGAAGTCAGTCTGAAGAAAACGGAAGTCCTCTACCAGCCCGCACCACAGGAAGAACACCATCATCCCCACGTCAGCATAGGCAAATCTGTGCTTAAGTCCGTTCAGCAGTTCACCTACCTGGGAAGCATCATCTCTTCAGATGCCAAGATTGATAAAGAGATCGATCACAGATGCATAGAGTGCATTTGGAAGACTTCACAAAAGAGTCTGGAGCATCAAGCACCTGAGGCAAAGCACCAAAATAAGAGTGTACAGAGCTATTGTACTGTCTATTCTCCTCTATGGGTCTGAAACGTGGGTCACCTATCGCCAACACCTACGACTCCTTGAACACTTTCATCAGCACTGTCTTCGCACAATCCTAAATGTACACTGGAATGACTATGTGACTAATGTTGCTGTCCTTGAGGAAGCAGGGATCACCAGCATTGAGGCCATGCTATTGAGAACACAGCTGCGCTGGGCAGGGCACATCTCTAGGATGGAGGACCACCGCCTCCCAAAGATACTACTCTATGGTGAACTCGCCACGGGTCAGTGCAAGAGAGGCACCCTCAAAAAGAGATATAAGGACTCCCTGAAACAACATCTCAGGCTCGGCCAAATTGATCACCAACAATGGTCCACCTTGGCCTCACATTGGGAGGCATGGAGACGCACTATCCACAATGCTGCGGCCTCTTTCGAGAAGACACGCCGAATGGGTCTCGAAGAGAAACGACAACGCAGAAAGATCCTCAACTTGGAAACAACATCACCCAAGGAGACTTTCTGCTGTGCTTTCTGCAACCGAACTTGCCTATCTCAGATTGGCCTTTTTAGTCATCAATGCGCATGTAAAAAGCGTGGGATGAGTCCTTCCTAAGAATCTTCGTTCGCGAAGTAATGCCGAGAGATATGTTACTGATTTAGATATGTTATGTATTGCTTTATATGTATGTCTGGCATTGAATTTTCTCTTGGTATTATGTCGTACACCACTTTGAATTCCCCTAGGGGTGAGAAAATCGGTATAGAAATGCAATAAACAAATAAATAGTTCTGTTTTCAAGGTTTAGCTTCTTATAGAGCCTGCCTGTAGACTCTGGGTGCACCTACACTGTAGAATTAGTGCAGTTTGACACCATTTTAAGTGCCGTAGCTCAATGGTATGACAACATTGGAGTTGTATCAGCCTTAATCAAAGTACAAATCCCAGGATTCAGCAACATTAAGTTATGGCAGTTAATGTGGCTTCAAACTGCATTATTTCTACAGTCTGGATGCAGCTTTTGCTGGCTATTACTGGGAGGTAAGTACACCACTTATCCCAATTTTTTTCCTATGGAGTGAAATGCATCACAATTCTGTTTAAATTGCAGCCATTATTTAGAAAGGAACAAGTAGTAAAGCTAAGCTGTAATCTTGGAGCATCTTTATTTTAGCTGGCACATTCATGGAATCCAATCTAATTCTTTAACTGCTCTGATGGAGTTAATGTCAAACCACAAGTACATTAGCCTTCACATTGTTATGTGGGTGGGATCAGAACATAATAGGATAGAGAAAGATGCAGTTTTCAAAGGCTTCTGAACGGTGCAGAAGATAATACCAGTTTGTCAGACTTGGCTGCAGTTCTGAGGTGTGAACGTGATGGATTTGCTTTTGGACAGTCAGTTCCCTTGAAGCCAGCAGCTCTGTTGGGGGCAATTCTTTTGTGGTCTGCACGGTTGGGAGGGCATATATGTTAATCTATGTACTCTGCCAAGAAACCATTATCTCCGTCTTTACCCCCGCTAATGGATTGGAATTTGCAAAGCTATCCTAATCCAGCCTGTCTTTTCTTTCAAAATTTCTTTGCCCACTTTTCATTATTTGAAGGTCACTGGTAGTAAGTACAGGGAGATTAACATGTTCTGGTGCTAGCATTTCGGGTATTGCCATTTCTAATATCAAACGTGTGCCCATTTCTCCTTTTATTCCATCATTATCCCCCCCCCCCAAAGCTTCCAATCTCCTTTAAAATGAGCATTCGCAATTTGTATCGCAAGAACAACACACCCTAAAAAGGGGTCAAGCCATTGTGTCAGGCATTGCAGTTGGACTGTGTGACTCTGGGTCCCTCGAAGGCTGTGGTTCCCAACCTTTTTTTGATCACAGACCACTTTGACCAGGGACCACTTGGCCAGGAACCACTTCGTTCAGGGACTACTTGACCAGGGATCACTTTGACCAGGGATCACTTTGACCAGGGACCACTAGACCAGGGACCACTTTGACTAGGGACAACTTGACCAGGGAACACTAGACCAGGGATAACTTTGATCAGGGACCATTTCACCGGGGATCATTTCATCAGGGACCACTTTGACCAGGGACCACTTGACCAGGGACCATTTGACCAAGGATCACTTGACCAGGGACCATTTGACCAATGACCACTTGACCAGGGACATTTGACCAGGGACCATTTGACCAGGGACCATTTGACCAATGACCACTTGACCAGGGACATTTGACCAGGACCATTTGACCAATGACCACTTGACTAGGGACCATTTGACCAGGACCATTTGACCAATGACCACTTGACTAGGGACCATTTGACCAGGGACCACTTGACCAGGGACCATTTGACCAGGGGCCACTTGACCAGGGACAACTTCATTCAGGGACTACTTGACCAGGGATCACTTTGACCAGGAACCACTTTGACCAGGGACCCCTTTAACCAGGGACCACTTGACCAGGGATCACTAGACCAGGGACCATTTTGACCAGGGACCACTTGACCAGGGAACACTAGACCAGGGATCACTTTGACCAGGGATCATTTCACCAGGGATCATTTCATCAGGGACCACTTTGACCAGGGACCACTAGACCAGGGATCACTTTGACCAGGGACCACTTGACCAGGGGCCATTTGACCAGGGACCACTAGACCAGGCACCACTTTGACCAGGGACCACTTGACCAGGGAACACTAGACCAGGGATCACTTTAACCAGGGATCATTTCAACAGGGATCATTTCATCAGGGACCACTTTGACCAGGGACCACTAGACCAGGGACCACTTTGACCAGGGACCACTTTGACCAGGGACCACTTTGACCAGGGACCACTAGACCAGGGACTACTTTGACTAGGGACCACTTGACCAGGGACCACTAGACCAGGGAGCACTTGACCAGGGACCATTTGACCAGGGACCACTTGACCAGGGACCATTTGACCAGGGACCACTTTGACCAGGGACCACTTGACCAGGGACCATTTGACCAGGGACCACTTTGACCAGGGACCACTTGACCAGGGGACACTAGACCAGGGATCACTTTGACCAGGGACCATTTCACCAGGGATCATTTCATCAGGCACCACTTTGACCAGAGATCACTTTGTCCAGGGATCACTTTGACTAGGGACCCCTTGAGGTAGAGAGCTCTACTGCTGAACAGATCTTCTTATGGAATCTCCTTTCCTGTCAGTTGAAGCCATGACTCCATTAAGTCCTAGTGTCCAGGGCAGCAGAAAGGAAGCCTCTCCCTCTTCCTTATGGCATCCCTTCACATATGTACACATGGCTCTCATGTCTCCTCTCAACCGTCTCTTCTGCAGGATAAATGAAGCACAAGTGCCCCCTATTTTTGAATACAGTTAAAACCATTTTTAAGTCGGGCATGTCCATTGAAAACACTGGTGTTGCAATGTGGACAGCACTTAAAGTATCTTGGGAATTATAATTCAGTTGAATGGACCGGTATGGTAATTCTTGAACTTCGCTCTTCTGGTTGTTATGGGTTTCTATTCTCAGAAGCCCCAGACATCTTGATCAATTGTCATGGATTGTGGGAGCTGAACCCAAAACATATGAAGGACCAAGGATTGGGAACAACTAGAATTAGGGTTGTCCAACATTGGAATATAGGTCCCAGGCTTCAGTGAGATACTCTCATTGATATCGGAGGTGATCCCACTTTTTCTTGGGCTCTGTAGAAGATAGTTTAAAACCAAGGGATTCATAGCTTTCCCAAGAACTCCAGGCTGGAAGTGATCCCATAATCCCCTAACTCTCCCCACGTGGGAACCTAAGGCTCTTCCCATGACCCCATGGCCCCATATGACAATGCCTCTGTAACCCACACTTTATGAATACACCCAGTTATTTTCCTTTTGCATTACTCTTATGGACTTTTGCTTATTCCCAAAGACTTTTTCCTTTCTGTCTAGGACCCCTTGAGCTATCTTTTATGAATCTAATAAACTGTGTATCTTTCCGGTGGGTAGGCAGGGGTGATCAGGATGGTATATTTTCCCCCATAAACCCCAATGTATCTCCCCTCATGTTTTCCCCATGTATGTAATTTTAAAAATATGAAAGTGCCACTGTTTACCTTTAGCCAGCTACCTTGAGGCTTGCCAGCTGCAAGCTTCTGATTCAATCACCCCTCCACTAGCCTCATTTGCATGACAATGGCAGGAGCCAGCTCTTTCCAAAAGGGTCTTTCCCCCTTGGGCCACAACTGGTTTATGCTAATCAATAGACCAAGGCCTCTGAGTTTCGCCTACTTTGGGCTATTGATTAATAGGCAAAACTATTTCTATATTTCATAAACAGCCATCTCTATCAGCCTCAGAAACTGGTACATGGCTACAGCTTCTTCATTTGTTTACCATCCAAAGAACGGAGACCCTGCAGCAATATATTGATCTGTGTCTATCAAACAGAGAAAAACACAGATGAGGACATTTTATCATCAACCAAAAGACAATAGAATTGCTCAGCCTGAGAACAGGAGGGTTCTTGCCGAACGCTTGGCCACTTGATCTACATATTTAATCCCATTAAAATGTTTTTCTGCCTTCTGTCACACCCCAGCATGGTCCCCAACCTGTTTCCTTGGTCAAGTCAGACCACAGCCATGTTAATTCATTGAGGCCTCCTAGGCCAAAAGGCAAGCCACGGCCAGGCTGTGTTTGCATCGACTCCCAGGTCATTCCTTGTTCAAGGCTAAGTAAAGCTCATCTCCCTCTCGGCTTGATAAGCGGAGATGGAGCAACTCCCTTCTCCTTCCCAGGTGCCTCCGCTAATTGGAGCCACAAACCATTCCCATGTGAAAGGCCTAAAGAGAAGACAGCTGGGATCTGTTTTGAGAACTGACTTTCGACGCATTTGCGTCAAAGGGATCAAAGCTTTGGGGCCTATATAGGTATAGCTTCAGAGACCATGGGTATCTTTCGTCAACTTTGCATTTTCCAAGCCAAGCTTCACGGAACATTGTCTGACCGCTGGGCCTGTTAAGAACTTTGTTGCCAAGAACTTTGTTGGCCAAGCTTTAAGCCAAGTCTTTACCTTTCCTGGATTTAGCCCATTTGGAGGCAAGAAGATTCTCTTTGCTTTGTTCCTGCATGTACCAAAGGACTATAACTTGTATCCTGCCTCCTTGGACAATTGCTGCTATCTATTGATGCTTTAAACATCTTTAGACTATAATCCTAGCTTCTTTACTATATATCTACTAGCTGTACCCGGCACGCGTTGCTGTGCCCTATATAGGAGATGCGAGAAAGTCTGAGTATGTAAGGGTTGGAATTGTTGTTAGTTATGGTGTTTTTGGGGCCATGGCTGTGTCGTTGTGGGTTGTTTTGGTGGGTGGGATGTTGAATTCCTGGAGAGTTGTTGGTGTGTGGTGTTGCTGGCGTTCTGCATAGCTTGTGGATATACAATGTTTTTTGTCTTTCCGTCTGCTGTGTTGATGTAGAGGTTGATGCTTGTGTGGGTGGGGTACTTTAGAAGTGAGTGGAGGTACTTGAAATCCCAGTATCCATGGTGTGTCCTCCTCTGAACTGCAGTCGGATGGAGTGTGGGTCATGGGGGGCATTGTGTGCCAAGTTTGGTCTTTATCAGTCTTGGTTCTGGGCCACAGTGGTCTTGTGGGGAATGATGGGTTTTGAAGTAGTACAAATCCCATTATCCATGGAGGTACTTCAAGTCCCATAATCCATGGTCCACCCTCCTCCAAACTGTAGTAGAATGTAGCGTGGGTCATAGGGGCTCTGTGTGCCAAGGTAGGTTACTGTAAATTCAGGCCATACACAATGTCCCATGAGCTGAGGCCTAGTCAGGAACAGCAAGTTAATGAAGCCTTACTGTCAATTCAGGCCATACACAATGTCCAATGAGCTGAGGCATAGTCGGGAGAATCAAGTTAATGAAGCCTTACTGTCAATTCAGAGCGTAAACAGCATTCCATTAAGTGAGGCCTAGTCAGGGAAATTAAGTTAATGAAGCCTTAGTGTCAATTTTGGGCGTGGTCTGTGATTTGTAGGGGTGTAAATTTTCTGTGGGAAGTGAATTGGGTGTTTGTGTTTGTGCCTCAGCCCTTTGCCTTATCCTCCTCTGACAGTTTATTATGGATCGGAATGTTCATGTTGGCTGGCCAGTACAGGAGTTATGCAAATCTGCCCTTATTGGCAGCCAATCATGTTGTCAGAATGTAGAGGCTGGGAGAGTCGTTGGCAGCCCCGGAGGATGCTGGGAAATGTAGTTTTTTACTTGTTGTTTTGGGGGCCTTTTAGGTTTGGGGGGGGGGAGTTTCTTTGCTACAAACATACCTTGCTTGAGGCCTATTTCTGTTGGCAAGTTTGGTGTTTCTGCGTTGTAAGGTTTCTCTGTTTGGGACGGTCGTTCCATGACGGGAACCCCTTTATATAATAGATATTCTAAATAAAGCATTTTATACGTGGCCAGTGTCAAGCGGATTACTGCGGGGTCCTCCAGGTCCTTGGGTCACAACACCTTCATTGTTCTACTCATCACTCACCTCTTCGCCCCCATTGGCTGGAAACCAAAAGAAGATGCAGCCAGCCAGCAAGATTCCATCCAATCAACACAAAGCTGGTCTGGGGGTGGGAAATGGGAAATTTGAATCTGTAACCTTATAAAATGGCATGTATTTTGAATGTAACCTTATGACTGCTTTGCGACAAGGATATTGCGTTTGTCATCCTTCTCAGCTGATGAGAATAAAAACTTCAGTGGCATCTTCTTCCGGACTTCTTAGGTGAGATCATTTGGGAAAGGGATTTTTAAATTCTTTTTAAAAACTCGCCAGAGGTTTTTGCTGAAATCCTCACTTTAGGGTTACTTCTGAGCCTCTGCCCTTTCTGGGCCAGGCTATTTCCAAATTGTTCGGTAACATCATGTTACTTAAACTGGTATGAAACATACCTCTCATGAATTTTAATAATTGGCTTCATTTACCTTCTTCAGGAGGAGCCCGATTAGAATGGCAGGATCGAGTTTTGCTCTTGCCTCCCACTGTAGCCAATGGCAAAGCTTCATTTAGATAAGTGGAGCTGGATGGCACCCTCAAGATGATCAACCACGGTGTTCAGTTGCGGTTCTGTTGCCATGTAGATTCCCCCCCTTAGATTCCTTTGCTGAAGCAAAGCAGCAGTGAAATCTGGAACATCCACTGAATTAATCTCCATCGCATTATAATGTGTGTACCGTTAATTACAGGTACATGTCAGTGTTACTCAGCATCAGCGCATAGTATTTGTTAATGACTTTGCAGCAGATATACTTAAATGCCAGGCTTGCTGGAGGGAAAAGAGGCCCAAAGCAGCCTTATTTTTTGAGGAGCGATGTCAGTATCATGGAAATCTTGTTGCAGCTGTTTCAAGGGAATATAAGTTTTCTGAGCCAGAGCCTGTAGGTACGTCAGACCTTGTAAAGTAAAGATTTACAAGTTTAGTACAATCCTCTTTTCCACAGTTTTGCTTACCCAATCCCCCAAAAAAGTTTTCCTTGGAAGCATTTGTAACCTGCTTTATGTCCTCCAGTGTGATTCTATATTATGCTTCTGACTTAAATACAGTCAAAACACAGGGTTTGCTACTATCCTCCCCCCCCCCCAATATATATATTTTTAAACACTAGCTGTACTCACGTGTTGCTGTGGCCCAGTCTGGTTAAATGGTAAAGAAAGAAAAGTGTAGGACCTGGTCTCCAATATATATGATTTCACAGCTCTTGTGGATATACAACATTTTTTGTTGTTTGATATTTTTACCTGTCACAGGTGTAACATCTATATCGGTGTTTTTCAACCTTTTTTTGAGCAGCGGCACACTTTTTACATTTAAAAAAATCCTGGGGTACACCACCAACCAAAATGACACAAAATCACACTCTAACACAGTAATACATATAGTTAATATGTTTTTTAAATGAATTTATACACTCAGTGTGAAACCTGGGCCTGTTTCGATGAGCACAACATAGATATCCTGGCAGGAATGGCAGAAAGACACAAACTTCCCACACAGAGCTCCCATAACCAAGAGAAAATACTATAAGAGTTTGGTGGGCATTGACCTTGAGTTTTGGAGTTGTAGTTCACCTATATCCAGAGAGCACTGTGGACTCAAACAATGTTGGATCAGGACCAAACTTGGCATGAATATCAATATGCCCAAATGTGAATACAGATGGAGTTTGGGGAAAATAGACCTTGACATTTGGGAGTTACAGTTTCTGGGAGTTATAGTTAACACACAATCAAAGAGCATCCTGGACTCTTGCAACAATGGAATTGAACCAAACTTGGCATATTGAACTCTCATTACCAACAGATAGTACTGAAAGGGTTTGCTTGGGAATTTACCTTGAGTTTGGAAGTTGTAGTTCACCTACACCCAGTGAGCACTGTGGATTCAAACAATGTTATGTTATGTTGTTGTTTGTTTTCTATCCAGAATCACAATGTGGGAAGGAGGCTCACCACTTTAAGGTCCCTAAAACAGGCATGGGAAAACTTCGGCCCTCTGGTTGCTTTGGACTTCAACTCCCACCATTCCTAACAGCCTGAGGCCCTTTCCTGCTTAAATGGCTGGGGGGGGGGGAGGAAAAGGGCCTGAGACTGCTAGGAATGGTGGGAGTTGGAGTCCAAAACACCTGAAAGGTCCAAGTTTGCCCATGCCAGCTTTCGACAGAGACCTCTTCCTCCCCCTTCCAGCCCTTTCTTCCCCCTCCTACTGAACACTTACTTTTTTTTCTACGCTCCCGCTTCTGCCGCCATTTTGATCCGAGGGGGCAGTGTGAGCTTGTTCAGGAGGGGAGGGGGGAGGGAGGAAGGCGTGACCCGTGCGGGCACTACTGTGCAGGCTCGCCCCAGAGCAAAGCGAGCAGAGTGAGGCTGGGAAGAAGGGAGCCCGAGTGGAGAAGAAAAAGTGTTTGGCAGGAGGGGGAAGAAAGGGTAGTGGAGGTTCCAATTTCCCATGGCACACCTGATGATCGCTCACGGCACACTAATGTGCCACGGCACACTGGTTGGGAAACACTGATCTATATAATAGTAAGTATGAGGGTTGGGCTGGTTAGTGTTTGGGGGGACTCATCCAGGCTTACAATATCTATCATATGTGTATGTATGTGTACAGTATGTGTAGGTATACATGTGTGTGTGTACACTAGCTGCCCCCTGCCAAGCGTTGCTGTGGCCCAGTCTGTGTATATGTGTTTTGTGTGTGTAAATACATTTGTGTATATGTGTATATATGTGGCTTTGCGCATGCGTTGTAATGTATTTTTTATGTTTTGGCTATTTAAGTCTCTTCCGCTGTGTTTTTCAGTGTTTTTATGAGTGATGGGCACTTGTTGGACTGATATATGTATTGTGTCCAAATTTGGTGTCAATTCCTCCAGTGGTTTTTGAGTTATGTTAATCCCACAAACTAACATTACATTTTATATCTATCTATCTATCTATCTCTCGGCATTACTTTGCGAACGAAGATTCTTAGGAAAGACTCATCCCACGTTTTCTACAAGCACATTGGTGACTAAAAAGGCCAATCTGAGATAGGCAAGTTTGGTTGCAGAAAGCCCAGCAGAAAGTCTCCTTGGGCGATGTTGTTTCCAAGTTGTGGTTCTTTCTGCGTTGTCGTTTCTCTTCGAGTCCCATTCGGCGTGTCTTCTCGAAAGAGGCCGCAGCATTGTGGATAGTGCGTCTCCATGCCTCCCGATGTGAGGCCAGGGTGGACCATTGTTGGTGATCAATCTGGCTGAGCCTGAAATGTTGTTTCAGTGAGTCTTTATATCTCTTTTTGGGGGCGCCTCTCTTGCGCTGACCCATGGCGAGTTCACCATAGAGTAGTATGGTCTCATATATATATATATACTGTGTGTATATATATATATATATATATATATATATATATATATATACACACACACACACACACACACACACACATATGAGACCATATATATATATATATGGTTTTTCATATCTATGGTTGCCTGGCCATCTGTCTGGAGAGCTTTGATGGTGTCTTCTTGCATGGTAGAAGAGGGTTGGACTGGATGGCCCCTTGGGGTCTCTTCCAGATTTGTGGTATCTATCGTATGTGTGCGTGCAAGTCTATCCTATCTATGGCTGGCTGGCCATCTGCCTAGAGGACTTTGTTGGTGTTTTCTTGCCTGGCCTGCCTCCCCCTGCCCACCCAAGCCTCTTGTCTCACCTCAGACTTGCAGACTGCCTCCTTAGCCTTCTCCATAGAGTCCTTTCCAAAAACCCTTTGACCTCTCTTCCCTCCTTCTCCTTTCCTTCCCATCAGTGAGGCAACCATCACTTGTGGCATCCCGTTGCAGATGTTAGTCTTAGAACCTTCGCAATTGCTTGGCCGTCCAGCAGATGGTGATGTGTTTTGAAATGAAACATGGTTTTACCTGCCACAGGTGTGCCATCTGTATAATAGTAGGTATGAGGGTTGTATGTTTATGTGCATGTGTGTATAGTTTCTGATATCTATGGCTGCCTGGCAATCTATCCGGAAAGCTTTGATGGTGTCTTCTTGCATGGTAGACATTAAGTCTAGTCATGTATGACTCTGTGGGGTGGTGCTCATCTCTATTTCTAAGCCGAAGAGCTGGGGAATGTGGCGCAGCACACATCTGCATAAGATCTCTCTGACCAATAGGTCTTGAGTTCGAGCCCTGCCTGGGTCAGGGTGGGTGCTCGACCTTTAAGTGTAGCCTGCTGTCGACCTTTGCGGCCCGAAAGACAGTTGCATCTGTCAAGTAGGAGATAAAAGTACCACAATAAGTGGGGAGGCAAATTTTGACTGAATTATGAGACCATTAAAGAACTCCAGGAAAGCTGAGGAATGCTGAAAGAGCAGCAAGGGACGCTGGAAAAGCTGAGAGACGAGGAGTGCGTCAGCTCCCCCTGGTGGCCAGAGTTTCCCTCTGTTCATCTATATGTGTGTATGTGGAAAACGGCAGGGATTGTCTGCTTAGTATGTGTACCTGTAATCCGCTCTGAATCCCCTTCGGGGTGAGAAGAGCGGAATATAAATAAAGTGTATTATTATTATTAGTGTATTATTATTATATTGTCCACCTTCCATCAAATATTATGGTGATGAAACATATTTTAAATGAAAGCAGTGACATTTTTTTCCAAAGAGAAAGACTTTGTAATCCAAAATCGGCAGCCAAAGAGGCTGGGATATTTGTAATCCAAGGATCGGATGATCCGGGTGCGGTGTATCTTCCCAGGAGATAGAGGGAGATGGGCGTGTCTGGGAGTCGCTCGCAGTGAGAGCTACTGGACGCGGAAGAGAGAGATACCTTCCTCCGTGCTGATGCTGGTGATGGGGAAATGCCAACGGTCAACTGGTGCTAGAAATCCTAGGCCAAAAGGGGTCCATTTCACCCAAAGCGGGTTTTATCAAGGCGTGGCATAGGCCAGTGTTTCTCAACCAGTGTGCCGTGGCACACCAGTGTGCCGTGACGGACCTCCTGCTGTGCCGCGAGAAAGCTCTCTGCCCCCCTTCCTCCCCCTCCTGCCGAACTCCTGCTGCTTGGGGGAGGAAGGCCGGGCGGTGGCGAAGAAAAAGAAGGGGCCGGGCGCTGCCTCCTTTGGCTGTTTCCCAGCCAGCCTCCAATCCGCCATGACTCCTGCCATGACTCTCGCCCCTCGCTCACTGAAGCTGCATGGAGGAGGAGCCCCGCCCACTGAAGTCCCTCCACCACTCATGCTCCTCCTCTGTGGGAGAGCTGAAGCTGGGGGAGGGGGCGGGGCATGGCACGGCCTGGCTCCACCTCCTCCTCCTGGCTTCGGCACTCCCAGCAGCTGCTCCAGCCTTGAGGGGACAGTGCCAAGCCAACATTGTGTTGGCTCTGCCACCGCTGGCTTGACACTTCCCCCTCAAGCCTGGAACAGCTGCTGGGAGAGCTGAAGCTGGGGGGAGGGGGAGGGGCATGGCGCGGCATGGCTCCGCCCCCTCCCCCGGATTCGGCACTCCCAGCAGCTGCTCCCAGCAGGCCACCACCCCCCAGCCGTTCTTTACTGTGTTCGAGTGTCATTTTGTGTCATTTTGGTTGGTGGTGTGCCCCCGGATTTTTTAAATGTCAAAAGTGTGCCGCGGCTCAAAAAAGGTTGGGAAACACTGGCATAGGCAATCATGCAGTCCAGACTTTGAGGTGTAACACAAAATCAATTGGAAAATCAAATGTAAATTCTACCCATACAGCACATAATAGCCCAAAAGAGTCATCATAATAAGGGGATACATACCAAACTGAGTAATTCCATGAACATAGCCCCATACTGAGTAGCAGGGGTGACCAAAAGGTACTAAAGACAGAAGAGGGAGGTCTTTATAGAGATGTTAAATGAGCCCCATGACCAGCATCAGCACGGAGGAAGGCATCTCTCTCTTCCGCGTCCAGTAGCTCTGCGAGCGACTCCCAGACACGCCCATCTCCCTCTGTCTCCTGGGAAGATACACCGCACCCGGATCGTCCGATCCTTGGATTACAAATATCCCAGCCTCTTTGGCTGCCGATTTTGGATTACAACAAATTTGATTTACCCAAGAAGAACTTTAATCAGGAACTGTTCCCATATCGGGGACTCATATGGAACTTTATGCAGTAGGACTATGGGTCGTGTCTTCACTGTGTTCACACTTTTATTTTGTTGATATTTTGAATAATATTTGATATTTCGATACTGATTATATTTGTCTTTTTGCACTCTTGTGTTTGCTTAGTCTGAAACATAGCCTGGCTAGTGTTTACACAATGTGTGTGGAAAATGGCATGGATTGTCTGTTAAGTATGTGTACCTGTAATCCACTCTGAGTCCCCTTCGGGGTGAGAAGAGTAAAATATAAATAAAGTGTATTATTATTATTATTATTATTATTATTATTATTATTATTATTAGACACCTCCTAGGTCATGTGGCCACCATGACTGCATGGAGTGACGTTACTTTCCTGCCAAAGTGATTCCTATTGATCTACTCACATTTGTATGTTTTTGAACTGCTAGGTTGGTAGAAGCTGGGGCTACAGTGGGAGTTCACTCCGCTCCCCAGATTTGAACTGCTGACCTTTTGGTCAGCAAGTTCAGCAGCTCTGTGGTTTAACCTGCTGTGTGTATGTATTTCTATAATTTCTATATCATTGATGTCATGCATTTTAGTGCACAACCCTAATACCCATTTCCGAAAAGCACCGATCTACAAAGGCTCCGTCATATTATTGGGATCCATATTGCACATATTGCACATATTGCAGCATCCGGCACTCCGCTAAGGAGAAGCTCATTGCTACTAAGAGGAAGGAGAGATCAATTTGTATGAAATTGTACAACAGGAAAACCTGGGATCAGGATACACCTAAAGATAGCGCATGCAAACCCCGGGCCACAGGTTGTACCTCCTTGACCTTCTGGAGAGCCAACCATTAATCATCGGAGTGTCTCTTTGAACTCTGGAAATAGATACGGCTAAATCAGTTCAGATTATTTGAAAGAGGCACTTAAAAATTAATGTAGCCATTTTTCTAATCTCATTTCGAACTATTTGAATCAGTGTTTCTCAACCTTCCTAATGCTGCGACCCCTTGATATGGTTACTCATGTTGTGGTGACCCCCAACCATAACATTATTTTCATTGCTACTTCATAACTGTCATTTTGCTCCTGTTATGGATCCTAATGCACCGGGACTGTGGCGCAGTTGGCTGGGAGTCAGCTGCATAAGATCTCTACTGACCAGAAGGTCATGAGTTCGAAGCCTGCCCGGGTCGGGGTGAGCTCTCGACCAAATTGTGTAGCTTGTCATCGACCTTTGAAACCCAAAAGACAGTTGCATCTGTCAAGTAGGAAATTTAGGTACCACTTTATGGGGAGGCTAATTTAACTGATTTACGAGGCCATAAAATCTCCAGGAAGTATGTGAAGAATGAAGGAATGCGACAGCTCCCCCTGGTTGGCCAGAAGCTGGAATGTTGGATAGCCTCTGAGTGTCTGTCTATATATGTTGTGTGTCTATGGCAATGAATGTTTGCCTGTATTTGTACATTGTAATCTGCCCTGAGTCCCCTGCAGGGTGAGAAGGGCGGAATATAAATGATGTAAATAAATAAATAAATATTTTTATTCACTGGACCACATTTGGCACAAATATTTGATACGCCCAAATTTGAATACTGGTAGGGTTGGGGGGATTGATTTGGGAGTTGTAGTTGCTGGTAATTGTAGTTCACCTACAATCGAAGAGCATTCTGAACTCCACCAACAATGGAATTGAGTCAAACTTGGCACAGAGAACTCCCGTGACCAATAGAAAAATACTGGAACGGTTCGATGGCCATTGTCCTTGAGTTTTGTTTGAGCACTGTGGACTCAAACAAAGATGGATCTGGACGGAAATTGGCACAAATACTCAATATGCCCAAATGTGAACACTGATGGAGTTTGGGGAAAATAGACCTTGACATTTGGGAGTTGTAGTTGCTGGGATTTATAGTTCACCTACAATCAAAGAGCATACTAAACTCCACCAATTATAGAATTGGGCCAAACTTCCCACATAGAACCCCCATGGCCAACAGGAAATACTGTGTTTTCTAATGATCTTTAGCGACCCCTCTGACACCCCCTTCGTGATCCCCCTAGGGATCTCGTCCTCCAGGTTGAGAAATGCTGTACTATGTATTTTACCACTATGTATTTTACCCCAATTAATTCAGTTTATTTGGGTGGATGGGAAGGGAAGATGGAGCACTTTTAATTTTGCATTTTGGTATTTGAATTTAAATTAGAATCAAATACCCAAGCATAAGCCTCCGATGAGAACTCAATATGATATTTGCTTTCAGAGCTGATTTTCCCCCCCTAATGGTGCAGAAAAATCCAGTTTGCTGGTTGCCGTGTTTAAGTTCAGATGAATAGCTAATGCTTTCACAAAGCAAAGCGAAAACTGTAGTAGTAGTAGTAGTGGAAATAATGATGATGATGTAGTGTCGCTTTGTGAGACCCTTCCCTCCCCACAGCCTGAAATACACCGATATACCATTTATGAAAGCTTCTTTTGAATTTTTGTTTTGGCTTCTCTTCATCCGCAGAGTCAATGTGACTAGAGTAAGGCAGTCTACAAGATTCAGAAAATATGCCTGCCTCAACGTACATTGTACTGTGGGGTCCCGCAGGGTTCAGTACTGTCCCCTATGTTGTTCGACATATACATGAAGCCGTTGGAGGAGATCATCCGGAGTTTTGGGGTACGGTGTCACCTGTACGCAGATGATGTCCAACTCTGTCACTCCTTCCCACCTGCTACTAAGGAGGCTGTTCAAGTCCTGAACCGATGCTTGGCCGCTGTAACGGACTGGATGAGAGCTAACAGATTGAAACTAAATCCAGACAAGGCAGAGGTAGGTTACTCCTGGTCAGTCGAAAGGCTGAACAGGGTATAGGGGTACAGCCTGTGCTTGATGGGGTTACACTTCCCCTGAAGGCGCAGGTTCCCAGTCTGGAAGTGATCCCCGACTCATCGCTGAGCCTGGAACCCCAGGTCTCGGCGGTGGCCAGGGGAGCTTTTGCACAGCTCAGGCTTGTGCGCCAGCTGCGCCCCGTATCTTGGGAAGTCAGACTTGGCCACGATGGTCCACGCTCTGGTTACATCCTGTATAGACTACTGCAACGCTCTACGTGGGGTCGCCTATGAAGACTGCCCGGAAGCTGCAATTAGTCCAGCGCGCAGCAGCCAGACTACTAACGGGAGTGGGGTACAGGGAGCGCACAACTCCCCTGTTGCGCCAGCTCCACTGGCCGCCAATTAGCTTCCGAGCACAATTCAAAGTGCTGGTGTTAATCTACAAAACCCTATACGGTTCCAGCCCCGTTTACCTGACTGAACGTATTCTCCCCTATGAAACTTTAAGAGTGTTAAGATCGTCTGGAGAGGCCCTACTCTCGGTCCCACCACCTTCGCAGGCGCGTTTGGTGGGGACAAGGGACAGGGCCTTTTCTGTGGTGGCCCCCCGGCTGTGGAATTCCCTCCCAAATGAAATTAGATCCGACCCCTCCCTCCTGACTTTTAGGAAGCGGGTGAAAACGTGGCTGTGCAATGAGGCCTTCGCAGAATGAAGGAGGAGATCGCGAATATATGGATTAAGTTGGATTTGATTTTACTTTGGCGAAAGGCTTTTTAAATGTATTTATTGTATTGTATTTTATTGTAAATTTTATTGTAAATTTATGATGTTTTTAGATTTTAAATGTTAGCATTGAATACTTGCTGTTTGCCGGTCTGAGTCCCTCTTCGGAGGTGAGAAGGCCGGGGTGTAAAAGTTTTAAATAAATAAATAAATACATGTTGTGGCGATCCGGTAACTTGGGCTTAACCTCATGCGCTGTGTTTATATTTCAGCTGCAGAAGCCAGTCCAAGATGAAGCCTCCTGTCTTTTTGGTCCTTGCGATTTCGGCTGTCTTCAGCACAACTGTGAAGCTGGTATCCAAGAGAAATTCAGGTAAGTCGTTTTCCTTTTCAAGCCAAATTTTCTTTGGATGCGTTGTTCACTAAAGCTACTTATTACACATGGAAGACGGGACATTTCAAAGTTTTGTTGCTTTTGGTAGAAGAGTTTCGTGTCTTTGGTTCCAAACTGCCTTGCATTGATTGGGAGGTACTGTATATTTTGCCATCAAACCCATCATTGTATTTAGCACCATAAACTTATTTTCAGTTTTCTGTTCTGTGTATGATGATGACGACTAAACATAAGGCAATGTTTAAAAAATTCAGAATGGAGACAATCGTATCAAGGTATTGATATTTCAGTTACTGCTACAACTGATCCATGGTCCCTTATTTCCCACTGTTCTGTTGTTTTTGGCTTTTGCTGAATCTTCTGGACCAAACTCCTTTTTAAGAAGTCTGGATTACAATGAAATGCTTTTTAGGTAGGAAAAAGTGTTCAGAAGACGACATGTGGCAATTGACTTACCTCCAAAAGACGTAGGAGCTTTTTGGCCAACCCCAAGTCTGGATACAATGTACTTTTAGATTGAAAATGTTGTGGCAATGTGACCATTGCGTACTTTGTATGAGTGAAGCTATGGGATGGGCTTTGACAACCTTATGTGGCTTACTGGTTGGATCTCAGCCCTAATGATGTAACCACATCCACCTGTGTATCCCTCTATGTAGCTAGACTAGATTCGCTTTGCCCTTGCTGATCCCAGCCCTAGAGGTTACCTTTTGTGAAGTTCCTGTATTCCTGCCAATTGGTATGTGTATTATATATTATATATTGGTTTATGTTGATGCCCTTGCCTTCTGCCTTGGTACAGTAAGCTTATTGTTGGAGATTATTCATGCAGATGGTCCTCTAGCACCAAAAAGGAGTTTTTGATGTAATTCCTGGCAGTACAATTCCAAGGAGGAGCATCCCGATGATCTGGTAATGCCCTGAGGAAGCGTCAAGTCGACGCGAAACGGCCCTTGGCTTCCTCGCAATGTGAGCCATAGGTGTGTTTTCCAGCTCGGCTCACACAGGGACGATCGCTACTTTTGCTCCCTGCCTGTGTATTAGCGAATCATTCAGACCATGATTTGCTCCCCGCTCGTGTACTATTGAATCATTCAGACTATGAGTTGACCGGGCATGTCTACAAACTTGCTTCACTGCCTTCAGTTGATTAAGCTGCTCCCATGCTTACTCCTTTGAACCTTTATATTGATATTGACCTAATGAATGTACTGAATGCTATATTTTAAACTGCGATTCTCCCCATTATGTATAACCTTGCATTGTGTAGAACTGAGATTATCTCCATTTTGTAGAACGTAACTTTGTGTAGAATGTGACCTTTTACCTTACTTTGTGTAGAACTATATATCCCCACGCACTGGACCCTGCTGGGTTTGAGGAAATCCCCTTTATCCCATGTTATCTAGTCCACATTAGGGACTTTGCTCCCATATTAACCTGTATTGTACCTATGATGTGTGCTTGAATGAATCCTATGTTATATTTCGCTTAAGTTAAAACTATATGTGATTCAGTGACACACTTTAATTAGTAGGAGCCTTTTGTTTGGGGATTCCCCTCTTTGGATTTGCATATCCATTCATTTTTGCTTTGTTTACACAATAAGCTTCCCCCCCCCCCCAGGGGCGGACCTACCTATTCTGAGGGGGTAAGTGGAAAAAAAATTTGGGCCCCCCCCGGTGGCTCCCGAGCACGAGTCACGCTCTGGAGCCCAGTGCGCATGCGCAAATTTCCACGCATGCATACTGGCTCCAAAGTGGGAGGCGCGCTTTGGAGCCAGTACGCATGCGTGGAAATTTACGTGCATGCGCAGAAGCTACTACAGGCGCCGTAGCGGCTGTAGAAGCTTCTGCACATGCGTGAAAAGTGCCAGTGCACAGGCGTGGGCGAGGCGCTGCTGGCCGGTTGCAGAGGGGCTGGGCCGCGCGGGGCGGCGGGGCGGGGAGGGCGCGGTGGCGCCCCTCCCAGGTGACGACGCCCCTCCCAGGTGGCGACGCTCTACACATTTGTGTAATTGGCATAACGCTTCCACCAGCCTGTTTCTCCCTTTTCCTTGTTTTTTTGCTAGAGTAATGGGTGGCATGGGCAGGATATGGTTGGATCTTTATAGTCAACCAGGCATTCATAGGCAGTGCTTCCGGAAGATTATCTTTTACACTTTATGTTGTGGCTGGAGGAGAGGAGTGAAAATACTGCTTTTGCTCCTTTCCTTAGGCTGGGTGTATTTGCCCTTACGGAATAGGCTCCGAAGCCTTTTACATAGGGACGAGTTACTATTACATATCAGCTCTCATTTGCTGATTACTCTGGTTGGATTGAAAAAAATGTGACCTTTGAATTTAACCCAGAACATCACAGCCATATAACGCAGAACATCAAGGCAGAAAATCTCACAATATCTGCTTAGAACTGGGTTTTTGGAGTCCACACTGCCATATATTCCAGCTCAAAGCAGAAAACGTGGGATTTTATTCGGCTGTGTAGAAGGGGCTTCTTTATTTCCCATCTTTCCCTGCATAAGTATATCCTCATGAATAATAGTATATTAAGCTGCCCATGAGAGGGTTAATGCATCCCTTTTGATATTAGAGTGATTTATGAGCCTCCTACAGCTTCTCTCCAAATAAGCTGGACTTTGAGGCATCACTGCATTTGAATATGTAGTAGAAATGCCCAATTGATTTGAATCCATATTTTTTTCCTGCTGGGTGAAAAAGCTGTTATGAAGAATAGGAGTATCATGTGGTGAAGGATTGGAAGTATGGAGAATATAACTTCCTGCCGGGAAGCACAGGAATTGTGCAAGGAGAGTATTCCTTATCCAAAATGTTTGGGGCTAAAAATTCCACTTCCGAGGATATCCGAGCAATGGCTTAAAAAGGTTCAGAATCTAAACATGGTGCATCAGAAACCTGTTTGGATGTGCTAGACCAGTGATTTTCAACCTTTTTTGAGCCGCGGCACATTTTTTACATTTACAAAATCCTGGGGCACACCACCAACCAAAATGACACAAAATGACACTCTTACACAGTAATACATATAGTTAATAAGTTTTAAAATGTATTTATACACTCACTTAGTGTGAAACCTGGGCCTGTTTCGATGAACACAACATAGATATCCTGGCAGGAATTACCTGGCAGAAAGACACACTTGAAGCTCTTGCTCAACAGCTGTCAGTCTCTCTCTGTTTTTAGTTTTTATCATAGTCAAGCTTGAGAAGCTCATCTCACACAGATGTGTGGTTGAAAATGGAGCAATGTCAAAATAGCTTTGTTGGCCAGAATGTCACTTGACGTGCAGCTGAAGAACTAACTCTAATTTTGTTTACTTAGCTGTGTCTGAGCAAATCCAAGATGGCGCAACCATAGCAGTCTTGTGTCATTTCTTAGGTGACACGAGAGTGCTATGGTTCCATTTCTTAAAGGGACAGATGTGCCTTATAGTTTATATATGAATGAAGTCTCTCACGACACACTAGTGTTCCGCAGCACACTGGTTGAAAATCGCTGTGCTAGACCTCTGAAAAAACTTACAACATCTGAGAGATCCTCTCCTAAAGCACAATCCTAGAAGTTATGTGTCCTATATATACCTTATATACATAGCTTAGACGTAATTTTATGCAATATTTGAAACCAATTTGTTTGTGTACATTGAACCATCAGAAAACCAAAATGTCACTATTTCAGCTATCCTTGAGCAAACCTGGAGTATTTTGGAATTGTAGGTAAGATACTTGTAGATTTTGTCTCACTGTGGAAAGAAGAGTTTGTTACAGAATATGGATATGTACTAGCTAAGTATTTGCAAGAATCATCTTCTGTTTGGATGTGTGTTGAGGAAGAACACCTGTATAATTAAGCAATTAAGCTTGAGCCACTCCCTGCATGGAGTATATCATAGGGAGTGTTACCTTGATGTGTTTGTGTGAGGAAGGAGATTATGAAGACTGTAGTTCATGGAGAGACTGATGGCAATTCTACCATGGACTTATTACAGGACTTGCTGAAGTTCTGGACCATTTAATACAGGACTCCTTGCACCATTGAAGAAGCTGATAATGCATGGTTGTAATGCATTGGACATTGTGTGAGTTATTATCTGCAATGGACTAAGTTTATTTTCACGGCTGGTTTTTTTAGTTAAAGCTGAAATGTATCTCTGCTTACTAAAGAGTAAAAGTTTGTTTTTCCATTTACTCTGACTCTGTGTGAATTGACAGAGGGCTGGAACTGGGAAGACTGCTGATAAGCTTCCACATAGACTGACCAACCGCAACAGAGTTGTAAGTACAGGTGTTTGCGTGTGTATGGGTGATATTCAAGAAGACACTGACACAAGAAGTTGGACTAAAATATGGCCACAACTCATTTTATTGATAACAGGAAGAAGGGTTGGCGGCCATGCATGGGTCCTGGATCGGGGGTCGGACAACCGCTGCTGTCCCAAGATACTTACATCCCTGGGTGCCACCAGCACACCGCCGGTTCCCACCAGTTTGGCACCCCAGGGGACCTGGCGTTATCCCCCCATCCAACCAGGGGTGATACACCACCCCGATCCAGGGGCCATGCCACACGCCAAACACAGAGTTGTGACAAGATAAACATGGAACAACAGCAAGATCAGCTACCAAAATACAGAGCAAGATGAACATCAAACAACAACAAGATGAGCTAAAAATTCAAAGCCATGCTACATGCAGGGGGGGGGGGGTGGAAAAGCTGATGCATGCCCAGTGCCTGCTGGTAGGCTTCGGGCAGCCTTAAGTAGGCTGCCCAGGTGAAAGAGAGGGCTGACCCCAACTGCGGGCTTGACCAGGGCGGGGCCAGCCTCACCATTGGCCAGCTGGCTCTGGTGGTGGGAAAATCTCCCCCCACCCAGGGGGCTTCTGGGAGGAAGAATCCCCCTTCCGCTCCAAAATGGCGGCAAGGACACCCAGCGCCGCAATCTGCTCGGCCCGGTAAGTCGGGCCTAGCCATAAATCTTAGTTTGAGCCAGCCTTATTTGTTGGCTCACAGAGTGTCACAAGTGTCACAATCTCAGCCACCCATATGGACAATTTTGGATTTTAGGGGTAAATTGGAATTCCAGATCAGGAATGCTCAACTTGTAGTGTAACACAACCCCTTTTGTCAGTCACGTAAGGAGGTAATTTCCAGTACATTTTGCAAGAGATTTGCTACTCGGTACAATGGCTGCCAGAATGTGCTCGCCCGGGCACAACTATGCCCTGAATACAAAGGGCCACTGGTTGGTTGTCACTGGGCATGTTGCCTCCGTACTCTTTTCCTTGTACTTTGCACATCACTCTTCCAGATCTTGGTTTCTGTGTATTGGAGAATTTTAACTTTCATAGGTGATGTATCGGGCCCACTGATCAGTGCAAACATCCCAGCACCATGGTGGTTCCTTCCCCCACCAGCAGAAGTGCTACCTGGTGCAGAACCATTGATTTCCCCTCGAATACTGTCATGTTTAAAATGGATTTTCAATGTCCCTGAGATTTTAAGGCGGCGCTTTGAAGCATAAGTAATGAATGTGTCCTTTACAGGGAAAGCATCTTCCACTTGGAGGCCTGTCTCCAAATTGCTCAGTGGCACGCATGAAGGGGATTTACTCTTGTGTACCATGTCAAGGCCTCCGTTGGGGAGGAAGGAACATATAGGGAAGTGTTCAAAGGGCACACGTTTCCACTGTAAAAAAACCAGGGACTGGAGAAGGAATTAAGGTGTTTCATGGACCTTAATTCAACAAACCATTCGGATTTATTCCAGTATAAATCTTATTATATATGCTAGAAAAAAAGATCCAGTAATGGGTGTGGGATGTTTGATACTGTATATCCATTAGAGCGGTGCGATCAATGAAAAAAAAAGTTCCAAAACTATTTACAACATTAGGGCATTTCATTTCTAAACTGTTTCTAAAGTGCCGTTGGTGAAAATATTGTTGCCATAATGAAAAACTATTTTAAAAAACCTATAAGAGCGATATCCTGGAATTTTCTATATTCTCTCTCTCTCGGCATTACTTTGTGAACAAAGATTCTTAGGAAGGACTCATCCCACGCTTTTTACAAGCGCATTGATGACTAAAAAGGCCAATCTGAGATAGGCAAGTCCAGTTGCAGAAAGCACAGCAGAAAGTCTCCTTGGGTGATGTTATTTCCAAGTTGCGGTTCTTTCTGCGTTGTCGTTTCTCTTTGAGACCCATTTGGCGTGTCTTCTCGAAAGAGGCCACAGCATTGTGGATAGTGCGTCTCCCTGCCTCCCGATGGGAGGCCAGGGTGGACCATTGTTGGTAATCAATCTGGCCGAGCCTGAGATGTTGTTTCAGGGAGTCCTTATATCTCTTTTTGGGGGCACCTCTCTTGCGCTGACCCGTGGCGAGTTCACCATAGAGTAGTATCTTTGGGAGGCGGTGGTCCTCCATCCTAGAGATGTGCCCTGCCCAGCGCAGCTGTGTTCTCAATAGCATGGCCTCAATGCTGGTGATCCCTGCTTGCTCAAGGACAGCAAAATTAGTCACATAGTCGGTCCAGTGTATATTTAGGATTGTGCGAAGACAGCACTGATGAAAGCGTTTGAGGAGTCATAGGTGTTGGCGATAGGTGACCCATGTTTCAGACCCATAGAGGAGAATAGACAGTATGATAGCTCTGTACACACTGATTTTGGTGCTTTGCCTCAGGTGCTTCTTACTCCAGACTCTTTTGTGAAGCCTTCCGAATGCACTCTATGCCTTTGCTAATCTGTGATCTATCTCTTTATCAATCTTGGCATCTGAAGAGATGATGCTTCCCAGGTAGGTGAACTGCTGAACAGACTTAAGCACAGATTCGCCTGTGCACGAGGGGATGATGGTGTTCTTCCTGTGGTGCGGGCTGGTAGAGGACTTCCATTTTCTTCAGGCTGACTTCCAGCCCAAACAGCTCTGCAGCTGTTGCAAAGCAGGATGTGAGGCGCTGCAGAGCTGCTTCTGAATGAGCGACAAGGGCAGCATCGTCAGCAAAAAGCAGCTCACGGATTAGATAGTTTAGAGTCTTAGTGCGAGCCCTCAGACGGCTTAAGTTGAACAAGCTACCATCAGTCCGATAGCGTATATATATGCCATCTTCTTCTTCGAGGTCTGCCATAGCCCTTTGGAGCATCATGCTGAAGAAGATTGTAAAGAGGGTTGGTGCAAGAACACAACCTTGTTTCACTTCATTACTTATTAGAAAGGGCTCCGAGAGAATTTTCTATACAGTGGCACAAGATAGCAGGGGAGCTCTCTGTCCCCCTCCGAACTTTCAGAAATATTCATACATCTACTGATTTTACTGATTTAAAAAAAGTTTAGACAAAACTGTTTTTATTCTAGCCACAACAGCTATTTCCTTAAATGTTTCTCTCTCATATGTCCACTTGTCTTCCCAAGAGATTTACATGATTTTGCGGAAGCAACACTGATGGAATTGTTACAGGAGTTGAGTGTGACGTCCATGTTTAGCAGGATTGGGAGGGCAATAGCTTTATAAACAAACCCCATGGTTTCCCTACGGATGTCCCAGTCCTCAAACACTCTCTGCTTCATGCAGAAAAATGCTGCACTCGTAGAGCTCAAGTGATGTTGTATTTCAGTGTCAATGTTTTATTTATTTATTTATTATTTGGTTTTGTATTCCGCTTTTCCCTGCAGGCTCGGGGTGGGTCACAACATATAAAACCGGCGGCATGTGGTGGCCATGCAGCCGTACAATAAAACAGTAAAATATTAAAACATTAAAACAATACGAGTCACATCGCGAGGTATTAAGAAACGCATACATTTCCTGAAACCCGAGACGCCAGTATATTAGGCAATTGTAAAGACAGTCACCCTGTCCGGTGGTCTAATCAAAGGCTAATTTGAACAGCATGGTCTTAACCGCCCTCGAAGGGGATTAGATCTTGTATGGTCCGGATATCACTTGGCAGGGAGTTCCATAGCACCGGAGCTGCTACGGAAAAAGCTCTCTGCCTGGTTGTGGACAGATGGCAGGAGCGGATTGTTGGCACCAACAACAGATTTTGTTCCTCTGAATGTAGTGATCTCGGGGGAATGTATGGGGCAAGGCGGTCCCTCAGGTACGCAGGCCCTAGGCCGTACAGGGCCTTAAAGGTTAACACCAACACCTTGAAAACAATTCTGTGCTCCATAGGAAGCCAGTGCAGTTGCCGGAGAGTGGGCCTAATGTGCTCCCTTGCCGGCGTTCCCGCTAGCAAACGAGCAGCGGCATTCTGCACTAGCTTGAGCTTCCGGATTGTCGCCAAGGGAAGACCTACGTAGAGGGCGTTACAGTAGTCCAACCTCGAGATGACCGTCGCTTGGATCACCGTGGCCAGATCGTGCCTGGACAGGTAGGGTGCCAGTCGCCTAGCCTGTCGTAGGTGTAAGAACGCCGTCTTGCTGACCACGTCTTGCTGACTTTTATGGAGAAGTAGCTGCCAAGGGAGCAGGAATTGTTAACATTTTCTAATGTCACACCATGAAACTGGCATTGCTGGTGACTGCTGGAAGAGCACTTTGGTTTTCTCACTGATCAATGATAAAATATAATAATAATAAATGCTGACCACTGAAAAACCTGGCATTCATGGTATTCATGGGTCTCCTTCGAATCTCCTTGTAGAGAGAAAAGCAGGTATAAATAAACATAATAATAATAAATTTAAAAAACAAAATATGGATCGTTGATGTTGCAATCCCAGGTGACAGCAGGATTGAAGAGAAACAACTGAAAGGCTGACACGATATGAGGATTTAGCACCGGGAATATGGCACAGCTGGTTAAGTGTCAGCTGCATAAGATCTCTCTGACCAGTAGGTCATGAGTTCGAGGCCTGCCCGGGTCGAGGTGGGTTCTCGACCTTGAGTGTAGCCTGCTGTCGACCTTTGCAGCCCGAAAGACAGTTACATTTGTCAAGTAGGAGATAAAGGTACCACATTAAAGTGAGGAGGCAAATTTTGACTGATTTATGAGGCCATTAAAAAAGAACCCAGGAATCGCTGAGGAACAACAAGGGACGCTGGAAAACGCTGAGAGATGAGGAGTGTGTCAGTTTCCCCTGGTGGCCAGAAAGTTTGCCTCTGTTCGTCTATATATGTGTGTAATATGTCAAAATGTATGTACTATACTGTACTGTGATAAAAGTCACATGTTTATATGTCATATGTTGAACTGCAGGGTGGAGAATGTGTCCTCCCCCCGCCACGCGGACCCTGAAGCCTTGATCCTGATCCTTACCGACCCAAATCTTCTGGAGGAGCCTCCTCCCTGCCTGCCTGCCTGTCTGCCTGATGGTTGCAAAGGTCCTGGGCTGCCCCCCTCCCCGAAGATGTGCCCTCAAGGGCAGAGGCTCCCTGAGGGGGCGGGTCCATTGCCAAACGAGAGCGGAAGGGCTCCCCTCCCTCCCCACCCATGTTTTGTTAATAGAAGTCACGAGGAAAGACTGACTGACATGGGCAACTCACCATGTCAGACTCCGGCAAGAAAGACCCTCCCTCAGGACTGCTTCCTCCCCGCGCAACCCATTCAGGACACACACACACACTTGTAAGGGTCATTATTTGCACAAAGCAGAGAGTTCCCCTGGTGAACATTAGGCTCTCTCTCTCTCTCACACACACACAGTCAGGAAGCTCTTCCTCCCTCCCTCCCTCCCAAGAAGCAGAGCCCCCCACATGGCAGGCCTTCTTCTCCTTCCCAGCCAAGGGAGCAGCCAAGGGCCATGGGGACAGCCTCCCCAGGAAAGATGGAGGGAGGGGACCAGCCAGGCCGGGGCACCTACCCGCACGCCATTCACTCCCTCCCTCCCTCCTCAAAGGAGGCCATGTCCAGAAGGGAGGGAGGGAGAATAGGGCCAACTCCTTGGGATTGGACCCGGGGACAGAGCCAGGCACCCTCCCCACAACTCCCCCTTGGCATTCGCAAGCTCCGAGAGTTGGGAGAGACCCCAGGGGCCGGCCACGGCGTTTTTATTTGTTTCAACATTATTTTTGGTCCGTGATCTGCGCCCCCCTTGGCTTGCACCCTTAGGCCATGGCCTAGGTTGACCTTATGGGTAATCCAGGCCTGATTTTCAAGGGTTCCCTCATTTTACAAGGTCTAGATTTACAAATGGTTCCCCAAACATTGTCTATACTTTTTTCTTCTTGCTTGCCTTGCTTTAAATCTTCCCTCTTTCCTGGACTTTAGATCTAATGTTATGATCAAGTGGCTGGTTCGCCAAGTCATTACATGCTTGTTGTATAGAAACCGTCGGTGGGTCAACAGTGGTCTTTGGTGTTTACTCAGCTAACCCACGTGCGGACAAAAACGTCTAGTGTGGTGTATGGCTTTCTTACTGGCAGATCAAAATAGCATCTGATGGGCCAAAGCAAATGAATGGATGACTTCACCGGAAAACAACAGAGACTTTTGCACTCGCTTTGTCCCAGGGGAGAAAGAGAGGCACATTCGCAAGGCAGCCGGTGTTGACCCAGGATAAACTTGGGAAACAGTGCAGGCTTTATGAAGTTATGACGTGATCGGGTCAAGCAGAGCAAAAAAGGCCTTTGTAGTTTCTCCTCAAGTTATTAGGGGGAATTAAAGAAGCGGGACTCATTTTTCTCTTAAGCACTGTTTGTGGTCCAGCTTGTAAGAAAGCAATTTGTCATTAAAAAAAAAGCCTTTCAGTTCCATGCCTTGGATGGCTGAGGTCAGCTTTCATTGTGTACTTTGCTGGATGAGTCTCCTGGACACTGGGATAATATTATTCGGGCTTTCACTTGAGGTTTGTAATCTGTAATCGTCACCCTGATGTATGCAGTATTAACTCTGCTTAATGTAGTCTTCAGTATCTTTGCTTAAAGCAGTCACATCAAAAGGCGATTTGGTAGGAGAAGAACAAGATCAAGAACTACCTTGTATATGAACTAGATCAATGTTTCTCAACCTTCCTAATGCTGCGACCCCTTCATACAGTTCCTCATGTTGTGGTGGCCCCTAACCATACATTATTTTCATTGCTACTTCATAACAGTAATTGGGAGGGGGGGTTGATTTTGTAATTTGGAAGTTTTAGTTGCTGGGATTTATAGTTCACCTACAATCAAAGAGCATTCTGAACTCACCAATAATGGAATTGAACCAAACTTGGAACACAAAACTCCCATGACCAACAGCAAATACTGGAAGGGTTTGGTGGCCATTGACCTTGAGTTTGGGAGTTGTAGTTCACCTACATCCAGAGAGCACTATAAGAACATAAGAACATAAAAAGAGCCATGCTGAATCGGGCCTCAGCCCATCTAGTCCAGCATTCTGTGTCACACAGTGGCCCACTAGTTGTACACAGGGATCTCTAGCAGAAAGGAGGCAAAACCCTCACCTGCTCCCGACCCCCACAACCAGTACCGGGGAAAATCCTGCCTGCCTCCATCAACACAGAGGTGGCACTTGGATGTCCATTTCAGTAGCTACTGATTCCCTTGGTATCCATGAATCTGTCTAATCCTGCCTTGAACCTGTCCAGGCTGACAGCTGTCACAACCTCCTCTGGAAGTGAGTTCCATAACCCAATGACCCTCTGGGTGAAGAAATATTTCCCTTTATTAGTCCTAACTTTCCTATCTTGGAGCGTTAGGGAGTGCCCCCTAGTCCTAGTGTTGTGTAACAGAGAAAATATTTTTTCTTTATTCACCTTTTCTATCCCATGCATGATTTTATACACTTCGATCAAGTCACCTCTTAAACGCCGTCTTTCAAGGCTGAAAAGACCACTATAGACTCAACAATGATGGATCTGGACCACACTTGACACGAATCCTCAATATACCCAAATGTGAACTCTGGTGGAGTTTGGGTAAATAGTTCTTGACATTTGGGAGTTGTAGTTGCTGGGATTTATAGTTCACCTACAATCAAAGAGCCCCTTGCATCCTACACAGAACCCTCATGCCCTGAAGGAACTAGCTGGCCTGAGCCTCTATCCCACCTCACACACTCTCCCTCACCCACACATGCGCATCATGCTGCCATGCGTCAAGCACGTCTGCTCTCCCCTCCCCACTTGGAGTCTCAGTATCAGCCCTCCCCTTGGCTGGGAGGCCTGCCAATCACAGCAGAGGAGAACTTTAGGTGGGAGAATTCGCAGTCTGTTTCCAAAAAGAAAGAGAAGGAAAAGCGGAGAGATCTTCAACCTTCTCTGCCAAAGGGCTTCTTAAGACCATCAGAAATATATATTTTCTGATGGTCTTTGGCGACCCCTCTGAAACCCTCTCGCGACCCCCCTGGGGGTCCCGACCCCCAGGTTGTGAAACACTGAACTAGATGTTAGGCATGTGCAATCGATACAAAATGTTTCAAAAGTCATTACAAAATTAGCGGGCAATGGTGTTTAGTTTCTAAAGTGTTTCTAAAGTATTGTTAGTGAAACTTTCATTATTTATTTATTTATTTATTTATTTACTACACTTCTATACTGTCTCTCTCAGCCCAAAGGCGACTCGAGGCGGTGAACAAGCAGCAGCAAGTGCCCACATACAAACACATCATAATATCATCAAAAGAGTCTTATAAAAACATATAAATTAACAGTTAAAAACTACAAAATACAATCTCAGCACATTATTCTTAAAATCGGTTTCCACTGCATCGTCATAATCCGTTGGTCTCAGTTAATTAAAGTTCGTCTGCGAATGCCTGCTCGAACAGCCAAGTCTTGACTTTTTTTAAACGAAATGTCAGGAGGGAGGGGGCCGATCTGATGTCACTAGGAAGGGTGTTCCAAAGCCAAGGAGCCACCACTGAGAAGGTCCTGTCTCTCATCCCCGCCAGGCGCACCTGTAAAGCAGGCGGGACTGAAAGCAGGGCCTCTCCGGATGATCTTAAACATCTTGATGGTTCAGAGAGAGAGATGCATTCGGACAGGTAAGTTGGACTGTTTAGGGCTTTAAAGGCCAAAACCAGCACTTTGAATTGTGCCCGTTAGCAAACTGGTAGCCAGTGGAGCTGGCAAAACAGGGGAGTTGTATGCTCCCTGAGTGCCGCTCCAGTTATCACCATGGCTGCTGTTGGACCATTTGAAGCTTCCGAGCAGTCTTCAGAGGCAGCCCTGCGTAGAGAGCGTTGCAGTAATCTATACAGGATGTAACCAGAGCGTGGACTACCATGGCCAAGTCAGACTTCCCAAGGTACGGCCGCAGCTAGTGTACAAGTTTTAATTGTGCGAATGCACCCCTGGTCACCGCTGAAACCTGGGGTTCCAGGCTCAGCTATGAGTCCAGGATCACACCCAAACTGCGATTACTACAATGAGAGTAATGAAATGTTGTTACTTTTTTGTTGTGGTAATTGCGCAAGGGGCTCCTTTCTCTCATGTTTTATCAGCTATTGGGGTGAAACTTGCTACAATATAATAATAATAATAATAATAATAATAAAAACTTTATTTATATTCTGCTCTATCTCCCCAAAGGGACTCAGGGCAGAATCCAAACATAAAAGGAATACAACAACAATACATCCATACTAACAAAATTTATACACCCCAACATATAAATACGAATTATAACTTAACAAACTAAAATTAAATAAAAAGCACAGCCTGTTATAACAGACATAAGACAAAACGTCAACACATTAACTACTGTTAGCCCATCAAGTTTCAGAATGTTTCACTTATCCACAGATTTTTGAGGAATTTTTATTTTTTTTAAACATTAACAAACTACATGAATTATCTCCTTCAATTTTCTATAGAATCATAGAATCACATTGATCCCATCTACACTGCTATATAAAATCCATATGATCTGCTTTTATCTGGATTATATGACTCTACACTGCCTCATGTAGTGGCTTCAGGGCCGGCGAGATAGCACAGCGGTAACACAGCTGTGCTTGCAATCGGAAGGTTGCTAGTTTGAATCCCCAAGCTGGCTTGAACAACCAGCTATTTGTGTCCTGTCCACTGCCCAACCAAGCAGTTCAACAACCCAGCTGTGAATAAACAACAATTTGGGGACCACGGAAAGTGGGAAAGGATTTTTACACAGACTTTACAATGTCTGAAAAAGTTCAGCTGCTGGGAGAAGGGAGATGCGGAAGTGGTGGAAACAGAGGCTCCCAGCATGAGGATGGAACAACAGCACCCCCTTGTGATGTAAAGGCGCAATGACGCAAGGACATAACAACAATGATGTCGTAATGGAGCATCCACATCCTGTGACGCACACCCTGTATGACGCAGCCAGGAAAGAAGAAATCCTTCTAAAAACTGCACTGTACTGTCTATGTGTAAATTGTATGTCTTCCGACAGGGACTGTCTGTCGTATGTGTATTGTAATCCGCACGGAGTCCCCTTTGGGGTGAGAAGAGCGGAATAGAAATAAACAGTATTATTATTTTTATCATGGGCCATCCAGTCCAAACCCATTCTGCCAAGAAGCAGGAAAATCGCCTTTAAAGCATCCCCAATAGATGGCCACCCAGCCTCTCTTTCAAAGTCTCTAAAGAAGGAGCCTCCGCCACACCCCAGGACAGAGAGTTCCACTGCTGAACAGCCCTCTCTCACAGTTTAAAAGTTTCTGAGCAACTCCTCATAGACATGACAATGCAAACCTCCACAAAACAGCACAGTTTTGCCCTTGTAACTCTTCCTGTTCTCCTGTTTCCAAATAAACACATTTCCCCTGTTTTTAAAAACAATCCACCACTTTTGTTTTCTTTTGAGATAGACATGTTTGCTCTGGGTTTCAGTAACCTGTATTGGAATTGGACAATGCATCCTTTTGCTTTAGATTCTGTCCACGGACGCTCCGAATGGCCCCCATTAAACAGAATCGTGGCTCGGTTTGCTTTCCTTTCTTGAAGCATCCCGTACCAGATTGATGATGTTTTTAAAGAGCACCTCCTTAAGGGGCTATTAGTTTATGCAAAAATAACATTCCCTCTTCTACGTCTAAAAATATTTCCTAACAACCTAAACAAAATTTAAGGAGTTGAAATTACCTTTCAGAGCTCCCTGTTGGAAGGCGCAGCACGAGGACTCAATTATCCCCATAATTACACCAGTAATAATGCACAACCTTCACGCACACAATGAGATCCTTAAAGGAGGGCTGACTTTTACAAGTATATTATACCTTAGCCATTCCTAAAACAAGACCGCCCCACAAGTGGAACAGGATGCTCTTTCATTCCACAAAAGCAAAGGTTTCCTTGGAATCAACATATTTCCAAAATTAGCATTGTAGAAGCCTGGTTCGCTCACTCCTCCCTTCCCTCTGTATTGGTTGTAGGCACATTTTGACATCTGCTAGGTTTTAATGGGTTGCTTTGTGAATAATTGCACAAAGAACTACACTGTACGGAAATGGGGATATGTTTTGCAACAACAAGTCCCTACAGAAGGGATATACAACCAGGCTAAGGAAGTGGGTACTTGGGTCAGGCCCAGATTAACACTTTTTTGCATCCTAGGCCACACTTTTGGAATTATGGCCCCAGCCAACCTCTACCCCCCCCCCCCCCCACTCAGACCCACACTTGGCTGGCTTTCGCCATGGTGCCTCCGGAGCAGAAGAGAAAGGCAAATAGGCACCATCCTGCCACCTCCAAGGTCTCCATTCCCACCGGCTGGAAAGATCCACTATGCCCTGAAGGTCTCCTCGAGAGTCGTGAGGGTTGGGGAGAGCGCAGTGGGTGCAAACTCGCTCCAAAGGCACGCACGAGAGAGAGCGTGCGTAAGAGAGCGCAAGAGACCAAGAGAGCGCGTGAGAGAGTGCGTGAGAGAGTGCGTGATAGAGCATGAGAGAGAGCGCATGCAAGAGTGCGTGCGCAAGAGAGCGAGAGAGAGCGTGCGCAAGAGAGCAAGAGAGAGCGCGCGCAAGAGAGCGAGAGAGAGAGTGCAAGAGAGCGAGAGAGAGAGAGGGAGAGAGCGCACGAGCGCACAGCGAGGAAAGAGCACGCAAGAGAGAGAGAGCGAGAGAGAGAGAGAGAGAGAGAGAACGCATGCACGTGAGAGAGAGAGATGTCCTCTTGGCGTGTGCTCCCGGAGGGGACTGAGCAGAGACTTTGCCGGGAGAAGGAGCAAGGAGGGGCATGAGAAAAAAGAAAAGAGGTGCGTGGACCAGGTTTTTTTTGGTCCGTGATCTGCGCCCCCCCGGCTTGCGCCCCTAGGCCATGGCCGCGTTGGCCTTATGGGTAATCCGGGCATGACTTGAGTATTGCCAAATTAAAGGAAATTGCACCATCAAAAGAAGTGTGGATTTGCATTAAATTTGTATATGCTTTGGTAGAAATACACATTCAGGAAAAATTGCTATATATAGAAATAAAATATATCTCATCCAAGAGAAGACGTTGAGAAGATTATGACCTTTTACTCTGCGAGTTTGGAATTGGGCATGGCTCTGAAACATGTTCAAAAACTATCACCCTCTAAGTGTATGTAGAGTTAACCTCCCTGAAGCATCAGTGTTTACAAAGAATATAGTTTACCAAATACTGTGTGATGTAGGGCTGTGTTTTCCAGCCCTATAGAAATTAATGTTACTGAAAAGGGACATGTGCTGTTAATCCAGAATTTAACTTGAGGATGTGGATAAAATACTTGGAGAGGTGAGGGCCACCACATGCATCCGAGACCCTTGTCCATCCTGGCAAAGGAAGCCAGAGGGGGTTTGGCAGTGTGTGTGAAGGTGGTGGTTAATGCCTCCTTACAAGAAGGCAAGATTCCAGCCAGCCTAAAAGAGGCTGTAGTAAATGCGCTGTTGAAAAACCCATCACTGGACCCCATTTAATTGAACAAGCTTTCACTAAAGCAGTATTTTTCAACCTTTTTTAAAGCCGCGACACATTTTTTACATTTACAAAATCCTGGGGCACACCACCAACCAAAATGACACAAAATGACACTCTAACACAGTTCACCCACAATCAAAGAGCATTTTGAACTCCACCAATGATGGAATGGATTCAAACTTCCCATACAGAACTCCCATAACCAAGAGAAAATACTATAAGAGTTTGGTGGGCATTGACCTTGGGTTTTGGAGTTGTAGTTCACCTATATTCAGAGAGCACTGTGGACTCAAGCAATGTTGGATCAGGACCAAACTTGGCATGAATACTCAATATGTCCAAATGTGAACACAGATGGAGTTTGGGGAAAATAGATCTTGACATTTGGGAGTTACAGTTTCTGGGATTTATAGTTAACACACAATCAAAGAGTATCCTGAACTCTTGCAACAATGGAATTGGAACCAAACTTGGCATATTGAACTCTCATTACCAACAGAAAGTACTGAAAGGGTTTGCTTGGGAATTTACCTTGAGTTTGGAAGTTGTAGTTCACCTACACCCAGAGAGCACTGTGGACTCAAACAATGTTACGTTATGTTGTTTGTTTTCTATCCAGAATCACAGTGCTGGAAGGAGGCTCACCACTTTAAGGTCCCTAAAACAGGCATGGGAAAACTTTGGCCCTCTGGGTGCTTTGGACTTCAACTCCCACCATTTCTAACAGCCTGAGGCCCTTTCCCGCTTAAGTGGCTGAGGGGGAGGAAAAGGGCCTGTGGCTGCTAGAAATGGTGGGAGTTGGAGTCCAAAACACCTGGAAGGTCCAAGTTCGCCCGTGCCAGCTTTCAACAGAGACCTCTTCCTCCCCCTTCCCCTTTTAGCCCTTTCTTCCCCCTCCTGCCAAACACTTACTTTTTCTTCTCTACTCTGGCTCCCTTCTTCCCAGACTCGCTCTGCTTGCTTTGCCTTGCTTTGCTCATGCTGCCGCTTCTGCTGCCATTTTGATCTGAGGGGGCAGCGTGAGCGTGTTTAGGGGGGGAGAGGGAGGGAGGAAGACATGACCCATGCGGGTGCTACTGCGCAAACTCGCCCCACATCTTCCTCCCTGCAAAGCAAGCAGAGCGAGGCTGGGAAGAAGGGAGCCCGAGGGGAGAAAAAAAAAGTGTTCGGCAGGAGGGGGAAGAAAGGGTATTGGAGGTTCCCATTTCTCACGGCATACCTGATGATCGCTCATGGCACACTAGTGTGCCACGGCACACCGTTTGGGAAACACTGCCCTAAAGTATACTTTTGAAATAAAGCATTCCCACTTTGTTCGTGAGGTGATTTCTTTGCCAGAAAGCTACAAATCTCGACAATAAAACCCTAAACAGTTCCATCCCAGTTTACCTGTCTGAATTTATCTACCCCTAAGAACCACCTCGGAGATTAAGCTCTTCTGGGGAGGCCCTGCTTCCAGGCCACCTTCTTCGCATGCATGACTGGTGGGGACGAGAGACAGGGCCTTCTCAATGGTGACCCCTTGGCTGTGGCACTCCCTCCCTAGGGATATTAGATCAGCCCCCTCCCTCCTAGCCTTCAGAAGGAGAGTAAAAACCTGGCTCTGGGACCAGGCCTTTGGAGAAGACTACGGAACAGTACAATTTTAAAAATATAATATAATTGGAATATGTGCAAAGACTACGGAACAGCCTCAGACTATGATTTTTGGATGGCGTGATTTTAATATTGAATGTAATTTTAAAATTTTAATATGCATTCATTTTAATTCAATGGATTTTAAGCTTAATGTTGTATGTGATTAAGGCATCGAATAATTGCCATATGTAAGCTGCCTTGAGTCCCCCTTGGGATAGAGAAAGGCTGGGTAGAAATAGAGTAAATAAATAAACTGTGAAGAAAACCCTGGTAAAATACTTAATACAATGGCTTCTTAATACTACTTGCAGTGTAATATTGTATTTAAAGGAAAGTAATATTTGGTCTAACTTGCTTGAGATTAACTAATTAGGGATCTGCAAACCTCTTGGGTAATAATTATGTGTTTTCTTGGATTGTCCTAAATGTGGTACATTTCAACCTCTGAAACGATAATGATCATAACCATACAAAAGGAGATTGCTTTGAAACCCGCACTATCCAAATGGTAAAATTTTATTCCATTTCTAACCATTCCTGCTATTGTGTGACTCCTTGCTAATTGTGGCCTCTTCTTTGGCTTCTCTCAGTTTGCTGGAAGTTTATCTTTTTGATGCCTTGTTTTTTTGCATCACTGCTGGAATCACATCCCTGGTTGTGGCTACCAAGGGAACAACTATTTTGTGACTTAAAGAATGTCTACAGCCGATGAATGGAGGAATTGCTAAAATGGGCTGAAATCAAATTAACATAGGAAGGAGCAAACAAGGAAGGGAGGGGTCTATACGGCTATACATTTCAGAATAATTGAGATTACTTTGAAACAATTATCTCCTTAGTTTTCAGCTTTTCTTAACTCAGCTCGGGCTGACACAAAGAACAAGTTCAACCCGAGACCAGAAAGCTTTCTGCTCACTGCATCTTACTTTAGCCATTTTTTCCCAGTAGGAAATTGTGTTTGCGCGATGTCCTGTGGATTGTGCTGCTTGAAAAAAATATTGGAGGAATTCTTAATTTTTGACAAATCCTAGAGTAAATTCACCTTTTGTCTTTGCATGCCACGCAATGAAGCTGAGTTAAAATTTTAAGGACTGCAGTAGAGGAAATTCGGGCTGAAAAGGGGTAGGGAAGAAGGGATGTATGAGATATCCTTGACCTTTCAATAGCTATCAAGACTTTGTAGACAGGGGCAGTTGTAGTTGACTGAGTACTGGACTATTTCGGCTCCTCGCAGTATTAGCACTGGGAATGTGGCGCAGCTGGCTAAGTGTCAGCTGCATAAGATATCTCTGACCAGTAGGTCATGAGTTTGAGGCCTGCCCGGGTCGAGGTGGGTGCTCGATCTTTAAGTGTAGCCTGCTGTTTAGCTTTGCAGCCCGAAAGACAGTTGCATCTGTCAAGTAGGAGACAAAGGTACCACATTAAGTGGGGAGACAAATTTTGACTAAATTATGAGGCCATTAAAGAACTCCAGGAATGCTGAGGAATGAGGAAGGAACAACAAGGGACGCTGGGAACGCTGAGAGATGAGAAGTGCGTCAGCTCCCCCTGGTGGCCAGAGTTTGCCTCTGTTCGTCTATATGTTGTATGTGGAAACAGCAGGGATTGTCTGCTAAGTATGTGTACCTGTAATCCACTCTGAGTCCCCTTCAGGTGAGATGAGTGGAATATAAATAAAGTGTATTATTTATTATTATTGAACAACTACCGGCCAATTCATAATCTCCCTTTTTTGGGCAAGGTTCTGGAGTGAGTGTTGGCCTCCCAGCTCCAGGGATTCTTGGAAGAAACTGATTATCCGGGTCCATTGCAGTCTGCTTTCAGGCCTGGTCACGGTACCGAGACGGGTTTGGTTGCTTTGGTGGATGACCTCCGCAGAGAACTTGACAGAGAGAACGTATCCTGGACATCTCAGCAGCTTTTGATACCATTAATCATGGTACCCTGCTGGGGCAGCTTTCCAGAATGGTCCTCTCTGCCTCGGAGTCCAGTGGAAGATTCTTCCTTAGAGGCTTTTAAACAGAGGCTCGGTGGCCATCTATCGGGGGTGCTTTGATTGTGTTTTTCCTGCATGGTAGGGGATTGGACTAGATCACCCATGTGATTTTCTCCAACTCTATGATTCTTCTCTGTTGTTGTTCAGCCCATACTCTGTGGCCACTTGCTCAACGATTGCCCTTTCTTATCAAGGAAAACAACCCACAAGCCATCTTTGATTTAGATGTTGATTTCCCTCTTTTATAAAGGTTAACTAGTTGAGCCAATTCACAACCTATTAAAAAAGAGAGATGTTTTACTGGCACTATAAAATTCCAATTACAGATTTGTGTTGCCTCCAGCTAAAGAGGGTAGATCTTTTGCATTCGTTTCCGAAAGTAGCCACCTCATGTTATGAAGCTATTTGATTTTTTTAAAGTGTAGACTTTTAGAAAATAAACCGAGCCTCTACATTATGCGTGAAACGGTATTAAATGAAATGCATTTTCTGGCCGTTTACATGGGGCTCAAGGTAGGACTCAAGGGGGCAGAGCTCTGCCTCTTGTTGATGCCGCTCTGCAGCCTTTTGCGATTGCTAGTAATCTGTACAGTTAAATATTCATTCAGGAGCAGTTACAGTAATTAAGTCCCACTGCAGAGAGGCAAGTGCTAAAGAGTCTCTGGAGGAGAGATATCATATACCAAATGTAATCTTACAAATTAACAAAGCTTTCCCGTTATTTAGTGGTGTTGCCGTGCTAATCTCCCCACTGTGTTAATCTTAAACTCATGAAGCCCTTTCTCTTTAGGCTGCATTATCGGGATTGTTTTAGCAATGTTTATGGATATCAGCACCATCTAACATAAGGACAGCGGAGACTAGGGAAGAATGGACAGCTCCTCCAAATCCCAAATGGCTCAGAGACATGGGCGACGCTAACTTTGAAACCCTCTTGTGAGAAGGCGACAATATACTGGAAGAAAATACAAGAGGAGATACAAGAAATCCTAAGAATAAGCCTACCTCTAAAACCAGAGACTTTCCTATTAGGAATGACAGAAAATAAGATGGATAACAACACCGATAAATTGTTCTTCCTATTAAGCACACCTGCGAGAATATGTTATGCCAAAAAATGGTTGGAGAAAATTATAAATATTAGAAATATGGATAGATTAACCCAGTGTTTCCCAACCTTTTTTGAGCTGCGGCACACTTTTAACATTAAAAAAATCCGGGGGCACACCACCAACCAAAATGACACAAAATGACCCTCTAACACAGTAAAGACGGGGTGGGGGTTGGTGGCCTGCTGGGAGCAGCTGCTGGGAGTGCCAAAGCCAGGGAGGGGGCGGAGCCAGGCTGTACCATGCCCCGCCCCCTACCCCCAGTTTCACCTCTCCCAGCAGCTGCTCCAGCCTTGAGGGGGCAGTGCCAAGCCAGCGGTGCCAGAGCCAGCACAATGCTGGCTTGGCACTGTCCCTCAAGGCTGGAGCAGCTGCTGAGAGTGCCAAAGCCGGGAGGGGGGCAGAGCCAGGCCACGCCATGCCCCCCCTCCCCCAGCTTCAGCTCTCCTACAGAGGAGGAGCATGAGCGGTGGACGGGCTTCAGTGGGCGGGGCTCCTCCTCCACGCGGCTTCAGCGAGCGAGGGGCGAGAGTCATGGTGGGAGTCATGGCGGATTGAAGGCTGGCTGGGGAAATGGCCGAAGGAGGCGGCGCCCCGGTCCCTTCTTCGTTTTATTCACCACTGCCCGGCCCTTCCTCCTCCCCCAAGCAGCAGGAGTTCGGCAGGAGGGGGGAGGAAGGGGGGCAGAGAGCTTTTCTCACGGCACAGCAGGAGGTCCTTCGCGGCACACTAGTGTGCCATGGCACACAGGTTGAGAAAGACTGGATTAACCTATATAATAAAAAACAAAGGAACCCCTATTAAGGAAACAGACTGGCCGATAGTAACAGACTACATGAAAAATAGAAACATCAACATATGGATATGAAAAAAAGAAGAGAAACAAGAAACAAGAGAAGATTTTGAAGTTAACGATACAAAAAGAAAATAAAAACAAACAAGGAAAAGGAAAATTCCACCTTTATAAAGACTCAGGAAGTCAATAATTTTCTTTATTCTTTCGTTTTTAGATCTTTTTATTTCTATATTTTCCTACATTTCCTATCTCTTGACTTACTATCACTTATTCTACTGTTTCTATCTATTTACCTATCAACTTCTGACTTTTGATTTTATGTATATATTGGAAAAATCTGTTTAATAAAGAATATTTTTAAAAAAGAAAGAAACCCTCTTGGTTTAAAAGATATCTATTAGGCCTGTGCGATCAATAAAAAAAGTTTCAATACTAATTTCAATTTATTTATTTAAAACTTTTATACCCCGGCCTTCTCACCTCCGAAGAGGGACTCAGACCGGCAAACAGCAAGTATTCAATGCTAACATTTAAAATCTAAAAACATCATAAATTTGCAATAAAATTTACAATAAAATGCAATACAATAAATACATTTAAAAAACCTTTCACCAAAGTAAAATCAAGTCTAACTTCATCTATATATTTGGTCCGTATCAAGTGGTTGGCGACTTTAGTCGCTTCGCGATCTCCTCCTTCATTCTGCGAAGGCCTCATTGCACAGCCACGTTTTCACCCATTTCCTAAAAGTCAGGAGGTAGGAGGTGGATCTAATTTCATTTGGGAGGGAATTCCACAGCTGGGGGCCACCACAGAAAAGGCCCTGTCCCTTGTCCCCTACCAGATGCGCCTGCGAAGGTGGTGGGACTGAGAGCAGGGCCTCTCCAGATGATGTTAGCACCCTTGATAGTTCATAGGGGAGAATACGTTCGGACAGGTAAACTGGGTTGGAACCGTATAGGGTTTTGTAGGTCAACACCAGCACTTTGAATTGTGCTCGGAAGCTAATTAGCAGCCAGTGGAGCTGGCGCAACAGGGGAGTCGTGCGCTCCCTGTACCCCGCTCCCGTTAGTAGTCTGGCTGCTGAGCGCTGGACTAATTGCAGCTTCCGGACAGTCTTCATAGGCAACCCCACATAGAGAGCATTGCAGTAGTCTATACAGGATGTAACCAGAGACTTCCCAAGATACGGGCGCAGCTGGTGCACAATTGAAGGCAATTTTGGATTTAGAAGAAGAAAATCAAGTGAAATGGATAAGAATAGAAAATGAAGTAAACAACGCTCAAGGTGAATATGGAATTTTCACAAAAAACTTTAAAAGAGATGATAGGAAAAACAATAGGTCCAAGGAAAATAGCTTTAGAAATATGGGAGAAATGGAAAAAGAAGGAAGCCCCGATAGGGAGTCTGAGGAACAAAGAGGATAAGAGTGTCATGAAGAAACTGAAACAGTGGGGATATTGTAAAATAAAAGATTTATATAACGAAAAGTATGAACTAATGGAATGGAGTCAGTTGAAAAACTTAGGGGGAGAAAGATTTTGGCTAACATTAAGAGGCACTTGGGAACAAATAAAAAAGGAAGAAAGTAACATGGATGAAAATACAATATTTATTTATTTACTAGCTTGCGGACCCAGCGGTGCCCGGGTTATTTGAGAAATGTATTAGTTGGTCTTTAGCAGTTATTTATGTGGCTCGCAGTGGTGTCAGGAAGTTAGTGAAGGCACTGCGAGTCCCATCGTCCATGGTCTACCCTCCTCCAAACAGTACCAGGATGTAGAGTGGGTCATGGAGGCTCTGTGTGCCAAGTTTGGTCCTGATTAGTCATTGGATGAAGGTTGCAGCAGTCTGAGGAAGTGAGTAGAGGTACTTTAACTCCCATCATCCATGGTCCATCCTCCTTTAAACTGGAGCAGAATTTTTTTCCTTCCGGCTGCTAGAAATTGTGGGAGTTGAAGTCCAAAACACCTGAAGGGCCGAAGTTTGCCCCTGGCTGCCTTAGCCGGTCCTTAAAGGGCCATGCCTTACCTTCCGCAACATGCCGGGCAAGCCGCGTGTGGGGCTGCAGGAGGAAGCCAAGGTAAGGGCAACCTGTCCGGCTCCCAAAGCACATTCCTACTTGGCATCCTCCTCGTCGTGGCCTTCCTCCTCACTCTGGGACCATTCCCCATCTGCTGTGCCGATTCCTCCTCTCTCCTGATGGGAGAATTGGCCAATCCCAGGAGCGCACATTTCATGCCCGCCGAGGCCACCGCTTCCAGCCCGGAGCCAGGCCCGGATTAAGACCTCTTTGCGCCCTAGGCCACACTTTGGAATCACGCTCCCTTTCGCGCGCCGCCACTTGGGCCTCGCCCCCGGAGGGAGTGACGTCGCTCAGGCCCTGCCCACGAAGGGAGTGATGTTGCTCGGGCCCCACCCCCAGAGGGAGTGACGTCGCTCGGGCTGCACTCCTCCTCCCTCCCTCCTTCTGAGGACATGCCGAGTTGTCCCACAGGCAGCGGCAGCCGCGCTGCGTGAATGGGGTGCTGCGTGGAAGGGCGCCGCGCAGCTGCCGCTGGGACAACTCGGCGTGAGTCATCGCCATTTTTTTTGGCCTTGATCTGCCACCCCCCTCAGCTTACGCCCATAGGCCACGGCCTTGCTTGCCTAATGGATAATCCAGGCCTGCCCGGAGCCCAGGCATAATGGGGCACCTCCAAGAGCCAGGGCTGCCTCGCTTGGAAGGGGAGGAGAAAGGGAGAAGCAGAGAGCCAAACCTCAAGTGGGAAGAGCAGTGGTGGCAGCAGAAGGATCCATGCCCCCCTGCTCTTGCTCTCCCTCCTTCCCCCCCCCCCCCAAAGCACGGACGCCAGGAGTGAAGCTGATCCCCTCCATCCCTGGCCCCTGGGAAGGAGCCAAGGCACATACGAAAAACCTAACGAAACCTGCCGACCAGGGTTTCAAAACTAAAAGGTCACTTCTGGGTTGCTTGACACACTTCAAAACCATTTCTAATGTAAGTTTAAACAAAATTTGTTGACTAACGAGAAACCTAACCAGGTCTATTGTCCAGATGTATTTGGGTTCACAACTTCTACTGACGCTCACCATTAAGTCCAAAACATCTGAAATATCAATGGTTTTTCAATGTTCCTGCTTTTTGGCAGGGGGTTGGACTGGATGGCCCATGAGGTCTCTTCCAACTCTATGATTCTATGACTCACCTCTGGCCCACACTGAGTGGCAGCGACTTTTAGAAAAGTTTCTTTGCAACCCAATTTTGCGGTCCTAATACAACACCTTTGGGCTGAAAATGTAGTACAAGGTGAGCACCCTAGGCGCAAATGTGCAATTAACTCCTTGTCTGATGAAGCCTGCCTGCACATAAAATGTGAGGCTGTTGAAATTTCTCCCGCCGTGAAACATTGTACTCATTTCATGTGAAGGGCAAGTACTTTTTCATCTCATCGGCTCAGCTGAGGTTGCGTCTGAAGCCGTTCTCATTCGATATTCAAGCCTGGGATTAATTTCTCCAAGGACGAGGCTACCTCCTGAGAGACAAGTTGCACAGGTGAGCCGGGAAAGGTGCTTAATAGAAGGATAAGCCCTCAATGACCCATCAAAGCGAAGCGTACAAGAAGTTCATTTGGTGTAAATAAATGGATATCCTACTCTGCATGTAACAGAGACAAATTATTCCCATGGGTTTGAGTCATCTCAGATCTTTTGCATTCTTTTCGTCTGATTTACCATGCAGGATTATTGTGAGAATAACATGGAGAGGAAGCAAGACTTCTAGAGCAGTGTTTCCCAACCACTGTGCCGCGGCACACTAGTGTGCCGTGAGCGATCCCCTGGTGTGCCGTGGAAAAAACCTCTCTTCCCCCCTTTCTTCCCCCTCCTGCTGCTTGTGCGGGGTGGTGGAGGAGGAAGGGCCGGGTGGCAGCTGCGAAGAAGGGGCTGGGGCGCTGGCTCCTTTGGCCGTTTTCGTGTTTATGTGTACCAACTATTTGGCATTGGCTGGACGTGATAGCCTTTCTAGTGACTGTGTAACAACTCTCCTGTTCACCAGTTATACACGAGGGACTCATCTAATGCCCACCTGGAATGATACAGGAGCATATATATTGAAGGTGGAAGCCTCATTATTGTTCCATGAGGTGTATTGAAATATAAGAACAGTACTAGTGGACTGCTTTGAAGCTATATGGACACATTTTTTCTAAACACAGAGAGAGACTGACAGCTGTTGAGCAAGACCTTCGTGTGGGTCTTTCTGCCATTCCTGCCAGGATATCTATGTTTTGTTCATTGAAACAGGCCCAGGTTTCACACTGTGTGTATAAATACATTTAAAAACATATTAACTATATGTATAACTGTGTTAGAGTGTCATTTTGTGTCATTTTGGTTGGTGGTGTGCCCCAGGATTTTGTAAATGTAAAAAGTGTGCCGCGGCTCAAAAAAGGTTGGGAAACACTGTTCTAGAGTGACTCATTAAAGAAAAACCATTAAATAAGAATAACTGTCCAGTTGGCATCAGTGGAGTAACACTAGATGATGATTATTAAGGCTGGATGGCCATCTGTTGGGAGTGCTTTGATTGTGCTTTTCATGGCAGAAGAGAGTTGAACTTAATGGCCCCTGGGGTTTCTGCTATTGTTATTATTATTTGATATACAACAAGATGAGTACACAGCAAACAAGATCACTCTGCTGGCTTTTTTATTTGATCCCACGTCAGACACTTCCCAAGTGTCTAGCACTGTGTGATGTATCGGCGAATAATGTGCGCAGATCCGAGTAGGGTGGCCTTTTGCAGCTGACAGATGGCGATACTGTAAGCCGCTCTGAGTCCCCCCTCGGGGGTTGAGAAGAGCGGGGTAAAATCCTGAAATAAATAAATAGATAATTGTTTTTAAGTGCAGGCCAAGGTCTTTAGGCACTGCACCCAGTGTGGCAATCACCACTGGGACCACCTTGACTGGCTTATTCCAGAGTCTTTGCAGTTCTATCTTTTATTATTATTATTATTATTATTATTATTAAAGCTGGATCGCAATTTGTTAGGGGTGCTTTGATTGTGCTTTTCCTGCATGGCAAAAAGGAGTTGGATTAGATGGCCCTGGGGTTTCTGCCATTAATATTACTGCTACTACTACTGCTACTACTACTAAGACTGGATGGCCATCTGTTGCGGGTGCTTTGACTGTGCTTTTCCTGCATGACAGAAGGGGGTTGGACTGGATGGCCCCTGGGTTCTTCCACTGAAATAGCATTATGTTTATGTTGGTTAATGAAGTGTTATGTATATGTTCATTTTAATTATCTGCCTTGTTCTTTCCTTTTTTTGGCACTGTGTGAATTAGTCCACACAAACACTCTCCATCCATCTGCTACTGGCCCAGCCCATGTCTGTGATACACACACACAGACAGACAGAGACACATTCTCTCTCTCTCTCTCTCTCTCTCTCTCTCTCTCTCTCTCTCTCTCTCTCTCTCCCCTTGAGAATTAAGTCAAGTCATGCTCAATTCTTGGGGGTAATGCTCATCTTCATTTCTAAGCTGAAAAGCCGGCATTGTCCGTAGATACCTCCATGGTCATGTGGCCACTGGCATGACTGCATGGAGTGCCATTACCTTCCCAATGAAGCAGTACCTATTGATCTACTCATATTTGCATGTTTTCAAACTGCTAGGTTGGCTGAATCATAGAATCATAGAGTTGGAAGACCTCGTGGGCCATCCAGTCCAACCCCACTCTGCCAAGAAGCAGGAAAATTGCATTCAAAGCCCCCCCCCCCCCCCCCACAGATGGCCATCCAGCCTCTGTTTAAAAGCCTCCAAAGAAGGAGCGGGGTAAACTCCCACTGGAGTTAACAGTGGGAGCTCACCCCATTCCTCAGATTCGAACCACTGACCTTTTAGTCAGCAAGTTCAGCAGCTCAGCTGTTTACCTGATGTGCCAGCAGGGTCTCTCTCTCTCTCTCTCTCTCTCTCTCTCTCTCTCTCTCAATATATTTATACACAATATGGCATATAATAGAATCTATAAACATTTATTGGGGCTCCACAATAAATTTTTGCTTCAAAAATGCCTCCACAGCTGAAAAGGTTGTATAGTGTCTAGTAGGGGTGGTTGATCCATAAAAAAATTGATTCTAAGCTTGGGGTGGGGGTGGGAATCTCCGTTGCTGGGTCGTTATAGAAATTATTCTGAAAAATTGTAAATAAATTTTGTAATTGAAACGTAATTGATAACGAATTTTCATTATTATTTGTTATGCCAGCTGGGAGGGAAGAATGGAGAGCAGGCACTCCACTCTTCCCTCCCTCCCTCCCTCCCCCCCCCCGAGCTCAGAAGCATCATGGGTTAAATTTAATGTGCGATGCTTCTCAGCTGGGGGGGGGGGGGGGGCAGGGAGGGAAGAATGGAGAGCAAGCCAGCCACTCTTCCTCCCTCCCGCTCAGAAGCATCCCAGGATATATTTAACCCGGTATGCATCTGAGCGGGCGGGGGAGGAGGGAAGAGTGGATGGGGCTTGTTCCCATCCACTCCTCCATTTTTTCCCCAGCAAGCTCAGGGCGTCCCGGATTAAATATAACCCGGGACGCCTTGAGCTTGTGGGGGGGGAGGAAGGGAGGAGTGGATGTCTTGTTGCCAGCCCAGAAACCAACCCAGGTTAAGACGAACGTGGGTTGGATTCTGAGCTCGCAGGGGCGAAGGGTGGCGCCTCCCTTCCCCTCTGCCAGCCCAGAAACCAACGTGCGTTCCCTTTAACCGGCATGTCAGATGGCGACAGGAGGGTGGAGGGGGCAGCCTGGCACCCTCCTCTCGCCAGCCGAGACCCAAACGGGGGTTATTTTTAACCCGTGTTTGGGTGTCATCTGGCGAGAGGAGATGCTGCACTCCACTCCCCTCTCGCTAGCTGACAACCAAAGGGCGGAAACGACCTAATAACGTGCCTTTTTCGTAAATGGCTGACCCGGTTTAGAAAGGTCACTTACGGTTTGGATGGGGAGGGTCGATATAGGGTCGTAGTAATTTCAAATACGAAAATTAACAGATTTCAAAATATTTAAAACCGGAGATATCCACCCCTAGTGTCTAGTTTGAAGGAAGTCCTACTGCCATTTTCTTCTGCTTTGGTCAAACTTCCTCTGGAATAACAACACAGTGTCCAATTGCGGACAAAGCAAGTCAAAAAGGATACGATGAAGCTGGAACACCTCCAGAGAAAGGTAACCAAAATGGACATCGACATGTGTTTAGCCAAGAGAAGAGAAGGTTAAAAGAAGGGGACATGAGAGCCATGTTTAAATATTGGAAAGGATGTCACACTGCTGCATTGAAGACTAGGAAATGGAGCAATGGATTTAAATTGCAGGAAAATAAATTACACCTAAACATTGGGAAGAACGTGCGGATGGTAAGACTGTTTGGCAATATACTGCCTTGGCATGCAGTGAAGTCCTCTTCTCTGGAGGTTTTAAAACCAAAGTTGGAAGGTCATCTGCCGGGAGTGCTTTGATTGTGTGCTCCTGCATGGCAGGGGGTTGGACTGGATGGTGCTCAGGGTCTTCTTCCAGCTCTGTGATTTCTCTCAGAAGCGTAGAAAGCAGGGAGGATTGACCTCCTTCCTCATACGTCCATGGTTGCTGCCTTCCAAATAATCACCAGAGCCCCTGCAGTGGGAACTGTTTGCATTTTGAAAACCTTGCACATTAAACAGAAAGGCATCTCTTATTTGGCCCTGAATCAAACACAGCTCCTATCACATCTCTAGCCTTGGACAGCTGCCTGGTTTTTCATATAGGTGTTGAGGCCTCTGGATGGAACTTCAGATCGGGAGGCAGGAACACGTTCCGCTGTTTGGGATGTCATAAAAGCCTAAACAGATGTGCGCTGATGGGGAAGGCGTTCTCTGCAGCCCAAGGTGGACTAACAAAGGAGAAATGGCAGCTGGTCAGGAGCCAGCTTTGGACCTGGTTTGCTCATGCAGTCAAAGAGCCAAAAGTACAAAAGACTGGACAATGTCAGGAAAACATACTTTGCAAATGGAAAAAAGCAAGAGTCAGAGGCTCTGGAATGACTTGCTGCCTTTTTACTGCCATTCTAGCTCCAAACTGTGCTTCCTTGCACTAATATTGTTTGGGACGTGGTGATGCCCAACCTCCCCTTTCTGAGTAAGGTCTTGGAGCATGTGGTGGCCTCTCAATTGCAGGGATTTCTAGATAGGATGGATTATCTAGACCAGTGGTTCTCAACAGGGCCGTAGCCAGGATTTTGTTTCGGAGGGGCTGAGTTTGGTTCGGGGGGGCTGAGACTGGGTGGAAAGGGTCTCCTAGCAAACCAGTATTGTTATCCCAATAACCCCATTAATGTGGGATATAATGAGCATGGTGATCAGATCATGATATGAATAAACATAACAGTTTAAATAATGTACCAGTAAGGCCTTTTGACCACCAGAATTCCTGATCTAGCTACATGTGGTTTTCAACCTTCCTAATGCCACAACCCCTTACTACAGTTCCTCATGTTATGGTGACCCCCAACCATAAAATTATTTTCATTGCTACTTATTATCTGTAATTTTGCTACTGTTATGAATCATAATATAAATATCTGATATGCAGGATGTATTTTCATTCACTGGACTAAATTTGCAACAAACACCCAATATGCCCAAATTTGAATACTGGTGGAGTTGGTGGTGGGGATTGATTTTGTCATTTGGGAGTTGTAGTTGCTGGGATTTATAGTTCACCTACAATCGTAGAGCGTTCTATACTTCACCAATGATGGAACTGAACCAATCTTGGCACACAAAACTCCCATGACCAACAGAAAATACTAGAAGGGTTTGGTGCACATTGACCTTGAGTTTGGGAGTTGTAGTTGTGGGATTTATAGTTCACCTACAATCAAAGAGCATTCTGAACGCTACCAACAATAGAATTGGGCCAAACATCCCACACAGAACCCCCATGACCAACAGAAAATACTGTGTTTTCTGGTGGTGTTTGGCGACCCCTCTGACATTCTCTCACAACCCCCCCAGGGGTCCCGACCCCCAGGTTGAGAAACACTGATCTAGATCAGTGTTTCCCAGCCTTTTTTGAGCCGCGGCACACTATTAACATTAAAAAAACCGGGGGCACACCACCAACCAAAATGACACAAAATGACACTCTAACACAGGAAAGAATGGCTGGGGGATGGTGGCCTGCTGACAGCAGCTGCTGGGAGTGCGAAGCCGGGGAGGGAAGGAGCCAGGCCATGCCATGCCGCCCCCTCCCCGGCTTCAGCTCTCCCACAGCTTCTCCAGCCTTGAGGGGCAGTGCCAAGCCAGCGGTGGCAGAGCCAGCACAATGCTGGCTTGGCACTGTCCCCTCAAGGCTGAGAAGCTGTGGGAGAGCTGAAGCTGGGGAGGGGCAGAACCAGGCTGTGCCATGCCCCTCCCCACCCCCAGCTTCAGCTCTCCCACAGCTTCTCCAGCCTTGAGGGGGCAGTGCCAAGCCAGCGGTGGCAGAGCCAGCACAATGCTGGCTTGGAACTGTCCCCTGAAGGCTGGAGAAGCTATGTGAAAGCTGAAGCCGGGGGAGGGGGCAGAGCCAAGCCATGCCATGCCCTGCCCCCCCCTCCGGCTTCAGCTCTCCCACAGCTTCTCCATCCTTGAGGGGCAGTGCCAAGCCAGCGGTGGCAGAGCCAGCACAATGCTGGCTTGGTACTGTCCCCTCAAGGCTGGAGAAGACGTGGGAGAGCTGATGCCTGGGGAGGGGGCAGAATCAGGCCACGCCACGCCCCTCCCCCCAGCTTTAGCTCTCCCACAGCTTCTCCAGCCTTGAGGGGGCAGTGCCAAGCCAGCGGTGGCAGAGCCAGAAAAATGCTGGCTTGGAACTGTCCCCTGAAGGCTGGAGAAGCTATGTGAAAGCTGAAGCCGGGGGAGGGGGCAGAGCCAGGCCATGCCATTCCCTGCCCCCTCCCCCCGGCTTCAGCTCTCCCACAGCTTCTCCATCCTTGAGGGGGCAGTGCCAAGCCAGCGGTGGCAGAGCCAGCACAATGCTGGCTTGGTACTGTCCCCTCAAGGCTGGAGAAGACGTGGGAGAGCTGATGCTGAGGAGGGGGCGGAACCAGGCCACGCCATGCCCCTCCCCCAGCTTTAGCTCTCCCACAGCTTCTCCAGCCTTGAGTGCAAACGAGGGGTGGGAGTCATGGCCCCCGTCTCCGGCGCCGCTCTCCGCCATGACTCCCGTCCCTCGCTCACTGAAGCCACGTGGAGGAGGAGGAGCATGAGCAGTGGACAGGCTTCAGTAGGCGGGGCTCCTCCTCCATGCGGCTTCAGCGAGCGAGGGGCGAGAGTCATGGCGGGAGTCATGGCGGATTGGAGGCTGGCTGGGGAAACGGCCGAAGGAGGCGGCGCCCCGGCCCCTTCTTCTTTTTCTTCGCCGCCACCGCCCGGCCTTCCTTCTCCTCCCCCAAGCAGCAGGAGTTCGGCAGGAGGAGGGGGGAAGGAAGGGGGGCAGAGAGCTTTTCTCGCGGCACAGCAGGAGGTCCATCATGGCACACTACTGTGCCCCATCACAGCGGTTTGGAAACACTTATTTAGATCAGTGTTTCTCAACCTTCCAAATGCCACAACCCCTTAATACAGTTCCTCATGTTCTGTTGACCCCCAACCATAAAATTATTTTTGTTGCTACTTCATAACTGTAATTTTACTAGTGTTGTCATGTAAATATCTGATATGCAGGATGTATTTTCATTCACTGAACCAAATTTGGCACAAATACTTGATACGCCCAAATTTGCATACTGGTGGGGTTGGGGAGGGATTGATTTTGTCATTTGGGAGTTGTAGTTGCTGGGATTTGTAGTTCACCTACAATCAAAGAGCATTCTGAGCCCAGCCAATGATAGAATTGAACCAAATTTCCCATACAGAAGCCCCCTGCCTTAATGGGACTCACTGAAATGAGTTTCCCTCCAGCCTCACTCGCACTCCCTCACCTGCACATGCGCACCATCTTGCCATGTGCTGAGCATGCCTGCTCTCCCCTCCCCACTTGGGAGTCCCTGAAACAGCCCTCCCCTTGGTTGAGAGGCCAACTCAGAGGACGGCCAATCACAGCAGAGGAGGGCTTTCAATGGGAGGATTCGCTGTCTGTTTCCAAAAAAGAAAAGAAGGACAGGTGGAGAGATCTTCCATCATCTCTGCCAAAAGGGTTCCTAGGACCATCGGAAATATATGTTTTACGATGATCTTTGGTGACCCCCTTGAAGCCCCCAGGGGTCCTGATGCCCAAGTTTAGAAACACTGATCTAGATCCATTTCAATCAGGTTTCAGGAACAGAGACAGCTTTGCCGCCCTTTGTGGATGACCGCTGTAGAGAGTTAGATAGGGGGAATGTGTCCATAGTGGTTCTCCTGAATCTCTCAGTGGCTTTCAATATCTTTGACCATGGTATCCTTCTGGGTTGTCTCACTGGGATGGGACTAGGAGGCCTTGTCTTGCAGTGCCTTCGGTCCTTCCTGCAGGACTGTTCTCAAAAGATGGGACTGGTATCTGTTTGAACCTCTTGCCATTAACTTGTGAGGTTTTTCAGGGTTCCATATTGTCCCCCGCACTGTTCAACATATACATGGGCACTGCAATTGAAGGGAGATGTTGACTCTAAGCTGAAATGTGTCCAGAGGGAGAGGGAGACTCAAAGGATCAAGGGTCTGGAGAACAAGCCCTATAAAGAGTGGCTTAAAGAGCTGGGCATGTTTAGCCTGCAGAAGAGAAGGCTGAGAGGAGACATGATGAGGGCCATGCATGAAGAGGTGAAAGGAAGTCATAGGAAGGAAGGAGAAGGCTTGTTTTCTGCTGCCCTGGAGACTAGGATGCAATGGAACCAGAGGCTGGATAGCCATCTGTCAGGGGTGCTTTGAATGCGATTTTCCTGCTTCTTGGCTGAATGGTGTTGGGCTGGATGGACCACCTCCTACTCTATGATTCTATGCTCCTGTTGAGATTTTTAACTGGGGTTGCTTACTCAATCAGAAGGGAGAGTTCAAAAAAGGTGAAGTAATATCTCCTTCTAAAGTAATTTATTTCTGCATATGCTTGTGCAGGACTTCCAGCTTTAATTGCCGGTGTTGCAGAAAATAACATCTATCAGCATCCGGTGCCACTTTTTTCTGGCCCATTTGTGTAAACCAAGGTCAGGGTCTTCTTGGAAATGTATATAGCATTTCTCTTTAGGGAAAGTACTGGTTTGCATTTTCTTGCTTCCATGGTGCTTAAACGTGATGCAATTGATAGTTCAGTTTCCATACTGTGAATACCGTATGTTACTTTTTAATGCTGTTGGGCACATTGGAGCATTCATGGCATGCAGGCCCGGATTAACAGCTTTTTGCACCCTAGGCCACACTTTGGAATTATGCCCCCTTTAAGCCAACCTCTACCGCACCCCCACCCCTCTCTCTCTCTTCCCCCCCTTCCGCCTCGCACCACCGCATCCTTCCCATCCTGTGCCAATGGGGCTGAGGGGAAAGGTGCGCATGCGCTGTCACTGAAGAGAAGGGAATGGGCCCCTTTGTGTGGCGGGGAGCGAGTTCGCTACCCCTCGGGAAGGAGGCAGAGGAGGGTGAGCGAGTGCCGCAGAGCCGAGGTCCAAAGGGATGGGGAAAGCCAGGCTGTGTCTAGAGCATGCTCTTCGTTCGGGGCAGCGGCTTCAGAGGCGGCCCCACGTGCGGCTCATGGCCCAGCGGCTGCAGAGAGTCGGGGCCTTCCTCTGCCTCAGGCTCCACTCCGGGCCTCCACGCCGCCCTTCTTTCCCGTGGCCTCCTCTTCCCTCAGCAGCCTGCAAAGGAAGACGCTCCGAGCCAGGCCAGGCCAGGCCTGGTGGCCCCTCCCCTCAGGCACAGAAGCACTGGCTGAGAAGCAGCGGCGTAGATGGATGGGCTGAGGCTGACGCTGCGAGCATGAACGATGCCTCCGCGGAGCCCGGCCTTGGCTCCGCCTCCTTTTGGGGTACCAGGCGGCAGGAGCCAATCGTGGCGCGATTTGTAAAATTATTTTATAACATTTTTATTTTAATTTTTTTGGTCCATGATATGCACTCCCCTCGGCTTGCGCCCCTAGGCCATGGCCTAGGTTGGCCTTATGGGTAATCCGGTCCTGATGGCATGTAGTACTGTTTTATTGTAACCTACTTTGGGAGATTAAAAATGCATCTTCTAATCAAACATCTTCCAATATTTCTCAATCACCAAGTGCTTTTTTTGGTCAAGATTTGCCTATGGTTTTGAGGTGGGTCAGAAATCTATCTATCTATGCATATCTCTATCTCTATCTCTATCTATCTATCTACCCAGCCAGACACATAATAAAAGCAAAAATATGTATGTGCGTATATGGCTGGGTTGCCCACAGGCACAGATAAGCTCCTGCCTCTCCAAACAGCTTTAGCTCCCACTACTCAGGAGACACCAGTGGCCCTTCCTCCAATGACTTTGCACATTATAGTGAGCACCGTAAACTTGTCCAAGAGCCCTGTCAGTGTCCTCCATAAACACAACACTGCCCACTATCCAAGTGAAGGTTTTCATACGGGGACAATTTCACCCTAGATTTTATCTGTTTCCTCCACCACAGACATCCCAGTTTTTCTTTGTCTCTCCATTGGTGTGGAATTTGCGTGACCCTCCACTGCCTCCCCCTGAACCTTTTCCTTTTATTTTCTACTAGCTTGGGGACCAGGCCCTACCCGGGTTATTTGTGAAGCGCAGCAGGATGTAGAGTGGGTCATGGGGGCTCTGTGTGCCAAGTTTGGTCTTGAGCCATCATTATTGAGAGTTGCAGTGGTATCATGAAATTACTGAAGGTAGTGCAAGTCCCATCATCTCTGCCCCCCCCCCCAAAGTGTAGTAGGATGTAGATTGGGTCATGGGGGCTCTGTGTGCTAGGTTTGGTCTGTATTGGTGAATGGATGAGGGATGCATTCTTTTTCGGAAGTGAGTGAAGGTACTTCAAGTCCCATCATCCGTGGTCCGTCTCACAGTAAACTGCACCAGGCTGTAGAGTGGGTCATGAGGGCTCTGTGTGCCAGATTTGGTGTTGATCAGTCATTGGATTAGGTTTGTAGCAGGATTGGGAAGTGAGAGAAGGTACTGCAAGTCACATCATCCATGTTCTCTCCCCCTCCAAACTTCAGCAGGATGTAGAGTGGGTCACTGGGGCTCTGTGTGCCAAGTGTGGACTTTCTCGGTGTTTTTTGGGGGCCACAGTGGTCTGTGGGAACAGAGGGGTGTAAAAATACTACAAATTCCATCATCCATTGTCAGTCCTCCCCCGAACCTCACCAGGACGTGAAGGCAGTCATGGGGGTTATGTGTGCCAAGTTTGGTCTCAATCGGTAATTGGATGAGGGTCGCAGCAGACTTGGGAAGTGAGTAGAGGTACTTCAAGTCCCATCATCCATGGTCCACCCTCCTCCAAACTGCACCAGAATGTAGAGTGGGTCATGAGGGCTCTGTGTGGCAAGTTTGGTGTTGATCAATCATAGGATTAGGTTTGTAGCAGTCTTGGAAAGTGAGGGAAGGTACTGCAAGACCCATCATCCATGTTCTGTCCCCCTCCAAACTTCAGTAGGATGTGGACTGGGTCACTGGGGCTCTGTGTGCCAAGTGTGGTCTTTATCAGTGTTTGTTGGGGGCCACAGTGGTCTGTGGGAAAAGAGGGGTGTAAAAGTGCTACAAATCCCATCATCCATTGTCAGTCCTCCCCCAAACCTCACCAGGATGTGAAGGCAGTCATGGGGGTTATGTGTGCCAAGTTTGGTCTCGATCAGTGATTGGATGAGGGTTGCAGCGGACTTGGGAAGTGAGTAGAGGCACTTCAAGTCCCATCATCCATGGTCCACCCTCCTCCCGAGCGGGACCAGGACGTAGAGTGGGTCATGGGGGCTGTGTGCTGAGTGTGGTCTGTATTGGTCCTTTTTGGTGGCCTCAGTGGTCTGTGGGAACCAAAGTGTTGGAAAGTACTACAAATCCCATAATCCGTGGGTCATGTCCCCCGACCCACGCCAGGACGTAAAGGGGTTTAGGGGGGTTATGTGTACCAAGTTTGGTGCAGGTCTATCACCCGCGCTGGTCGCTGTGGCCTGTGAAAGTGGCTGCCACATATCCGCCCTGGCCTGTGAAAGTGGCTGCCACATATCTGCCCTGGCCTGTGAAAGTGGCTGCCACATATCCACCCTGGCCTGTGAAAGTGGCTGCCACATATCCACCCTGGCCTGTGAAAGTGGCTGCCACATATCCGCCCTGGCCTGTGAAAGTGGCTGCCACATATCCACCCTGGCCTGTGAAAGCGGCTGCCACATATCCGCCCTGGCCTGTGAAAGTGGCTGCGACATATCTGCCCTGGCCTGTGAAAGTGGCTGCCACATATCCGCCCTGGCCTGTGAAAGTGGCTGCCACATATCCGCCCTGGCCTGTGAAAGTGGCTGCCACATATCCACCCTGGCCTGTGAAAGTGGCTGCCACATATCCGCCCTGGCCTGTGAAAGTGGCTGCGACATATCTGCCCTGGCCTGTGAAAGTGGCTGCCACATATCCGCCCTGGCCTGTGAAAGTGGCTGCCACATATCCGCCCTGGCCTGTGAAAGTGGCTGCTACATATCCACCCTGGCCTGTGAAAGTGGCTGCCACATATCCGCCCTGGCCTGTGAAAGTGGCTGCCACATATCCGCCCTGGCCTGTGAAAGTGGCTGCCACATATCCGCCCTGGCCTGTGAAAGTGGCTGCCACATATCCGCCCTGGCCTGTGAAAGTGGCTGCCACATATCCGCCCTGGCCTGTGAACGTGGCTGCCACATATCCGCCTGGCCTGTGAAAGTGGCGGCCACATATCGGCCCTGGCCTGTGAAAGTGGCTGCCACATATCCGCCCTGGCCTGTGATAGTGGCTGCCACATATCCGCCCTGGCCTGTGAAAGTGGCTGCCACATATCCGCCCTGGCCTGTGAAAGTGGCTGCCACATATCCGCCCTGGCCTGTGAAAGTGGCTGCCACATATCCACCCTGGCCTGTGAAAGTGGCTGCCACATATCCACCTGGCCTGTGAAAGTGGCTGCCACATATCCGCCCTGGCCTGTGAAAGTGGCTGCCACATATCCGCCCTGGCCTGTGAAAGTGGCTGCGACATATCTGCCCTGGCCTGTGAAAGTGGCTGCCACATATCCGCCCTGGCCTGTGAAAGTGGCTGCCACATATCCACCCTGGCCTGTGAAAGTGGCTGCCACATATCCACCCTGGCCTGTGAAAGTGGCTGCCACATATCCGCCCTGGCCTGTGAAAGTGGCTGCCACATATCCGCCCTGGCCTGTGAAAGTGGCTGCCACATATCCACCCTGGCCTGTGAAAGTGGCTGCCACATATCCGCCCTGGCCTGTGAAAGTGGCTGCCACATATCCGCCCTGGTCTGTGAAAGTGGCTGCCACATATCCGCCCTGGCCTGTGAAAGTGGCTGCGACATATCTGCCCTGGCCTGTGAAAGTGGCTGCCACATATCCGCCCTGGCCTGTGAAAGTGGCTGCCACATATCCACCCTGGCCTGTGAAAGTGGCTGCCACATATCCACCCTGGCCTGTGAAAGTGGCTGCCACATATCCGCCCTGGCCTGTGAAAGTGGCTGCCACATATCCGCCCTGGCCTCAGAAAGTGGCTGCCACATATCCGCCCTGGCCTGTGAAAGTGGCTGCCACATATCCGCCCTGGCCTGTGAAAGTGGCTGCCACATATCCGCCCTGGCCTGTGAAAGTGGCTGCCACATATCCGCCCTGGCCTGTGAAAGTGGCTGCCACATATCCGCCCTGGCCTGTGAAAGTGGCTGCCACATATCCGCCTGGCCTGTGAAAGTGGCTGCCACATATCCGCCTGGCCTGTGAAAGTGGCTGCCACATATCCCCTGGCCTGAAAGTGGCTGCCACATATCCGCCCTGGCCTGTGAAAGTGGCTGCCACATATCCGCCCTGGCCTGTGAAAGTGGCTGCCACATATCCGCCCTGGCCTGTGAAAGTGGCTGCCACATATCCGCCTGGCCTGTGAAAGTGGCTGCCACATATCCGCCCTGGCCTGTGAAAGTGGCTGCCACATATCCGCCTGGCCTGTGAAAGTGGCTGCCACATATCCGCCTGGCCTGTGAAAGTGGCTGCCACATATCCGCCCTGGCCTGTGAAAGTGGCTGCCACATATCCACCTGGCCTGTGAAAGTGGCTGCCACATATCCGCCCTGGCCTGTGAAAGTGGCTGCCACATATCCGCCCTGGCCTGTGAAAGTGGCTGCCACATATCCGCCCCTGGCCTGTGAAAGTGGCTGCCACATATCCGCCCTGGCCTGTGAAAGTGGCTGCCACATATCCGCCCTGGCCTGTGAAAGTGGCTGCCACATATCCGCCCTGGCCTGTGAAAGTGGCTGCCACATATCCGCCCTGGCCTGTGAAAGTGGCTGCCACATATCCACCCTGGCCTGTGAAAGTGGCTGCCACATATCCGCCCTGGCCTGTGAAAGTGGCTGCCACATATCCGCCCTGGCCTGTGAAAGTGGCTGCCACATATCCGCCCTGGCCTGTGAAAGTGGCTGCGACATATCTGCCCTGGCCTGTGAAAGTGGCTGCCACATATCCGCCCTGGCCTGTGAAAGTGGCTGCTTCCGCCCTTCTGCCCTCCCGCCCTCCGCATACACACATACAAACATTCCGTTTTATAAAGGTATACAGATGGCACACAGCAAACTGAGGAATTGGTCAGCAACTGAACATGCTAGAGAGGTTTGGGGAGAATTCATCATGATTTATAGGAGTTGTAGGTACTCCGATGTATAGTTCACCTGCAATCTAAGAAGAGCACTCTTAACTCCACCAACGATGGACCTATAACTAACTTGGCATACAGAATGTCCATGACCAACAAAAATACTGGAGGTCTCTGGAGGGATTTATAGAAGTTGTAGTTCACCTACATCCAGAGTACATTATGAACCCAAACAGTGATGGATCTGGACCAAACATGGCACGCATACTACAAATGGCCATATTTAAATACTAGTGGGTTCTGAACTTCACTAAAATGGAACGGCCCCAGATACAACGGCCCCAGACCATGCAAGGCCTTGAAAGTTAACACCATCACCTTGAAGGTGATCCGGTGCTCGACTGGAAGCCAGTGGAGCTGCTGGAGGATGGGTGTTATGTGACACCTCACTGGAGTCCCAGTGAGAAGTTGTGCAGCGGCATTCTGGACGAGCTTAAGTTTCTGGATCACTGACAAGGGCAGGCCAATGTAAAGGGCGTTACAGTAGTACAGTCTTGAGATGACCGTGGCTTGGAGTACTGTGGCCAGGTTGTCTCTGGAAAGGTAGGGGGCCAGACATCTAGCTTGCCACAGATGGAAAAAAGCGGTTTTGCTGACGGTGGAGACCTGAGCTTCCATTGACAGCAATGGGTCTAAAATGACCCCAAGGCTCTTTACTGAGGATGTCGGGCATAATGCCTCGCCATCCAAGCCAGGCAGCCGGACCTCCCTGCCCACCGGATGCCCCAGCCACAGTATCTCCGTCTTTGCTGGATTCACCCTCAATCTACTGGCATGCAGCCAACCAGTAACGGCTTCAAGGCACTGTTGGAAGCAAGAAGGTACGGAGTCCGGTCGGCCTTCTATCTTCAGAACGAGCTGGGTGTCATCAGCGTACTGATAACATTCCAGCCCAAAGCTTCGGACCAGACCAGCAAGTGGTCGCATATAGATGTTAAATAATAAAGGGGAGAGAATGGCACCTTGAGGGACCCCACAAGTAAGTTGGCACACAGAACCAACTTACTGGCAGGCTTGGCAGCGCTTGAGGGGACCGACTCACCATAGCGGGAGTTGTAGTTTACCCTGCAGCCAGAGAGCACACTGAACCCCACCAATGATGCATCTAGAACAAACTTGCCCAACATAACAAACTTTAAGGATTCGTGGAGTTCTTTGGGGTTAATCTGTCATGATGGGGGTTGTAGTTCACCCACAACCTTATGCATTTTGTACAATTAAAAATTGACTTTTTAAAGGAACTCAGGCCATGTTGGGTACCCAAGCTAGTTGATAAATAAAGCAAAAATCATGACCAGGGAACAGCCAAAAGGGTTCAAGCAGAGGGTGAGTTTTAAAAAGTAATATATCAGCTGTTCTTTTTCAATAAGAAAAACCCTTTCGTCCTTATTCATTATTGGCTGTTTTAATGCATCGCCATCCCATTCCTTTCTCTGTAAACCATTTAAAAAGCGTTTGAACCTTTTAATCCATCTTGCAATTGGTTAATTTTTCATAGGCTTTTTAACCTTTTATAATTGCGTTAATTATTGATATTATTTTAAATCTGTTCGCCTGGCTTTATGCTTTGTGCTTCAGATAAAGGATGGGATATAAATATTTTAACAAATGGGGCGGGAGAAGCTCCCCAATTGCCCTTCTGAAAAGGAGGTCATCCCCATGTCCGAAAGAGTCCCGTATTTGGCGTGCTGACCAGATGATGTCCCATTCAAAGACCTCTCAGAAGAGAGAAATGCAACCTGTCAACAGTTTGTCAAAGCCAATCTGGACTCAGCCTACTCCAGTGATTCTCAACCTTCTTAGTGCTTCGACCTCTTAATACAGTTCCTGATGTTGTGGTGACCCCCCAACCATAACATTACTTTCATTGCTACTTAAGAACTGTTATTTTGCTGCTGTTATGAATCGTAATGTAAATTTCTGATATGCCGGTTGTATTTTCATTCACTGGACCAAATTTGGCACAAATACCCAAAATGTCCAAATTTGAATACTGGTGGGGTGGGGGATTTTGTTATTTGGAAGTTGTAGTTTTCGGGTATGTATTGTTCACCTACAATCAAAGATCATTCCGAACTCCATCAATTATGGAATTGAACCAAACTTGACACACAGAACTCCCATGACCAAGAAAAAAAATACTAAAGGGGTTTGGTGGCCATTGACCTTGAGTTTTGGAGTTGTAGTTCACCTACATCCAGAGAGCACTGTGGACTCAAACAATGATGGATCTGGACTAAACTTTGCATGCACCGGGAATGTGGTGCAGCTGGCTGGGTGTCAGCTGCATAAGATCTCTACTGACCAGAAGGTCATGAGTTCGAGGCCTGCTCGGGTTGAGGTGGGCTCTCGACCTATTTTGTAGCCTGTTGTCGACCTTTGCAACCCGAAAGGCAGTTGCATCTGTCAAGTAGGAAATTAAGGTACCACTTAGTGGGGAGGCTAAATTTAATAATAATAATAATAATAATACTGTTTATTTCTATTCCGCTCTTCTCACCCCGAAGGGGACTCTGTGCGGATTACAATACACATACGATAGACAGTCCCTGTCGGAAGACATACAATTTTACACATAGACAGTACAGTGTAGCCTTTAGAAGGATTTCTTCTTTCCTGGCTGCGTCATACAGGGTGTGCGTCACAGATGTGGATGCTCCATTACGACATCATTACGACACCTTTACGTCACAAGGGGGTGCTGTTGTTCCATCCTCATGACGGGAGCCTCTGTTTCCACCACTTCCACATCTCCCTTCTCCCGGCAGCTGAACTTTTTCAGACGTAAAGTCTGTGTAAAAATCCTTCCCCACTTTCTGTGGTCCCCAAATTGTTGTTTATTCACAGCTGGGCTGTTGAACTGCTTGGGTGGGTAGTGGACAGGACTCAAATAGCTGGCTGTCCAAACCAGCTCAGGGATTCGAACTAGCAACCTTCCGATTGCAAGCACAGCTGTGTTACCGCTGTGCTATCTCCCCGGCCCGATTTACGAGGCCATTAAAAAAAGATCTCCAGGAAACAAGCTGAGGAATGAAGTAGTGTTAAATTGCCTCTGTCTGTCTTCTGTGTTTGTGTATCTAAATGCAATGTGTACATTGTAATCCGTCCTGAGTCCCCTGCAGGGTGAGAAGGGCAGAATATAAATGAAGTAAAATAAAAATAAATAAATAAATGGATACTCAATATACCCAAATAATGCCACAAACCTTTATTACAGTTCCTCGTGTCCCCCAACCATAAAATTATTTTCGTTGCTACTTCATAACTGTTATTTTGCTAGTATTACGAACAGTCATGTAAATATCTGATACGCAGGATGTATTTTCATTCACTGGAACAAACTTGGCATAAATGCTCAATAAGCCCAAATGTGAACACTGGTGGTATCTGGGGAAAATAGACCTTGACATGTGGGTGTTGTAATTGCTGAGATGTATAGTTCATCTACAATCAAGGTACATTCTGAAGCCCACCAATGATAGAATTGGGCCAAACTTCCCACACAGAACCCTCATGCCTTGAAGTCACTGGCTGCAGAGAGTCTCCCTCCAGCCTCACATGCTCTCCCTCGCCTGCACATGCACACCATGCTGCCATGCACCAAGCACACCTGCTCTCCCCTCCCTGCTTGGAGTCTCAGAAACAGCCCTCCCCTTAGCAGAGAGGCCAGCCAATCACAGAGGAGGAGGGCTTTTGGTGGGAGGATTCACCGTCTGTTTCCAAACAGGAAGAGAAGGACAGGCGGAGAGATCTTTAGCCTTCTCTGACAAAGAGGTTCCTAAAACCATCAGAAATATGTGTTTTCTGATGGTCTTTGGTGACCCCTCTGAAACCCCCTTGCAACCTCCTTGGGGTCCCAGGATTAACAACTTTTTGCGCCCTAGGCCACATTTTGGAATTACGCCCCCCAGCCAACCTCTACCCCCCACACACACCACTCCGACCCACACTTGGCTGGCTTTCGCCATGGTGCATCCGGAGCAGAAGAGAAAGGCGAGTAGGCACCATCCCGCCACCAAGGCCCCCATTCCTACCAGCTGGAAAGCTCCGCTGTGCTCTGAAGGTCTCCTCGGGAGTCGGGAGGCTTGGGTAGAGTGCAGTGGCGAGAGTAAGAGAGAGAGAGAGAGAGAGAGAGAGAGAGAGAGAGTGAGACTCGAGAGAGAGAGCACGAGAGAGAAAGCGCGTGTGCGAGAGAGCGCGCGTGCGAGAGAGCGAGCGAGAGAGAGAGCACGCGTGAGAGAGAGGGGGTGCGTGCGAGAGAAAGAGCGTGCATGCGAGAGAGAGCGTGTGTGAGTAAGACAGTGCACGTGTGCGAGTAAGAGAGCACGCACATGCGAGAGAGAGAGAGAGAGAGAGCGAGAGAAAGAGCGCGTAAGAGAGAGAGAGAGAGAGAGAGAGAGAGAGAGAGATGCTCCCGAAGGCAGGATAGCCAGACCCTGGGGACGGAGCAGAGACTTTGCCGGGAGAAGGAGCGAGGAGGGGCATGAGAAAGGAGGAAAGAGCGGCGTGGACCAGGGTTTTTTGGTCCGTGATTTGCGCCCCCCCCCAGCTTGTGCCCCTTGGCCACGGCCTCATTGGCCCTATGGGTAATCCGGACAGAGGGGTCCTAATCCTCAGGTTGAGAAACACTGATCTATTCTATTCTTTGTCTCAATCATGTCACCTCATGTCACTGGTGCTCACAATATTTTTGCACGGCTGAATTCCTGATGTATAAAGCATGGAGCAGGAAGGGGAGTTTTGCAGGTGGCACAATACCCCCAGCCCTTGCCACTGAGCCATCCTTTTTATGATAGATGTCTCTTTATTTCTCTAGCTCCATCTTCTTTGCTAAGGATCCAAGATGGGCAGTTCAGTCGGGATGCAAAACAGCCCATCTGCTATGGCTTGAGAAAGAGAAAGAGAGAGAGAAAGGCATCAGCCTGTTGTATTTTTTTCGGCACTGACATGCAGACTGGTATTCTATCATTTTTTAATGGCTGTGAAAGAGAGCTGGCAGAGATTGCAGAACCTGCCAGTCTTGAAGGGCTGGCAGATTTAATTAGTTTGCAAAACAAGCCACTTTGAAGGCTGAGCCGAAAACTTCATTAGTCAGCAACCTGAGCTTGTTAGCAGACCTTTTTCCGAGAGCGCATCAAACAAGGCTAGATGAAAACATCAACTTGTGTGTATGTGGCCTTGGCGTTGTGGATTTTTTTAAAATACTAGCCTTTGCTCTCCATGGCCTCTCTCCAGAGGAAGAGAGAACACATTGGAAGTACCTGTCTTGGCTCAAGTCCAACATGGCATTGAATGTTGTACGCACCTCAATTTTCAAAACCCTGAAACCAAAAAAAGTATTTTCTGATAAATGTACCATAGAAATGCCAGGAAGATCTAGAACAGGGGTTCTCAAACTGTGCTCCATGGAGCCCTTGGGGTGCTTTGATTGTGTTTTTCCTGCATGGCAGAAGGGGGTTGGACTGGGTGGTCCCTGCAGTTGTTTGTATGATGATGATGATGATTATTATTATAGATTTATTTCTACATAACTACACAGCACACAGCACCGGGAATGTGGTACAGCTGGCTAAGTGTCAGCTGCATAAGATCTCTGACCAGTAGGTCATGAGTTCGAGGCCTGCCTGGGTCGAGGTGAGTGCTCGACCTTAAGTGTAGCTTGCTGTCGACCTTTGCAACCTGAAAGACAGTTGCATTGTCCATGGCCCACCCTTCTCCAAACAGCACCAGGATGTAGAGTGGGTCAGGGAGGCTCTGTTTGCCAAGTTTGGCATTGATCTATCATTATTGGGAGTTGCAGTGGTATCATGAAATTACTGAATGTATTGCAATTCCCATCATCAATGGTCCATCCTCCTCCAAACTGCAGCAGGATGTAGAGTGGGTCATGGAGGCTCTGTGTGCCAAGTGTGGTCTTTATTGGTGATTGGATGAGGGTCGCATTGTTTTCAGGAAATAAGTGAAGGTACTGCAATTCCCATCATCCATGGTCCATCCTCCTTCAAAGTGCTCCAGGCTGTAATGTGGGTCATGGGGGCTCTGTGTGGCAAGTTTGGTCCTGATCCGTCATTGGTGTGGGCCACAATGCTCTGATGAAGTGAGTTAAAGTACTGCAAGTCCCGTCATCCCTCAAACTGCACCAGGATGTAGAGTGGGTTTTGTGGGTTCTGTGTGCCAAGTTTGGTCTTGTTCTGTCATTGTTGGGGGCCGCAAACTGTGTTGGCCTTAAACTCCCACCATGCCTGACTGCCTCAGGCCTTTTCCTTACGCCCCTCTGCCACTTTAGAGTGTCGGAATGTTGGTGGTGCTGGCCAATCAGAGGCGTTATGCAAATAATCCCACAGTGGCAACCAATCAGAAAGCTGCCACATATATACAAACATACATACATACATGAACAAACATATAAACATTCTCTTTTATTATATACTAGCTTGGGGACCCGGTGCTGCCAGGGTTATTTGAGAAAGGCATTGTGTGCCAAGGTTGGTCCTTAACAGATGTTTACATGGCTTGCAGTGGTCTCAGGAAGTTAGTGAAGGTACTGCAAGTCCCATCGGCCATGGTCTGCACACCTCCAAACTGCACGAGGATGTAAAGTGGGTCATGGGGGCTCTGTGTGCCAAGTTTGGTCTTGATCAGTCAGTGGATGAGGGTAGCAGCGGTCTGGGGAAGTGATTGGAGGTACTTAAAGTCCCATCATCCATGGTCTGCCCTCCTTCAAACCGCACCAGGATGTAGAGTGGGTCTTGGGGGTTTTGGGTGCCAAGTTTGGTCTTGTTCTGTCATTATCATTGCCGCAAACTCATAACAATGAAACTCCCACCATGGCTGACTCCCTCAGGCCTTTGCCTTATCCCCTTCTGGCAGTTTAGAGTGTCAGAATGTTCATGTTGGCTGGCCAATCTGACTGCCTCAGGCTGTGGCCTTATCCCCTTCTGGCAGTTTAGAGTGTCGGAATGTTCGTGTTGGCTGGCCAATTAGAGGCGTTATGCAAATACTCCCTCACTGGCAACCAATCATGTTGTCAGAATGTAGAGGCCGGGAGCCAATCAGAACGCTGCCACATACATACAAACATACAAACATACATACAAACAAACAAACATTCCACTTTATTATAGATATAGATGTAGATACGGATATATATATATATATACATATATATATATATATATATATATACACACACACACACACGCACACACACACTCAGGCCCAGGCAAACCCTCATCCCCAATGCCAGCAGACCCAGGCCCATCATCGGGAACATCATCCTCATTCCCATCATGAACATCAGACACAATCACAGGCTGAACAGGCTGCCATACAACACCCCTGAAGTTTCCCCACTTGTACAATTACTATACCAAAAAAGTAATGAAATTCTGTTAGTCTCGCTCTAATAACGAATTTTTCACGAACTATACTTTAGAAACAGAAACGAAATGCTAGTGCCCCCTAATTTTGTAATGAACTTTGAAACCTTTTTTCATCAATCGCAAAGCCTTAGTGACCGTCTATCCTGGTATTATCCTGACTTCTAAACAAATAAACAGACCTGTTTGTTTGAGAAGTTCTGTAAAAGCAGCAAATGTTTCCATGCAACTTGTACAAATTACAGCCGTGCAATGCAAACAACAACGATAACAAAAACCTCCTTTTGGGGTGCTGCCAAACACGACTGCTTTGCCTTTTTTATTTTAATGAGGCTGCTTTGCCTTTCACAATCTGCTGTAGAAGCAAGGCCCAAACGGAGCGCCGTTCTCCTTTAAATCCTGCCAGAGTTCCGATGGCTGCCCTTGTCATTTCTCTTGTCGGGGAAAGATAATCACACGCCATGACCTCCTGTGATGTGAGCTGACTCATGCCACATCCGGTTAGGGGCATTTCCAAAAGATTTGAGGGGCAGGCGGCTGGGAGGGCTTTACGGCTTGAGCCCCAACCTCTCTAGTGGAAGCAGACGGTGAATGTTCTGCTATGGGCACCCACCACCATTCCATCCCTTCCAAGACTCATTCTGGCTGCTGTCTGTTGCTTAACAGCTGCTGGTTTTCTTTGCTATTTTTGGAAAAAAAATATATGGAAACTGCTGCCTTATTGGCTGGCAAAGTTTTCCTAGGCCTGGAAGCTGTTATATCTTCATGTGATAGACTTCAGTATTTTCCCCCCTTTATTTCTATTGCGAGTACTTTTAGTGCTCCTAGTACTTTGCTTTTGACATTTCTTTCATGCATTGGAGATGCTATATTGAAAATTGTTGCTTAGCTTCCAACAATTGGCAGCACCGAGAATGTGGCGCAGCTGGCTAGGAGTCAGCTGCATAACATCTCTACTGACCAGAAGGTCATGAGTTCGAGACCTGCCCGGGTCGGGGTGAGCTCTCGACCAATTGTGTAGCTCGTTGTCGACCTTTGCAACCCGAAAGACAGTTGCATCTCTCAAGTAGAAAATGAAAGTACCACTTATTGGGGAGGCTAAATTTAACTGATTTACGAGGCCATTAAAAAAAAAAGATCTCCAGGAAACACACTGAGGGATGAAGGAGTGCCACACCTCCCCCTGGTGGCCAGATGTTAAATTGCTTCTGTCTGTCTTGTGTGTTTGTGTGTCTAAATGTAATGTGTACACTGTAATCCGCCCTGAGTCCCCTGCAGGGTGAGAAGGGCAGAATATAAATGAAGTAAATAAATAAATAAATAAATTTGGTTATTGATTTGATTATTTGATTATTAACACCCATGTGTTGCTTCTTATTCATTCAGGGTACTAAATTTAATTTGTCATGAATTCCTAGAAATGTCACCCATCTGACTCCGGTGTCTTTCCAAAGATGCAAGTTTTTAAATCGTAATGGGATTCCTATCAACTCGCTTATTTGTGTGTGTACGTACCTTTCATCTTGTTCCTCTTTCAAAGAGCAGTGGCATTAATTCCTACATGTGCTCCCGATTATTTATCACAACACTTGCTTGTTCTTTTCTTAATTGGTTCTCGGTTTCCTTCGCTCTCACTGTAATAATTTTATTTTTGTCCCCTAAATATTCCGTCAGGCTCGCCATATGTTGAACATCATTTACACCTTTTGAGAAAAATGCAATTTGCTGATTTTTTTCTTTTGTGTGTGTGGCTTTTTTGGAAATGGTTGCGCGTTCTCTCTGTAAGGGCTTCCCAACCATCTGCTGCCCTCGGAAACCTTCAGCTCTTGTAGACATCTGCAGTCGTGACCCGGGGTTATTCAGCAGCCGCGTCCAGTTGAATGCCCTTGCGCCTGGCTTTCCAGCATTCGGCCCCACAGATAAGGAATTGCTTTAGTGGCAACAAATGCTATTACGTCGTGCATGGCGAGCTAATATGGATGCACACTGCTCAAAACGTTATTGCAGAAGGGTCAGAACCGACAGTTTGGAATCATTTGAGTGATGTGGAAGTACGCTGCTCCAAATTAGTGCAAAGTTCAAAGGCATGCCTATCTGAGAGATCTGCGATAGATTTAAAATATCATTGGTGTCATGGAATTTGCCTGCTGTACCTTTGACATTCAAGATAATCTAGTTGTCATTAGTTTGAGCAGATGTTCCTGGCTTTGCCACCTTGGAGCAATTGCGTACACATTCCCTCCACAAAGGGATGACTCGCTGAACTTGGGGAGCGGCATTGCTTCTTTTTGTGGAATGAGCGAGAGAGACAAAAATAGAGAGAAGTGTATTTCCATGTGTAACATCCAAAAGGGACTTGCCCCAATCTTAATACGAGGGCGGGTCAACTGACAGATGCCTGTTGACAACTGACAGATGCCTGTTGACAGGAGTAGTGTTGCCCTTTCAGTTAAGAGGCGGGAAATTTAAAAAGTCACAGACTTATTGACCCGCCCTCGTATATTCGGAGAGATAAGTAGATTGGTGAATTGTTCTGAAACCTGGCAGGTCTGCAGTTGCAAATGGGGTCTAAAACTGAGGTAGGTGTCATGCAAATAGGCCTTAAAATGACCAAGGATTGAGCCTTTAAACTTTCCCATTGTAGTCAATGGGCCAAATATTTACCAAATGAAAACAGCAACACATCTTCTGATTTGAGTAATTCCCAATAAACAGAATGAGGGATCAGCTGACAATAGGCCTTGAAACAAGATGCCTTTTAGCCAAATTGTACAAGTCATATATATATATATGTATATGTATGCATTAGGCATGAGAAAAAAGTTATGAAAATGAAATGATTCGTAAGAAATTCGTAAGAAATGCTACTTTTGAGTATTTCCGCACCTGGAACGCCAACCAGGAAGTGGACTTTCTTTATAGAACTTCGGGGGCCAGGATTTTCTTAAGTGTCGTTATTAGGTCGTAAGGGGGGGCACCCTCCTTCTCTCTCACCACCCTCCCGCCTCCCTTGCCAATAAGTATTATGGCAAGGCAAGCCCTAAACTCGCTCCTTCTTTCAGCTGGAAGCCTGGAAAAAAATGTAAACACAGAGAGGGTTACTCTCAAGTAAATCTGCAAAGGAGGGCACTTTGGATGAAGGGCCCTCCCTTGTGGATTTACTTCTGAGTAAACCTCTCTGTTTACATTTTTTCCAGGCTTCCCTGCCTCTCCTGCCCTGCCAGGATCTAAAGCATCAAAGAGTATTGGGGTGAGAAACCAACCTAATGTATAATAGAATGAATGCTACTGTAAGTGCCTAATATTATAAGTAATCCAACTGGTCATATACCTACATTCCATGCACATGCAATAATACAGCAGTAATAACAATGGGTATAAGGTAAAATTCAAACCGAAGTATTCTGATTGTGGTCCCTCCTCAAGGGTGCAAACTGCGGGCTCTTCTCTTCTGAGCCCGGAAATTAGGCAAAACCCGGGCCAGCGTTTGCTGCCTGGGTGCACACACATACATATTATTTGGGGGGATTTGCTGCAGAATCCCGGGCTCATAGAGAAGATTCTGCAGCAAATCCCCCAAAGAATATGTATGTGTGCACCCAAGCAGAAAACGCTGGCCCGGGTCGGGCTAATTTCCCGGGCTAATAAGAGAAGAGCCCGTTTGCACCGCATGAGGAGGGACAAGTCAGAATACTTCGGTTTGAATTTTACCTCTTCTTATACCCATTGTTATTACTGCGGTATTATTGCATGTGCATGGAATGTAGGGTATATGACCAGCCTGGGCAAACTTGGGCCCTGCCGCTCCTCGGGATCGGGGTGAGAGAGAGGCAGCGAGGAGCCAGGGTTTTGGCTCCTCCTTTCTTTTTGCTGCTTCCCAAGAATAGAATACCCTCCTCCCTCCCTACCCCCTCCCTCCCTCCTTCCTATTTGGAGAGTCCCATCTAGAATTCAGTGTGATTTATTCAAGTTTTGGCCTACAACTCCCAGAAATCCCAGCCAATTTACCAGCTGTTAGGATTTCTGGGAGTTGTAAACCAAAACCATCTGAATGTGCATGCGCTGGCATACGAACTACTAACAAATTTTGTTATTAATTAAGTTACATTTTAGACATTTTTGGAAATTTTTTGTAAGTCTTCCTTTTACTAATCAACCCCCCCCCCCCCAATTTGATTTTAGAATCGCCATTTTTGGGTTCTAAAACATGCCTAGTATGTATGTATGTATGTCTAGAGTTACACTTAAAACAAATTTAGTCTACAGTGAAGTAATAGTTTGCCTTGCCGTTCCCAGTAGACTTAGGCAAGAGCAAACTGCGGCAGCATCTTCTGTTCTCCCTCATTCCAAACTCTTGCCACCTTGACCACACTTTGACATTGTTAAGCCTGGTTTGCATCTCTCTATCCAAGGTTGGAGCGAATATGCATGCTTGTGATGAATAAAGACATGTGTATTTACTTTCCCAACAGCCAGAACTGATGTTACACATCTTGATCCTAGAATGGCCTTCTCAATTGAGAGTCTTGAAGAAGAATTGGATTCTAACTCCCATTGCACCCAGCTAGGAATGATGGGAGTTGAACTCCAGCAACATGTAGGCATTTCACACTTCCTTTAGATGACACAATAATACCTGGAAAACCCTAGTCTTATTCTTCTTTCATTGCTATAATACTGCACCTTGTTGATGGGAAGCTTTTTTTTAGAGGCTGAGAGAAATGTGGGAGACACATGTTTGTCTAGATCAGGCATGGGCAAACTTTGGCCCTCCAGGTTTTTTGGACTTCAACTCCCACAATTCCTAACAGCTTATTTATTTACTTTGCTTCTAGACCGCCTCTCTCAGCCCGAAGGCGACTCAATGCGGTGTACAAATAGCAGGAACTGCTCAAGACAAACAAATCAACAGTTATCAATACAATTTCAACATGTACAATTTAACATTTAACATTAAAAACACAATATCAGCGTCTCATTATTAAGTCGATTTCCAGTTGCATCGTCGTCGTTCCTTAGGTCTCTATTTGATAATCATACTTCATTTGCAAATGCCCGGTCAAATAGCCAGGTCTTGACCTTCCTCCGAAATGTCAGGAGGGAGGGGGCTAATCTGATGTCATTTGGAAGGGCGTTCCAAAGCCAAGGAGCCACCACTGAAAAGGCTCTGTCTCTCGTCCCCACCAATCGCCTGCAAAGCAGGCGGGACCGAGAGCAGGGCCTCTCCGGATGATCTTAAGCATCTTGAAGGTTCATAAAAAGAGATGCGTTCGGACATGTAAGTTGGACCAGAACCGTTAAGGGCTTTAAAGGCTAAAGCCAGCACTTTGAATTGTGCCCGGTAGCAAACTGGTAGCTAGTGGAGCTGGTGCAACAGAGGTGTTGTACGCTCCCTGAGTGCCGCTCCTGTTATCAATCTGGCTGCTGTCCGTTGGACCAGTTAAAGCTTCGAACAGTCTTCAAAGGCAGTCCCACGTAGAGAGCGTTGTAGTAATCTATACGGGATGTAACCAGAGCGTGCACTACCGTGGCCAAGACAGACTTCCCAAGGTACGGGCGCATCTGGCGCACAAGTTTTAACTGTGCAAATGCTCCCCTGGTCACTGCCGAAACCTGGGGCTCCAGGCTCAGCGATGAGTCCAGGATCACACCCAAACTGCGAACCTGCGTCTTCAGGGGGAGTGTAACCCCATCCAACACAGGCTGTAACCCTATGCCCTGTTCGGCCTTTATAGTGACCAGGAGTGCCTCTGTCTTGTCTGGATTCAATTCCCTACTGGATGTTGGCAATTGTGGGAGTTGAAGTCCAAAAAACCTGGAGGGCCAAAGTTTACCCATGCCTGATCTAGATCAAGGCACTTGGAATTGCGGAGACAGAGAATGCAACACAGACAGACTCGCTTTTCCCAGAGGCTTAGAGATAAGGAGAGGAAAAGCAGGTGTGTGAGATATGATATTATGGGAGGGACAGAGGCCTTTTAAGTGGTTCCTGCTGGTACAATCCTTTGTGAGAGCAACATTGTATACAAGTGAACAGCTCTCGGTTTTTGGTCCTATGTTCTTGGAGTTAATGTATTCAAGTTTCTAAGTGTATCCTTGCTTCTAGTTCATATGGACCGGAGAGATAGCACAGTGGTAACACAGCTGTGCTTGCAATCTGAAGGTTGCAAGTTCGATTCCCAAGCTGGCTTGGACAACCAGCTGTGAGCCCTGTCCACTGCTCACCCAGCAGTTCGAAAACAGCCCAGCTGTGAATAGATAAAACTGGGAACCACGAAGCGGGGAAGGATTTTTACAGAAGGACATTACAATGCCTGAAAAAGTTCGGCTGTCGGGAAGGTGGAATGCGGAAACAGAAGCTCCCCATCATGAGGATGGAACAACAGCACCCCCTTGTGACGTAACTACGCAATGACATAACAACAATGACGTAATGGAGCAATCACACCCTGTGACGCACACCCTGTGACGCAGCCAGGAAGAAGAAATCCTTCTAAAATTTGCTGTGTACTGTGTATTCGGGATGAGAAGAGCGGAATATAAATAAACAGTATTATTATTATTATTCTCAGTATCAATAAGAACTTAGAATCATAGAATCCTAGAGTTGGAAGAGACCTCCTGGGCCATCCAGTCCGACCCCATTCTGCAAAGATGCAGGAAATCGCATGCAAAGCTCTCCTGACACGTGCCCATCCAGCCTCTGCTTAAAAGCCTCCAAAGAAGGAGCCTCCACCACACTCTGAGGCAGAGAGTTCCACTGTTGAAGAGCTCTCTCACACACACAATCAGGAAGTTCTTCTTGTTCAGGCGGAATCTCCTTTCTTTCCTATAGTTTGAAGCCATTGCTCCATTGTATCCTGGTCTCCAGGGCAGCAGAAAACAAGCTTGCTCCCTCTTCCCTAGGACTTCTCCTCACATATTTATACATGACCCTCGTCATGTCTCCTCTCAGCCTTTTCTTCTGCAGGCTAAACATGCCCAGCTCTTTCAGCTGCTCCTCATAGGGCTTGTTCTCTTGACCCTTGATCCTTTGAGTCGCCCTCTTCTTCTGGACACATTCCAGCTTAGAGTCAACATCTCCCTTCAATTGCAGTGCCCAGAATTGGAGACAGTGGGATTCTAGGTAAAGTGGTCCAACCAAGGCAGAATAGAACATGGGTAGCATGACTTTTCTGGATCAAGGCACGAGACTCCTATTTATGCAGGCCAATATCTGCTATACCTCAGTGTTTCCCAACCAGTGTGCCGGGGCACACTAGTGTGCCGCGAGCCATCATCAGGTGTTCCATGGGAAACTGGAACCTCCAGGAGGGGAGGGGGGAGAGTCTAGTGTGTTGAAGGATAAAAACCCTAAGAAACCTACCTCGATAAAGGCCCCCTCCCCACCCGTTGTCTACTTGGTCTCTCCCTCTCCATGCATTGGGAAGGCCCGCCTCCTTTTCCCTAAGTAGAGACTTCCTCTTGCCTCCTGGGGGTTCTGTGTGGGAAGTTTGGCCCAGTTCTATCATTGATGGGGTTCAAAATGCTCTTTGAACTATAAATCTCAGCAACTACAACTCCCAAATGTCAAGGTCTATTTCCCCTGAACTCCATCTGCGTTCATATTTGGGCATATTGAGTATTCATGCCAAGTTTGGTCCTGATCCAACATTGTTTGAGTCCACAGTGCTCTCTGGATATAGGTGAACTGCAACTCCAAAACTCAAGGTCAATGCCCACCAAACTCTTATAGCATTTTCTCTTGGTTATGGGAGTTCTGTGTGGGAAGTTTGTGTCTTTCTGCCATTCCTGCCAGGATGTCTATGTTGTGTTCATTGAAACAGGCCCAGGTTTCACACTGAGTGTATAAATACATTTAAAAACATATTAACTATATGTATTAATGTGTTAGAGTGTCATTTTGTGTCATTTTGGTTGGTGGTGTGCCCCAGGATTTTGCAAATGTAAAAATGTGCCGCGGCTCAAAAAAGGTTGGGAAACACTGCTATACCTCACTGAGAGGCAGATGTAATTCACTTCTGCAACACCAGTGTGGAAGTGAGCTGTTCTTTTAATCCAACAAGGCACCTTAGAAGTGCTTGCAACCTGGCCTCTATTGTCAGACATCCCCTTTGAATGCCTCTTGAAGTAAAACAGATAAAGCACAACATAAAGGAGACCGCAGTCCTGTGCGCCTGGTGATGGCAATAAAAGGGCAAACCTTGATTTCCCCGTTGTGGATTCAAGTCCTTGCAGCTCAAGGCTGGAGATCTGTGTGTGTGTGTGTGTCCCATTGAGAGAGGAGAATCCCCTGAGCCCAACTTTGGCACACCATAGAAACCCAGTTGCTCAATTTTCATTAGGCGCTTTCCTGATTAGATAAAAATAAAAGTTGCTTGAGCATTCATTTCTCCGGTGATGCATAACAAATTTATGCAGATTCAGGTGAGACTCATCTGCATGTGAAATGGAACAGGGTGATTACTAACCCATGTGCACCTGCACTGAAGTTTCATCGGGCGCGGATTATTAATGGGCAGAATAAAGTTTAGCCAAGGATGGAGGGCTGTGAAGTTTGACTGGATTTAATGAGAAGGCGCGGAATGGAAGGCTGTTTGTGAGCGACGACGCAGCTTTGCCCAGATGCTCTGACACGCCGGATGAGAAAAAACCCCAATTTTGTCAGGACAAATTTTTTCTTAAGGATTGGCCTTTTTCCCATAAGGAGGAACTACTTCATCAACTATGATTAGCCTTGAGATATAGACATAGGTAGTACCTGGTTACAAATATCCGACATACAAATGACTCCTAGTTAAGAACAGGGTTGAGACAACAGGAAGTGAGAGAAATCTTTTTATCAGAAGGAAGGGAAATCTACTCCCGGAAGAGTTTCCTTTGCTGCCTGTGCCTATGTACAGAATATTTCACCTCACTTTCTGTCCTTGTGATAATTAGATTTTGAAAAAAAATGGCTTGTTGCGGAAACAAGGATTAGGGATAAAGCTTCAGTGTGTGTGTCAGGAGTGATTTGTGAAACTGCAAGTTGCTTCTGGTGTGAGAGAACTGGCCGTCTGCAAGGATGTTTCCCAGGGGACGCCCAGAAGTTTTGATGTTTTACCATCCTTGTGGGAGGCTTCTCTCATGTCCCCACATGGGGAGCTGGAGCTGATAGAGGGAGCTCATCTGCGCCCTTCCCAGATTCCAACCTCTGACCTGTGGATCTTCAGTCCTGCTGGCACAAGGATTTAACCCACTACACCACTGGGGGCTCCCATACATTACTGAAACCATACAGTTTAAACCAGTGTTTCCCAACCTTTTTTGAGCAGTGGCACACTTTTTACATTTACAAAATCCTGGGGCACACCACCAACCAAAATGACACAAAATGACACTCTAACACAGTAATACATATAGTTAATACGTTTTATGTATTTATACACTCAGTGTGAAACCTGGGCCTGTTTCGATGAACACAACATAGATGAACCAATATAGATAAGTAATTTGAGCATTGGAGTTATGGGTGCATCTAGACCAGGTCTGGGTCAAGTTGGGCCCTCAAAATGTTTTGGACTCCAACTACCACCATTCCTAACAGCCTCAGGCCCTTCCTTTTCCCCTCTCAGCTGCTTTTTCCAGTCCTCACCCGCTCTCCGTCCCGGGTTCCGTTGTCATCGTCGGGTCATGAGAGGGGAGGAGGAGGAGGCAGGCCACATTCCCTTTGGTGCCGTGGGGCCCTCGCAAGCCGGCTCGGGCAGCCCGTCCAGCTCCATGCTCTGCACTTTGTGCAGCTGCTTCTGCCGCAGTCCAAGGCGCGTGGCTCCCTGGCCAGCATGACTTCTCCGCTGCTTTTCCCACCGCCTCCATTCCTCGCCAATTCGGGCTCTGAGCAGCAGCGGCAGCAGCAGCAGCGAGGACTTTGTTCCCCACCAAAGAGGTAGAGAGGCAGTTCGAAGCCACCCCTGGTCTTGGTCCTCCTCCTCCTTCTGCTGCTGCTGCCATTTTCTCTGGCCGCGGGTCACGTCACATCCCACGCTCGCGTTGGCTCCTCCGTCAAGGCAGTCACTCACTCAACTCAGACTCAGGAAGAAAGAGGAGGAGGAGGATTCCCCAAAGCGGAAAGAGCATGGGCTGCGCTAGTGGCGTTAGGAGTGGTGGGAGTTGATGTCGCCCCTCGGCTCTTCCTGCCGCTCCTCTTGCTCAAGCGCCTTCCATCCCAGAGAAGATGAAAGACTTTGAATGTGTCCCGAGAGCGCCGACGGCAGACATCGAGAAGCGCAGGATGAATGGCACTGAATGGAGTGGCGAAGGGCAGACCCAGCAGAGGCAGGGGAGGAGGAGGAGAGGGAAGGGGGGCTGAGGGCCAAGCCAGGGGGGAGGTTTTACCACGCCACACTAGCTGATACCTCACGGAACACTAATGTGCCATGGAACAGCGGTTGGGAAACACTGGTTTAAACTATAAGCAATTTTCACACCAGAAAACATTGCACACTGACAAGATATGACTAATAAATACACAAGTTAGGGCATACCACATGGCCTCTTGGATGTGGATCTCCCTTTCAAGAGAAGTCAGAATGAATCCAACTGTGCTGAGCTTTAGTGGGTGATTAAAACTATATGGATCTGTCAAGCCTTTGCTTCTTAAGATTGGTTTGACGATGTCTTTTGAAACTGGTTGTAAACTGTTCTTAAAGCATGCACCTTAATCGCAGCAAATGTTGAGGATCGACTACTGTATCTATGCAAACATACATGCATATAAAGATCATTTTGAATAATTATTGTTGAAATATTGAAAAATCCTTGCATAGTTCCTCGTACATGTATCCTGGGGAATGTTGTTTGGCCATGGTCTCATCCCAAGTTGCCCATGACACTATTGACTCTTGATAAATAAATGCCAGGATCTGGCTAGTGCTAAACATGGTCCTACCTGTTCCTAAATTTGTATGAAAAGCTACTGTTCGGAGCTTGGCTATACCTGTTTTGGTAATGAAATGTTAATGCCAGTGCTGGCATTTGCGTAAAACAAACTGACATCCAGTAATCAACATAACTTAACACCATGGCACCGACTGACAACATCCGCGGGTATCAAAACGCGAGAGCTGACATTCTGTCCAACTCATTAGCATTTGCAAAAAAATATGTGATGCCATTGAAATGCTTCCATGCTACAAAATCCTGAGGGCTGTGCTTTAGTGAGGCATTAGAACTACCTAGTTGACATTTTGAAAATACTAGTCATGGGCCCGGTATTTGTGTCATCCATTTACTTCGTGTTCCCATTTCGTACCGACCATTCAGATGACACAAAACGGCACACCCCTTCTATTACGGAATTACCAGTGAAATGAAAAGGAAGTGGAAACGGTAACTGTTTGGTTGCCTGATTTTTGTCCCATTGGTGGCAATGGGTGGGCTTCCCATGCTTCCCTTCACTTCAGTTTTAGGGCTAGAGGATCTCACCATTTCACCGATCCTCAGGCTCTCTCCAGCATTCATTTGAGTTGTTAGGGTTGGTGGGATAAACGTAATTCAATACACAATATGTCCCTTAGACAACTAAATAATACACAGCACTATCCCATACACAAGTTTGAGGGGCAGGCCGGTCTGTTGCACCAATCATCAATCACTCAATGTAAATCAATGTGGGTTTGTATTATCATATATAACAAAAGGCTCTATGGTGATCCAATGTCACTACAGTGCAATGCGTTCATATATACAAATAAAGCATACATTTGTTATAAAGCCCTTACAGCAAATAAATGGGCATAAAGGCGCAAGCATCCAGTCTGTGTACCCCTATGGGTCATCCGGAGCCAAATCACTCATGGATGGGAGACCGAGTCACTGGGAGCCTTCAAAGTGGGGTGAGCTGGCAACTGCTGCTCGGTGGGCAGGCGCCTACGGCAAGAGGTAACGATGCCAGAAGGCCGTTCGCGTATTCCACGCTTCCTCAGGGCGCTGGTTTCTTTTAGGCACTCCTCCCCGGTATTATGGACATCAATTTCAGACTCTTGGTCTATACGGGAGGTCGCGCGTTAGCGCTTCCTTTTACAATTCGCTCGTGCAAATCGCCTCCCGGGCTGGAATTGTATAAGGAAGCGCCAACGCGCGACCTCCCGTATAGACCAAGAGTCTGAAATTGATGTCCATAATACCGGGGAGGAGCGGCTAAAAGAAACCAGCGCCCTGAGGAAGCGTGGAATACGCGAAACGGCCTTCTGGCATCGTTACCTCTTGCCGTAGGCGCCTGCCCACCGAGCAGTTGCCAGCTCGCCCCACTTTGAAGGCTCCCCAGTGACTCGGTCTCCCATCCGTGAGTGATTTGGCTCCGGATGACCCATAGGGGTACACAGACTGGATGCTTGCGCCTTTATGCCCATTTATTTGCTGTAAGGGCTTTATAACAAATGTATGCTTTATTGTATATATGAACGCATTGCACTGTAGTGATATTGGTTCAACATAGAGCCTTTTGTTATATATGATAATACAAACCCACATTGATTTACATTGAGTGATTGATGATTGGTGCAACAGACCGGCCTGCCCCTCAAACTTGTGTATGGGATAGTGCTGTGTATTATTTGGTGGGATAAACCCCTGCCTCTCAATCCAGATAGGCAAAATGCAGTCTGTGGCTCATTGATGCTGTTTTTACAGACCTTGGCTTTTCTTCAGGCTCCATTATGTTTTTTAATGAGTAGCAAGCACCCCTTCCCGTACTTTTCAACACACAGTAACTTGGAAAGAGAATCTCTTTATGGTCTTGGCATTACTTCGCAAACAAAAATTCTTAGGAAGGACTCATCCCACGCTTTTTACCAGCGCGTTTATGACTAAAAAGGCCAATCTGAGATAGGCAAGTTCAGCTGCAGGAAGCATAGCAGAAAGTCTCCTTGGGTGATGTTGTTTCCAAGTTGCGGTTCTTTCTGCGTTGTCGTTTCTCTTCGAGACCCATTTGGCGTGTCTTCTCGAAAGAGGCCGCAGCATTGTGGATAGTGCGTCTCCATGCCTCCCGATGTGAGGCCAGGGTGGACCATTTTTGGTGATCAAACTGGCCGAGCCTGAGATGTTGTTTCAGGGAGTCCTTATATCTCTTTTGGGGGGCGCCTCTCTTGCGCTGACCCGTGGCAAGTTCACCATAGAGTAGTATCTTTCGGAGTCGGTGGTCCTCCATCCTACAGATGTGCCCTGCCCATCGCAGCTGTGTTCTCAATAGCATGGCCTCAACGCTGGTGATCCCTGCTTGCTCAAGGACAGCAACATTAGTCACATAGTCGGTCCAGTGTATATTTAGGATTGTGCGAAGACAGCGCTGATGAAAGTGTTCGAAGAGTCGTGGGTGTTGGCGATAGGTGACCCATGTTTCAGACCCATAGAGGAGAATAAACAGTATGATAGCTCTGTACACACTGATTTTGGTGCTTTGCCTCAGGTGCTTGTTGATCCAGACTATTTTGTGAAGCTTTCCAAATGCACTCTATGCCTTTGCTAATCTGTGATCTATCTCTTTGTCAATCTTAGCTTCTGAAGAGATGATGCTTCCCAGGTAGGTGAACTGCTGAACGGACTTAAGCACAGATTTGCCTATGCTGACGTGGGGATGATGGTGTTCTTCCTGTGGTGCGGGCTGGTAGAGGACTTCCGTTTTCTTCAGGCTGACTTCCAGCCCAAACAGCTCTAAAGCTGCTGCAAAGCAGGATGTTAGGCGCTGCAAGGCTGCTTCTGAATGGGTGACAAGGGCAGCATCGTCAGCAAAAAGCAGCTCACGGACTAGATAGTTTAGGGTCTTAGTGCGAGCCCTCAGATGGCTTAAGTTGAACAAGCTACCAGCAGTCTGATAGCGTATATATATGCCGTCTTCTTCTTCGAGGTCTGCCATAGCCCTTCGTTGTATGTCTATGGCACTGAATGTATATGTGCATTGTGATCCGCCCTGAGTCCCCTGCGGGGTGAGAAGAGCGGAATATACTGTAAATGCTGTAAATAAATAAATAAATAAATCATGGAGAAAGTGTGGGTGAGCTCCCATCTGTCAAGCTCCAGCCTCCTATGCGGGGACATGGGAGAAGACTCCCATAAGGATGGTAAACAGGGGCGGCCCCAGGGATTCCGCGACCCTACGCGGCCGCGTAGAGCGCCATCGCCTGGGAGGGGCACCACCGGCTGGGAGGCGCCGCCGCGCCGCTCCGCGCCCCCACCGCCGCCACACTGCCCTGCGCCGCCGTCCAGAAGCACCTACAGGCGCTATAGCGCCTGTAGATTTCTCTGCACGCGCACTCCCTCCCAAGCGCCTGCCGCTTTGGAGCCAGCGGCGCATGCGCAAAACCTGCACTGCACGCATGCGCTGGCTCCAAAGCGGCAGGCGCGTGGGGGGAGTCTTGGCGCGCAGAAGCGTCTACAGGGCTATAGCGCCTGTAGGTGCTTCTGCGCGCCGCAGACGGCGGCGCAGGGCAACGCATGCGCGCTGGCTCCAAAGCGGCCGGCTTTGGGAGCTAGTGCGCGTGCGTCTGCGCATGCGCCGCCGCTGAAAGGTGCGCCGCGGAGGTGTGCCGCGGCTGATGGGGCCGCCGCCGCTGGCGGTGGCGGCGGCACGGCTCGTGGCGGTGGCGCGGCAGCGGTGAGTGGCGGCGGCGGCGGTGAGTGGCGGCGGCGGTGGCGGGGCGACAAAATTTCTTCGCGTACCCCCAAATTAGGTCGGGCCGGCCCTGATGGTAAAACATCAAAATATTCAGGCGTCCCCAGGGCAACATCCTTGCAGACAGCCAATTCTCTCACACCAGAAGTGACTTGCAGTTTCACAAGTCGCTCCTGACATGGAAAAAAAAACGACTAAGAGAACATTATTGATGAGTGACTACATGTCTAAAATTATCACAACACAATTGAAGGCCAGCAAACCTATTTAGGAGAAATAATGCTAAAATCCTCCTACAATGCATGATTCGGATTGTTGAACCCCAACTAGGCCACACGAATAGATAAATGTTCTGTATGAGTGTTTTGGGGTGCTGGGTAGGTTTTCTAATAATGCCATTCTCCATGGGGAGGCATATTAAAAACAAATTGATGTCAGCTTTCAGAGGTCAGGCACCAATTTCAGGGATCAGCTATCAAGCTCACAAAATTGGCATTTGCATTTCCGCCGGGAAACCGGGCCCCAAACGCTCCCTTTTCAAAGGCCTGCCTTTGTAATTCACCGTGACATGTTCCTTAGCAATCTTCCAACATTGAATTCATTTCGAGGATTTGTTGGAATCATTAATGCAAGAAATAGGCCATGCCAGTTATTGTGATAGAAGAACCAACCACAGCTGTAACAGCGTTTGATTTATACTGCCTTCCTGATCTCTCAGTCCCTGTTCTATCTGTTGAAGAAGTTCAGTATGTTGCCTGGAGGGGTTCTGCCAAAGGTCTTGAAATGGCACTGGGTGGACCAAGGTGGGTCTCTTTTGACCAAGTGTCCTCTAGTGCAGTGTTTCCCAACCAGTGTGCCATGAGCAATCATCAGGTGTGCCGTGGGAAATTGGAACCTCCAATACCCTTTCTTCCCCCTCCTGCTGAACACTTTTTCTTCTCCACTTGGGCTCCCTTCTTCCCAGCCTCACTCTGCTCACTTTGCCTCACTTTGCTCACGCTGCCGCTTCTGCCGCCATTTTGATCCAAGGGGGCAGCGTGAGCGTGTTCAGAAGGGGAGGGGGGAGGGAGTAAGACGTGACCCGTGCGGGCGCTACTGTGCAGACTCACCCCAAGTCTTCCTCCCCCCCCTCTCCCCTCCTGAACACACGGCAGCGTGACAAAGCAAGGCAAAGCAAGCAGAGCGAGGCTAGCAAGAAGGGAGTCCAAGTGCAGAAGAAAAGGTAGGTGTTCTGCAGGAGGGGAAGAAAGGGTGCAAAGGGGAAGGGGGAGGAAGAGGTCTCTGTCGAAAGCTGGCATGGGCAAACTTGGACCTTCCAGGTGTTTTGGACTCCATCCTCCACCATTCCTAGCAGCCTCAGGCCCTTTTCCTCCCCCCCCCCTCAGCCACTTAAGCAGGAAAGGTCCTCAGGCTGTTAGGAATGGTGGGAGTTGAAGTCCAAAGCACCCAGAGGGCCGAAGTTTTCCCATGCCTGTTTTAGGGACCTTAAAGTGGTGAGCCTCCTTCCAACATTGTGATTCTGGATAGAAAACAAACAACAACATAACATAACATTGTTTGAGTCCACAGTGCTCTCTGGGTGTAGGTGAACTACAACTTCCAAACTCAAGGTCAATTCCCAAGCAAACCCTTTCAGTACTTTCTGTTGGTAATGAAAGTTCAATATGCCAAGTTTGGTTCAATTCCATTGTTGCAAGAGTTCTGGATGCTCTTTGATTGTGTGTTAACTATAAATCACAGAAACTGTAACTCCCAAATGTCAAGGTCTATTTCCCCCAAACTCCATCTGTGTTCACATTTGGGCATATTGAGTATTCATGCCAAGTTTGGTCCTGATCCAACATTGTTTGAGTCCACAGTGCTATCTGGTTATAGGTGAACTCCAAAACTCAAGGTCAATGCCCACCAAACACTTATAGTATTTCTCTTGGTTATGGGAGTTCTGTGTGGGAAGTTTGATTTCATTCCATCATTGGTGGAGTTCAGAATGCACTTTGATTGCGGGTGAACTATAACTCCCAGCAACTACAACTCCCAAATGACAAAATCAATTTTTGAATGATATCTATGTTGTGTTCATCGAAACAGGCTCAGGTTTCACACCGAGTGTATAAATACATTTAAATACATAGTAACTATATGTATTACTGTATTAGAGTGTCGTTTTGTGACATTTTGGCTGGTGGTGTGCCCTAGGATTTTGTAAATGTAAAAAATGTGCCATGGCTCAAAAAAGGTTAAAAAACACTGTTCTAGTGCATTAGTTCTTCACTGGTGTTTTGGACTTTCACGTCATGGCCAATGGCTAAAGCAGGGGTTCTCAAACCAAGGCCTGCGGGCCGGATACAGCCCTCCAAGGTCATTTACTTGGTCCCTTGTCTAAACTTTAGACATAGGCTCATCCTAAGTCTGAAACAACTTCAAGTCACCCAACAACAACAACAACAACAATCTGAATTAACTTGACTATCTGATCAGCCAAAAGCAGGCCCACCAATCCAATTGAAATATTGGTAAGTTTATGTTGGTTAAAATTGTTCATCATTTTAAATAATGTATTGTTCTTTCATGTTTATCACAGTACAAATGATATATCTGCAGTGTGTAAAGGAATTCGTCCATGATTTTCTCAAAATATAGTCCAGCCCCCTAATAGTCTGAGGGACAGCGAACCAGCCCTCTGCTTTAAAGGGTTGTGGGCCCCTTGGCTAGAGACATTCTGCGACTGAATGTCGAAATTTGGGAACTAATTTCTTGTGGACTCCTTATTGTAAAAAGGTAAAGGTAAAGATTTCCCCTGACATTAAGTCTAGTTGTGTCCAACTCTGGGAGGTTGGTGCTCATCTCCATTTCTAAGCTGAAGAGTCGCCGTTGTCCGTAGACCTCTCCAAGGTCATGTGGCCTGCAACAAGTTCATGTGACCTGCATGACTACATGTAGTGCCGTTACCTTTCCACAGAAGCAGTGCCTATTGATCTACTCACATTTGCATGTTTTTGAACTGCTGGGTTGGCAGAAGCTGGAGCTGACAGCAGGAGCTCACCACGCTCCCTGGATTTGAACCAACAACCTTTTGGTCAGCAAGTTGAGGAGCTCAGCAGTTGAACCCACTGCATCACTAGGGGTCATCCAGTCCAAACTCTTTCTGCCACACAAGAAAAGCACAATCAAAGCACTTCCAACAGATTGCCACACAGCCTTTACAACAACAACCACAATAGAAAGCCTAGGTGTCAGCCAATCCAACCCCCTTTATTCTACCATGCACCGGGAATGTGGCACAGCTGGCTAAGTGTCAGCTGCGTAAGATCTCTCTGACCAGTAGGTCATGAGTTCGAGGCCTGCCTGGGTCGAGGTGGGTGCTCGACCTTAAGTGTAGCTGTCAACCTTTGCAGCCCAAAAGACAGTTGCATCTGTCAAGTAGGAGATAAAGGTACCACATGAAGTGGGGAGGCAAATTTTGACTGATTTATGAGGCCATAAAAAGAACTCCAGAAATCGCTGAGGAATGCAGAAGAAACAACAAAGGGATTCTAGAAAACGATGAGAGATGAGGAGTGCGTCAGCTCCCCCTGGTGGCCAGAAGTTTGCCTCTGTTCGTCTGTGTCATTTGTTGAACTGTAGGGATTGTCTGCAAAGTATGTGTACTGTAATCCCTTTGGGGTGAGAAGAGCGGAATATAAATAAAGTAAATAAATAATAAAGAAATAAATGCAGGCAAAGCACAATCAAAGCACCCCCAACAGCCTTTGTAGCACAACAACAACAACAACAACAACAGAAAGCCTAGGTGCCAGCCAGTCCAACTTTTTTATCCTACCTTGCTGGCAAAGCACAATTAAAGCACCCCTTGAGCAGTGGGAAGGAAAACGGGGATTTGGAAGCAAGGACGACATGAGGGAAAGGATCTGGGCGGTGAATAAGGCAAGGAAAAAAGGCTTTTGGCACAAGAGGACAGAGGGTAGAAGACTTAGGAAGGCACAGGATGGAGGAGGGAAAGCTTGGAAGGGGAGGAAAGAGGAGGAAACCATGGAGCACCTCAGAATGCTTTGCAGACCCCCAAAGGCTCTGCAGAGCACACTTTGAGAACCACTGATTCAAGCATTTTAAAAGCATCATAATAATCAATATGCATCAAAATAGGCAAGAATGAAAAGATGTTTCCCTCCCACCATTTTGAAGAGCGTCTGAAGTGGGAGTCTAATGGAAAGATGACCCGAGGCGCACCTTTTAAGCATATGCACTAGGGGTGGTTGATCCATAAAAATTGATTCTAAACTCGGGGGGGATTTCAGTGCTGGGTCGTTATAGAAAATATTCTGAAAAATTGAAAGTCAATTTCGTAATTGAAACGTAATTAATAACGAATTTTATGAGTGGATTATACACATCATTGAGCTGAGCCCGTAACCTCAGCTGTGGTTACAGATCCATCAGCCTGGCGGTCTCCTAGTTTGGTCCGTGCGCCACTCTCATTGCGGCCTTTGGCCATTACATCATTTACCTGCGCATCTGGATTCCCATATAAGGTATCAACACGAGGATTGGCTATGGACTTCTCTTAGCAGCGCCCCGTCATCAGCCCGCAACAGCGCCCGGAGACGCATGACGTATATCGACCGTGACCCGCTCATGATCTGGCGATCATCTTGTTCAGCTTAAGCGGGATTCTGCCGCGCCACTCGTCATTGGGCAATCGTCTCATCGAGCCTGCACAGAGTTATCAAAGGAGAATGACCAGGGAGTTTGCCGCGCCAGACCTGGACATTTAATTTTTGGATCTTGTCCCCCTGGTATTTACCCATTATTTCATCATTTATGATCCGCAGGTTGTTGCTCATATGACGTTTCAACCTGGGTAATTGCACTTCCATATGATCCTCTATTACTTACTATGTTCCATTGCGGCTAGCATGTAGATATGATATAAGAGTTAATATACCTGCCAGCGTGAACAGACTATACTTAAGGTGTATCCACCTTATATCTATAGTAGATACCTGGTGCCACACAGTGTTGATATATTTATATATATATTTCTTGAATTGATCTGTGTCAATCCTTTAGGGTTTAGCTATTTGTGTTTTTTTAGTTGTGGGTACAAGCCATCCCGCCACCTCAGAAGCAAGGGCGGAAATAACAACCTAAAAACGTGCCCTTTACGGAAATGACGATTACGGGCATCGATTTTGAAATGTCACATCCGGGTTGGACACCGAGGGTCAATATAGGCTCAAAATAATTTTAAATACGAAAAAATAACGGATATCAAAGTATTACGGCCGGAGATATCCACCCCTAATATGCACCAAGGTTGAGTGGCACTAGTCTTTGGAAGCTCTTGATGGCCATCAAACTTTAATACAAGGACGGCTAGATGGAGGCTTGCATGCAAAGTCCAGCCTTTTCTGGTAGTTCATCTTAAACAGAGGTGCACCAAGGTGGCTCGACATTTGCGTTCACTAAGGCAGTACAGGTAGTAATTTAGCAGAGCAATTGAAAGCTAATTGCTGAGTGGCCTCTTGGCTGGATAATTGAAGGAGCAGAGGCATTTATACACAACCAGTACTTTCGCCTTATTATGTATGCTAATTGTGACACCAGCATTATGGACCAAGAGATCGTAATAAATGTATACAATGCTTCACATCACAAGGATGTTAACCTTTCTAAAGATCTGTCTACTGCTTTCCTTTCCCTTTCCCTTTCTCTAATTGAATGGCTGAAATGCGAGTTTCCGGTGCCTTCTCTACCAAAATTGTTTTTAGAATAAATCAGCACCATGAAGAATAGTTTTTATGCCCAGCGTTTTTTTGTTGGGGAAATAATTGCTTGGTTTCAATGTCACACGGGTGGCATAGTTCTTGGCTCGTTCTTCGCCTTGTTATTCGGGAACATGATCTCATAGAACAGTGTTTATCAATCTGGGGGTTGGGACCTCTGGGAGGGTTGTGAGGGGGGTTTCAGAGGGGTCGCCAAGAACCATAATAAAAAACATATTTCTGATGGTCTTAGGAACCCCTTTGGCAAAAAATGCTGCTCACAAATGACAAAATCAATCTCTCCACAACTCCACCAGTATCCAAATTTAGATGTATCAGGTATTTGTGGCAAATTTGGTCCAGATCCATAGTCATTTGGGTTCATAGTGCTCTTCGGAGGTAGGTGAATTACATCTCCCCTAAATCACTGTCAATTCCTCCCAATCCCCCCAGTACCTCCAGCACCGGGAATGTGGCGCAGCTGTCTAAGTGTCAGTTGCATAAAATCTCTCTGGCCAATAGGTCGTGAGTTTGAGGCCTGCCCGGGTCGAGGTGGGTGCTCGATCTTTAAGTGTAGCCTGCTGTCGACCTTTGCAGCCCAAAAGACAGTTGCATCTGTCAAGTAGGAGATAAAGGTACCACATTAAGTGGCAAATTTTGACTGAATTATGAGGCCATTAAAGAACTCCAGGAACGCTGAGAATGCGGAAGGAACAACAAGGGACGCTGGGAACACTGAGAGATGAGGAGTGCGTCAGCTCCCCCTGGTGCCCAGAGTTTGCCTCTGTTCGTCTATATGTGTGTATGTGGAAACGGCAGGGATTGTCTGCTAAGTGTGTGTACCTGTAATCCTCTCTGAGTTCCCTTCGGGGTGAGAAGAGCGGAATATAAATAAAGTGTATTATTATTATTATCAGTGTATTATTATTATATTGTCCACCTTCCGTCAAATATTATGGTGATTAAACATATTTTAAATGAAAGCAGTGACTTTTTTTTCAAAGAGAAAGACTTTTAGCATCCTTGGCTGATTTGACAAGAAGTTCACAGTGCAAGGGAATTAGCATTGATTAAAAATGATGAGTTGAATGGAGCAAGGCTATTTATGAAGTGAGAGAATAGGATGTTTCCCGCGCGCGAAAGCAGAAAGGCTTAATGGTATGCTAACGAATGGAGATGACTGGAAGGTACCAAAAAAAAAAAGGGCACCACCGGAGATGATTGCCCACATTATCAAAGCATCAGGTAGGTCATTGGGCCTTTGAAGTGACAGACTGGATTCCTGTTCAAATAATCGAATCAGCAGAGCACTTCTTGGAGGGGTAGAGGTTGTTTCTGCAGCTCTAATGACCTTGCTAATCACAGGCTGGGGAGCAAAGACCTTTTGGGATGAGAATTGCGGCCTTGTTCAGGGATAATGGAAGGGTGCCAGGAAAGGAAGGGAAGAAAGAAACAGATTCCGGGGAATTGCAGCTTGTTACGTTCCTGATGGGGAATATCAGAGGACCCTTGTTAAATTGTCTCCTGGCAGAGTGTAAAGAAAACGACATCCGATAATCCGGAGAGATCTTGTGCACTTGCTCACACAAGCTGCTGCCTCCATCCAAGAAAAGATTGCCAGGACCAGTGATTAAAAATAATGACTCTGGTCTTAAAACAGAGACAAGAAGTTGACAGTAGAAGAAAGGGCCATTGTTGACATTACAAGCCTAGTTCTTCTTTGGCTGCAAAAGCAGCAGCAACAGGAGTACGGTGCTGAAGTATTTCCCAGGTTCTCAATAGGTAGATTTTTTTTGGTGATGTCAACTGCCATGGGTATTGATTAGAGGTGGATATCTCCAATTTAAATACTTTGAAACCTGCTAATATTTCATATTTGAAATTATTTTGATGAGGGGTGCTCACACTTTTTTTCAGCATGCGAGCTACTCTTAAAGCAACCAAGTTCAAAAAATCTACCTGCCCCCGCTGCCGTGCGCCGCCGTGCGCCGATTTTCGCCCGCACGTTCCCACCGCCGCACACTTTTGCCACCGCGTGTGCTCCTGCTGCTGATTTCCGCCCGTGCAGCACTTCTTCTGTCTGTGGGGCATTGCAGGAAGGAGAAAGCACGAGGCAGGGCATCCCGAGGGAGCGCTCCGCCCTGCCTGTCTCACCGGCAACGGAGGCTGCAGTGCACAGCTGCTTCTGGACGAGAGAGAGGCAGGGCACTCCCTCCAGAGGCCCCGCCTCATGCTTCCTTCTTCCTGCCATGCCCCGCAGGCAAAAGAAGCACCGCAAGAGCGGAAGCCAACAGCAGGAACACACGTGTGTGCAGGGTGTGTGCACGCATGGCAGGAGCGCTCCATCTGGCTAGTGAGGCCCAAAGATCACCTGGAAGAGGGCCGAAGATCTACTAGTAGAGCTACCTAATGAGCACCCCTGATTTTGACCCTAATGAGCATCCCCTGGAGTGGCGAACCCGGGAGCATTTTTGTCCTTTCTCCAGTTCTCGCCAGCTGAGGGCAGCAGCACCCTCCTTTCTCCTCTCGCCAGCTGAGGCAGGCGCTTTGGAGCAGCCCAGCCGAGCTTTCCTCCTGTTCCCCAGGCTCTCCCTCACAAGCGGAGGGAGAGCCTGGAGAACAGGAGGAAATTCCTCCGAATCTTGGAGTTAGTTCTCAGCAGGGAAGGAGGACGCGAGGGGATGCCCTCCGCACCTCCTTCCTGCTAAGAACTAAAGCGCGCGTCAAGCCTTGACGCGGTTTATGTCTTAGCAGGGAAGGAGGAGCGTCCGCATCTCCTTCCCTGCTAAGAACTGAACCGCATCAAGCCTAACGTTCCTCCTTCCCTGCTAAGACCTAAACTGCGTCAAGGCTTGATGCGGTTCAGTTCTTAGCAGGGAAGGAGGTGCGGACGCTCCTTCTTCCCTGCTAAGACCGCGTCAAGCCTTGACGTTAAGCCTTGACGTGCGTTAACCGCGTCAAGCCTTGACGTGCGTTAGTTCTCAGCACAGCAGGGAAGGAGGTGCGGAGGACATCCCCACCTCCTTCCCTGCTGAGAACTAACAGGAAATAATAACGAATTTTTGTTACGTTTCCAAAACCAAATTTTAGGGAAATTTTTTGGAACAATTTCTATATTGAATCACCGATGACAATCCCCCCCCCCCCCCACGCAAGTTTAGAAACAATTTTGTGATGGATCAACCACCCCTAGTATTGGTAGGGAAGTCCTACTTGTGGCTCATCACTCTTAACTCACCATCTACCACTTGGGTTGCTAGTTGGAGAAAAGTTTCTTCAGGAAATTCTAGCACAGATATTATCACACAGTTTGGAATCTGTATCATCTTGGCCATTGCATAATACCAGAGAGTGAATCCCATACAGTCATTTTCTTATTAAGTTCATAAATATTCACTATGGCAGTGTTTCTCAACCTTCCGAATGCCGCGACCCCTTAATGCAGTTTCTCATATTTGCTACTGTTATTAATTGTAATGTAGATATCTGATATGTAATGTAGATATCTGATATGGAGGATGGATTTTCATTCACTGGTCCAAATTTGGCACAAATACCCAATATGCCCAAATTTGAGTACTGGTGGGGTTGGGGGTGGGGGAATGGTTTTGTCATTTGGGAGTTGTAGTTGCTGGGATTTATAGTTCACCTACAATCAAAGAGCATTCCCAGCAACTCCAACTCCAGAGAGCACTATGGACTCAAACAATGATGGATCTGAACCAAACTTAGCACGGATACTCAATATAATAATAATAATAATGCACTTTATTTATATTCCGCTCTTCTCTCCCCAAAGGGGACTCAGAGCGGATTACAGGTCCACATACTTAGCAGACAACCCCTGCCGTTTCCACATACACACATATAGACGAACAGAGGCAAACTCTGGCCACCAGGGGGAGCTGACACACTCCTCATCTCTCAGCATTCCCAGCGTCCCTTGTTGTTCCTTCCGCATTCCTCAGCGTTCCTGGAGTTCTTTAATGGCCTCATAATTCAGTCAAAATTTGCCTCCCCACTTAATGTGGTACCTTAATCTCCTACTTGACAGATGGAACTGTCTTTCGGGCTGCAAAGGTTGACAGCAGGCTACACTTAAAGGTTGAGCACCCTCCTCGACCCAGGCAGGTCTTGAACTCATGACCTATTTGGTCAGAGAGATCTTATGCAGCTGACACTTAGCCAGCTGCGCCACATTCCCACATTTGGAAGATATTCCAAATCTTATCACTGGTGGAGTGTAGGGAAAATAAACCTTGACACTTGGGAGTTGTAATTGCTGGGATTTGTACTTCACCTACAATCCAAGAGCATTCTGAACCCCACCAATAATAGAATTGGGACAAACTTCCCACACAGAACCTCCATGATCAACAGATTGTGTTTTCTGATGGTCTTTGGTGAGCCCCAGGTTGAGAAACACTGTCACAGGGCAAGGCTTCAAGATCTTTGATCCCTTTACTTGCTCTCTTTGTGCCAATTCCAGCTTGTGATGATATAGGGCAGGCCGTACATGTCACACTTGGTTCAGTATGGCAACATTCCCAATGGTAAAGTCATATCCAATCTTGGAAATAAAGTCCAAAGTGGTAACTAATTATTTTCTAAGTTCAAACATGAGCCAGGAATGTTGAATAATCTTGAAGTCCTTGTGGACAACAAGTTAAAAAGCCAATGGTTTTTTGGCCTGCATCAATAGGAGTTTAGTGTCTAGATCCAGGGAAGTCACACTACCCCTCTATTCTGTCTTGGTCAGACCACACGTGGAATACTGTGTTCAATTCTGGGCACTGCAACTGAGGAGAGATGTTGACAAGCTGGAACGTGTCCAGAGGAGGGTGACTAGAATGATCCAGGATCTGGAGAACAAGCCCTGTGCAGAGTTGCTCAAAGAGCTGGACATGTTTAGTCTGCAGAAGAGAAGCCTGAGAAGAGACATCATATGTGAGGGGAAGTCATAGAGAGGAGAAAGCAGGCTTCCTTTCTGCTGTCATGGAGACTAGGATGCAATGGAACAATGGCTTCAAACTACAGGAAAGAAAGGAGATTCCACCTGGACATCAAGAAGAACTTCCTGATGGTGTGAGAGAGCTGTGCACTGGGAATGTGGCGCAGCTGGCTGGGTGTCAGCTGCATAAGATCTCTACTGACCAGAAGGTCATAAGTTCGAGGACTGCCCGGGTCGAGGTGGGCTCTCGAACCTATTGTGTAGGTTCGAGAGCCTTTGCAACCCGAAAGACAGTTGTTGACCTTTGCAACTCGAAAGACAGTTGCATCTGTCAAGTAGGAAATTAAGGTACCACTTAGTGGGGAGGTTTAATTTAACTGATTTACGAGGCCATAAAAAAATCTCCAGGAAACACGCTGAGGAATGAAGGAGTGCGACAGCTCCCCCTGGTGGCCAGATGTTAAATTGTCTCTGTCTGTCTTGTGTATTTGTGTGTCTAAATGTAATGTGTGCATTGTAATCCGCCCTGAGTCCCCTGCGGGGTGAGAAGGGCGGAATAGAAATGAAGTAAGTAAGTAAATAAATAAATAAATAATGTTCAGCAGTGGAACTCTCTGCCCCAGAGTGTGGTGGAGGCTTTTTCTTTGGAGGCTTTGAAACATAGACTGGATGGCCATCTGTCGAGGGTGCTTTGAATGAGATTTTCCTGCTTCTTGGCAGAATGGGGTTGGACCGGATGGCCCCACCAGGTTTCTTCCAACTCTATGATGCTATTATTCCGCGCAGCCGTGTTTTTACACCATGCATTTACAGCTAAGAGCAAATGAGTTATAGCCAACTCATATATAGATCTTGTTTTCAACTGGAAGAGACATGTTGGCAAAGGAAATAGCCTGCTGGCATGTTTTCTCCTCCTGGATTGCCCCCTCCACCACCAAAAGAGAATCGTGCCTGTGATTTAGCATCCAAATACTTTGGGCCAGCCAGCCAATTACTATGAAACTACTGGAAGAAATATTCATGAGGGGTATAAACAAAGAAAGATCCGCCAGTTAAACACTTAATTTAGCCCACTTCTCTTGATCCCTTTTAAATCCTTGGAGTGTGCATCTCCCGCTACTGAGTGGGGTGTAGATAGCGACTTTATTGCTTGTCTGACAATAAAATCAAGAGCTTTAACAAGCGAGAAAAGCTTGTGTTCTACTTGGATCGATCCAAAGGGATGCTAATTGCATTCTATAAAATATTGCCAGCCTTCCCTGTGAAAAAGAGATGATGAGCAATATTTCGATAGCAAGCTCGGTTGCCCAAAGTGTGTAGGAATCACCACGAAAGAGAATGCCCTAGGACAGTGTTTCCCAACCGCTGTAACGTGGTGCGGTGACGGACCTCCTGCTGTCCCGCGAGAAGAGCTCTCTGCCGCCTTGCTTCCCCCTTCTCCTGCCAAACTCCTGCTGCTTGGGGGGGGGGGGAGGAGGAGGAAGGGGGCGCCGCCTCCTTCGGACGTTTCCCCAGCCAGCCTCCAATCTGCCATGACTCCCGCCCCTTGCTTGCTGAAACCGCGCAGAGGAGGAGCCCCGCCCACTGAAGCCTGTCCACCGCTCATGCTCCTCCTCCTCCTTCTCCGTGCGGCTTCAGCCTTGGCGGAGAGCGGCGCCGGGGCCGGGTGCCATGACTCCCGTCCCTCGCTCGCACTGCCCCCTCAAGGCTGGAGAAGCTGTGGGACAGCCGAAGCCGGGGGGAGGGGGCGGAGCCAGGCTGCGCCATGCCCCGCCCCTCCCCCCAGCTTCAGCTCTCCCACAGCATCTCCAGCCTTGAGGGGAAGTGCCAAGCCAACATAGTGCTGGCTCTGCCACCGCTGCCTTGGCACTGCCCCCTCAAGGCTGGAGAAGCTGTGGGAGAGCTGAAGCCAAGGAGAGGGGGCGGGGCATGGTGCGGCCTGGCTCCTCCCCCTCTCCCGGCTTCGGCACTCCCAGCAGCTGCTCCCAGCAGGCCACCATCCCCCAGCCGTTCTTTACTGTGTTAGAGTGTCGTTTTGTGTTATTTTGGTTGGTGGTGTGCCCCCGGATTTTTTAAACGTTAAAAGTGTGTCGCTGCTCAAAAAAGGTTGGGAAACACTGCCCTAGGAAATCATAAGCAAGTCAATTCTTACCATTTCTTTGCAGACGATGCTGAAGTCCTTCATTTTGGATGGCATGTCCCTTTTATGCAGCAATGTCCTCAAGGAAAGTTCAAAGATACAGGTGGCTGTGTTGATCTGACTCTTTATTCTTTAGCAGAAGTAGATCTATGGCAAAGCTCAAGACCACCACAAAATACTTATGGATTGTAACAGTGGCAGATCACAATGATATATTGTTCTTGAAAAAAATCCATTTCCCTCTTTAGAAACACGAGCGAAATGCAAGTATTGGGGAGTCTGGTGGTAGGTAATGTTGTCATAGACCAGACATGGGCAAACTTTCTTACTTGGGGGCCGCATGCTAGAGCTCCCTGCTTGGAGGACTGGCTGCCCGGTGATGGAAGGAAAGAAGGGAAGGAGGAAGGAAAAAGAGATGGATGGAAGGACGAAAAAGAGGAAGAGCAGGATGGAAGGAGAAAGAGGGAGAGAGGGAGGAAAAAGGGAAGGAAAGAAAGACAAAGGGGAAGGGAGGGTGGAAGGGAAGGAAGGAAGGAGGAAAGGGAAGAAGGGAAGGAAAGGTGGATGGAAGGAAGGAGAAAAGGAGGAAAGAATGAAAAGGATGAAGAGAAGGATTGAAGGAAGGAAGGGAAATATAGAGGAAAGAGAAAAAGAAAGAAAGAAAGACAAAAGGGAAGGGTGGAAGGGAAGGAAGGAAAGAGAGAAAGAAAGAATAAAGAATGACACTCTAACACAGTAATACATGTAGTTAATATGTTTTAAATGTATTTACACACTCAGTGTGGAACCTGGACCTGTTTCGATGAACACAACAGAGATATCCTGACAGGAATGGCAAACTTCCCACACAGAACTCCCATAACCAAGAGAAAATACTATAAGAGTTTGGTGGGCATTGACCTTGGGGTTTGGAGTTGTAGTTCACCTATATCCAGAGAGCACTGTGGACTGAAACAATGTTGGATCAGGACCAAACTTGGCATGAATACTCAATATGCCCAAATGTGAACACAGATGGATATTGGGGAAAATAGACCTTGACATTTGGGAGTTACAGTTTCTGGGATTTATAGTGAACACACAATCAAAGAGCATCCTGAACTCTTGCAACAATGGAATTGAACCAAACTTGGCATATTGAACTCTCATTACCAACAGAAAGTACTGAAAGGGTTTGCTTGGGAATTGACTTTGAGTTTGGAAGTTGTAGTTCATCTACACCCAGAGAGCACTGTGGGCAGGAGGGGAAAGAAAGGGTATTGGAGGTTCCAATTTCCCTCGGCACACCTGTTGATCGCTCACGGCACACTGGTTGGGAAACACTGTCCTAAAGAACTGGGCAAAACGAATGCATTTCCTATGAATACTGCCTAGAAGCTGTGAGTAGGAAGACTGTTCAAATTACCTTTTTCTTTTTTGCACCAGCTTAGCAGAACAGCAAATTGAGCTTATTTTCTTTAAAATGGATTGCAGGCATCTCGCAAGTAAAAGGACGGGGAGAGAGGCTTGTAAAACCCTGCAAGGAATATCACAGCAAATTGAGGCTTGCTCATATAGGGAATTGCAGCATACATTCACTTTCCAGGAACTGACAACTCTGGCTGCCATTTCAGGTCAGAGGAGGGAGAGGAAAGTGATGTCCAAATAGCTGGGCGAGATTCTCAAGGAAGTCTGAAATATTGAAAGACAACATTCAGGATCTGAAATAGATGAAAACCAGTGAAGCCTTGGAGTGCTTGCAGCTCACCTGCAATTTGGTGTTGCTCTTGTGTCTCTTCAACTGATGCTGCATATGATGCTCAACCTATCGTTTTAAATGACTGCTGGAATATTATTTGTTTACGGCAGTGTTTCTCAGTCTTCCTAATGCTGTGACCCCTTAATACAGTTCCTCATGGTTGGTGACTACCAACCATAAAATTATTTTCATTATTTTCATTATTTTCATTATTTTCATTATTTTCATTATTTTCATTATTTTCATTGCTAATTCATACGTGTAAGGTTGCTACTGTTGTGAAGTGTCATGTAAATATTTGATAGGCAGGATATATTTTCATTCACTGAATCAAATTTGGCACAGGTACCTGATACACTCAAATTTGAATACTGGTGGGGTTGGGGGGGGGTATTGATTTTGTCATTTGGGAGTTGTAGTTGCTAGGATTCATAGTTCACCTCCAATGAAACAGCATTCTGAACTCCACCAAGGATGGAATTGAACCAAACTTGGCATACAGAACTCCCAGGGGCGGTCCTACAAGATAGGCCAAGTAGGCGGCCGCCTAGGGCGCCATCTGGGAAGGGGGCGCCATCCTGGCCACATGGGGCGCCATCCTGGCCCTGCCGATGTTCCTCAGACAGTGCTGCAGCTGCCTGTTTTTTGACCCCGACCTTGTGTGCTCCGACGTCGCTTCTGGGCACGTGCGGAGGTTTTCACGCAGGCGCAGTTGCTCCGGAGCTGAAGTTGAGCGCAGGAGTAACTGCACATGCGCGAAAACCTCCTCGCGCATGCCCAGTAGCTCCCTTGCGCAGAAGCCTGTAAGCAAAGCACTCCCTATCGGGCAGGCAGGGAGTGCTTCCCCTCTCCCTTTGCCTCCGCCGCGCGCGCGCGCATTTGCAGGGAAGGAGAAAAGAATCAGTGAAGGAAGTGTAAGTGAAAGAATGAATGAAGGGCTTTCCTCCTCCTCCTCTGTGACCTCTTCTCTCCCTCCTTCCTTTCTTCGGCTCTATTTCTGTCTAGACCTGAGGGGCCTGAGGCTATGAGGAGTTGTGGGAGTTGGAGGCCAAAACACTTAGAAGGAGGGAGGAGGGCCCAAGTTTGCCCAGGCCGCGCTGCCTGTATTCGACCTCATTTGAACATTTTGGCTGTTTTTCTATTTACATTTACATTGGGATCCTAATTTTGGACTTACGGGAGACTCCTATGAATTATGAGTCGGGTGATAGGTAATATATTCTGATTTTGATGCATTTACATTGCATTTCTTGTTGATTATTATACAGTTCTGCTTAATATTGTCATACAATATAATACAAATACAATATAACAATAGAATAATGATATATTTTATATTACATGTAATATTACAAACAATATTGCAGTATAGTGGTATTGTACAAAATAGTAATATATAATATTTTATTTTACTTTATTTTGGGTTATTTGGGTTTTATAGGAGTAATGAAAATATTTAGTAGAGGATAATTTTATTTAAATAAATAATTTTATTATTTTATAATAATAATATAATAGAATGTTACATTATATTATAATGTCAATATATTATAATATAATTATATTCTAATGTAGTATAATATAATTATGATATAATATAGTATGAGTATGGTATAATATATTGTATATACATTGATACAATATAATACTACTAATGGTATTGTGATATTATAATTGTATATTTGTTTTACATGGGGGCGGCAAAATAATGTTTTTTTGGGGGGGCACCAAAATAATGTTCGCCTACCATTTAAAATTACCTTGGACCGCCCCTGAGAACTCCCATGACAAAGAGAAAATACTGAAAGGGTTTGGTGGGCTTGCGTTTTGGAGTTGTAGTTCACCTATACCCAGAGAACTTTGTGGACTCAAACCATGATGGAGCTGGACACAAATACTCAATATGCCCAAATGTACTTTGGGGAAAATAGATCTTGACATTTGGGAGTTGTAGTTTATATTTATAGTTCACCTACAATCAAAGAGCGTTCTGAATCGCCCCAATGATAGAATTGGGCCAAACTTCCCACATGGAACCTCCATGTCTTGAACAGACTTGCTGGTGCGACCAATCCTCCAGCCTCACACACTCTCCCTCACTCACACATGCGCACTATGCTGCCATGCGCTAAGCATGCCTGTTCTCTCCTCCCTGTTTGGACTCTGGAGTCTCAGAAACAGCCCTCCTGTTGGCTGAGAGGCCGGCCAATCACAGCAGAGGAGGGCTTTTGGTGGGTGGATTGGCTGTCTGTTTCCCAAAAGGAAGAGAAGGACAAACTGAGAGATCTTCAGCCTTCTCTGCCAAAGGGGTTCCTTTGACCATCAGAAATATGTGTTTTCTGATGGCCTATGACAGATGCGGGCAAATTACGGCCCCCGGGCCGGATCTGGCCCGGCAGCCGATGCTCTCCGGCCCTTGGCTCCCTCAAGGCTTCGTTGTGAAGAGAGGGAGACAAACTCCCATTGGGGCGGCTGCAAACGCGAAGAAGCAGGCAGGTAGGCAAGCGGAGGGAAGGGAAGGGAGGGGGAAGAAGGGGAGGCGCCCAGGAGCAAGAGCATGCCTTCGCCTTCGCCCTTCTCCTCCTCCTCCCTTCACTTCCTCCTCGCGCACTTCCCCCACCCTCTTGCCTCGGCACTCTTTCCCTTCTTCTGCTTCCTGTTTCCTTCCCTCCACCCCTCCCTATTTCCCCCTTTAATTCCTTCCCCCTTCCACCACCTGAACGGAAGAGGGAAGGAGAGAGACTACAGCGATGGAGAGGGGGCGTGGCCAGACCGGGAAAGGGGCGTGACCAGGGCAGGAAATGGGCAGGGCAGCACGCGGGTGGGTCGGGGGTTTCCATTCCCTCTTCTTCTGCCTCTTTGGGCAAATTGAGGATTCATGCCAAGTTTGGTCCTGATCCATCATTATTTGAGTGCACAGTGCTCTCTGGATGTAGGAGAACTACAACTCCCAAACTTAAGGTAAATGCCCAGCAAACCCTTTCAGTACTTCCTGTTGGCCTCATGAGAGTTCACTGTGCCAGGTTTGGTTCAAGATGGCTGAATGGCCATCTGTGAGGAATGCTTTGATTGTGTTTTTCCCTTATGGCAGAAGGAGGTTGGACTGGATGGCCCTTGGAGGTCTCCTCCTATTCTAGGAACATGTTGTTGTTATTATTATTAGCAGAGGCTGAATGAATATTATCATTATCATCATCATCATTATTATTATTATAATGCTCCCACTGAAATAAATTTCCAAATATTTTGCTTTTATGGCTCTCTGAGTCAAAAAGGTTCCTGACCCCTGATATAATGAATCAGAAATTATACACATGTTCACATTTTGTTAACCATTGTTTTGTAAAATTATTATAAATGTCATTTTTCCTATGACAACCTCTCTTTTTCATTGCTCATAACATATATTCTTATCTGTCTTATTAATATATCAAAAACGCAATGTAGCGCCTTTTTATTATTATTAAAGAAATTCAATTGATATTATGTAGAATGTAGTTCAGCCTGTAGGTGTGGCCCTCCATAATATTTTTTGCCTCTCGTGTGGCCCCTTGGAAAAAATAATTGCCCACCCCTGGTCTATGGTGATCCATCTGAAACCCCCTCATGACCCCCCAAGGGCTCCTGACCCCCAGGTTGAGAAACTTTGGTTTACTGGGGAAATGATCTGTATTGGTGCCGTGGCATAGAAAACAATGAAACAGTGCAAGTACCGTATTTTTCGCACCATAAGACGCAGTTTTTTTCCTCCCAAAGTAGGGAGAAAAATCAGCCGCGTCTTATGGAGCGAAGATGCAGGCGGGGGGCGCTGGAGCAGAGGGGGCGATATACTCACGCTGCCTCTCGGGAGGAAGGCCTCGCCGGCTGCGCGCTGCGCACGCCCGAAAGAGAGGCCGCAGGGAGGGAGGGAAGGAGGAAGAGGCCCTGCGGAGGCGCTGCGGCCTCTTCCTCCTTCCCTCCCTCCCTGCGGACTCTCTTTCAGGCGAGTTACAGCGCGTCGGCGAGGCCTTCCTTCCTCAGAGGCGCATCTTCGTGACGTCACGAAGATGCGCCTGACTTCGGGCCCTTCCGCTGCTGCGGCTGCGGCTGCTGCTGCCGCTGCATCTCCATGGGGGCCGCCCTCGTGGCCTCCCCCTCCTCCTCCTCGGGTCCGTGAGCAGCGAGCCCGCCCCGTGAGTCCCCTCTTCTGCCACCGTTCCTCTGGCGCCGCCCGGGCTGACGATACACAAGGGAGTCTGGGCATGGGCGGGCGCAGCCGGAGCCGCCGGAGCCGCCGGGGGGGTGCAAATATAGCGTGAGTATATCGCCGCCTCTGCTCCAGCGCCTCCCCCCTCCATATTAGTGTCTCATATAGTAGCCAGCCCCCATTTCCCCCCCCAATATTCCTACTCTAAAATCTAGGTGCGTCTTATCAGCGGGTGCGCTTTATGGTGCGAAAAATACGGTACTTCTTTCCTTGCTCTTCACACCAGCTTTCCAAGCCTGACATGCTTCTTCCATTTGCTGCTGTTTGCACACATATAAAGATTCTCCCAATTTCGGTTTATACATTCAGTGTATTGATAACCTGGCTGATTTCCCCCCAAAGTACAAAACCAAAGGAAGACAGTAGTAGCGGGACTACGACAAACTGCTGTTTACAAGTTGTAATAAGAGAGAAAGGTATTCAAAAAAGAACAGAAATGGAGTGAGCAGCTGAACACGATGGAAACATTAAATATGCATGCATCCAAACAAAGTACTTAAGTTACAAAATACGAACAGGAAGACACAGCAGCCAATGTATTCAGCATCCAGAAAGCAATAATGTACAATAGGTCACTGTTGTTGATTTTAAACTGTGAGTCAATAAAAGCATATTGTGCTGCAAATAATACAATAAACAGAGACACAACGAATGCATTCAATTGAAGTGGGAATTGAGTGGCTCTCCAGACGATGTTGGACAGTGTTCCTTACCATTTGCTTTGTTGGCTAGTAGAGTTGTGCACAAAATTAGTTTCTCCCGTTTCCTACGTTTCTTTCGTGTCCTTTTTTTCCTAGAATCATAGACTCATAGAGATGGAAGAGACCTGGTGGGCAATCCAGTCCACGCCTATTCTGTCAAGAAGCAGGAAAATCACCTTCAAAGCACCCCTAACAGATGGCCACCCAGCCTCTGTTTTCAAAGAAGCCTCCATCACAAAGAAAAGAGTTTCACTGCTGAACATCACACAGTCAGGAAGTTTTTCCTCATGTTCAGGTGGCAGTAGAGAAGCCATTGTTCCATTGAATCCGAGTCTTCAGGGCAGCAGAAAACAAGCTTGCTCCATCCTCCCTATCAGGCCCGGATTAACACTTCCTTGCGCCCTAGGCCACAGTTTGGAATTATGCCCCCTTTTGTGAGCCGCTGCATGCTCCAAGTGCGCATGTGCGGGTTGGGCATCCGCCCCTCCTTTGCCCCATTCACGCAGCGCAGCTGCCGCTGCCACTGCCGCAGCCACTGCCTCTGGGACAACTCGGCATGGCCTCAGAATGAGGGAGGGAGGAGGAGTGCAGCCCGAGTGAGGTCACTGCCCCGGGGGAAGGGCCCGAGTGATATCGCTCGGGCCCCGCCCCTGAAGGGAGTGACGTCACTCGGGCCCCGCTCCCAGAGGGAGGGACATCGCTCGGGCTGCACTCCTCCTCCCTCGCTCCCTCCTTCTGAAGCCACACTGAGCTGTTCCAGAGGCAGTGGCAGCTGCGCGGCGCCCCGTCCACGTGGCGCACCATTCACGCAGCGCAGCTGCTGTCGCCTCTGGGGCAACTCGGCGTGGCCCCAGAAGGAGGGAGGAGGAGGACTGCAGCCCCGCCCCCAGAGGGAGTGATGTCGCTCGGGCCCCGCCCCCAGGGGGAGTGATGTCGCTCGGGCTGCACTCCTTCTCCCTCCCTCCTTCTGAGGCCACACTGAGTGAGTCGTTCCAGGGGCAGTGGGAGGTGCGCTGCATGAATGGGGCGCCATGAAGGGGCACCGTGCAGCTGCCGCTGCCTCTGGAACAACTCACTCAGTGTGGCCCCAGAAGGAGGGAGGGAGGAGAAGAGGACCGGCAGTGAGTCATCGCCTTTTTTTTTTTTACAATGTCTGGCGCCCTCCTCAACTTGCGCCCATAGGCCACGGTCTATGTTGGCCTAATGGATAATCCCGGGCCTGCTCCCTATGACTTTCCCTCACTTCTTGATCCATGACCCTCATCATGTCGCCTCTCAGCCTTCTCTTCTGCAGGCTAAACATGCCCAGCTCTTTCAGCTGCTCTGTCCTCATAGGGCTTGTTCTCCAGACCCTTGATTCTTTTAGTTACCCTCCTCGGGGCACATTCCAGCTTAGAGTCAACATTTCCCTTCAATTGTGGTGCACAGAATGGGACACAGTGTGATTCCAGGTGTGGCCTGGCCAGGGCAGAATAGAGGGGGAGCATGCCTTCCCTGTATCTAGGCACTAGACTCCTATTGACGCAGGCCAAAATCCCATTGGATTTTTTTGCTGCTGCTATATGACATTGTTGACTCATGTTTAACTTGTTGTTGGGAGGCCGGAACAGGAAGACCTCCCCGATACAAAAATCAGCTTGACGCAAAAGGAAGGAGGATCAGGTCTCAGCTCCTGGCCTGCTTTTCGGCATCACAGAGTAAGAGGTGCTCGACTGCAGGAATCTGCAGGTGCAGGCGCTTTTGGTCTGCACACCACGCACACACTCTCTTTCCAAGGAGAGTGGGTGTGTGGTGTGCAGGAGCACCCATGCATGCTAATGTATGCAGCCGAGTTGCTCCTTTAAAGTGGAAACAGCAAATAAGAAGCCTCCTTAAAGTGTGTGCTGGGAAGGGGAGCCTGGGTGGGAATCCCCATTATGGGCTGCTAGAGAACGGATCTTTCCATACCAGAGAGCGAAAACAGATATCTGTCCTCCTGATTTTGGGAACCTTCCAAAAAAATGGATTGAGGCCCCCATTGAAAGCTGGGACACAAAACAGGTCTGAGTTTACTCCAAATGCACAACGCTATTGGTTTGGGCTGATGGGACTTGTAGTCGGATAATGCCTGAAATGTTATGTGATGTCCACTTTTGAATTAAATATTGATATATGGATAAAGATACAATTATATGACACATTTAAAGTGCTGTCCTGTTTCATGCTGACACTTGTTTGCATGCATGACTGTACAGACAAAAAGAATTAAAAGAGACTACGCATATCTTTTCATGCCTGTGTTTTTCACCAGCCTCGGTATGCTCAGTAATGCGTTCCAGAGTACATCTAGACCAGGGGCAGGGGACCTATGGCTCAGGAGTCACATGTGGCTCTCTTCATGATTGCATCTGGCTCTCCAGAGCAGCCCAGGCCTCGGTTCCCAGCATGCAGCAGGGAGGAGTGATGCAAATGCGCCCCTTCACCCTTTCCTTCTCTCCTTCCTTCTTTCCTCCATTCTCCCTCCCTCCCTCTTCTATTTTTCCCCTCAAGCCTTCCTTTCCTTCTCCTTCCTTTCTTTTCACTTCCTTTTCTCTTCCCTTCTTTTCTTCTTTCCCCTTCATTATTTTACTTTTTCCTCACTCCCTTTCCTTTCTTTTCCCCACCGTTTCCTTTCCTGCCTTCCCGTTTCCTTCTTTCTTTTCCTCTCCTTGTCTCACTCTAGCTTTTCTTTTCTTCCATAGTTTGTTCTTCTTTTCTTTCTTCCTCTCCCCCTCCCTCCTTTATTTCCTCTGTCTTTCTTTCTTTCCACTTCCTTCCTTCCGCCTTCTCTTTCTTCCCAGAGTCCTGAGCATGCCTTTTGCAGAGCCAGGTCTGAAGTGTCCCGTCATTCTGCCAGGAGAATCCTTTTCTCGTAGTATGTACGTATCTACTCACATTTTGTCGAATTCAGTCTTAAAATATATATTATACTAGCTGAACCCGGCACGCGTTGCGGTGCCCTATTTAGGTGTTTGAGGAAGTCTGGGTATCTATGTTGTTGAGTTGATGTGAGCATGTGTGTTGTGTGTATATATATGTGTGTGTGTATGTGATTGTGATATTTGGGGGTATGTGTGTTTGTGTTTTGGTATGTGTGTGCATGTATATATGTGTGTGTGTGTATGTGTGTGTGTATATTTGGGGGGTATGTGTGTTTGTGTTTTGGTATGTGTGTGGTTGTATATATATGTGTGTGTGTGTATGTGTGTGTGGGTTTTTGGGGGGTATGTGTGTTTGTGTTTTGGTATGTGTGTGTATGTATATATATGTGTGTGTGGATATTTGGGGTGTTGTGTATGTGTGTGTGTGTATGTGTGTGTGGATATTTGGGGGGTATGTGTGTATGTGTTTTTGTATGTGTGTGGTTGTATATATATGTGTGTGTGTAGGTGTGTGTGGTTTTTGGGGGGGTATGTGTGTTTGTGTTTTGGTATGTGTGTGCATGTATATATAGGTGTGTGTGGGTATTTGGGGGGGGTGTGTGTTTGGGTTTTTGTATGTGCGTGCATGTATTTGTGCCCTATGTAGGAGATGTGTGGAAGTGTGTGTTTGTAAGGGTAGGTTGTGAGTTGTCAATGTGTTTTGTGTGTGTATATATATGTTTGTGCGTTTGTATGTGTGTGTTTGTGTGTGTGTGTTTGTGTGTGTTTATGTGTGTCTGTGTATGTATGTGAGTATGTATTTGTTTGTGTGTCTGTATATATGTGTATGTATGTGTCTGTATGTATGTACCCTCCCCCCTGTATCTGTCTGTTTCCCCCCTTGTCTGTCTCCCTCCCCTCTCTCTCTGTCTCTCTCCCTCCCTCTCCCCCCTCCTCTCTCTGTCGCTGCCTGATTCCCCCTCCCCCCTCTGGATGTCTGTCTCATTCCCCCTCTCTTTCCCCCATCTCTCTCAGGCCTCCCCTGTCTCTTACCTCCCGCCTCTCTGTCTTGGCGGCGGGCGCGCCTGAAGCAAGGTAAGTCCGGGAGCTTACCTTCTTTCAGGCGCGTCCACCGCAACCGTGTTGGATACGCGAGGGTGGGAGGCAGGGCCGGAGGATCGGCGCTCCGCCCTCCTCCGTGTCCCCCGTGTTTGTGGCGGCGCGCTGAAAGAAGGTAAGCTCGGAGCTTACCTTCTTTCAGGTGTTGCCGCTGGAACAGCGGGGGACAGGGCGGAGGGCGGAGCGCCGATCTCTGGGCCTGCCTCCCGCCTGGCGCGCATGGGCAGCGTCGGAGCGGCCCGCCCCTTTTTTTGTCTGCTGCGGGAAGTGCGGCGTTTTGGACTACACTTCCCAGAAACCCCGGCATGGCCACTTCCGGGTTTAGCGGAGGTTTCTGGGAAGCGTAGTTTTGCGGCCTAGAGCTGCTGTGGGACCGGGGACGTGTGGTCCATGGCGAGGAGGTGGTTTTGGGTTGCCGGGCTGCGAGGTGTGAGTGGGGAGAGAGAGACGGGATGGGTTGGTGGGTTTGGGGGAGGGGGTGCCTTGTGCGCCTGCGCGGTTGTTCTTCCTGTCTTCTGCGCTCGCGGCCAGCGCAGAACGGGAGTCAATGGGCGGTGTTTGGGGGCTGATTTTGGGGGTTGCAATTTCTTGAAGGTGGGTTTTTTTGTTATGTCTGTACCTCGTGGTCTGGAGAAATGTGTTTCGTGGTTTTGTGTTTGGGGGTTATGGTTTTCCTGTGCATACCAGTCATTGCACGTGCACTCTCATTTTATATATATAGATGGCTCTCACTGAAATAAATTTCCAAATATTTTGCTTTCATGGCTCTCTGAGTCAAAAAGGTCCCCCACCCCTGATCTAGACTGTAGAGTGAATGCAGTTTGATACCACATTAACCGCCATAGCTCAATTTATGGAATCAGTGAGGTTTTATAGGAACATTAGTCTTTTCTGCAAAGGAGATCTGGTGCTTTACCAAACTACAAATCCCAAGAATTGAGATTTAAAGCAGTGTCAAACATTCTACAGTGTGGAAACACCCACAGTTATAGGAAAACATATCTGTAAAAACAGAGTGGACAAGAAGTCAGTTTCTTTCTATCATTAGATGAATTGTTTCTTTCACAGTTGTGCTCCTTTAGGCTCCAGATCTCTCTTCTGTGTACTGTCTTTTATGTTGAGATGCTGCTAGGGCATATAATAATTTTGAACATTGTTATCTCAGAGCATGTTGACAAAGAGCCCTTTCATGTACTCCAATCCCTATGTACTCTCAGACGTGTTTGCCTGGAAGTCAGCAGTATTTTACCCAACTGATACGGCTTCAAAGCAAGGAGTGGGAACTTTGCAGTCCTCCATTCTGTTACTGGGCTTCGGTTCTCAGCTGTCCTCACCATTTTCTTATACTGGTTAGAGCTGTTGTTAGTTATTCTCTCTCTCGGCATTACTTCGCAAACGAAGATTCAGGAAGGACTCATCCCACGCTTTTTACAAGCGTGTTGATGACTAAAAAGGCAAATCTGAGATAGGCAAGTTCGGTTGCAGAAAGCGCAGCAGAAAGTCTCCTTGGGTGATGTTTTTTCCAAATTGCGGTTCTTTCTGCGTTGTCGTTTCTCTTCGAGACCCATTCGGCGTGTCTTCTCGAAAGAGGCCGCAGCATTGTGGATAGTGCTTCTCCATGCCTCCCGATGTGAGGCCAGGGTGGACCATTGTTGGTGATCAATCTGGCCGAGCCTGAGATGTTGTTTCAGGAGTCCTTATATCTCTTTGCGGGGCCTCTCTCTTGCGCTGACCCGTGGTGAGTTCACCATAGAGTAGTATCTTTGGGAGGCGGTGGTCCTCCATCCTAGAGACGTGCCCTGCCCAGCGCAGCTGTGTTTCTCAATAGCATGGCCTCAATGCTGGTGATCCCTGCTTGCTCAAGGACAGCAACATTCGTCACATAGTCGGTCCAGTGTATATTTAGGATTGTGCGAAGAAAGCGCTGATGAAAGCGCTCGAGGAGTCGTAAGTGTTGGCGATAGGTGACCCATGTTTCAGACCCATAGAGGAGAATGGACAGTATGATAGCTCTGTACACACTGATTTTGGTGCTTTGTCTCAGGTGCTTGTTGCTCCAGACTCTTTTGTGAAGCCTTCCGAGTTATTAGAGCTGTGCAAAATTTTGGACAGGGTTCGTAAGTCATAACAATTTTGGCAAAATTCATATTTACGACTTGACTCATGCATACAGACAGAAAAAAAAGGTTCCACCCGAAATTCTGGGAAAAGAATTTAGTTAGTATTCTGACCATTTTTTTCTATCACAAGCACTCTTTCTGTGATGGGGGCAATGGGGCTGCTTTATTCTAGCCATAGGGGACCCCACAAATAAAAAAATGTCCAGATTAGAAATTGAGGTTACAAAGGGCTGAAGGGGTGTAAAGGCTCCCCCCCCCCCCGAAGCTCTTGTGTTCCTCAGCCAATCACAGGGCTGTTTCTCTCCATTCTCCTCCCCTCTTTCGACACTGTTTTGGACTTCAGATTCCAGAAATCTCTGTTGTTTGGGGTTTTTTTTTAAAAAAAGTGTTATAGACGAAAATTTCCCCAAAAATCAGAGAGTAAGCAAAACGTTCTGCAAATGGGGGGGGGGGGGGTACAGTTATTAATGTGTCCTACAAGTGCATCAAGTTTCATCCTGATAGCCCTAAAACTGATGGAGAAAGTTTTCCCATTGCCGCCAATGGAACAAAACTAACAAAACGAAACAAAACTTCCAAAATTCGGATTCAAAACAAAAAGCCCCCTCCATATTTGAAATATTTTTGAAACAAAAGGGGGCCATCCGAATGTTGATAGAAAATTAAAAACGGATTTATGCCGTTCTGCACACCTCTACTATAGTAGAGTCTCCAACATAAATGGGCCAGCAGAACATTGGATCAATTAAAATGATAGATAATACAGAGCAGGGCTGCCCAGGAAGTCGATCGCTATCGACCAGTCGATCCCGGGACTGAAGGAGGTCGATCCCAGCCGGATGGGGTGCTTCTCAGAGGGGAGCGGAGCCAGGCCACGTCAAGCCCCGCCCCTCCCCCGGCTTCGGCACTCCCAGCAGCATCTCCAGGCTTGAGGATGGCAGTGCCAAGCCAGCCTTGTGTTAGGTATGCCACCACTGGCTTGGCATTGCCATCCTTGAGCCTAGAGAAGCTGCTGGTAGAGCGGAAGCCAGAGGGGAGGGGCGGGGCTTGATGCGGCCTGGCTCTGCCCCCCTCTGAGAAGCGCCCCATCCAGCTGGGATCGACCTCCTTCAGTCCCGGGATCGACTGGTCGATCGCGATAGACTTCCTTGGCGTGGCCTGGCTCCGCCCCCTGGCTTCCGGTCTACCAGCAGCTTCTCCAGGCTTGAGGATGGCAATGCCAAGCCAGTGGTGGCATAGCTAGCACAAGGCTGGCTTGGCATTGCCATCCTCAAGCCTGGAGAAGCTGCTGGTAGACCGGAAGCCAGAGGGGGCGGAGCCAGGCTGCACCAAGCCCCGCCCCCTCCTCTCCAGCCTTGAGGAGGTAGGTAGATCTTTCTGACTTGGTTTTATTATAAGTAGCTCGCATGCTGAAAAAGTGTGGGCACCCCTAATACAGACTCTCCTACTGTTACCCGTTTGATGTGGCACTACACACCTAGAATACTAACCACAGGGACTCAAAGAGTTAAGGCAAGGCAATGCCTCAGGGCTAGAGTGGCCCAGAAGGAAGTGCCCAGATGCAGAAGAGGAGCATGGAAATTACAGAGGGAAACAATTGAAAGAACTGCAAATCACATCATCTGTGGTCCTTCCACCCCAAACCGCACCAGTGGGTCATATGGGTTACATGTGCCAAGTTTGGTGCAGGTTCATCATTCTTGGAGCTCGCAGTGGCGCCTTTGGAAGTGGGAACCAATCAGAAAGCTGCAACATACACACATACATATCCACATACATACATACATATATAAAGCATTGACTATAGATATAGATAGATATAGGTATAGATAGTACTGTACTGGAGACAACACCTCTGTAGGAATCAACTGGTCTTGGAAGCTGACTATACAGTCTGCTCTGCCAGTACACGATCTTCTGTGAGTTATATTCAGATGCACAGGATGAATTCCTTGTCAGTAAATTACCATCCGATAAATTGTGACATTAATTGAATTGGATGGAATGAAAAGAAATTTAATAAGGTGTTACAGTCTTTTGGTCCAGAAAAGCTGACTGTTTTCTCAATGCGCCACCCTGTCCCAAAATGGGAACGGCATTCTGTTAAACAGACAAGTAAACTTGACATGATTATGGATTGTACAGATTCAAGGGAAGCCCCTCTCCCATGACAACCTTTCTCAATCTGGCCTCAGAAGAAGGAAGCCAAAACATATCAACAGTACCTTGCTTGTAGAATATTAGTTACTGAAGTAATGGATTAGACAGATAATTCGATCTACTAAAAGTGATTAACTAATGAGGGAGCGCAAGGAGTACCCATGGCAACTCAAGCGTCTGAGAGTAAAACTATCAAAAATTTATTTTTTCTTCTTCAATGATAATTTCCACTAGTTTCACAAGTTATATATGTGGATGCCAATAAATTGTCATGTGAATTCAAGATAGTCCATTATCCCATGTGTTTCTTCATGTGGAATGTTCAGATACTTCTCATACTTCTCATATATATTGGTGTGTGTGTGTGTTGGTGTGCAAGAGAGATATTAATACAGTTGTTCTCAAACTCCCTAACACCACAACCCCTTCACAATCCCACTAGGGGGGGGGGGGTCTTGGTCCCCAGGTTGATAAACACTACAAACAGAAGAAGTATATGGGCTCACAGCGATAAATGTGTTCTGCATACCATTATAGCACGTTTCACCCCAAGAGCTGTAAAGATGAGGGAGAAAGGAGTTCCTGAAGTTGCCCCAATTATAATAATAATGTGCAATTACTGTAATGAAAAAGTAATGAAATTTCGTTATAGCAACTATATTTTTGAAACACTTTAGAAATGGAATTTCGTCACCCCCATTTTGTTACTCATTTTGTAATGAGTTTTGAAACATTTCTCTCTCAATTGCACAGCCCTAATGTTTACGATGATTATGTGTGTTTTAGCTGTTGTAACCCATCTCCACAAGGAGAGGCAGGTAAGAAATAATAATAATAATAATAATCTTATCTAGACCAGTGTTTCCCAACCAGTGTGCCGTGGCACACTAGTGTGCCATGAGCGATCAGCAGGTGTGCCGTGGGAAATTGGAACCTCCAATACCCTTTCTTCCTCCTCCTGCCGAACACTTTTTTTTCTCCACTCGGGCTCCCTTCTTCCCAGCCTCGCTCTGCTCACTTTGTCTCACTTTGCTACTGCGCAGACTCACCCCACGTCTTCCTCCCTTCCCCCTCCCCTCCTGAACATCCTGACGCTGCCCCCTCAGATCAAAATGGCGGCAGAAGCAACAGTATGAGCAAAGCGAGGCAAAGAGAGCTTTCCCACCCCCACCAATTTGGACTCCAACTCCCACCATTCCTAGCAGCCTCAGGCCCCTTCCCCCCCCCCAGCAACTGAGGAAAGGGCCTCAGGCTGTTAGGAATGGTGGGAGTTGAAGTCCAAAGCACCCAGAGGGCCGAAGTTTTCCCATGCCTGTTTTAGGGACCCTAAAGTGGTGAGCCTCCTTCCAACATTGTGATTCTGGATAGAAAACAAACAACAACATAACATAACATTGTTTGAGTCCGCAGTGCTCTCTGGGTGTAGGTGAACTACAACTTCCAAACTCAAGGTCAATTCCCAAGCAAACCCTTTCAGTACTTTCTGTTGGTAATGAGAGTTCAATATGCCAAGTTTGGTTCAATTCCATTGTTGCAAGAGTTCAGGATGCTCTTTGATTGTGTGTTAACTATAAATCCCAGAAACTGTAACTCCCAAATGTCAAGGTCTATTTTCCCCAAACTCCACCTGTGTTCACATTTGGGTATTTGAGTATTCATGCCAAGTTTGGTCCTGATCCAACATTGTTTGAGTCCACAGTGCTCTCTGGATATAGGTGAACTACAACTCCAAAACTCAAGGTCAATGCCCACCAAACTCTTATAGTATTTCCTCTTGGTTATGGGAGTTCTGTGTGGGAAGTTTGATTCCATTCCATCATCGGTGGAGTTCAGAATGCTCTTTGATTGCGGGTGAACTATAACTCCCAGCAACTAAGTGAGTGTATAAATACATTTAAAAACATATTAATATATATTACTGTGTTAGAGTGTCATTTTGTGTCATTTTGGTTGGTGGTGTGCCCCAGGATTTTGTAAATGTAAAAAATGTGCCGCGGCTCAAAAAAGGTTGAAAAACACTGATCTAGACTGTACTCCTCAGCACACAAATGCACAGAGCCATTGTTTTCCAATGGAAGTAATGTTACTACACATTTTCTTACACGTCTTACTTACGCATGTGAGAGCTTTGTGCTTGATATTAAGATTTCCATGAAAAGCATAGGAAAGATGCACTTGTGCTTTGGAAAAGAAGCAAGGGAATATTTCTTATGAAGGCTGGTTGCTTGTGGGTGAGAGAGGATGCCTGTCTGTGCTTTATGCGTCTAAGAAACCTATTTTCTCCTCCTTTCTGCCGTTCTCGCCTGACAAGGACTAATGTCTGCCCAAGCATTTGAAAGATGGGTTTGTCAGCTCACATAAGCTGCTGGCAGGTAAAGGACATGAAAAAGCCTCTGCTTCCACATAAGCATTTTGAACCTGCCTTGGCGTGCCGTGGGAAGGTCTAGGACAGTGTTTCTCTGAGGCTTTATGGAGTCAGTTATTCCAACAGTAGATATTTGTCTCTTTATTTGTCAGGGACTGACAGTCACTCTTTGACTTCATCGTTTTCTGCATCACCCTTCCTGCTTCTAGACTAGAGGTAGCTCAGGCATAGCCCTTCAGGTGTTTTGGACTGTTTAGGCTGTTAGGAATTTGGGAGTTGAAGTCCAAAACACCTGGAGGGCCAAAGTTTGCCCATGCCTGCTCTAGCTTCATGTATTTATTTATTTATTTAAAACTTTTCTACCCCGGCCTTCTCACCTCCGGAGAGGGACTCAGACCGGCAAACAGCAAGTATTCAATGCTAACATTTAAAATCTAAAAGCATCATAAATTTACAATAAAATTTACAATAAAAACATTTAAAAAGCCTTTCGCCAACGTAAAATCAAGTCCAACTTAATCCAGATATTCGGCCCGACTTTAGTCGCTTCACGATCTCCTCCTTCATTCTGCAAAGGCCACGTTTTCACCCGCTTCCTAAAAGTCAGGAGGGAGGGGGCAGATCTAATTTCATTTGGGAGGGGCCACCACAGAAAAGGCCCTGTCCCTCGTCCCCACCCGACGTGCCTGCGAAGGTGGTGGGACCGAGAGCAGGGACTCTCCAGATGATCTTAACACTCTTGACGGTTCATAGGGGAGAATACGTTCAGACAGGTACGCTGGGCCGGAACCATATAGGGTTTTGTAGGTCAACACCAGCACTTTGAATTGTGCTCAGAAGCTAATTGGCAGCCAGTGGAGCTGGCGCAACAGGGGAGTTGTGCGCTCCCAGTACCGCGCTACCGTTAGTAGTCTGGCTGCTGTGCGGTGGACTAATTGCAGCTTCCAGGCAGTCTTCATAGGCAACCCCATGTAGAGAGCGTTGCAGTAGTCTATACGGGATGTAACCAGAGTGTGGACCACCGTGGCCAAGTCCGACTTCCCAAGATATGGGCACAGGTGGCACACAAGCCTGAGTTTGCCAAAAGCTCAAAACGAAAACAAGGACCCTCAGGTCTCTATAGTAAATACAAATCATAATCACTTCCCCGATGGGGTTACCGTGTTCTGGAATTCAGAGTCCAATCTCAATGTCCATAAACCAAAAGTCTTTGATCATCCTCGTGCCAGATATATACAGTCCATACAGTCCAAATGCAAATTCACAATACTGGCAATTCCGTGGAGTTCAGGTAAAGTATAATTCATATATCATTCCAACAAGCCGTGTTTGGGAACACAGATTTTAACATCCCCGGTAGTCAATATCCCAGTTCCAACGACATACGCAATGACGGACAGCAGGGGTGATGGTTGAGGGTCCTTGTTTTCGTTTTGTATACTGGCGCTCCCCTATTTATGTTACCTTGCCAAAAGCTCCCCTGGCCACCGCCGAGTTCCAGGCTCAGCGATGAGTCCAGGATCACTCCCAGACTGCGAACCTGCGCCTTCAGGGGGAGTGTAACCCCGTCAAGCTCTGGCTGTAACCCTATACCCTGTTCGGCCTTCTGACTGACCAGGAGTACCTCTGTCTTGTCCGGATTTAGTTTCAATCTGTTAGTCCTCAACCAGTCCGTTACAGCGGCCAAGCACCAGTTCAGGACTTGAACAGCCTCCTTAGTTCGCAGATGACACCGTACCCCGAAACTCCGGATGACCTCCCCCAATGGCTTCATGTATATGTTGAACAACATAGGGGACAGTACTGAACCCTGCGGGACCCCACAGTACAATGGCAGTGGGGCCGAGCAGGAGTCCCCTAACAACACCTTCTGGGAGCGATCCTCAAGGAAGGACTGGAGCCACTGCAAAGCAGTACCCCCAAGGCCCATTCCTGTGAGGCGTCTCAGAAGGATACCGTGGTCGACGGTATCGAAGGCTGATGAGAGGTCCAGCAGAACCAACAGGGACACACTCCCCTTGTATTGGCTGCCAGTTCTCTGTTTAATGAGATTAGGTCCCCATTTATCATGGACATGCATACCAGTTGGTTTCTCTGCTTTATGAGGTTTTTTTTCTTTGAAAACCAGACCAAAGTAATGAAGGAGCATCAATGGCCACCTGTCTATGGAAGCCCACCATCCAGTCATGATATTCTTCTCCTTTTGTAGCTATAGGCTGCCCTTGAGTTGCAAACATCTTACTTAGAAATGACTCCTAGTTAAGAACAGGGGGCAAGACAACAGGAAATGAGAAAAGACTACTCCTAGGAAGGGAAAACCCACTCCTGAAAGTTTTTATCATGTGGGAAAGAGGTCTCACTAGGGATGTGCAAGTTGGCAAAAATCTGTGCCATTTTTGGTGTCTGGTTTTTGGCTGTCCCCCAGAATGAAAATATGGTCCGTAGCCAGGGGCGGTCATAAGAACATAAGAACATAAGAAGAGCCATGCTGAATCGGGCCTCAGCCCATCTAGTCCAGCATTCTGTGTCACACAGTGGCCCACCAGTTGTACACGGGGATCTCTAGCAGAAGGGAGGGCAAAACCCTCACCTGCTCCCGACCCCCCCACAACCAGTACCCAGGGAAAATCCTGCCTGCCTCCATCAACACAGAGGTGGCACTTGGATGTCCATTTCAGTAGCTACTGATTCCCTTGGTATCCATGAATCTGTCTAATCCTGCCTTGAAGCTGTCCAGGCTGACAGCTGTCACAACCTCCTCTGGAAGTGAGTTCCATAACCCAATGACCCTCTGGGTGAAGAAATATTTCCCTTTATTAGTCCTAACTTTCCTACCTTGGAGCTTTAGGGAGTGCCCCCAAGTCCTAGTGTTGTGTGACAGAGAAAATATTTTTTCTTTATTCACCTTTTCTATCCCATGCATGATTTTATACACTTCGATCAAGTCACCTCTTAAACGCCGTCTTTCAAGGCTGAAAAGACCAAGGCGTTGCAACCTGATTTCGTAAGGGAGCTGCTCCATCCCTTGGATCATTCTTGTTGCCCTTTTCTGTACCTTTTCCAGTTCCGTTATATCCTTCTTGAGGTGCGGTGACCAGAATTGTACACAGTACTCCAGATGTGGCCTCACCATAGATTTGTAGAGAGGCAATACAACATTTGACGACCTATTTTCGATTCCCTTCCTGATCATGCCAAGCATAGAATTTGCTTTTTTTACTGCTGCTTTTTTACTACTGGTCCTACAAGATAGGCCAAGTAGGCGGCCGCCTAGGGCGCCATCTGGGAAGGGGGCGCCATCCTGGCCTCATGGGGCGCTATCCTGGCCCTGCCGATGTTCCTCAGACAGTGCTGCAGCTGCCTGCTTTTTGACCCTGGCCTTGTGCGCTCCGATGCCGCTTCTGGGCACGCGCGGAGGTTTTCACGCAGGCGCAGTTGCTCTGGAGCTGAAGTTGAGCGCAGGAGCAACTGCACATGCGCGAAAACCTCCGCACATGCCCAGTAGCTCCCTTGCGCAGAAGCCTGTAAGCAAAGCACTCCCTATCGGGCAGGCAGGGAGTGCTTCCCCTCTCCCTTTGTCTCCGCTGCGCACGCGCTTTTGCAAAGAAGGAGAAAAGAATCAGTGAAGGAAGTGTAAGTGAAGGAATGAATGAAGGGCTTTCCTCCTCCTCCTCTGTGACCTCTCCTCTCCCTCCTTCCTTTCTTCGGCTCTATTTCTGTCTAGACCTGAGGGGCCTGAGGCTATGAGGAGTTGTGGGAGTTGGAGGCCAAAACACTTAGAAGGAGGGAGGCGGCGCCAAGTTTCCCCAGGCCGCGCTGCCTGTATTCGACCTCATATGAACATATTGGCTGGTTTTCTATTTACATTTACATTGGGATCCTAATTTTGGACTCATGGGAGACTCCTATGAATTATGAGTCGGGTGATAGGTAATATATTCTGATTTTGATGCATTTACATTGCATTTCTTGTTGATTATTATACAGTTCTGCTTAATACTGTCATTCAATATAATACAAATACAATATAACAATAGAATAATGATATATTTTATATTACATGTAATATTACAAACAATATTGTAGTATAGTGGTATTGTACAAAATAGTAATATATAATATTTTATTTTACTTTATTTTGGGTTATTTGAGTTTTATAGGAGTAATGAAAATATTTCGTAGAGGATAATTTTATTGAAATAAATTATTTATTTATTTTATAATAATAATATAATAGAATGTTACATTATATTATAATGTCAATATATTATAATATAATTATATTGTAATGTAGTATAATATAATTATGATATAATATAGTATGAGTATGGTATAATATATTGTATATACATTGATACAATATAATACTACTAATGGTATTGTGATATTATAATTGTATATTTGTTTTACATGGGGGGAAAAATAATGTTTTTTGGGGGGGGACCAAAATAATGTTCGCCAACCATTTAAAATTACCTTAGACCGCCCCTGTCTGCAGCCTCACCATTACTACACTCACAACCTCTGAGGATGCAAGTGAAACGTCAGGAGAGAATGTTTCTAGAACATGGCCATACAGCTCGAAAAACCTACAACAACCGATTACTACATTGTTACCTTGAAACCATGCAGGAATGAGAGCAACTGATCTCGCAAAACCCTCTTATAGTGCTGAGGCAACAGGTATGTTGGGAGGTTAGAGGTTGTCCACCAAACCATTACAGTATTTTCTGTTGGACATGGGAGTTCTGGGTGCCAAGTTTGGTTCAATTCCATTGTTGGTGGAGTTCAGAATGCTCTCTGATTTTAGGTTAACTATAAATCCCAGCAACTATAAATCCCAAGTGACAAAATCACACACACACACACCCCCCAAACCCCACCAGTATTCAAATTTGAGCATATCAGGTATTTGTGCCAAATGTGGTCCAGTGAATGAAAAGACATCCTGCATATCACATATTTACATTGCAATTCATAACAGGAACAAAATGACAGTTATGAACTGTATTAAGGTTGAGAACCACTGCTTTAGGGGATGAACCGACTTTACAGTCTCTAACTACTCTTGGTTATGGCGGAATATTGTGGAAATTGTTTATATTTTATTGTTCTTATTTTCTCTATTTGTAGTTCGATATGCTGTAAACCGGCCTGAGCCAACTGGAAAGGATGGTATACAAATCGAAATAATAAATAAATAAATAATGTGTAATTACAGGAAGCCATGAAGCCAATGCAGATTGACCTGTGAACCATTAAATGAAATACTGGAGATTAACAGCCATGGGGTCATCTGGTATTTTTCTCCTACAGGCAAACTCTACTTTATGGCCACCTTCCTGCATTAAAACACTAGCTTGGGGACCCGGCGGTGCCCGGGTTATTTGAGGAAGGCATTGTGTGCCATAGTTCGTCATTGGTGTGGGCCACAGTGCTCTAAGGAAGTGAATTGAAGTACTGCAAGTCCCATCATCCATGGTCTATCCTTCCTCAAACTGCACCAGGATGTAGGGTGAACCGTGGGGGGGTCTGTGTGCCAACTTTGGTCTTGTTCTGTCATTGTTGGGGGCCTAGTCAGGAAAATCAAGTTGAGGAAGCCTAACAATATCCCATGAGCTGAGGCCTAGTCAGGAAAATCAAGTTAAGGAAGCCTTGTTGTCAATGTTGGGCCTGGTCTGTGATTTATAGGGGCTGCAGTGTTGTTTGGGAAGTGAATGAGGTGAAGGTACTGCAAATCCCATCATTCGTGGCCCATCCTGCCCTAAACCACACCAGGTTGTGTAGTGGGCCTGTGGGCCCCTATTTGCTATGTTTGGTCCTGATCCGTCATTGCTGTGGGCCGCAGTGGCTGAGTGCCTGAGGCCTTTTGCTTTCCCTCTGAGTCACCTTAGAAGTGTCAATACAATGGTGAAGGTACTGAACATTCCATTTCCAACAGAAGAAACTGTCAACTGTCTAACTTCAACTCCAGCCATTTATGCCTGCCTCAGGCCCTTTCCTTTCCTCTCTGTGCTGTGTTGGAATGTTGGGAGGCTGGCCAGTCACAGCCATTTATGCAAATAATCCCGGAGTGGCAGCAAATCAAAACGCTGCCACATATTCCTCCCACCGCTCAGCCGCAAACGCTGACTTTTATTATATACATGGCTTTCGTAAACCCAAGAACAGCAACCCCCCAAGCAACCGAAAGATCCATGAAGATCCAGCCCATTGGCAGCAATGGGGATCTTATGAGGCTCCCCTTTCCATCATTTTTAGGGGATCAGTCTTAAGAAACCTTTCTAAGATCCTTTCTCCTTATATCCTTCAATAAAACCTGGATTAAAGGCATCGGATTTAAGTAACCATATTTTCTGGGATCCTTTCTCCTTACATCCTTCAATAAGACTTGGGTTGAAGGCATCAGACTTAAGAAATCACTCTTTCTGGGATCGTTTGCCCTCAACACCCTTTCAATGAAATGAAGAGAGGCATCTTTATAAACACTTCCAGAAGAAACCACATTGCAAATGAAGAGTAGAGAACAGACCTGGGCATTTTACGGCCCGTGGGCCACATGCGGCCCGCTGGCCGATTCTGACTGACCCGCGTAAGGGCCCTGGCAGGCAGGCAGGCAGAGCGGCGGGGAAGGGAGGGGGAGAAGAGGGGGAGGCGGTCAAGAGCATGCGGCGCTGCAGAGCATGCTTTCGCCCTTCTCCTCCCTTCCCCCTCGCATGCTCCCCCCTCCCTCTTGCCTCCCTCTCTCTTTCCTTCCTTCCTCCTTTCCCTGTTTCATTCTTTCTCCCTTCCACCACATCCCCCTCCCTTGCCAAAGGGAAAGAAGGAAGGAATGAATGCAAGAGGGAAGGAGGGAAGAGTGTAGCGAGGGAGAGGGGGTGGGGCCAGAGTGGGGAAGGGGCGGGGACGAGGCTGGAGCAGGGGGTGGGGCCGGAGTCCCTCCCCGGCTTCTTCCTCCTTCGTTTCCAAGCCTCCTCTTCCCTTCTCTTCTTTGCTGCCTCAATCTCTCTCCCCACTCCCTTCTCTTCTGCCTCTTTGGGCATATTCAGTATTTGTGCCAAGTTTGGTCCTGATCCAACATTGTTTGAGTCCACAGTGCTCTCTGGATGTAGGTGAACTACAACTCCCAAACTCAAGGTCAATGCCCACCAAACCCTCTAGTGTTTTCTATTGGTCATGGAGTCCTGTGTGCCACGTTTGGTTTAGTTCCATCATTGGTGGTTTTTGAGTTATGTTAATCTCACAAATGAACATTACATTTATATAATGGATAAATTGTTCTCAAGAGTCTGGAGAACAAGCCCTATGCGGAGGGGCTTAAAGAGCTGGGCTTCAAGAGCTGAGCATGAAGAAGAGAAGGCTGAGAGGAGACATGAGGGCCATGGATAAATATGTGAGGAGAAGCCATAGGGAGGAGGGAGCAGGCTTGTTTTCTGCTGCCTTGGTAACTAGGACGCAGAACAATGGCTTCAAACTACAAGAAAGGAGATTCCACCTGAACATTAGGGAAAATTTCCTGACTGTGAGAGCCGTTCAGCAGTGGAACTCTCTGCCCTGGAGTGTGGTGGAGGTTCCTTCTTTGGGGGCTTTTAAACAGAGGCTGGATGGCCATCTGTCGGGGGTGCTTCGCATCTCCACCTCTGACATTCAACCTGACTTTGATGCACTTGTTAAAGACCAACAGAGACTTGATTTCTCTCACCGAATAAGAAAAAAATAACTGAATAATAGCACCAAATGAGGTGATTAAACCAAAAATGTCGGCAATGTTTTTTTTTATATGTCTGTAGAAAACCAAGAACCTCTTTCCAGGAATAAGTGAAACCCAAAATGTGCTTTGAAGCGAATGTGTCTGAAAATGATCATTAATGTAATAAATCACAAATGATACAAATGTTCACATTTTGTTAACCTTTGTTTTGTAAAATTTTTAGTGAATCAATGTCATTTTTCCTATGGCAACCTCTCTTTTTCATTGCTCATAACATATACTCTTACCAGTCTTATTAATATTTCAAAAACACAATGTAGTGCCTTATTATTATTATTATTAAAGAAATTCAATTGATATGATGTAGAATGTAGTTCAGCCTTTAGGTGCTAAAGACTCTAAGACTCTAAACTATCTAGTCCGCGAGCTGCTTTTTGCTGACGATGCTGCCCTTGTCGCCCATTCAGAAGCAGCCCTGCAGAGCCTCACATCCTGCTTTGCAACAGCTGCAGAGCTGTTTGGGCTGGAAATCAACCTGAAGAAAACGGAAGTCCTCTACCAGCCCGCACCACAGGAAGAACACCATCATCCTCACATCAGCATAGGCACATCTGTGCTTAAGTCCGTTCAGCAGTTCACCTACCTGGGAAGCATTATCTCTTCATACGCCAAGATTGAGAAAGAGATAGATCACAGATTATCAAAAGCATATAGTGCATTCTGAAGGCTTCACAAAAGAGTCTGGAGCAACAGGCACCTGTGGCAAAGCACCAAAATCAGTGTGTACAGAGCTATCATTCTGTCTATTCTCCTATATGGGTCTGAAACATGGGTCACCTATCGCCAACACCTACGATTCCTCGAACGCTTTCATCAGCGCTGTCTTCGCACAATCCTAAATATACACTGGACCAGGGCCGTAGCCAGGATTTTGTTTCGGAGGGGGCTGAGTTTGGTTCGGGGGGGGCTGAGACTGGGTGGAAGAGGGTCTACCCTAGCAAATCTTTTGTATTGTTATCCCAATAACCCCTGGGTCATGGTGATCAGATCATGATATGAATAAACATAACAGTTTAAATAATGTACCAGTAAGGGGACCACACTGAGCATTGAGGCCATGCCTGCACTGGACCGACTATGTGACTAATGTTGCTGTCCTTGAGCAAGCAGGGATCACCAGCACTGAGGCCATGCTATTGAGAACACAGGGCAGGGCAGGGCATGTCTCTAGGATGGAGGACCACCGCCTCCCAAAGATATTACTCTATGGTGAACTCGCCACGGATCAGCGCAAGAGAGGCGCCCTCAAAAAGAGATATAAGGACTCCCTGAAACAACATCTCAGGCTTGGCCAGATTGATCATCAACAATGGTCTACCCTGGCCTCACATCGGCGGCCTCTTTCGAGAAGACACGCCGAATGGGTCTCGAAGAGAAACGACAACGCAGAAAGAACCGCAACTTGGAAACAACATCACCCAAGGAGACTTTCTGCTGTGCTTTCTGCAACCGAACTTGCCTATCTCAGATTGGCCTTTTTAGTCATAAACACGCTTGTAAAAAGCGTGGGATGAGTCCTTCCTGAATCTTCATTCGCGAAGGAATGCCGAGAGAGGGGGGGGGGGAATATATCAAAAACACAATGCAGTGCCTTATTATTATTATTATTATTAAAGAAATTCAATTGATATGATGTAGAATGTAGTTCAGCCTTTAGGTGCGGGCCTCCAGAATATTTTTTGGTTCTCGTGTGGCCCCTTGGAAAAAATAATTGCCCACCCCTGGTATAGAACCTGCATAAAAGTGCAGATCTGTTTCCTCCTCTGACATTTCCTATGATTATCTCCAAGACGGGTCACTTGGTCCTATGTCATGGCTGGGAAATGTGATAATGCTGCACAATTCCATCTTTTCAAAAGTGCACTTAAGCATTGCAATGGTTGGTCTAAACTCCAAACAGATCTTCCCACCTCTTTCTGTTCATCGCTTCCCTCCAAGAAAGGCACAGGTTTCCAAGCACCAGAAAGATTTACAATACTCTAGACCCATTACATCTGCCTTACACTTCGCAGTGTCTCTTTAGAGCTGGGCGGGAAAAGCTCAGCAGTTTGTCGGAAATCTCTAGCCTACCCTCCAGGTTTCAGTGAGTAATTCCTAACAAATAGAGCTGATTAATTTTTCTGTTTGCCTAATGTTTACACACAGATCATACTGTTCTCTAATTTATTCATTACTCAAATTATGCAAACATTTTCTCCGCCTAGACGGCTTTGCACAGCAAATCTTTCAGACTGCAAATTGTGACTATTACCTCCAAAATGGAAGTAATGTGATTTTGCATTACAATGCGCCGAGTCTTTTATATGCAGTTAATTTGGGCAATATACCCAACTGACCCAGCTAATTAGCACTGGGAGGGCTTCTAGTTATTACCTATGTTGAGTGCATCGCAATATTCTACATAACGTAAGGATGCTTTTTTTTTTTTTTCAAAACTGGTATCCAGGCAACACCCCATGACTTTGGCAAATGACCAAAGGCTAATTAGTCACAGCAATAACGCAAACAGTTAATGAAGGAGAAACCCAGTTAAGAGTTGCATGTATGGATGGTACATCAGAGATCTTCCACTCTAGCATTTTCACAAACACAAGGATTTCTGAACTGTGCTCTTTCCAGGGTTCTGTTGAGGAGGGGGGGGGTTGAGCCTACCTAAGTACGTAGTGTTTGTTTTATTGCTCCTGTGATGCCCCCATGGGGCTGAAATTACCGTATTTTTCGCTCCATAAGACGCACCTGCTGATAAGACGCACCTAGATTTTAGAGGAGGAAAATAGAAAAAAAATATTTTCGCTCCCCCTCTAAAATCTAGGTAAATCTTATCAGCAGGTGCGTCTGGCTGACTCCTCCCCTGGCTCCTTTTCTTTCCCTCCCACCTTTCCTCGAGGGAAGAAAAGGTGGGAGGGAAAGAAAAGGAGCCAAAGGGGGAGTGAACCAGGGTCGCGTCAGCTCTGACGCGGCGCTGGCTGACTCCTCCCCTGGCTCCTTTTCTTTCCCTCCCACCTTCCTCGAGGGAAGAAAAGGTGGGAGGGAAAGAAAAGGAGCCAAAGGGGGAGTGAACCAGGGTCGCGTCACCTCTGACACGGCGCTGGCTGACTCTCCCTGGCTCCTTTTCTTTCCCTCCCACCTTTCCTCGAGGGAAGAAAAGGTGGAGGGGAAAGAAAGGAGCCAAAGGGGAGTGAACCAGGGTCGCGTCAGCTCTGACGCGGCGCTGGCTGACTCCTCCTGGCTCCTTTCTCCCCCTCCCACCTTCCTTGAGGGAAGAAAAGGTGGGAGGGAAAGAAAAAGGAGCCAAAGGGGAGTGAACCAGGGTCGCGTCACCTCTGACACGGCGCTGGCTGACTCCTCCCTGGCTCCTTTTCTTTCCCTCCCACCTTTCCTCGAGGGAAGAAAAGGTGGGAGGGAAAGAAAAGGAGCCAAAGGGGGAGTGAACCAGGGTCGCGTCAGCTCTGACGCGGCGCTGGCTGACTCCTCCCCTGGCTCCCTTTCTTTCCTCCCACCTTCCTTGAGGGAAGAAAAGGTGGAGGGAAAGAAAAGGAGCCAAGGGGAGTGAACCAGGGTCGCGTCACCTCTGACACGGCGCTGGCTGACTCTCCTGGCTCCTTTTCTTTCCTCCCACCTTTCCTCGAGGGAAGAAAAGGTGGGAGGAAAGAAAAGGAGCCAAGGGGAGTGAACCAGGGTCGCGTCAGCTCTGACGCGGCGCTGGCTGACTCCTGGCTCCTTTTCTTTCCCTCCCACCTTTCCTTGAGGGACGAAAGGGTGGGAGGGAAAGAAAAGGAGCCAAAGGGGAGTGAACCAGGGTCGCGTCAGCTCTGACGCGACGCTGACTGACTCCTCCCCTGGCTCCTTTTCTTTTCCCTCCCACCTTTCCTTGAGGGAAGAAAAGGTGGGAGGGAAAGAAAAGGAGCCAAAGGGGGAGTGAACCAGGGTCGCATCACCTCTGACACGGCGCTGGCTGACTCCTCCCCTGGCTCCTTTTCTTTCCCTCCCACCTTTCCTCGAGGGAAGAAAAGGTGGGAGGGAAAGAAAAGGAGCCAAAGGGGAGTGAACCAGGGTCGCGTCACCTCTGACACGGCGCTGGCTGACTCCTCCCACCTTTCCCTCCCACCTTCCTCGAGGGAAGAAAAGGTGGGAGGGAAGGAAAAGGAGCCAAAAGGGGAGTGAACCAGGGTCGCGTCAGCTCTGACGCGACGCTGACTGACTCCTCCCCTGGCTCCTTTTCTTTCCCTCCCACCTTTCCTCGAGCGAAGGAAAGCTGGGAGGGAAAGAAAAGGAGCCAAAGGGGGAGTGAACCAGGGTCGCGGCAGCGCTGAGGCGCCTCTGGCGGACTCCTCCCCTGGCTCCTTGTCCTTCCCTCCCACCTTTCCTCGAGCGAAGGAAAGGTGGGGGGGGGGGAGGAAAAGGAGCCCGAGGGGAGTGAACCAGTGTCCCTCCGCCGCCGCAACGGGAGAAGTGGAGAGGCAGCGACAGGGTAAGTATATCGCTGTCCTCCCTCTGCTCCAGCGCCTCCCCCCCCCCCGGCCTGCATCTTCGCTCCATAAGACGCAGCTGATTTTTCATCCCACTTTGGGAGGAAAAAAACTGCGTCTTATGGTGCGAAAAATACGGTATATCTGCATTTGTATTTTGCTGCCCTACCTGTAAGGTCTTTGTCCTATTGTCTTGGCCATGCAGCCACTTAGGGGTGGAGTCATGTTTTGGCTCCATACCTGAGGTCATCACCTTTAACTCCTCCTCTTCCAGAGGTAGGGTTGCCATTTTTTGATATAAGAAATAAGGGACGTTTACGGGATTTTTCACAAAAATAAGGGACACTTCATTAAAAACTTGAAACTCAAACGTTAGGTATAAATAGTTTTATTAACAGAATAAGATAATGATTGAAACTCACAAAAGAAACTGACTTACACCCTCTTATGTTTGGTATGGTATGTTTCTGCATGTTTTGTCATGCAGAAAAAAGCATTATTAGAACTACCTTATTTTCTCCATCTGTATTTAGCACTTGACTTTGCTGACTTTAAAAGTTCACTGTCTAAACATTTAATATAAAATAAATTTTATAAGACAGTACATTTTCATTATGATTATGTCAATAGTTAATGGTATAGTATAGTATGGGATACACAGCATTGTGTAGTATTGGGATGTACAGCTAGGCCTATTTTAAGAGTAACTCTCAAGCAACCAGAAACTATCTTTATCCAACATGATCTAACATTCCCCTTGGGTAACGGTTACCGTAATTGAGTCTACTGTAGTTTGAAAAAGTCCTGTATCACCTCTTCCTTCCAACGGGGACGCAGGCAGGCACACACTCGCAAGCACACGGCTGTCAGCCTGCCCTGTGAGTTGGAATCCCCGGGCAGGCATTGCCGTGGAAACCGCAGCATGCACCTTCCTCTGGTCAATCCCACCCAGTCCTGTCCTGTTAGTCAAAAATAAGGGACAGGGCCTGAAAAAATGGGACACAAATTTTAGGGCCAAAATAAGGGACATCCCTTGGAATAAGGGACATATGGCAACCCTATCCAGAGGTCACATGGGAGGCAGCATTTCCTCTCTGGCCTCATTCTAGAGATTCCATGGGCATAGCAAGGCAGGAATTTAAAGCTTGCTGAGGACAAAGCAATTTAAGTTCACCTACTGGCCTACCTGCTCTCTCAGCAAAAGGGAGGGGCAGCGGGCACACTATATAGCTAATAATCACAATGAATCACACATAGACTAAATCTCTGAAGCATAAGCATATAGTATTAGTGAAAGAAAACAATAATTATACATATAAACAGGTAAATACCCTATTACATATCATAACACGCAACAGCGGTGAGACTCACATACAAGTGAGCGGAGACGCGGAAGTAGGCGGATGCAAGCCGATGACGTATAAAACAAAGCACACAGACCCGGACGGCCCCCCGAAAGCTTCGGGAAATAAGTCAATAAGTTCAATGCAATCAAAGTAAAGTTCACATGTAATATATCAAAATGATTCCCTGGAGGGCGTCCATCGGTCAACGAATTGGTAGAATCCTGCGCGCCTTTGTTTTACCCCGTAGGGGCTTCCTTAGGACCGGGGGCGTGGCCTGGATGGCGAATTCTCGCGAGCGTCTCGGAGCCAAAAATGGCGCTAGAGACTAGGTAAATATAACATCATACTATCTTTCTAATAGTTACTGAAATAACGCTACAGCATGGGAACAGCCTGGGGTCTTATGGAAAAGATATAAAGGGAATACAGTATAAGACAGGGAAAAAGGTACATACCTAGGTTGACATGGGCAGATACACCGCAGAAGCTGACAGTACAAAGGAGAACCCTTCTCACCATAGATTGCAGATTTTGGGGCTTTTTCAGAACTTCGCGGGTCTACAAAAGCCAGAGAAAAGGCAGGACACCTGGAACTTTAAAGAGTGGAACATTCGCTTTGCACAGGCAAGTGGATGAAACCCTTTGTTTAAGGACTTTTCTTGCAACCTACTTCAAGCTTTTGGACCATCAGTTTTTACTGATTGTAAGCCAATAATTCACCCTCTTCTGAGTCCTGAACTCATTGATTATAGCTATTTCCAGGTCCCCTGCATGTGGGAAGGCCTTATTCTCTGTCTCCAAGGCCCGAGCTTGCATGTCCATCCCTTTTTAAAGCCCCTTTTGGCCTGGAAGACAGAAGAGCTCCCCTGTCTCCAACCCACCACAAAGAAGAAAAGGGCAAAAAAACTGTAATATAAGTTGGCTTATTGTGGAAACAAGGATTGGGGATAAAGCACCAGTGGAGACTAGGGCTGTGCACATTTCCATTTTTGAAAACAGGCTGTGGATGGTTCGGAGGATTTGGCTGCCAAATCCATAAAAACGAGCCAGGCGGGGGGCCGCCAAAGCCTTAGCCAGAATAGATCACAACAGCCGGATCTTTTTGGATAATGGGAGCTAATAGGGACCGATGGAGCTGAGCAAGCGGCACTCTACCTGATGCGGAGGCAGCAGTGTGTGGGCAGAGCAGCCTTGCTAATCAGGAAAGCTGCTGCTCTTCCTTTGCTTTCTTCCCAGGCAGCTTTCTCCACCCCTTCCTGAAGACCTTCTCCCCCTGTGCCCGCTTGCTTGAGGCAAATGGGAACTTGCTTTCCCAGCAGCACTTTGTGTGGCACAAGCACAAAAGGAGACTTGCACTCTCACTCGAAGCATGATGGGAGTTGAAGTTTATTTCTGTGTGTGTTTCTTACTTCCTTTCCCGGCCAATCAGAGGCCTGGCTGACTGTGTCTGTCCATTCTCCTTTCTTCTTGTGGTGCACACTGGTTGGAACTTCAATTCCCAGAACAACCCTTGTGATTTTTTTTTAAAATTTTTTTTTCCGGTAAAAGCTTTTTAAAATTCCAAAAAAATAGTGGATTGGTGAAACGTTCTGAAACTTGGCAAGCTTGCAGAAGTTAATGTGGCCTACATATGAGGTGCATTTCAAGCCGATATGCCTAAAAATGACAGAGAAATGCGCCTCTAAACCAGTAGTCGCCAACCGTTTTTGAACCAGGGACTATTTGACCAGGGACCACTCTCCAACATTAGTATGAAAAGGATTATGAATCAGTTTTTGGTCAACTTTAGATTTGGTTTGGTTATTTGGGGGTGCTGATTCAGAAAATTGCATTGGCTAGACCACATCAGCTCTAGTTTCTGATATAGAACATATGCCATCCAATAGTCACCATCTGTTCACCAACAGAAAACCATTTTAATACATACTAGCTTGGGGACCTGGCGATGCCCGGGTCATTTGAGAAAGGCATTGTGTGTCAAGGTTGGTCCTTATCATAAGTGTACGTGGCTCGTAGTGGTTTCAGGAAGTGAGTGAAGGTACTGCAAGTCCCATTATCCATGGTGTACCCTCCTCCAAATTGCAGTAGGATGTAGATTGGGTTATGGGGGCTCTGTGTGCCAAGTGTGGTCTGTATTGGTGAATGGATGAGGGTTGCATTGTTTTTTGGAAGTGAGTGAAGGTACTTCAAGTCCCATCACCCATGGTCCGTCTCACACCAAACTGCACCAGGATGTAGAGTGGGTCATGAGGGCTCTGTGTGGCAGGTTTGGTGTTGATCGGTTATTGGATTAGGTTTGCAGCAGTCTGGGAAAGTGAGGGAAGGTACTGCAAGTCCCATCATCCATGGTCTGTTGTCCTCCAAACTGCAGCAGGATGTAGAGTGGGCCATGGGGGCTCTGTGTAGCAGGTTTGGTGTTGATCAGTCATTGGATTAGGTTTGCAGCAGTCTTGGAAAGTGAGGGAAGGTACTTCAAGTCCCATCATCCATGTTCTGGCCCTACTGTAAACTGCAGTAGGATGTAGAGTGGGTCACTGGGGCTCTGTGTGCCAAGTTTGGTTTTTATCAGTGTTTGTTGGGGGCTGCAGTGGTCTGTGGGAACAGAGGGGTGTGAAAGTACTACAAATCCCATCATCCATTGTCAGTCCTCCTCCGAACCTCAGCAGGACGTGAAGGTAGTCATGGGGGTTATGTGTGCCAAGTTTGTTCTCGATCAGTAATGGGATAAGGGTCGCAGCGGACTTGGGAAGTGAGTAGAGGTACTTCAAGTCCCATCATCCATGGCCCGCCCTCCGCCCAAGCGCCCCAGGACGTAGAGTGGGTAATGGGGGATGTGTATGCCAAGTGTGGTCTGTATTGGTCCTTTTAGGTGGCCGCAGTGGTCTGTCGGAGCCAAAGTGTTTAAATGTACTACAAATCCCATAATCCGTGGTTCATGTTCCCCGAACCGCACCAGTACGTAAAGGGGGTCAGGGAGGGTTATGTGTCTCAAGTTTGGTGCAGGTCCATCACCCGCGCTGGTCGCTGTGGCCTGTGGAAGTGGCAGCCAATCAGAACGCTGCCACATAATACATACAAACGCACACACACACACACAAACATTCCACGCGTGCACACACACACACACACATATATGTTCTGATCGTCTTTAGTGACCCCCCTGAAACCCCCTTGTGACTCCCCCCCAGGGGTCCTGCACCCAGGTTGAGAAACGCTGTCTTAAAATCACTCATTGCATCATCTCTGTATTTTCAGAAGTTGGATAACTGAGTCATATTTGGTGCAGAGATATGGCAGAGCAATAGTTTGTTGGAAAGGAAGGCAAGACCAGGTCGGTGAATGAAGAGGGAGTGGACCACTTCTGTTGCTTTTGGGAGGAGGGAGTGCTTTGCATTCTCGGGATCTTTTCATTACATAATGACTGTATTCCTTGTGACAACCAATTTGGGTATTACTGTTCTAAGCTTTGCTCAAACAAGGTCTCGCTGTCAGCGATACAAAGTATTTCTTTCTTCTCCTTTGATGCCTTTTGACAAAAGTGTCCTTCTTATTCCCCCGGGGATCTTTTTTGAAACTTCATATAAAATTTGTACTTTTCTTAAAACACCACCGGCTTTTTTTGTTGTGTTTTGGTTTTGGTTCCTTTTGACTTCCCTGCTGCTTCAGGGGACGCGCCGAGGGCAGCTCCTGCCGGGGCAAAACAAATGATCTATCCCGTTGGTTAAGTTAGCATTATGAGCAACCCCCATCTTCTGGGTATATTGGACTTATTGGCGTCTTTGAGAGGTCTTTGAAGACTGCACCAATCAATGAGCACATTTGCTGTCATTTTTGGATCAAACATCGCAAACACCCAATTATTCTAAAGATGATTTAACACCGAACAAGGGATTTAATGGAACCATGGGTGTGCACTCGTGGCAAAGTATTTGTGCCTCATTATGGCTGGGGAAAATCTTTTGATATGACTGCATTAGTCTATCTGGATTTGGATTAGGCCCATTGCAGAAGGAAATGCTTTCATCAAATTATATCGTATTAGCAAACCTTGGAGGAATGCGCGTCTTGAGAAATGGAAGTGGGAAGTCTTCCTGCAGTCTTGAAATCCCTGCCTTGTGCTACGAGGGGCGTTCATTAAATATTTTCCCTGACCCACTTCTTGTGGACAGAGAGCAAAGCAACTTCGGTGCCACCTAGGGACACACAATTCTTCCATCTTTTAAAGCAACTGTTAACACCTCACTTGTAGAAGTCGACAGGTTGATCCAAAAGCTACATTGTGACTTCAAAAATCAGAGTCTCCTCACCTGAGAAACGCTTGTCCTCCAAAAATAACTTCCTTGTTTGAATAAGGTGGAAGTCCCATGGTGCGATGTCAGGTGAATAATGGGCTTGGCCGACTTACCGGCCGAGCGGGTTACGGGGCAGCGTTGCCCTCGTGCCATCTTGATTATGTAGAAGGGGCTTCTTTTCCCCAGAAACCTCTGGGGTGGCGGGAAGGTTTCCCACCACCAACTCTGGCTGGCCTATGACGGGGCTGGCCCCGCCCCCTCCCTGCTTCCGGCCGGCCTGCACTTCCGCCCGGGCAGCTTCCTTAGGCTGCCCGGGACTGCCAGGCGACATGAGGAGCCAGCCTGTTTTTCCTCCCACCCTCCCTACTTTTTGCATTGCTTGTTGGTGTCCTTTTTGTTTCACTGCACTTCATTGTTGCTCTGTTCATGGTTATACGGTATTCATGTTCTTTGTTGCAACTCCGTGTTTGGCATGTGGCGTGTGGCATGGCCCCTGGATCAGGCTGGCTTATCACCCCTTGGTTGTTAGGGGGATAATGCCCAGGCCCCCTGGGGTGACAAGTTTCCATGGACAGGCATTGGGCCGCTCGCACCCCAGGCTTGCAAATGCCTTTGAACCTTCGTGGGGGCTGTTTGACCCTGATCCTGGACCCATGCATGGCTGCCAACCCTTAGTTCCTGTTTTCAATAAAGGAGTTGTGGCCATTTTCGTCCAACCAATTGTGTTTGCATTATTGTTCTTGGTGTGAGGTGTGTAACCCTTGCACACGCAAAGGGGTTGCGATTGAATTTCAAAACCACAGGAGCATGTTTCTTCCATTTGGGCAATAGGTGAGTTGTGAACTGGTGCTTTGTCTTGCAGAAGGTGTCAGCTTTGGAGAGCATGCCACATTGTTTCTTGGTTTTGATGACCTCCTGCCATTTCCACAGCAGTGAAGCCTAGTCTGCCCCAGTGATCATGGTCCCCTTTGCTAGGAAATCTGTCAATCATACTCCGTTCTGGTCCCAAAATACTGTGAGCATGACCTTAGCTACCGAGAGTTGGGCACGTGCCTTCTTTGGAGGCTGTGAGTTGGGATGCTTTCATGGCATTGACTGAACTTGAGTGTCAGGATTAGAGTGATGGGCCCAGCTTTCCTCCTGTGTGATCAGTCTGTTTATAAAGTCCTCCTGGTTTCCATGGCACATCATTGTCAAGAGAGCCTGAGAGCATTCGACTCATTCCTGCTTCTGGAAAGGTGTGAGCAGCCGGGGGACCCAGTGAGCGGATAACTTATGCACGTTAAGATGGTTTGGGGGATTTTTTTTCCATGGACCCCACACTAATCTTGTTTTTGGGGCTAAATAGCGAATTGTTACGCAGCGATTTTCCAAAATGGCGACCTCCACTTGCTGAATGATGTGTTCATCAAGAGTAGAGTGGGTTCGCCCTGGAATTGGAGCTGTTTGCACCAAAGTCCAACCACATTGGAATGTATGATGCCAGTTCTTGACTCCATCATATGATGGGGAATCATCCCCATAAACCTTTTTCATCTCATCGATCATCTCTTTTGGTGTGCAGCCTTTCAAGGAAAGGAACTTGGTAACTGCTCTGGATTCCACTGGGTCCATTCTCAAACCTCACACCACTTCAGCACCTGTCACATCAAGACAGCTATCAGTTCTGAGTTGGAAATTGGCACGTAACCTATAGAGACTTATATCATTACACATGTGCAGTTCCAGCATCCTGTGATAAATAGAAGTGGGCCAGGGGAAATTTTAAATGAATACTCCTCGTAAAATAGCCACTGATACAAAATAATCCTGGCTATTCACTCTTAATTTCTTGTAATGATTTGTGTGTAAATGCTTAAGTTGTAATTCTGTTGATGGGCATCCATCAGCTGGAGAGAAGCTGGAATTCAAATGTACTTGTATGCACTTGGCATGTAAGCAGAAATGTTACAAGGCGAGGCTCTGTCGATGGAAGGAGAGCATCTATATATGAAAGCAGATTGAAGGGGAGTTTTGTCCTACTAACTTAATCTGGTTTAATGCTTGTTCCCCTTGTGATCCTGCCGGATGTAGTTTTGGGGACTCAAGGTTCTTTCTAAAATTGGAGTCAGTAGGATGTAATGTATAAAGTTGCATTGTTTTTATTTAAGTTGAGTCTCTTCAAATGATTATTCTAGTTTTATGTTTAGACGACTTCAGTGGGTTTTAATATCTACTAGCTGTACCCGGCACGCGTTGCTGTGCCCTATTTAGGAGATGCGAGAAAGTCTGAGTATGTAAGGGTTGGAATTGTTGTTAATTATGGTGTTGTTGGGGCCATGGCTGTGCCGTTGTGGGTTGTTCTGGTGGGTGGGATGTTGAAGTCCTGGGGAGTTGTTGGTGTGTGGTGTTGCTGGCGTTCTGCAGAGCTTGTGGATATACAATGTTTTTTGTCTTTCCATCTGCTGTGCTGATGTAGAGGTTGATGCTTGTGTGGGTGGGGTACTTTGGAAGTGAGTGGAGGTACTTGAAATCCCATTATCCATGGTGTGTCCTCCTCTGAACTGCAGTCGGATGGAGTGTGGGTCATGGGGGGCATTGTGTGCCAAGTTTGGTCTTTATCGGTCTTGGTTCTGGGCCACAGTGGTCTGTGGGAAATGATGGGTTTTGAAGTAGTACAAATCCCATTATCCATGGAGGTACTTCAAGTCCCATAATCTATGGTCCACCCTCCTCCAAACTGTAGTAGAATGTAGTGTGGGTCATAGGGGCTCTGTGTGCCAAGGTAGGTTACTGTAAATTCAGGCCATACACAATGTCCCATGAGCTGAGGCCTAGTCAGGAACAGCATGTTAATGAAACCTTACTGTCAATTCAGGCCATACACAATGTCCAATGAGCTGAGGCGTAGTCGGGAGAATCAAGTTAATGAAGCCTTACTGTCAATTCAGAGCGTAAACAGCATTCCATTAAGTGAGGCCTAGTCAGGGAAATCAAGTTACTGTCAATTTTGGGCATGGTCTGTGATTTGTAGGGGTGTAAATTTTCTGTGGGAAGTGAATTGGGTGTTTGTGTATGTGCCTCAGCCCTTTGCCTTATCCTCCTCTGACAGTTTATTAGGGGTCGGAATGTTCATGTTGGCTGGCCAGTACAGGAGTTATGCAAATCCGCCCTTATTGACAGCCAATCATGTTGTCAGAATGTAGAGGCTGGGAGAGTCGTTGGCAGCCCCGGAGGATGCTGGGAAATGTAGTTTTTTTACTTGTTGTTTTGGGCCTTTTAGGTTTTGGGGGGGAAAGTTTCTTTGCTACAAACCTACCTTGCTTGAGGCCTATTTCTGTTGGCAAGTTTGGTGTTTCTGCGTTGTAAGGTTTCTCTGTTTGGGACAGTCGTTCCATGACGGGAACCCCTTTATATAATAGATTGGGATGAGCTCTTTTGATACAGTGCAGATCCTTCAATAAACTAGTCCAACGTGGGTGAGGCAAAACGGTGAGGTAGATCAGTAATAAGTTAAGTGAACAAACCCAGAGGGCGATTCTCCCCAATGATTCCCTTTCATCCTTAAAAGAAGTGATGAGTGGAGTGCCAAAAGCGGGTTCCATCCTGAGCCCAGCCCTGTTCAAGATCTATATTAATGCCTTTTAGGTGAACGGTCAGAAGGCATGATCATCAAGTTTGCAGATGGGACCAAATTGGGAGAGAAAGCTAATACTCCAGAACAGTGTTTTTCAACATTTTTTACATTTACAAAATCCTGGGGCACAAAACCAACCAAAATGACACAAAATGACACTCTAACACAGTAATACTTATAGTTAATATGTTTTTAAATGTATTTATACACTCAGTGTGAAACCTGGGCCTGTTTCGATGAACACAACATATATATGACTTCCTCTCACATATTTATACATGGCTATCATGTCTTCTCTCAACCTTCTCTTCTTCAGGCTAAACATGCCCGGCTCTTCAAGCCGATCCTCATAGAGCTTGTTCTCCAGACCTTTGTGGAATTTCACCCTGAGTGAAACTTGCTTCCAGTTAACTATGGATGTTATGAAGCTGTTATAAACAGTTCCTTGGAGGGGGGGGGGGAGGCAACTCTCAAAAATTCCAGTAAAATAGTAAAAAAAAACCATTTCCAAGCAGAGAGGCTTAATTTGTTTCTTGGAAACCTGTGAGGGGGCTGCTAGGAGGGGGGAGAGTGCCAATTTCCCACCGCACACCTGATGATTGCTCACAGCACACTAGTGTGTCACAGCACACTGGTTGAGAAACAGTGCTCCAGAAGATAGGAGCAGAATTCAAAACTATCTTCACAGGTGAGAGAGATGATTGGCCAAAACCAACAAAATGAAGTCCAACAGGGGCAAATGCAAGATACTCCACTTATGCAGGAAAAAAGGAAATGCAAAGAGACAGAATGGGGAACAATGCCTGGCTTGACAGCTGGACATGTGGAAAAGATCTTGGAATCCCCGTGGACAGGAAGGGGAACATGATCCAGGAATGTCACATGGCGGCGGCAAAAAAAGAAACCAATGTGATTTTGGCCTGCATCAAGAGGAGCCTAGTGCCTAGATCCAGGGAAGTCCTGCTCCCCCTCTATTGTATTCTGCCTTGGTCAGATTACTTTTCACAGAATCACTGTGTGTCCCATTCTGGGCACTGCAATTGAAGAGAGATGTTGACTCTAAGCTTGAATGTGTCCAGAGGAGGACAACTAAAATGATCAAGGGTTTGGAGAACAAGCCCTATGAGGAGCGACTGAAAGAGCAGCTGTTTAGCCTGCAGAAGAGAAGGCTGAGAGGGGACAGGATGAGGGCCAGGGATCAAGAGGTGAGGGGAACTCATATGGAGGATGGAGCAAGCTTGTTTTCTGCTGTCATGGAGACAAGGACGCAATGGAACAATGGCTTCAAACTACAGGAAAGAAAGGAGATTCCACCTGAACACGAGGAAGAACTTCCTGACTGTGTGAGAGAGCTGTTCAGCAGTGGAACTCTCTACCCCAGACTGTGGTGGAGGCTCCTTCCTTGGAGGCTTTTAAGCAGAGGCTGGATGGTTCTTTGAATGTGATTTTCCTGCTTCTTGGCAGAATGGGATTGGACTGGATGGCCCATGAGGTCTCTTTCAACTCAATGATTCTATGATTCAATGAGAAATACATCCTGAGCTGAGTATACCCTTTCCCTTTCTTTTGGCTTTTTCATCTGAAAAGATGCGAACTCCCTGCTATAAATGCCTTTCCTGTACTAAACACACACGCACAAAAAGTAAGAGTGAAAAGCGCAGTTTACCAAATAATTGCCCATTTACAGTGCCTCCCTGTTTTACTAATAATTGACATTTAACAGCCCACACTGCAATCTAGCTGTCGAAAGGCAGATTCTCCCCAAGAGCTATGGAGGCATCGGGAGAAGTGTGGAGAATGTGCTTCCCAAGTCTGCCTAGTGATGAATTCCTTGCATTGAATTGATGGGGAAGCAGTTTCCCCCAGCACGCACATATATTATCAGAAACAAACTACTGAAGTGAGGTAATTGTACTTTTTTTTGCTAAACACATTGAGGAAGAGCAGCCCTCAACACTGAGCAGGGATAAGGCCTAAGTGCAGCTTGTGGAAACAGGCACATAACACTCTGATGCTTGGATCAATGCACGGGCGGAGAAGTAAAGGCTTTTAGGCAGTGTTTCTCAACCTGGGGGCTGGGACAGAGGGTGAATCCTCCCACCAAAAGCCCTCCTACTCTGTGATTGGCTGGCCTGTGAAGGCGTGGTTGATGCCACCTGTGTATAAGACTTTAAGTTGCAAGGTTTAAACTATTGTATTATGTTTTAGCTAGTCTGTTTAGTGTTGTTAAGTTTTGGTTGCATTGATTGGTTATTTAGAGCTGTCAATCATCGTTTAGCATAGCCAATTGAGTTTGTTTTTCCTCCCCTTTGAGACTTTGGGAATCTAGCTTGCTCTTTAGATTTTGCCTGGATCTCTCCAGAAGAGGACGTGTTGAAGGGGTTGCCAGTCAGGCCTCAGTCAGGCCATTCTCTAGCACCAACTCTTCACATCTTGGAATTCATTCTGCATATCCAGCACACCTGGATGGGACTGTGGAATCCCAAGCGCCTTCAACTAGTCATTTGGCATCCAGAGGAAGGCTCTGTGCCTTCAATATAGGCCATTTGACTGGGGCTAAGAGAGCTCTCACCTCAAAGCCATTGAGAGAGAGAGAGAGAGAGAGAGAGAGAGAGAGAGAGAGAGAGAGAGGGAGAATTTGGAAAGCCATCCAGCTGAAAGCGTCCTGGACCCAAGCAACTAAAGGACTGTAATGTATATTTTCTTTTACCCCTGTTTAGAGAACCAACTTTAATACCTCAATAAGATAACTCCTTTTGTGAACAATAAAGCCTATTTGAGTTATCTAAAGTGACTGGTTTGCTTCTTGGGAGTTCCAGTTCTCTATGGGAAGGCAAGAAGAAGTCCCCTGGAAAGAGATGTCACATCCTTGTCCCTTTTCTAAGCCAAAGAGCCCAGGCGCGACTTCATACGGCCTCTCAGCCAAGGGGAGGGCTGTTTCTGAGACTCCAAGTGGGGAGGGGAGAATAAGCATGCATGGAAGCGTGGTGCACATGTGCGCGCGAGGGAGAGCATGCAAGGCTGGAGTGAAGATCGCACCAGTGAGTCCCTTCAAGTCATGAGGGGCTTTCTGTGGGAAGTTTGGCCCAATTTTGTCACTGGTGGGGTTCAGAATGCTCTTTGATTGTAGGTGAACTATAATGTGGGATATAATGAGAAATGTCAAGGTCTGTTATCCCCCAAAATCAACCAGTGTTCACATTTGGGCATATTGAGTATTCTTGTCAAGTTTGATTCAGATCTATCATTGTTTGAGTCCACAGTGCTCTCTGGATGTAGTTGAACTACAACTCCAAAACTCAAGGTCAATGCCCACCAAACCCTTCCAGTATTTTCTGTTGGTTGTGAGAGTTCTGTGTGCCAAGTTTGGTTCAATTCCATCATTGGTGTTGAGAATGCTCTTTGATTGTAGGTGAACTATAAATCCCAGCAACTACTACAAATTCCCCCCAACCTCACCAGTATTGAAATTTGGGTGTATCGGGTATTTGTGCCAAATTTAGTCCAGTGAAAGAAAATACATCCTGTATCTCAGATACTTACTTTATGATTCATAAGAGTAGCAAAATTACAGTTATGAAGTAACCACAAAGCGCAAAGGGTGAAGAGTAAATAAACAAAAGGCTGTATGCTAAGAACTAATCTGCTAGGGCTGTAACTCTTAAAGCCAACTACCCAATCAATTAATATTCAACAAGAAAGGAGGAGCGTCCCAACACCAGAACGCCCTGAGGAAGCGCCCAAACAGCACGAAACGGCCATATCATGGTGTCCTCTTACTTTCAGCCGTTGGCGGTTGTCCAGCCTAATTTTCCTCCAGTTGAATTTTACCGGCTCCTCTCTCCACGACCTACGGATTCCCTCAGTCCGAGAGTCCTTGCATTTTGGAATTATCCATTGACTTGACGGGCACTTGGACGGTTAGCTATCAATGCCCTTAAGACTATTTGGACTCAATATCGGACTCACTTCACACCCACACTGGCTGGGGATCTTGTGCATTTACCTTCAAGATTGTGGATTGGACTGTGTATGACTTATGTACATATTACATGTGTTTTGAAAATATTCGTGATATGCTATAGTGCGCTTTAAGAAGCTTATATTTGGTTTGTGAGTCCACTGAAACTTACTGATTGGAATATATACATTAATAAGAATTTAACACTTTCTTGTTGAATATTAATTGATTGGGTAGTTGGCTTTAAGAGTTACAGCCCTAGCAGTTTAGCTATGAAGTAGCTCCACAACATGAGCAGCTGGATTAAGGGGTCATGGCATTTGGAAGGTTGAGAAACATTGGTTTTAGGGCATGATAATGGCGAACTGAAATATTATTGAACAGAGAATCATATTTTCCCTATACATTTTTATTGTTCCTCTCCCACTCCAGTAGTCAACAACCACATGTTTATGGTCAGGATGTATATGATCTAAAGTTGACTGAATCAATAATAAGAACAGAGTTGTTACAACAGCAGCAGCTATAATAGTATCTGAGCATGAGCCAAAGTGAGATGGCAGAACTTTTGAGGGGAGAGAAAATAGTTTTTGTGCATTTCTGGAAAATGTGCTACGTTGAACACTTTGGCTATTGTTGCAATGGTGCAATTCAGTTCATACCACTACATGACCTTTTGTGTCTTTAGGTGTGTTTACACTGACAAATTAATGCAGTTTGAGCAGTTTGAGGTGCCTTCCAGATCTGTATAAAATTCACATTGAACTGGATTAAATGGCAAGGTGGACTCAGATAACTCAGTTCAAAGCAGATATTGTGGATTATTTGCCTTGATATTGTAGGTCAGAGCTGCCCAGGAAGTCGATCGCGATCAACCAGTCGACCCAGGGACCGAAGGAGGTCGATCCCAGCAGGATGGGGCGCTTCTCAGAGGGGGGGGGCAGGCCAGGCCAAGCCCTGCCCCCTCCCCCGGCTTTGGCACTCTCAGGGGCTTCTCCAGGCTTGAGGAGGGCAGGGCCAAGCCAGCCTTGTGCTAGCTATGCCACCACTGGCTTGGCACTGCCATTCTCAAGCCTGGAGAAGCTGCTGGGAGCTCCAAAGCCAGTGGGGAGGGGGCGGGGCTTGGCGCGGCCTGGCTCCGCCCCTCTGGCTTCAGCTCTACCAGCAGCTTCTCCAGGCTTGAGGATGGCAGTGCCAAGCCAGTGGTGGCATAGCTAGCACAAGGCTGGCTTGGCACTGCCATCCTCAAGCCTGGAGAAGCTGCTGGTAGATCTGAGCTGAGGGGGCGGAGCCAGGCCATGCCAAGCCCTGCCCCTGCCCCCTCCCCTCTCCAGCCTTGAGGAGGTAAGTAGATCTTTCTGACTTGGTTTTATTATAAGTAGCTCGCATGCTGAAAAAGTGTGGGCACCCTGTTCTAGGTCATATGGCTGTGTGGAATGGCCCTTAGGCTGGTTCTACACTGCCCTAAATTCCTGGATCTAATTCCAGATTAACTGGATTATATGAGTCTCCACTGCAATATAATCTGGAATAAGAAGATCTGGAATCAGATCCTAGGATATGTTAAACAGCGTGGTGGGGCACAAAACGGAACCTTGAAGAACGCCACAGGACAATGTGTGGGGGTTCGAACAGGAGTCCTCCAGCACCACCTTCTTGGGACAGCCCTCCAGGAAGGAACAGAGCCACTGCAAGACAGGGCCTCTTAGTCCCATCCCAGAAGGATTCTATGGTCAGTGGCACCAAGGAGAACCAAAAGGGACACACTCCCCCATCTAGCTCTCTGAGGAGGTCATCCCCCAAGGTGACCCAACCTGTCTCTGTTCCACAGCCAGGCTTGAAGCCAGATTGAAAAGGATCTAGATCAGTGTTTTTCAACCTTTTTTGAGCCGTGGCACGTTTTTTACATTTACAAAATCCTGGGGCACACCACCAACCAAAATGACACAAAATGACACTCTAACACAGTAATACATATAGTTAATATGTTTTTAAATGTATTTATACACTCAGTGTGAAACCTAGGCCTGTTTCGATGAACACAACATAGATATGACTTCCTTTCACATATTTATACATGGCTATCATGTCTTTTCTCAGCCTTTTCTTCAGGCTAAACATGCCCAGCTCTTCAAGCCGCTCCTCATAGAGCTTGTTCTCCAGACCTTTGTGGAATTTCACCCTGAGTGAAACTTGCTTCCAGTTAACTATGGATGTCATGAAGCTGTTATAAACAATTCCTTTGGGGGGGGGGGAGTCAACTCTCGAAAAATCCAGTAAAATAGTTTTTAAAAAACCCATTTCCAAGTGGAGAGGCTCAATTTGTTTCTTGGAAACCTGTGAGGGGGCTGCTAGGAGGTGGGAGAGTGCCAATTTTCCACAGCACACCTGATGATCGCTCGTGGCATACTACTGTGCCACAGCACACTGGTTGGGAAACACTGATCTAGACAATCAATCTGATCTAGAAAACACTGGAATTGGGAGGCCACCATATGCTTCAGAACCTTACTCAGAAATGGAAGGTTGGACACTGGCAGATAGTTGTCCATTGTAGAAGGGTTCAGAGATGGCTTGTAAAATATAGGCCTCACAACTGCCTCCTTTAAGCAAGTTGGAACTTATAGATATGAATGATACTTAGAACAAACCCATTTTCTGGCTGTTTTCAAGCGATGTCTGCCGTCCGAGGACCTTTGCAGAAGGAAGCCCTTTTGGAGCCTCCCTGCCCCTCACCTGCTCTCCTCTTTCGATCTCAGCCGCTCGTAACCTCGTAACAAAGGCATTAATTTACCAATTTTGAAAGGATTTTGATCTAATAAAAAGAGCAGCACCTAAGAGCCCTCACTTCATTTCAGACACAAAGATGTAGTTATGACAACATAATCTCGAGCGTCTGTAATAGAGCTTAGAGGTTCACTCGAGAGGAACTGAAATGAAGCCGTCTATAGAAGCGGGGGAAACCGGGAGCTCTCTTCGTGTACATCTGGCTGCAATCTATCAGCACCCATTTTGCTTCTTTGTGAAGTGGAGAGGCCTTTGAAAAGGGATTGATGCGCAGAATTTTCTATATCCACTCTGAGAGAAAGCAGGCAGCTTCTATCTTGCTTTGCAGTGCTGAATATGCGGCTTTCCAATGGGGATGAACCACTCATTTTGAGAGTAATGAAAAACTGAGTTGAATGGGTCCCTATTAGAGCTTCCTCTTCAGACTTGCTTGGGAGGAAAGGCTTTGTATCCAACCCTGGATATTTTCTGCGATATAATGACATTTGAACTGCATTATTTGGATCTAAACTGACCATATAGTGCAGGGGTCGGGAACCTTTTTGACTCAGAGAGCCATGAAAGCAAAATATTTGGAAATGCATTTCAGTGAGAGCCATATAATATCTCTATCTCTATACCTTTATAAATCAGAATGTTTGTATGTATGTTTCTATGTGTCCGGAGGGCGGAAGGATATGTGGCAGCTTTCTGATTGGCTCCCACTGTGGGATTATATGCATAAACGACTCCCATTGGCCAGCCAACACGAACATTCCGAAACTCTAAAGTGCCAGAGAGGGGTAAGGAAAAGGCCTGAGGCAGTCAGGCATGGTGGGAGTTTCAGTCCAAAACACTTTGCAGCCCCCAACAATGAGACAACAAAACCAAACTTGGCACACAGAACCCCCAAGACCCACTTTACGTCTTGGTGCAGTTTGAGGGAGGATGGACCATGGATAGGCCAGCATTCCAACATCCCAAATCTCAAAGGTGCCAGACAGAGTTCTTTACAAAAAGGCTTCCTTTAGCTGATGTTACAAACTAGGCCTCAGCCTGAATTGACAGTAAGGCTTCCTCAACTTGATTTTCGAGACTAGGCCTCAGCTTGAATTCACAGTAAGGCTTTCTCAACTTGATTCTCCTGACTAGGCCTCAGCCTGAATTGACAGTAAGGCTTACTTAACTTTATTTTCCTGACTAGGCCCCCAACAATGACAGAACAAGACTACAGTTGGCACACAGACACCCCCAAGTCCCACTCTACATCCTGGTGCAGTTTGAAGGACTTGCAGTACCTTCACTCACTTACTCTGACCAGCACGGGTGACGGACCTGGACCAAACTTGGCACACATAACCCCCATGATGCCCTTTACGTCCTGGTGCAGTTTGAGAAAGACAAACCACGGATTATGGGATTTGTAGTACTTCAAAGCGCTTTGCTTCCCAGAGACCACTGTGGCCCACAACAAAGGCCAATAAATATCAAACTTAGCACACAGAGCCCCCATGACCCACTCTATGTCCTGGTGCAGTTTGGAGAAGAGCAGAGCATGGATGATGGGGCTTGAAGTACCTCCACTCACTTCCTGAGACCGCTGCGACCCTCATCCAATGACTGATCAAGACCAAACTTGGCACACAGAGCTCCCATGACCTACACTACATGCTGGTACAGCTTCGAGTAGGATGGACCATGGATGATGGTACTTGAAGTACCTCCACTCCCTGAGACCACAGCAACACTCATCCAATTACCAACAAAGACAAAACTTGGCAAAGAATGCCCCCATGGCCAACTCAACATTCTGGTGCAGTTTGGGGGAGGACGGATTATGGATGATGGGATTTGCAGTACCTTTACTCACTTCCTGAGACCACTGCGACTCTCATCCAGTGACTGATCAAGACCAAACTTGGCACATAGAGCCCCCATGACCGACTTTACACCCTGGTGCCGTTTTCAGGAGGATGGACCAAGGATGATGGGACTTGAAGTACCTCCACTCACTTCCCGAGACTGCTGCGACCCTCATTCAATGACTGATCAAGACCAAATTTGGCACACAGAACCCCCTACATCCTGGTGCAATTTGGAGGAGGATGGACCATGGAATATGGTCCATGGTCCATAATCCTTCACTCACTTCCCGAAAACAACGGCGAGCCAAATGAACAACTGATACGGACCAACCTTGGCATACAATGCCTTCCTCAAATAACCCGGGCACTGCCGGGTCCTCAGCTAGTATATAATATATTTTAAGACTGAATTCAACTAAATGTGAGTCTATACGTATATACTATGAGAAAAAGATTCCCCCGGCAGAATGACAGGACACTTCAGACCTGGCTCTGCGAAAGGCATGCTCAGGACTCTGGGAAGGAAGAGAAGGCGGAAGGAAGGAAGGGGAAAGAAAGAAAGAAAGAGGAAATAAAGGAGGGAGGGGGAGAGGAAGAAAGAAAAGAAGAACGAACTATGGAAAAGGAAGAAAAGAAAAGCAGGAGAGAGGCAAGGAGGGTAAAAGAAAGAAGGAAATGGGAAGGGAGGGAAAGGAAAGGGAGGGAAAAGAAAGGAAAGGGAGTGAGGAAAAAGTAAAACAATGAAGGGAAAAGAAGAAAAGAAAGAAGGGGAGAAAGAGGGAAGTGAAAAGAAAGGAAGGAGAAAGAAAGGAAGACTTGTAGAAAAAGAATAGAAGAGGGAGGGAGGGAAAATGGAGGAAAGAAGGAAGGGGAGGGAAAAGGAAGGAGAGAAGGAAAGGGTGTAGGAGGAGAAAGGAAAGGAAGGAAGAGGGAGAATGGAGAAAAGAAGGAGGGGAGAGAGGGAGGGAAAAGAAAGGAGATAAGGAAAAAAGGGAAGAGGAAGGAAGGAATGAAGAGGGAGGGAGGAAAGAATGTAGGGAGAGAGGGAGGAAAAAGAATGAAAGAAAAAGGGAGGGAAAAAGGAAGAGGAAGGAAGGGAGGAAGGGGGAGGAGGGCACGGGGCCAAGGTGGACCTTGGTGTCGACGTCGGCGAGGCTCTTGAGCTGCTCGACGATGAGGGTGATGAGCTGGGCGTCCCTCAGGGGCAGCAAGGCCGGGTTTGTGGCATCAGGACCAGGCCCGCCTCCACCACCTCCTCCGAGGCCCATGGCAGAGGACAAAGAGGAGGAACGAGTATGAGGCGCCACCGCCAAGCTCCACCATCCACGGTGAAGAGGGCACAGGACCCTGAGAGCAGTGGGGGATGAGGAAGAAATGGCGATGGCAGCGCGGAAGCGGCAGTTGCGGCGCATTTGCGTCATTCCTCCCCGCTGCATGCTGGAAAACTGAGGCCCGGGCTGCTCTGGAGAGCCAGATGCAATCATGAAAGGAGCCACATCTGACTCCTGAGCCATAGGTTCCCTACCCCTGATTTTTGATTTTTTTAAACAAACTATACATTTTTTAAAAAGCTACAGGAGCTATTCACTTGGATTTTATATACAATGCACAAGATAACCAAGGCATCAATCACTCCCAAGTTTAAAAAAGATTCACACATCGAGGGATTTTTGGGTAAATGGACTATAATAAAGTTTCGTCGTTGTTGTATATCCTTCAATTCACACATCTACTGGTTTTGAGGTATTTAAAAAAGTTTAGACAAAAACATTTATCTCCCTATAAAAAGCCACAACAGCATGACTGTCTAACGGTGTGTCTATATGACACACAATTAACCATAGAACTTCAACTTAGCACAGATTTATACTATTACTTATTTTAGTCCTCTTTCCAGATTCAATGATTTTATTATTATTAGACTGACTCTAAATGGCTGACTGCTGCAGTCCTCATTGGGCTTTCTTTTACTGAGTTCTGGGAAATGTAGTTTAGGGCAGGGCCTTTTGCATTCTCTGCCTACAATTCCCAGAATGCTGTGTTCTCAGTGTCCCATCCAGCTGCTCTTCTTTGTGGCAACCAGAAAGCAGACTGGGTCTTCTTTAAAACACTAGCAATGGCCTCTTTGGCTTTGCCAAAGTTGTTTCATGCTTATACTGAAAATTAAACTGACTTTGAGAGGCTTCCGAATGTTACAGAAGCCTAACAAAAATGATTAGTGAGTGTTTTTAGTCTTACATTTTTTCTGCCCCCCCCCTTTTTTTGCATGTTTCTTAATGGCAATTCATTTGCACAAATCTAACAAATTACTACTACTACTAATACACTTTATTTATATTCCGCTCTTCTCACCCCAAAGGGGACTCAGAGCATATTACATTACACATATGGGAGACAGTCCCTGCCGACTGACATACAATTACAATACATTGTACAGACAAACATGTGCAATTAGAAGGATTTTTTCTCTTCTGGCTGTGTCGCGGGTGCGGTTGCTCCATTATGTCACAAGGGGGTGCTGTTGCTTCATCGTCAGATGAGAGCCTCTGGTTCCGCATGTAAAGTCCTTATAAAAATCCTTCCCTGCTGAGCGGTCCCTAGTTCATCTACTCACAGCTGCCTTGTTTTCGATCTGTTAGGTGTACAGTGGACAGGGCTCACAGCTGGGTGTCCAGACCAGCCCGGGAATCGATCATGCAACCTTCTGATTGCAAACACGTTTATTTATTTATTTATTTCCACCCTTTCTACCCCGTTTCCTCTCAACCCCCTAGGGGGGACTCAGAGCGGCCTAACAACGGCAACAATTCGATGCCAAAAACACAGTATACATATAATAGAAAACCAAAAACAGTCAAAATTAAAATACATTAAAACAGCTAGCATTAAAATACATTAAAATATAATTAGCATTAAAATACATCATACAACACAGCTGTTGTTACCACTGTACTATCTCTCCGGCCCTTACTAACCACTTACGAGACTAACAATAATTTTGCTTAGCCCTATTCTTAATATTGTCCCATATGTTGTATAATGAGAAATCACAGCAAAGCAAATGTCCCTTTATTGTTTGCCTTGAAGACATTTCCGACTTGTGGTGACCCTAAGACAAACCCGCCACCATGGGTTTTCTTGGTGAGATCTGTTCAGGAAGGGTTTGCTTTTGCCTCCCTTTGCTCAAATGTAAACACTGGTGGAGTTTGGAGAAAATATACCTTGACATTTGGGAGTTGTAGTTGCTGGGATTTATAGTTTACCTACAATCCAAGAACCCCTTGAACCCCACCGAATATAGAATTGGGCCAAACTTCCCAGACAGAACCCCCATGAACAACACAAAGTACTGTGTTTTCCGATGGTCTTTGGTGACCTCTCTGTCACCCCCTCATGACCCTTCCTGGGGTCCCAACCCCCAGGTTGAGAAACACTGAGCTAAAAGGTAAAACATTCACAGAAATAATAAGCACAACAAAAGGATAGAAGTTCTCAGAATCCTTGGCTTTGTTTTCTCGTCACTTTGTGCTTGTATATCTTTTGGAATGGTCTTCTGTTTGGAGCTGGATCTAAACATTTGTTCATTGGGCCTGGCAGTCGCCTATTAGCACCTCTGCTAATTCTGGCGCCTTGTTTGGCACCCAATGCCAGAAATGCTTCCGGCTTGATACATATCTCGCTGTTGCCTCTGTATGAGTTTATCACTCGGATGGCTCTGCATTCCAGAGACAATACCCCGCAGGCTGAGATTTTGGTCTTATCATTTGCAAATAATTTGCGTACGCAGATCTCACTTGTGGTTTTTTCCACTGTATCATTTTGATCAAACGTATTATTTTCAGCTTAGCATAGACGATGATTTCTTCATCTTTCAGCATAGATGGAAGGAAAAGTTACGGAGAGAAAACACGAGAACATAGAATGTGGATTGGAAGGAATGCATCTGCAGTCAGGAGCCCGTCTTGCTGTCACCTTCTGGCAGGGAAGCACAATGTCAGATTAAGAGAGGTCACATCTGCTAAGGTCAGGTCACCACTGGCACAGCAGAGTCATTGCGGGTGACGATAAGGCCAGTGTGTGCTGTACAGCAGGCCTAGTCTGTCAGTACCTTGGACAGAGCACAGTGAGACAGCTTTGTCCCTTAAGGATGCTGCATCCCTGACTGGAAAAAAGCTGGAAATTTAGAAAGAAATCCAAAAGGGGAAACCTTTATTTTTTTTACCAACTTATACAACTCACAGGATTTTGAGACTCCTGAGACTCCTAAAGCAGTGTTTTTCAACCTTTTTTGAGCCGCGGCACATTTTTTACATTTACAAAATCCTGGGGCACACCACCAACCAAAATGACACAAAATGATACTCTAACACAATAATACATATAGTTAATATGTTTTTAAATGTATTTATACACTCAGTGTGAAACCTGGGCTTGTTTCGATGAACACAACATAGATATCCTGGCAGGAATGGCAGAAAGACGCAAACTTCCCACACAGAACTCCCATAACCAAAAGAAAATACTATGAGTTTGGTGGGCATTAACCTTGGGTTTTGAAGTTGTAGTTCACCTATATCCAGAGAGCACTGTGGACTCAAACAATGTTGGATCAGGACCAAACTTGGCATGAATACTCAATATGGCCAAACGTGAACACAGATGGAGCTTGGGGAAAATAGACCTTGACATTTGGGAGTTAAAGTTTCTGGGATTTATAGTTAACACACAATCAAAGAGCGTCTTGAACTCTTGCAGCAATGGAATTGAACCAAACTTGGCATATTGAACTCTCATTACCAACAGAAAGTACTGAAAGGGTTTGCTTGGGAATTGACCTTGAGTTTGGAAGTTGTAGTTTACCTATGTCCAGAGAGCACTGTGGACTCAAACAATGTTATGTTATGTTGTTGTTTGTTTTCCATCCAGAATTACAATGTTGGAAGGATGCTCACCACTTTAAGGTCCCTAAAACAGGCATGGGAAAACTTTGGCCCTCTGGGTGCTTTGGACTTCAACTCCCACCATTCCTAACAGCCTGAGGCCCTTTCCTGCTTAAGTGGCTGAGGGGGGGGAGGGCCTGAGGCTGCTAGGAATGGTGGGAGTTGGAGTCCAAAACACATGGAAGGTCCAAGTTTGCCCATGCCAGCTTTCGACAGAGACCTCTTCCTCCCCTTCCCCTTTGCGCCCTTTCTTCCCCCTCCTGCCGAACACTTACTTTTTCTTCTCTAATTGGGCTCCCTTCTTCCCAGTCTCGCTCTGCTCGCTTTGCCTCACTTTGCGCATGCTGCCGCTTCTGCTGCCATTTTGATCCGAGGGGGCAGTGTGAGCATGTTCAGGAGGGGAGGGGGGAAGGAAGAAGACGTGGGGTGAGTCTGCGCAGTAGCGCCCGCACGGGTCACATCTTCCTCCCTCCCCCCTCCCCTCATGAGTGGAGAAGAACAAAGTTTTAGTATATGTTATCTGTAAAGCCTCCCACCCCTGGGGTTCCTTGGCGGTCTCTCCTCCAAGAAAAAGTGTTTGGCAGGAGGGGGAAGAAAGGGTATTGGAGGTTCCAATTTCCCACGGCACACCTGATTATTGCTCATGGCACACTAGTGTGCCACAGCACACTGGTTGGGAAACACTTTCCTAAGGAACCACCAACTGAATGAAAAAGTGCTGGTGGCTTTCTTCTAAGGCGAACGCTTGTAGCCTGAAGATGATGGTCCTCCAAGTCTAGTGTGTTGGTGGTGGATACATTGGTGGCTGTGGAGGCCTATTCTAGAGCCACATGTTCTCCCACAGTGAGGGCATTGGCTTCCAGGTGGACCCAGCGAGCGGATGCCTTATGCATGGGTAGATGGTCTGGTGTGATTTTTTCCACAGACCCCACAACCATCTTGACATTTTGGGCTAGGTGGCGAGTTGTTATGTGGCAATTTTCCAAAATGGTGATCTCCACTTGCTGGATGGTGTGTTCATCAATTTCAGAGTGGGGTCGCCCCGGAATTTGAACTGTTTGCACCAAAGTCCGACCACATTGGAATGGACAATGCCAGTTCTTGACTCCATCATGTGATGAGGAATCCTCACCATAAACCTCTTTCATCTCATCAAACGTCTCCTTTGGTGTGCGGCCTTTCAAGGAAAGGAACTTGAGTGCTCTGTAGTCTGCTGGGTCCATTACCAAACCTCACACCACTTCAGCACCTGTCACATCAAGACCGTTATCAGTTCTGAGTTGTAATAATAATAACAATAATAATAATACTTTATTTCTAACCCGCATCCATCTCCCCGGAGGGGACTCGGAGCGGCTTACGTGGAGCCATGCCCGAACAACACATCACAAAATATCAACAACATCAAAAAACAATAAACACAATAAAAGCAATAAACACAATAAAATACATCTGCGAACCCAAAACAACACAGGTGAATCTAAAACAGAAACGACAGGGCGGGCCACATGGAAATATAGAATGTTTAAAAACTTGGGGGGGAGATAACTGGAGTAGGGTCAAAACACAAAGGGTCACATAGGGGGAAAGAGGTCTTGCAGAAACGGGGGCATTTGGGGAGCCTAATCTCCGAAGGCCAGGTGGAAGAACCAGGATTCCAATGAGGGGGCATTCCTATCCTCTCCTGGGAGGGAATTCCAAAGACGGGGGGCCACAGAGGAGAAGGCTTTCTCCCTAGTGCTCACAAGCCGAGTTTGTGAGACTGACAAAGGCAAAAGGAGGGCCTCCCCTGAGGAGCGAAGGGCTCGGGTTGGTTCATGGGAGGAGAGCCGGTCACAAAGGTAGGCGGGTCCCAAACCGTTTAGGGCTTTATAGGTAATCACCTGCACATTGAATTGGGCTCAGAAAATAAATGGCAGCCAGTGGAGCTCCTTAAACGGGGGTCTGGCAGCCGAGCGTTGGAAAAGTTGACGTTTCCGGGCCGTCTTCAAGGGAAGCCCCATGTAGAGCGCATTGCAGTAATCCAATCGAGAGGTAACCAAGGCATGGACCACCATGGTCAAGTCAGACTTCACGAGGTATGGTCGCAGTTGGCGCACGAGTTGTACACTGACACATGACCTATAGAGACATATCATTACACATGTGTAGTTTCAGTGTCCGGTGATAAATAGAAGTGGGTCAGGGGAAATCTTTAATGAACACCTCTTATAGCTACTTCTGGACTCAGAGTAAAAAGGTGTTTCACAGCTAGAGTGCAACAGACATAACTCCTATGCACAATGAGTATTTTCAAGCAATTCTCTGATTCTGAAGCATAGGAGTCATTGCACTGACTGATGTAAACACTTGGAGCATGAATCCTTGGTCAAAAATTTAACTATATAGGATTTATTTCAGAACCATGATGCGCAGGGAAAAAAGAAAAAATGTGATTTTGGACAAGGCTTTGTCTCTGGGGGCTGTGTATTGAACCAATATGGCTGGTATCTATCCTGATGTCCAGCAGCCTTCTGTAGACAGCCCAAAGGGCTCCATCTTGCATTTTATCCTGTAAAGCAATGTGTCCAGAGTACATTCTGAGCTTCCAAAAAGTAATCAAAAGATAGCCTCACACAGAGGACACGGCAGTGCTCTAGCCTAAAGGTTTGCAAAGGCCATAGTGGTTAATTTCCACCCTCTTGGATTTTATCCTTGTACCGTATATTGTGTCCGACTAAGGGAGAATGACAGTGCTTTATGTCAGAGTCCCTTTCCTCTTCAATAATTTATGGTGTCCTATTATTTCTGGCTTTATGTGTTCGGAAATCACCAGCATCTTTTCAATCAGTGAGCAAAGAAAGAAAGAGGAAGGAGGAAGGAATGAAAGGGAGGAAAGAAGAGGGAAGAAGAAGGAGAAGGCAAAGGAAAGGAAGTTCATGCAAAATAGGAAAAGGTTCACAATTTATTGCTGAAATTACTGTTGAATTTTGGACTGTTGCACACGGGAATATCCTTCTGCATAACAGCATATATTTACTTGCAATGGTCCCATTTCCAAGCCCTGAAATCACTAGGTAAGCAGAGAAAAAGCATTGCCTAGAACCTCAAAGCCCCATTGTCAGTTGATACCAATAATAATAACAATACCCGTATAGATTACTGCAACAGTCTCTACGTGGGGCTGCCTTTGAAGACTGTTCGGAAGCTTCAATTGGTTCAACGGACAGCAGCCAGGTTGATAACGAGTGGCACACAGGGAGCGTACAACTCCCCTGTTGTGCCAGCTCCACTGGCTACCGGTTTGCTACCGGGCACAATTCAAAGTGCTGGCTTTAGCCTTTAAAGCTCTAAACGATTCTGGTCCAACTTACTTGTCTGAACGCGTCTCTCCCTATGAACCTTCAAGATGCTTAAGATCAACCGGAGAGGCCCTGCTCTCGGTCCCGCCTGCTTTGCAGGCTCATCTGGCAGGGACGAGAGACAGGGCCTTCTCAGTGGTGGCTCCTCGGCTTTGCAACTCCCTTCCTAGTGACATCAGATCAGCCCCCTCCCTCCTGACATTTCGTAAGACAGGGGAGTTGTATGCTCTCTGAATGCCGCTCTTGTTATCAACCTGGCTGCTGTCCGTTAGACTAGTTGCAGCTTCCGAACAGTCTTCAAGGGCAACCCCACGTAGAGAGCATTGCAGTAATCTATATGGGATTACTTTATAGTTACAAATCTGTAGATGCAGGGAACACCGTGGATGGAGCAGATCTTGATTCCAGGAAGGCCTTCCTTTGACAAAGTCTCCCATGACCTTCTTGCAAGCAAACTAGTCCAATATGATCCAGGCAAGGCTACTATTAAGTGGATCTGTAATTTGTTAAGCAACCAAACCCAAAGGGTGCTTCTTCCCAATCGTTCCTCTTCTTCATCCTGGAAAGAAGTGACTATTTGGGGGCCACAAAGAGGATTCAGTCCTGGGTCTAGTTCTGTTCAACATCTTTATGCATGACTTGGATGAGGATGCTCATCTCTAACCTTCACCACGATGCCAGTCGATGAGCTACTGATGACTGGCACTGCTCATTTGTTTCTGCTGGCTTCCCGCTACATGGCAGTAATACCAACTTCCCTGGAAAATTCCACACAAGAGCTACATGCCTTGAAACCTTACTTTCTGGATAACCCTCATAGAATGAATGCAATTTGACATCACTTTAACTGCCATGGCTAAATCCTGCAGAATCCTGGGAAATGTAGTTTTTAGTGACACACTAGTATTCTTAGGCAGAGAAGACGAAAGACCTTGTAAAACTACAGTTCTCAGGATTCCATAACATTGAGCCATGGCAGTTGAAGTAGTGCCAAACTGTAGTAATTCTACAGCAAGGGTGCCCACACTTTTTCAGCATGCGAGCTACTTATAATAAAACCCAGTCAGAAAGATCTACCTACCTCCTCAAGGCTGGAGAAGCTGCTGGTAGAGCTGAAGCTGGGAGGGGGCGGGTCCTGGCTCTGCCTCCCTCTGGCTTTAGCTCTACCAGCAGCTTCTCCAGGCTTGAGGGTGGCAGTGCCAAGCCAGTGGTGGCATAGGTAGCACAAGGTTGGCTTTGCCCTGCCCTAATCAAGGCTGGAGAAGCTGCTAGTACAGCTGAAGCCAGGGGAGGGGGCGGGGCTTGGTGTGGCCTGGCTCCGCCCCCCTCTGGCTTCAGCTCTATCAGCAGCTTCTCCAGGATTGAGGATGGCAGTGCCAAGCCAGTGGTGGCATAGCTAGAACAAGGTTGGCTTGGCCCTGCCCTCCTCAAGGCTGGAGAAGCTGCTAGTAGAGCTGAAGCCAGGGGAGGGGGCAGGGCTTGGTGTGGCCTGGCTCCGCCCCCTCTGGCCTCAGCTCTATCAGCAGCTTCTCCAGGATTGAGGATGGCAGTGCCAAGCCAGTGGTGGCATAGCTAGCACAAGGTTGGCTTGGCCCTGCCCTCCTCAAGGCTGGAGAAGCTGCTAGTAGAGCTGAAGCCAGGGGGAGGGGGGCGGGGGCTTGGTGTGGCCTGGCTCCGCCCCCTCTGGCTTCAGCTCTATCAGCAGCTTCTCCAGGATTGAGGATGGCAGTGCCAAGCCAGTGGTGGCATAGCTAGAACAAGGTTGGCTTGGAGCTGGAGAAGCTGCTGGTAGAGCTGAAGCCAGGAAGGGGGTGGGGCCTCCGGAGGCCCCACCTCGTGCTCCACCGGCCTCTCTCTCGTCCAGAAGCAACCCTGGAGCCTCCGCTGCCGGTGAGAGAGGAGCGCCCTGCTCTCTCTCGTCCAGAAGCAAATGTGGACGGTGCGCAGCGTGGAAGGTGCGCGCGGGCAGAAGGTGCACGGGTGCAGAGCAGAAACGCCCCATCCAGCTGTGATCAACCTCCTTCGGTCCCGCGATCAACTGGTCGATCGTGATCGACTTCCTAGGCAGTGTAAATGGACTTTCTGCATGGACATTTTTAAATTACAGGAAATCATTTCTTCCCATCCGTTTGGCTTTTAATGGCTCTTGATCACTATTCTTTCTGAAACTCCTGGCTGCTTTTGTGTCACGGCCGAATCTGACTTCTACTTGGGTGGAACCTCAGCCCTTTCTTCTTTTTATTATCCTCTCTTTAGCCTGGGCGGATGATAGATTATCTCTCCTGAGGTGGCAACTCTTCATTGTTCAGGGCATATCTCCAGTACGACAGGGCCGCATCCTCAATGTCGTCTCCACTGCTCCAGAGTCGTGTAGTAGATTTACCGATTCTATTATACCTCTATTGAACAGCTCTTAATCTGGTCAGAGGAAGGGGAGAAGGGGAAAAACATGCTACAAGCAGCACATTTTGTCCCTCACTGTTTGTATCTGAACAGCTTTTTTATTTTGGCAAGGTTGTACAATTGCATTAGATGTATTTAAATGCCAGGCAAGGTGTTCTTCCTTTTTTTTACGTTTTCTTTGGAAGGTGTTTGGAAGGTCTAGGAAGCAGTAAATTTGCCCACTCTGCTTTTTCCCCTGAGTTTATCAGGTTTTGCATCTTAAGTTGATGCCTTTCCAATTCCATACAATAGTTGCTTTAAATAATAATAATAAAAATTCTGCAGGAAATTTATATGCATTTTTAGACCTTCACCTTTGGCTTTGCTTTTAGGAGGAAAAGAAATGTTGGGTTAGTATACATATTTTTGCAAGCGTTATAATGCTGTTTGATACAGTTCCCTAGTATATTCATTAGGCTTGTGCATTCGGGGTAAACCTTGACCCATTTCAGGTCCCAGGTTTCGGTGGGGACCCCGGTCCGTTTTTGGGAACCTCCTGAAAATGGGAGGGCAAATATCTGTAGCTGAGTGCCTCTCCTCTAGAGTAGAAGTAGGTAAGAAACCTTAAAATGTGTGCTTGCCTGCAGCCGAGCACCTCTCCTCTGGAGTAGAAATGGGTAAGAAGCCTTAAAACGTGAGCCTGCCTATAGCTGAGCACCCTTCCTCTAGAGTAAACCAGTTTAAATGCCTAGACTGGTGGGAAGGGAGCTTGAGAAACACCCCCCAGTCTTTCAGCACCCCAGAGCAAAAACAGATATTTGCCCTCCCATTTTCGGGTCACGCTGACACACTATGCGTAATTCCATTCCTATCATGATGTGTGTATGCAGTACGCCTTATCATTGCTTCGTTTAAACCTCCCGCTTGAAAAAGCCAAATCTTGTGGCGAAACGGTATCAGGCCTTGCAGATCGACCATTGCGGTTTGGATTTGGCGTCTCCGATATGCAGCCCCACTGCCTGATACTTCGCCCTACTTGAATATCCGCCTCCAGAATGCCCCAGTGTTTGTGTCTTCTATTGGACTATTTTGAGCATTATTGAACTATTTCCTTTGGACTTCCCCTATTGGGACTCCAGACTTATTGGACTGACCTGTGATTTGCACCCTTTTTCTCTACTTCGCGCTTCTGGAGGTACCATCTTTGCGGCGGATTATATGTTATGGCTTTGATCGATTATAATAATTATTTGTAATTACATATTGCTAATTTTGCACTACTATATCTATTGTATACATGTTGTTTCCCCCCTTTAGGGGCTATTTCGGTGATTCACACCTCTAGAATATATTTATATATGATAGAATTTTGTCCTATGTGTATAACTCTGGTTCACCGTGTGTTTTCTAGTTGTGCTTCCTAATCACTGTTGCTGTGTTCTACCAGGCATACACGTTGGGCCTCCACGCCACACACACATTCTCTCTTTAAGAACATAAGAACATAAGAACATAAGAAGAGCCATGCTGCATCGGGCCTCAGCCCATCTAGTCCAGCATTCTGTGTCACACAGTGGCCCACTAGTTGTACACGGGGATCTCTAGCAGAAAGGAGGGCAAAACCCTCACCTGCTCCCGACCCCCCACAACCAGTACCCGGGGAAACATCCTGCCTGCCTCCATCAACACAGAGGTGGCACTTGGATGTCCATTTCAGTAACTACTGATTGGTATCCATGAATCTGTCTAATCCTGCCTTGAAGCTGTCCAGGCTGACAGCTGTCACAACCTCCTCTGGAAGTGAGTTCCATAACCCAATTACCCTCTGGGTGAAGAAATATTTCCCTTTATTAGTCCTAACTTTCCTACCTTGGAGCTTCAGGGAGTGCCCTCTAGTCCTAGTGTTGTGTGACAGAGAAAATATTTTTTCTCTATTCACCTTTTCTATCCCATGCATGATTTTATACACTTCGATCAAGTCACCTCTTAAACGCCGTCTTTCAAGGCTGAAAAGACCAAGGCATTGCAACCTGATTTCATAAGGGATCTGCTCCATCCCTTGGATCATTTTGTTGCCCTTCTTTGTACCTTTTCCAGTTCCGTTATATCCTTCTTAAGGTGCGGAGACCAGAATTGTACACAGTACTCCAAATGTGGCCTTACCATAGATTTGTAGAGAGGCAATACAACATTTGCCGACCTATTTTCGATTCCCTTCCTGATCATGCCAAGCATAGAATTTGCTTTTTCGCTGCTGCTGCGCACTGGGTTGACATCTTCATTGAGCTGTCACCAAAACCCCAAGATCCCTTTCCTGGTTTGTCTCAAGCTTTGATCCCATCAGTTGATAAGTGTAGTTGGGGTTCTTTGCCCGATGTGCATGACTTTACACTTGTTTAGGTTAAAATGCATTTGCCACTTTGTTGCCCATTCACTCAATTTCAAGAGATCTTTCTGGAGCTCTTTACAATCAGTTTCATTTTTTAACTACCCTGAACAATTTAGTGTCGTCTGCAAACTTTGCTACCTCAGAATTCACTCCTACATCCAGGTCATTAATTTAAAAGGCAAGGAGGCAATTTGTGACTTTCTTACTATATTGTAGGTGCGTGGCTGCAGGCAGGCTCTCTCTTTCCAAGGTAAGGAGGCATGGAGCCCCATGTGCTCACAAAAGCAGAGAGGGAGCCAGTGAATTGCTCCTGCTTGCTTTCGTTTTGAGCGGGTGTTTTGCTGGGGTCATTACATGTTCCTGAATAATAATACACTTTATTTATATTCCGCTCTTCTCACCCCAAGGGGGACTCAGAGCGGATTACAGGTACACATACTTAGCAGACAATCCCTGCCGTTTCCACATACACAACATATAGACGAATAGAGGCAAACTCTGGTCACCAGGGGGAGCTGACGCACTCCTAATCTCTCAGCGATCCCAGCGTTCCTTGTTCCTTCCACATTCCTCAGCATTCATGGAGTTCTTTAATGGCCTCATAATTCAGTCAAAATTTGCCTCCCCACTTAATGTGGTACCTTTATCTCCTACTTGACAGATGCAACTGTCTTTCGGGCTGCAAAGGTCGACAGCAGACTACACTTAAAGGTCGAGCACCCACCTCGACCCGGGCAGGCTTCGAACTCAGAGAGATCTTATGCAGCTGACACTTAGCCAGCTGCGCCACATTCCCGGTGCTGGAGGTGCTGCAGGTACAGAAGGAAACAGGATCTGCACACAACCCTAATATTCATATGTTCTATTTTTTGTTGTTGTTTGGGGCATTGCATTCAAAAGTATGAATGCCAATACATAATTCCTTCTATGTGTACACTAATTTGGAAGTACAAATTGGCATATTTTTAAAGAGTGCAAATCCTGGAATAATTCTTCTTTTTCACTCAAGGTGTTATTAGGTTGAAGGCTGAGGCTGAAATATATGCCTGGGGAAAGCCCTTTGGGACCGAAGAGTATGGAGGCTTGTTTGCATAATGGAGCCAGAGGCATTGTTTGGTCAGTGAGTTGAATGAAAGTGCAACGATAAATTCTGTTCTTCAGAGAGAATTCTTCCTTTTCGCATTCAGCAACAAGCTATAAACAGGCCCAAGGGTATATGGGAGGAAGGAGATACTCATTGACTCTGTATGGGGTAAAAAAGGTAGATAGGAAGGGGTTTTTCCTTCTTTTTCAAATTGGGGCATAGACTGGCATGAGATCATGGATGGATAAAAAAATCACATACAATCTGATCAAGCTGTGGAACTCACTGTCACAAGTTACACCCATTTAGAAGGCTAGAGAAGACAATGAGATAAATTCATGCACAAAGGGAGGTCCACCAATGACAGCGGATCACAAGTGTTCAACACAATAACAAATATAGGATGCCATTAGATGTTCAGCTGCTGAGTGTCCTCCCATTGTGCTACTCAGAACAGGTTGAGGCAAGAATACTTGAGATAAACTGGTTGAATTTATGGCAGGGGTATCAAACTCATTTTCATGGAGGGTCACATTGGTCATATGGTAGCCTTCAAAGGGCTGTTGACTCCTCGGATAGAGAATTTGTGGATACAGAGCATTTTCATGTCAGATATCATATCCTTAACCCTTGTATCTAAGCTCAAACCCCACTATCCTGACTGAACAACAAACCACTGCCTACCAGGTGTTTCGGCAGGGCGGATCGGCGCTGCTTGTGCTATTGGACCTCACAACAGCGTTCGACACAGTCGATTACGATCTTTTGAAGGAGGATGGACCATGGATGATGGGACTTGAAGTACCTTCAATCACCTTCCGAGACCACTGTGACCCTCAAACAATGAATGATCAAGACCAAATGTGGCACACAGAGCCCACATGACCCACTCTACATCCTGGTGCTGTTGGGAGGGGGATGGACCATGGCCGATGGGACTTGCAGTACCACTAACTTCCTGAGACCACTGCAAGCCACGTAAACATCTGATAAGGACCAACCTTGGCACACAATGCCTTTCTCAAATAACCCGGGCAGGGCCGGGTCCCCAAGCTAGTATATAATAAAGCGGAATGTTTGTATGTATGTGTGTGTGTGGAGGGCGGAAGGGCAGAAGGAAGGATATGTGGCAGCTTTCTGATTGGCTCCCACTGTGGGATTATTTGCATAAAGGACTATGATTGGCCAGCACCAACAGCATTCCGACACTCTAAAGTGGCAGAGGGGGAAAGGGAAAGGCCTGAGGCCGTCAGGCATGGTGGGAGTTTAAGGCCAAAACACTTTGCGGCCCCCAACAATGAGAGAATAAGACCAAACTTGGCACACAGCACACCCAAGACCCACTCTACATCCTGGTGCAGTTTGAGGAAGGATGGAACATGGATGACGGGACTTGCAGTACCTCCACTCACCTCCCGAGACTGCTGCAACCCTCATCCACTGACTGATCTAGACCACACTTGGCACACGAAGCCCCCGTGACCCACTCTACATCCTGGTGCAGTTTGGAGGAGGGCAGACCATGGGTGATGGGACTCGGAGTACCTTCACTCACATTCCAAGACTGCTGCAAACCTAATCCAATGACTGATCAAGACCAAACTTGGCACACAGAGCCCCCATGACCCACTCTACATCCTGATGCAGTTTGGAGGAGGATGGACCACGGATGATGGGACTTGAAGTACCTTCACTCACTTCACAAGACTGCTGTGATCCTCATCCAATGACTGATCAAGACCAAACTTGGCACACAGAGCCCCCATGACCCACTCTACATCCTGGTGCCATTTGGAGGAGGGTGGACCATGGATGATGGGACTTCAAGTACCTCCACTCACTTCCTGAGACCACTGCGAGCCGAATAAACAAATGATAAGGACCCACCTTGGCACACAATACCTTTGTCAAATAACCCGGGCAGGGCCGGGTCCCCAAGCTAGTAATAAATAAGGCTAGTGATCCAAGGCCTGAACTAAATTGATGAATTTTATATCTTAGTCCAGGAGGGACAAGAATCCAGAACAACTATGCTAACTCTCACCTCCACAAGCAGGTTGATACTAACCTTAGGTTGTCCAAATTGAAAATTATCAATTTTCGCTTGATAAGCAGAGGCCAAAGGCATATCCATTGGATCTATATTTAAGACGGAGAGCATCCAAGATATGTTTATATGCAAACTGTCAGGTAAGAGGTTCACAATGGTTCTCCAGAGTCCTTTTCCAACATTCAAAACACTACACCATGCTGGCACTCTATCGGTTGAAGTTAGGGAGAAAATATGATATCATTGGATTAAGCAGTTTTGATGAAAGTAGCCTGTTCCTTTCACTCATGAGTTGTTGCTAGAAGAAACATGTTTTGCCTTGAGAATTCCTACCCATGCGAGATTTATGTGACATTTCCAACCTTTAAATACATCTCTAAAATCCCCTTTAAACGTGTGATTGGCTAAAATGTTGACATTTTTAAATAATCCACCAAGAGGAAAAAGGATTCAGCTAGATGAAATGTGTAAACATATATCCACACATTAGGAAAAAAGGTGTAAAAGGAAAGCGTGACAATTTTCAGGCAGGAACATCCCTTGCTCCCAGTCTGAGAAAGTGATACGAAAAGAGGACGGGAAGAACATGCAGGTGGGATTCCAAGAAACAGAATGAAATTGCTATTGAGAAATTCTCATCTCTTTATTACTCCAACCACTGCCCTTTGCACAGAGCAACAGGTTACATAGGTGCAGCGAACCCAAAAATGCTTCACGGCGGAGCAGTCTTTTGTGGTTAGAATCTACAAAATCTATCAAATTAGAAGAAGAATGAAAATGGGCTCAAGTTCAAAATGTCTTCCCTGAAATCTGCCTTATTTAATAACCATGGAGAAATCAATGATGATCCCAACTGGAGTAGATCCATCAAAATGAATAGGACTTACTAGTATGATTTACATATCATCTGGAGGAGCAGAATTTGAGAAACACTGCTCAAGAGACTAGGACACGGAGCAGTGGATCCAAATTACAGGAAAAGAGATTCCACCTAAACATTAGGAAGGACTTTCTGATGGTGAGACTTGTTCATTGGTGGAATACACTGCCTCATAGTGTGGCGGAGTCTTATTCTAGGGAAGTTTTTAGTAGACTTCAATACACGACAAAGTAATCACTATTGCAACTTCTATACACACTGCTAAACCACAATGTTTAAAGGGGCAGTGTCAAAGGAATACCAAGACATAGCATATATAGGTAAAAACTACTATATTGTATGGCAGTATATGCTCAATAGCAGAACAATATTACAAACAGTACAATGTAATGCAAATAATCAATCATGTGATTAATACACAGTATGAGCATGAATCACAAGCCCATATACATGGTTGGGCGAAGGAGTATTCCACTTGGCACTGAGTAACCCTTAATGAAGTCCTGGGTGTAGTGACCCATGGACCTGCGACTGAGTCAATAGGGGAACCTTGGTAGGTAGCAGAGCTGGTGGCTGCTATGGTGGGCAGGCGCCAACGGCTGGAGGTAAGCTGATGACGCCAAGATGGCCGTTTCGCGTAACCGCTTCCTCAGGGCGCTGATCACGTCAGCTGATTGCAGCCCGGGAGATAACTCACAAGAGCGATCTGTATTGAAACGCGAAAACGCGAAATCTCTCGTTTCGACTTTGAGTCTAAATTGGCCTACTACAATACTGGGGAGGAGCGGTCAGAAGTGATCAGCGCCCTGAGGAAGCAGTTACGTGAAACGGCCATCTTGCCGTCGTCAGCTTACCTCCAGCCGTTGGCGCCTGCCCACCATAGCAGCCACCAGCTCTGCCACCTACCAAGGTTCCCCTATTGACTCAGTCGCAGGTCCATGGGTCACTACACCCAGGACTTCATTAAGGGTTACTCAGTGCCAAGTGGAATACTCCTTCGCCCAACCATGTATATGGGCTTGTGATTCATGCTCATACTGTGTATTAATCACATGATTAATTATTTGCATTACATTGTACTGTTTGTAATATTGTTCTGCTATTGAGCATATACTGCCATACAATATAGTGGTTTTTTACCTATATATGCTATGTCTTGGTATTCCTTTGACACTGCCCCTTTAAACATTGCGGTTTAGCAGTGTGTATAGAGGTTTTTAGTAGAGCCAAGATAGCTATCTGATGGGAGTGCTTTGATAGCTATCTGATGGGAGTATTTTGGTCTGGAGTGCCATCAGTACGCGGATGACACCCAGCTGGTGCTGAGGATGGACGGCTGTCTGGACTCTGTCCCTATTGTTTCCAACAATGCCTTGAAGCCGTGACTGGTTGGCTACGAGCCAGTCAGCTGAGAGTGAATCCATCTAAGACGGAGATTCTCTGGCTGGGTCATCCAGGTGGGTGTGGGCTCCAGCTTCCTACTCTGGATGGCGAGGCACTACACCTGTCGCACTTAGTAAAGAGTCTGGGGATCCAGTTAGATCCGCTGCTGACAATGGAGACTCAGGTCTCCACTGTTAGTAGATCTGCCTTCTTCCATCTGTGGCAGGCTAGGCGGCTGGTGCCCTATCTCACCGGAAATGGCTTAGCCACGGTGATCCAAGCAATAGTCATCTCAAGGCTGGACTACTGTAATGCCTTTTGCATTGGTCTTCCTTTGTCGGTCATCCGGAAGCTTAAACTGGTGCAGAACGCAGCAGCAAGGCTCCTGGCCGGGGTACCGGCCAGGGCACATATCACTCCAACTCTGCAACGACTGCACTGGTTGCCAATTGAGCACCGGATCATCTTCAAAGTGTTGGTTTTAACCTTTAAGGCCTTGTATGGTCTGGGGCTGGTGTACCTGAGGGACCGCCTACTCCCATATGTTCCCCAGAGATCTTTTTGTTCAGAAGACGTCAATCTCTTGCAGATTCCTTCCCTGCGAACCATCCACCTGTCGTCAACCAGACACAGAGCCTTCTCTGTGGCAGCACCTCACTTGTGGAACAGTTTGCCACTGGAAGTCCGAGCAGTTAATGAGCTACCGGCTTTCCGGAAAGCTTGTAAAACAGCACTATTCTGACTTGCTTTCAATCTGTGACCACCCTAGTATAGCAGAATATTGTTAAATTGGTTTTATTGCTTGTTTATGTGTCTTGTTGGTTATTGATATGTTTTATGTTGTAATTCGATATGCTGTAAACCGTCCTGAGCCAGTCGGAAGGGACGGTATACAAATCGAAATAATAAATAAATAAATAAATATCCGTACAAGGCTGAATGTTGAACTGGATGGCCTTTGCGGTCTTCTTCCAACTCTATCATTCCATGATGATCTAAAAATCTCATTTTGTCATTTGGAAGTTGTAGTTGTGGGGATTTATAGTTCACCTACAATCAAAGAGCATTCTGAACTCCACCAACTATGGAATTGAACCAAACGTGGCACACAGAACTCCCATGACCAAGAGAAAATACTGGAGGGTTTGCTGGGCATTGACCTTGAATTTTGGAGTTGTAGTTCACCTACAGAGAGCACTGTAGACTCAAACAATGATAGATCTGGACCAAACTTGGCACGAATACTCAATATGTCCAAATGTGAATACTGGTGGAGTTTAGGGAAAATAGACTTTGACATTTGGGAGTTGTAGCTGCTGGGATTTATAGTTCACCTACAACCAAAGAGCACTCTGAACCTCACCAATGATAGAATTGGGCCAAACTTCCCACCCAGAACCCCCATGCCTTGAAGAGACTCACTGGCATGAGCTTCCCTCCAATCTCGCCTGCACTATGCTGCCATGCGCTGAGCATGCCTTCTCTTCCCTCCCCTGCTTGGAGTCTCAGAAACAGCCTCCCCTTGTCTGAGAGGCTGGCTAATCACAATGCTTTCCTTTGGGAAAACAAAGGGGGGTTCCTTGATATGTCCTACAATTAAGATCTTTGTTGCTAAAATCCTACCACAATTGTTACATGGAGCGGAAATATGGGGGCAGAGTAACACAAAGCAGATCGAATGCATCCAGAATAAGTTTGTAAGAGCCCTTTTGGCCCTTCCCCCTGGGACACCATCTTCCTTGTTAAGGCTTGAAGTGGAACTTCCCTCACTCAAGGCCAGAATTGATAAGCTCAACATTTCATATGGGAAGAGACTTCTGGAAATGGAGGATGAGAGTATAAGAAAACAATGCTTGATGGAGCAATATAAGCGAGGAGGTTGGGCTCAACGCTGGTTAGCCCTGCTCCATCAGTATTTTGAGGGGTCAACAACAACCATAATGCAGCTGAACAAGAGGGCGATTAGAGACACAATCTTTGAGGTGGATGTAATTGAAAACTTGCGGACTAGTAAACAGCAGGGTTTCTCCATTTGGTATCCTCTGCTAAAGAGTGACCAATATTGTCAACAATATCTTCAAGATTTAACATTTGTAGCCCTTAGAAAAGCAATTACAGCCCCGCGCTTTCAAACAATGCCATCAGGCTGGTTAGAGGGAAGATATAGAGCAGGGGTTTCTCATTATGGTGATTGGGAGCACCTAGGTGATCTTCGGCCCTCTTCCAGGTGATCTTTGGGCCTCACCAGCCAGATGGCGCGCTCCTGCCATGCGCGCGCATGTGCACTGCCGCTGCCACCTTCGCGGGGCTTCTTTTGCCAAAATGAGGCTTTAGTGGGCGGGCCCTGGCGCTCGTCTTGCCACGCACAGTGTGGTGACATGAACGCCCATTGGTTGCTGTTGGGGGGGGGAGCAAGGTGAAGGCACGCGCACGGATAGGATGCAAGGCTGTGGGAGGGATGGAGGGAATGTGTGTGTGTGTGAGAGAGATAGAGAGCCAAGGAAAGAAGAAAGAAATCCAGAGAACTTTTTGGGATCCTTTTGGCAGGCAGGCAGGCGGGCGCTTGAAGGAGAGAGGGAGAGAGAGAGAGAGAGAGAGAGAGGCCCTCGGGACTCCCATTCCAAGCCGAGACCTGGGCGAGCGAGCTGTGTGGGGCTGCTTTCTTTCCTTGGTTGGGGGCGAGGAGGGAGGGCTCCACCGTGTTCCTGGGGCTGAACCTGAGGAGGAGGGGGCTGCGGGGATGGAGACTCCACCTGCTGCTGCTGCTTGTGCCCTCGCCGCCTTTCTCTGCCTCGCCCTCCTCGCCTCGAAGGAGAAAGGCGGCGAGGGGCCACGGGGGAGAGAAAGAGAGAGAGAGGGTGGCTCTTCAGAGCTGGCTAGGAAGAGCCACCTCTCTCTCTCTCTCTCTCTCTCTCTCTCTCTCTCTCCTGTGGGCACCAGTGGGAGGGGTCCTCCTTCCTGCCAGCCGTCCACTTGGGTGTCCTTTCTGAGTGACACCCTCAAAAGGAAGGAAGGAAGGGCGCCCCCCCCCCCCACTGCATCTGTCATTTTGGGGAAGCACCTCTTCCACTCTTCCTTCTCCTGCCCAGGTAAGGAAGCCTCGAGGGCGGAGGGAGGGGGGAGGCTGCCATGGGGAGGCTCCAGCCTCACGTGGGTCCCTCTCTCAGTTGAGTTTCCCGGCCCAGGCAGCAGCCAGGCGGCCCCTCTTCCCAGCCCTGTGCCTTCCGAGCCGCCGCCGAAGCCATATCTGGCCGGAGCGCTGGCGGGTGCGCCTATAAATACCCTCCTGCTGCGTGCGTGGGAGGGGCCTGCTGTGCACGCAAGAAGCAGGACGGGATGGGGACTTCCTGCTTCACGAAAGCACGCAGCAGGAAGGAGGAAGGCAACAAAGACATTAAGAGAGAGAGAGAGCGCGCACAGGCAAGGAGCATCCCCTTCCTGGGTGCGCGCGGCGACGAGTTCGTGGGCAGGCAAGAAAGAAGCCCCGCGCGGATGGAAGGCTGCAGTAGGAGCGTGCGCGTGTGCATGTGCGCGCATGCTCACATGCACAACAGGTGATCTTTTCAACTTGATTGTTCATATAGTAGCTCACATGATGAAAAAGTGTGGGCACCCCTGATATAGAGGGATCCCTCATGCCCGATGTCTCTGTATCTGTGGGTCTGGGGAAAGAGAGGATTTAACACACTATCTGTTACATTGCCCATTGTATAATGACCCTCGAAACAATCTCCTGGGAACACTTTTGGAAGAAAGGGCAGCATGGCCACAGTCAGCACTTATCTGCGACTTGTTAGCAGATTATTCCAAAAATATTACATTAAAGGTTGCCACATTTGCAGTTGCAGCTCAAAACATTCGAGCCAAAATAGTAAACAATTTTGGTTAATGGTACACAAAGAATGTAAGCAGATTTTGGGTCTGGCCTACCCAATGGAACCGGAGTTTTATCTACTCGGACTTCTAGATGAAAATATATTTGACCAAGAAAACACACAAAAATTGTTTATATTTCTCTCGACAGCAGCGAGGATGACATTCGCAAGATACTGGAAGGAAAATTTAATACCAACAAGAGTACAATGGCTACAGAAAGTTATGGACATTAAAGATATGGACGAACTGACCTTTTGGTTGAAAAGGAACGATGGGAAAGGTGTAAAAAGAACAGACTGGGAGGAAGTGCAAAAATACATCGATAAGGAAATATAACCTACCCAGGAAAAGAAGAAATAGAGACAGGCCATAGAGGGCAAAAAGGAGGTCGAACTAGACCTAGGAAAGTATGAGTATTTAATATGATGAAAAGGCTGAAAACAAAGTGAATAGAAAGACTTAAAAATGGACTAAACGAAACGAAGATGGATGGAAGTCAAATTTTTCCTTTTTTAAAAATTTTCTTAACTCCTTTTTTTTCTTTTTTTTCTTCTTTTTTTTCTTTTCTCTCTCTATACCACCTCTGATGGAGTGATGGACCCCTCACAGGTGCTTTTTTTGATCTTAGTTAGTTATATGTTTTCCTACTTTTCTATGAAACTATGAATGTTCCCCCTCTTTATCTGTTCTTATATACTGAACAAAATAATAAAAATGATTTATAAAAAAAACAAAACAAAATAGTAAACTCCACTGCAGAAGCGAAAAAATGAAATGGAGATATATTGGGATGATGCGAATCAGACATTGTAATTGTTGTCATGTCACTACTGCTGTATATGGAACATGTTTTAATGTTTATATTGGAAAGTGCTTGTTGTACTTTTGGAAGTTGTATATTTTATGTCATGGCCTATGGCTAGTACAATAAACAATTCATTCATTCACAGAAGAGGAGGGCTTTTGGTGGGAGAATTCACCATCTGTTTCCAAAAAGGAAGAGAAGGACAGGCAGAGAGATCTTATCCTTCTCTGCCAAAGGGGTTCCTAAGACCATCATAAATATATGCTTTCTGATGGTCTTTGGCCACCTCCCTGAAACCCAATCATGACCCCCACAGGGGTCCTGACACCTAAGTTGAGAAATGCTGCTCTAAGTCAGTGTTTTTCAACCTTTTTTGAGCCGTGGCACATTTTTTACATTTACAAAATCATGGGGCACACCACCAACCAAAATGACACAAAATGACACTCTAACACATTAATACATATAGTTAATATGTTTTTAAATGTATTTATACACTCAGTGTGAAACCTGGGCCTGTTTCGATGAACTCAACATAGATATCCTGGCAGGAATGGCAGAAAGACACAAACTTCCCACACAGAACTCCCATAACCAAGAGAAAATACTATAAGAGTTTGGTGGGCATTGACTTTGGGTTTTGGAGTTGTAGTTCACCTATATCCAGAGAGCACTGTGGACTCAAACAATGTTGGATCAGGACCAAACTTGGCATGAATACTCAATATTCCCAAATGTGAACCCAGATGGAGTTTGGGGAAAATAGACCTTGACCTTTGGGAGTTACAGTTTCTGGGATTTATAGTTAACACACAATCAAAGAGCATCCTGAACTCTTGTAACAATGGAATTGAACCAAACTTGGCATATTGAACTCTCATTACCAAGAGAAAGTACTGAAAGGGTTTGCTTGGGAATTGACCTTGAGTTTGGAAGTTGTAGTTCACCTACACCCAGAGAGCACTGTGGACTCAAACAATGTTATGTTGTTGTTTGTTTTCTATCCAGAATCACAATGTTGGAAGGAGGCTCACCACTTTAAGGTCACTAAAACAGGCATGGGAAAACTTCGGCCCTCTGGGTGCTTTGGACTTCAACTCCCACCATTCCTAACAGCCTGAGGCCCTTTCCTGCTTAAGTGGCTGAGGGGGGAAAGGAAAAGAGCCTGAGGCTGCTAGGAATGGTGGGAGTTGGAGTCCAAAACACCTCGAAGGTCCAAGTTTGTCCATCTCAGCTTCCGACAGAGACCTCTTCCTCCCCCTTCTCCTTCGTGCCCTTTCTTCCCCCTCCTGCCGAACACTTACTTTTTTTTCTACACTGCCGCTTCTGCCACCATTTTGATCCAAGGGGGCATCGTGAGCGTGTTCAGGAGGGGAGGGGGGAAGACGTGACCCGTGCGGGCGCTACTGCGCATACTGCACCAGAGCAAAGCGAGCAGAGCAAGGCTGGGAAGAAGGAAGCCCGAGTGGAGAAGAAAAAGTGTTCGGCAGGAGGGGGAAGAAAGGGTACTGGAGGTTCCAATTTCCCATGGCACACTAGTGTGCCATGGCATACTGGTTGGGAAACACTGCTCTAAGTGATTCAGGCATTATGCCTTGAAGTTGAGCATGGTGCCTGCGTCAAGTGGGCAAGAGCCCCTTCCATGTTCTGGGCTTCAAGAGCTTCACTTGGTACGCTCTTGGCCATGGTTAGATTTGAATGGTGGTCTCCTCAATTCATGATTCATTCTCATCGCCATTTAACCGAGCCACTTGATTATTATACTCCCAGCTTGAGGAGGAGCTCTTCATTCTCTTTAGACGTATAATGTTCTTTTAATTTTCTCTTCCCCCTGCTTTCCATCTCTCCCCCTTTGACACCTCCCACCTTTTTTGCCTTGTCTAAATTAATCTGCAAGCCTTGTGGTGATGATGGGGACATATTTTGGTGAATAATTGCCGGAGCCTGCTCTCAGCCCCTGGGAGAGTGTGGGCTATAAATCAGCATAAGTAATTTTTTGGCAGCCCTCGACAGCTCCCTCCTGGTCTTTATCACTGTGTCCTTTTGGGCCTTTCCTCTTTTCTGTCTCGATCCCTCTCCTTCTTCTTCTCAAAGACTTATGAGTAAAGGGTTATCCTTTTGGGGGGGGGGGGGTTGGCAGGGGAGTATCAACTTGGATAATTACTTTACCCTATGCAAAGAAATAGCACGCCCGCTATCGATTTTCATATTGTTGTTTCAGCCCACGATTTGGACTTTGTTATATGATGGTATGTAAGCAAAGGTGTGCACAAGTGTAATTAACATAGGTCACAGAGCAGATTTCTGGGGCAGGAACATGCTTAGCAAAGGAGAGTAAGAGGATCCAGGGATCATAGCAAATGCTGTGGCATGGATGGTGTGCGATGAATGCTGAACGGGAACGTTTTTGTTCTGCTTCTCTGATTTCCCCCACCTGCCGCTCTGACCTTGTATCTCCCTCCAGATTCACACTTCTGACTCCTTTTCTCTCCCTCTTTCTCCTCATCTCCCCAACCGCTCCCTGCTGCTCGGGCTTTGAATGCCATTGACTTTATATTCCGGTTCTTCCTATTGCTCAGCAGTTCCCACTTGTTGAAGCTGCTGCAGTTCTTCTTCTGCCTCTTATCTCCTCTCCTCAAATGTGCCGCAGATGGAAATAAGGAGGCTGTTGTGCTCTTTTAGCATCCCTTGTTCTCACCAACTGATTTCCCCCTAGACCGCAAGACCTTATTGCTGAGGGAGGCTCATTGCCGTCTCTTAAATTTCGTATTTGTACACTTTGTATTGCCCATGGGTATGTGGATATCCAATGCCACCAAATGCAAAATCGTGCATTTTGAGTACAGTAGGTCTGCATATTATAGGACCATTTCTCTCTCTTGGCATTTCTTCGCGAATGAAGATTCATAGGAAGGACTCGTCCCACGCTTTTTGCAAGCACATTGATGACTAAAAAGGCCAATCTGAGATAGGCAAGTTTGGTTGAGGAAAGCACAGCAGAAAGTCTCCTTGGGTGATGATGTTTCCAAGTTGCGGTTCTTTCTGCGTTGTCGTTTCTCTTTGAGACCCATTCGGCGTGTCTTCTCAAAAGAGGCCGCAGCATTGCGGATAGTGCGTCTCCATGCCTCCCGATGTGAGGCCAGGGTGGACCATTGTTGGTGATCAATCTGGCCGAGCCTGAGATGTTGTTTCAGGGAGTCCTTATATCTCTTTTTGGGGCGCCTCTCTTGCGCTGACCCGTGGCGAGTTCACCATGGAGTAGTATCTTTAGGAGGCGGTGGCCCTCCATCCTAGAGATGTGCCCTGCCCAGAACAGCTGTGTTCTCAATAGCATGGCCTCAACGCTAGTGATTCCTGCTTGCTCAAGGACAGCAACATTAGTCACATAGTCGGTCCAGTGTATATTTAGGATTGTGCGAAGACAGCACTGATGAAAGCGTTTGAGGAGTCGTAGGTGTTGGCGATAGGTGACCCATGTTTCAGACCCATAGAGGAGAATAGACAGTATGATAGCTCTGTACGCACTGATTTTGGTGCTTTGCCTCAGGTGCTTGTTGCTCCAGACTCTTTTGTGAAGCCTTCCGAATGCACTATATGCCTTTGCTCATCTGTGATCTATCTCTCTGTCAATCTTGGTGTCTGAAGAGATGATGCTTTCCAGGTAAGTGAACTGCTGAACAGACCTAAGCACAGATTTGCCTATGCTGACGTGGGGATGATGGTGTTCTTCCTGTGGTGTGGGCTGGTAGAGGACTTCCGTTTTCTTCAGGCTGACTTCCAACCCAAAAAGGTCTGCAGCTGCTGCAAAGCAGGATGTTAGGCACTGCAGGGCTGCTTCTGAATGGGCGACAAGGGCAGCATCGTCAGGACCATTTACATAAAACTGAATTCCACATAATTCAGAACATTCTTTTCTTACCTGAGATGATCAATGTCTTGGACTCTTGAGTAAAGCAGACCATAGACTTGAATGTCAAAAAAGAAATAACCACAGAGAATCTAGAAAATGCCCAGAGAAGGGTTCTCTCCAGGTCTACAGCAGCGTTTCTCAACCTGGGAGTTGGGACCCATTGGGGGTCATGAGGGAGTGTCAAAGGGGTTGCTAAAGATCATCAGAAAACACAATATTTTCTGTTGCTCCTGTGGGATGTTTGGCCCAATTCTATATTTGGTGGAGTTTGGAATGCTCTTTGATTGTAGGTGAACTAGAAATCCTAGCATATCAAGGTCTATTATCCTCCACACTACATCAAATGGTATAAATAGTATCAACATGAAGATTGAGATTCTGTTGGCCATTGCGCCATGTTCTCTTACTCTGTTCTTTAGACCAGTGTTTCTCAACCAGTGTGCCGTGACACACTAGTGTGCCGTGAGCGATCATCAGGTGTGCTGCGAGAAAAGCTCTCTGCCCCCCTTCCTTCCCCCTCCTCCTGCCGAACTCCTGCTGCTTGGGGGAGGAGGAGGAAGGGCCGGGCGGCAGTGAAGAAAAAGAAGGGGCCGGGGCGCCGCCTCCTCAGCCTTTTCCCCACCCAGCCTCCAATCCGCCATGACTCCCACCATGACTCTCGCCCCTCGCTCACTGAAGCCGCGCGGAGGAAGAGCCCCATCCACTGAAGCCTGTCCACCACTCATGCTCCTCCTCTGTGGGAGAGCTGAAGCCGGGGGAAGGGGCAGGGCATGCCGCCCTCCCCCACCCCCACCCCCCAGCTTCAGCGCTCACACAGCTTCACCAGCCTTGAGGTGGCAGTGCCAAGCCAGCAGTGGCAGAGCCAGCACAATACTGGCTTGGCACTGTCCCCTCAAGGCTGGCGAAGCTGTGGGAGAACTGAAGCCAGGGGGAGGGGGCGGGGCATGGCACGGCCTGGCTCCTCCCCCGGCTTTGGCACTCCCAGCAGCTGCTCCCAGCAGGCCACCATCCCTCAGCCGTTCTTTACTGTGTTAGAGCGCCATTTTGTGTCATTTTGGTTGGTGGTGTGCCCCCGGATTTTTTTAATGTTAAAAGTGTGCCGCAGCTCAAAAAAGGTTGGGAAACACTGCTTTAGACATCTGTCCCGAGTCTGATACGGGATGCATGAATTGACGGAGCATGCTGCCTCTTTGAGAACGAGAACCCCGTTGCAGAACTTGCCACCAAAAAAGTATCCAAATTGATTTTGTAATCTTTGGCAGGAAGAAAGGCCCGAATGCGGCGGCTCTTCTTGTACAGATGTAGGTCATGAAATTCCTAATCAGCTTACATTTTGTATCCACACATTGCAGGGGAGTAATCCTCCTTAGCCGCAGCCCTTTATGGGTTTTGAAGGCCTTTCAGAAAACCACAATCCCTCCTGACCTTTAAATACAACACGAGGATTGTCGATTTGTTTAATGCACAGAGAAAGGCCCCATATGTGTGCGTATTTATGGGTATGTTTCGCAGTCAAAATAGCTATCCTAAGCATGTGAAAAAGTGTGTGTGTGTGTGTGTGTAAAAGCTCTCCCATCAAATCCTCCATGACGGCTTTCTAGTTATGCTCACATTTCTCAGAAAGGCTATTTCAGAGTAGTTTTAGGATACTTACTGCAAACAGCCTATCCCATTTTATTGTTTGGCGGAGCCCCAGAATGCACGTTTTCTCTGTTTTAATGCAATACTCTTTCTGAGCTGCTGTGTGTACGTGTCTGCAGATTTTCAGAAGGGTAGAGAACCAAAAATTGGAAGAAGGAAATAAGACCTGGCCAATAAGGGAATTAAACACAACATTTATTTTTTCCCATTAGCAACTTTTAATTACAGTCCGGCAAGCAAGCAGTAAATGATTTAGACATTGCAGGCCTTAATCTTTAGAATGGCGCCTCCAAAGTTATTAGCCCTCATTCATCATCCATACAATTCCATTCATACCCACACATATCAAATCCGGATTGTATTTCTTGTGACAGCCACAGCTCTATCGATAGGACTTTGAAGGCAGCAGTCTGGCAGAAAGGAAGCTCATAAAGTGACTTGAAAGAAAATTTAAATTTAAATAAACGAATTACAAGGGTTGTAAGGGCAAAAAAATGATTAATAAGGATTTATTTATTTCGATTTGTTTGTCACCACTCCCATGAGGCTCGGGGCAACTTACATATGGTAAGTAAGCATAATAAAATACAATCACAATTAAAAACAGATTTAAAACATCACAACTTTACACCAAATGTAAAACATACAGTAAGACGTAGTACCCAATAGATACTCTCGGGCCTAGGGCTAGAGTTGCTAGCTGAATGCCTGTCCAAATAGGAAGGTTTTGCAGGCCTTCCTGAAGGCTAGCAGGTTGGTGAGTGCGCGGACCTCGGGAGGAAGAGCATTCCAAAGAGTTGGAGCTATGGCACTAAAGGCTCTCCTCCTCTGCCGAGGTCAGATAGAGGGTTTTGACACTTGGAACCAGCAGAAAGTTAAGGGACTCTGAACACAGCAGTCTTGCGGGACAGTATAGGGAGAGGCGGTCCCTTAAGTACACTGGCCCCAGACCATTCAAGGCCTTAAAGGTTATAACCAGCACCTTGAAGGTGATCCGGTGCTCAATCGGAAGCCAGTGCAGTTTGCGCAGGACAGGCATCTCATGGCAGGAGGATGGTAGGCCTGCCAGTAGCCGAGCTGCAGTGTTCTGCACCAGCTTCAGCTTCCGGATCACTGACCAATGTAGAGAGCATTACAGTAGTCCAATCTTGAGATGACTGTGGCTTGGACCACTGTGGCTAGGTCATGGCGGGACAGGTAGGGAGCCAGCTTCCTCGCCTGCCGAAGATCGTAAAAAGCTACTCCGCTGTAATGATTGTATCATTACAACAAATAGCACACAAACACAGCTGTAAAAATAAACTAGTATTTCTGAATAGCCAAATTCATATATGGGAATTTTGCAAGAGCCATCTTGTAACACTGAGATGGTGTTATTGTTTGGAATGATTTTTTATTTAGATGAGTTATATGGAAGCCTTTGAGATTTAGGTTTGAGTGACTATAACTATCTGATTGCAAATGGATAAACTCTGTTGAGCAATTTATTGATTTCTTAAACAAAATAGAAATATGTGGATAAGGTAAAGCTAAAGGGTTTTCCCTGGCATTAAGTCCAGTCATGTCTGACTCGGGGGGGGGGGGGGGTTGCTGTCGACCTTTGCACTCCAAAAGACAGTTGCATCTGTCAAGTAGGAGATAAAGGTACCACATTAAGTGGGGAGGCAAATTTTGACTGCGTCAGCTCCCTCTGGTGGCCAGGGTTTGCCTCTGTTCATCTATATGTGTGTATGTGGAAACAGCAGGGATTGTCTGCTAATTATGTGTAGAGCAGAATATAAATTAAGTAAATAAATAAATAATGATATAGCTTGATAGTGTAGTCATATAGTTTAGTCACGAGCTGGCTATCAGTTGTATCCAAATTGTCAGTGTTGTTGAACAGCAGTCTTAGCCATAAAGGTTTCTGCCCCCTCGGGAATGGACGTGAGAGGAAAGCGCAGGGAAATGCTTACAGGATGGCAATGCTCTTCAGACGTGGAACACTTCGGCACACCCTTTCAACTATCCCTCACTCGCACAGATCCCTTTCTGTTGTTCCTCTGCTTGGATCCATTCTCCATGACTCATAGAACCATAAAATAATAGAGTTGGAAGAGACCACATGGCCATCTAGTCCAGTGTTTTTCAACCTTTTTTGAGCCGCAGCACATTTTTTACATTTACAAAATCCTGGGGCACACCACCAACCAAAATGACACAAAATGACACTCTAACACAGTAATACATATAGTTAATATGTTTTTTAATGTATTTATACACTCAGTGTGAAACCTGGGCCTGTTTTGATGAACACAACATAGATATCCTGACAGGAATGGCAGAAAGACACAAATTTCCCACACAGAACTCCCATAACCAAGAGAAAATACTGTAAGAGTTTGGTGGGCATTGACCTAGAGTTTTGAAGTTGTAGTTCACCTATATTCAGAGAGCACTGTAGACTCAAACAATGTTGGATCAGGACCAACCTTGGCATGAATATTCAATATGCCCAAATGTGAACACAGATGGTGTTTGGGGAAAATAGACCTTGACATTTGGGAGTTACCGTTTCTGGGATTTATAGTTAACACACAATCAAAGAGCATCCTGAACTCTTGCAACAATGGAATTGAACCAAACTTGGCATATTGAACTCTCATTACCAACAGAAAGTACTGAAAGGGTTTGCTTGGGAATTGACCTTGAGTTTGGAAGTTGTAGTTCACCTACACCCAGAGAGCACTGTGGACTCAAACAATGTTATGTTATGCTGTTGTTTGTTTGGAGGCTTTGAAGCAGAGGCTGGGTGGTCATCTGTTGGGACTCCTTTGAATGCAATTTTCCTGCTTCTTGGTAGAATGAGGTTGGACTGGATGGCACACCAGGTCTCTTCCAACTCAAGGATTCTATGATTCTATGATATATTTGATTTATCTCTGTTTGTCCTTTTAGAATTCTTTCATTCCTTGAATACCAATATCAATCGGCATCTAAGAAAGTTGCCATGTGAACAGAAGAATGGTTAATGAGCACCCTCAGGATTCTTCCCTCCTAATTTGGAGTTTTCGTTTTAAGTTTATACACACATACAAACACTTGCGAAATAGATCAATTTTCAGCGACTGAGAAGCAATATACTGAAAGCCATAGTTACCGTAATAATATTTCCTGAGATGAACACAATATCTAAATTCAAAACCACAAGAGTATTATTATTTACCTCTCTTCTATTGAGTACTGATCCGAAAGCTTAGCAAACAGAATGCTGCTTAATTAAGTGATTTTTATCTTGGGGAACTCTGATTTAATAATAAGAGGTGGTTTAAGTATCGGTTGGCATTTCCTACTTTCAATCATCTCCCCCTAGTCATTATTAACAAAAGAGCCAGTGTGATCGCAATCATGATTATTTTTCCTCTTCCTTCAGATTTCTGGAAATGACTTTTAAATCTGCAGTCATACTAGTGCCACTTCCTGGATTGTATTCTAATCTCGAAAGCTCTGTAATTGAAAATGGGGCTCTTAAGCACAATTACGTATTACTCTTTTGTAAAAATCATCATCACCATCATCTATCTATTTTCTATCTATCTATACATACATATAATAAAAGTGAAAATGTGTATACAATTTCACCTTGTCTCCTGTGCTATGGTAATAATATAATATAATGTATATATATATATATATAATATTTATAATATTGTAATGTAATACAATATTATATCAATAATATGATATTTTAATTCTATTTTATATTACGGGTAATATTACTAATAATATTATAATATAATGGTATGGTACTATGCCGTCACACCAGGTCTGTTTAAAATTAAAACTGGCAGATGTGTTGTCCTTTCTACCTGGTGGACTGCAGAGCGCTTGCTGAAAAAGCTAGGTGGTCTGGCAACCCAAAAAACACTCCAAAATAAAGTTGAAAATCAAACATTTTATTCAATAACAAAGTCTTTGCAGGACTTGGCACAGCTTAATGGTTGCAAAAAAAAACAGACTGGAAATGCCTTGGGTTGTTGCTCAAAAGATTCCCACTGCTTCCCTTTGGATGGAAGGAAACCCGATATGAGCCAATCCTGGCTGGCCAAAAACACATCTGAATTCCTTCCCACTCTGAAAGGAACTGAAACACTTTCTAAAATGGAGGCCAATCCCCAGGAAGAAAAAGGGGCGGACACCAACTAAAAAGATACATTTGCAGAGCTTTAGGCGGCAAATTCTGCACCAGGCTGCAACCCTGCTAATAATTAACAGGCAGGGTGCCATTGTGTCTGGAACAGTCCCAGTAAAAAATGCAAAAGGAAAAATGCTGCCTTTTTAAAACAAAACTATGGGGCTATGCATATGAAACGTCTGGAGGACGGAACAGGTACAATATATTGTAATATTATTAGTAATATATATAATGCTGATATTGTCCTATGCTAATAATATAATATATTGTGTGTGTGTATATGTGTGTGTGTATATATATACATATATATACAGGTGTATATATATATACACACACACACACACATACATATCTTGGCTTTTCTTTGCGAATGAAGGTTCAGGAAGGACTCATCCAATGCTTTGTACAAGCACGTTGATGACTAAGAAGGCCAATCCGAGATAGGCAGTTGGATGTGTCCTTTGAGCCTGTGCAATTGATTTTTCTGGTAGAGCACAGCGTGCACAGAACTGGCCTCACCCTTTAAACAAAGGTTTGTCTGCCGGGGCCTAGCAAGCTTAGGACGGTGGCAGCAAGATCCTCAGGTCGTAGGTTTGGTTTGAGTTTCCTTCTCTTAGATGGTTGACCTTACAGGGTTAGACGAGCACCATCTCCCCGGGTTTGAATTTAGAGTTTTCCTTGTCCTAGGATGGTTGCCAAAAGGCTAGAGAGCCCATCCTGCCCATTGATGCTCTTTGTCAGACCCTTTGGTTGTGACCTGTCTGGCATGGGAGGCCCTACCGGTGGCTATTTTGCCACCGCCAGCATAGCTCACAACTTCATTAGGGCAGTGTTTCTCAACCAGTGTGCCGAGGCACACTAGTGTGCCATGAGCGATCATCAGGTGTGCCGTGAGAAATTGGCACTCTTCCCCCTCCTTGCAGCTCTTCTCCCTCTTTCCCTCCCCAAAGATCCTCCTCGAGGCAAAGGAAGGGCTCTGCCAAATGCCAGGTCCAGGCCTGCCTTGAGGAAGCCTTCAGGAGCCTCGACTCAGCATGGGTCCATAATCTATACATTTCATAGATCTGTGTGGCCTCTTTCGCTGCCTCCCTCCGCAAAAACAGAGCACTGGGTGGAAGTGATTGAGTCGGCGTTTTCGCATTGGCTTAGATTTCTCGTGAGAACAGCCAAAGCCGGAAGCTCCACGTCAATGAATTGGGCAGTGAGCGAACCTGGGAGCATTGGGACGCTGAAGCATTCACAGGTTTCCAAGAAACAAATTGAAAGCATTTTCCACTTGGAAATGTTTTTTTTTTACTATTTTCCTGGATTTTTCAAGAGTCTCCCCCCCCCCCCCGGGAACTGTTTATAACAGCTTAATGACATCCATAGTTAACTGGAAGCAAGTTTCACTCCGGGTTTCACAAGGGTCTGGAGAACACGCCCTATGAGGAGAGGCTTGAAGAGCTGGGCATATTTAGCCTGACGAAGAGAAAGCTGCGGGAAGACATGATAGCCATGTATAAGTATGTGAGAGGAAGTCATATATATGTTGTGTTCATTGAAATAGGCCCAGGTTTCACACTGTGTGTATAAATACATTAAAAAAACATATTAACTATATGTATTACTGTGTTAGAGTGTCATTTTGTGTCATTTCGGTTGGTGGTGTGCCCCAGGATTTTGTAAATGTAAAAAGTGTGCCGCGGCTCAAAAAAGGTTGGGAAACACTATCCGACAAACAGAAACGGATAGTGATTCACCCGAAATGCACAAGCCTAGTAGTTATGACTTTCCGTACTAATATCCAACCATAAAAAATTAAAATAAAAAGCAATCCTCTCCATTTGGGTGGAAAGCTTGGAAGGCGACAGGGAAGCACTTCCCCCAGGGATTCCTGTTTTGTTTGTCAACTGAAATTGCTTTAAGAGAAGTCAGCTTGGAAACAACAAGGCTGTCCTCCCACCTACTTCTTGCAGCTGCTCCATGTGCCAAATAACAGCAATTAAGCAAGTCGGAGGAAGCAAGGTATGCCTTCTCCTACAAGCAAACTGTCTCTGTTATTGTTTCCTTTCTCCCTCCCTTCTGAACTCTGCTTTTCATGGTCAAGACAACAAAGAAACAACTAGTGCTGGCAAAGATGAACAAAAACATCAAGCAATGCCTGGGACAAGGGCATAGCAATGAGCTGTTTTTATTCCCACCTCCGCAATGCCTTCCCTGTAATGGATCGCATGTCGAAGAAGTTCCCTCAAATGCTGTGCTGAGCAAAAAATAAATTAGTCATAATATCAGAAGGAAGACTCCCTTCCACTCTCTGGCTGACTCTAAGATAATATATCATGGCATTTTGGCCTTTTCCTTGCTTTTAACTTAGTCTATTTGACTGAATGCAAGAGACTGTGGGTCTGATCATCTTCGCAGAATCAAATGATCAAGCTTCACCGGACAGGCATAAATGCTTCTTTCCCGAATTAAACCAGACGACATTCCTACTCCCAGATTTGGGAGACGATGGGGCATTAATAAAGAAATATAAGATTAAAGCAATATATTGTGAAATTGAAAAGAAACAATATAAGATTATGCAGTGCAGTATACACTCTATAGCAGTGTTTCTCAACCAGTGTGCCGTGGCACACTAGTGTGCCGTGAGCGATCATCAGGTGTGCCGCGAGAAAAGCTCTCTGCCCCCCTTCCTTCCCCCCTCCTCCTGTCGAACTCTTGCTGCGTGGGAGAGGAGGAGGAAGGGACGGGCGGCGGTGAAGAAAAAGAAGAAGGGACCGGGGCATCGCCTCCTTCGGCCGTTTCCCAGCCAGCCTCCAATCTGCCATGACTCTCGCCCCTTGCTTGTTGAAGCCATGCGGAGGAGGAGCCCCGCCTACTGAAGCTCGTCCACCGCTCATGCTCCTCCTCTGTGAGAACTGAAACCAGGGGGAGGGGGGCATGATGCAGCCTGGCTCCGCCCCCTCCCCCCGGCTTCAGCACTCCCACAGCTTCGCCAGCCTTGAGGGGGCAGTGCCAAGCCAGCGATGGCAGAGCCAGCACACGGCTGGCTTGCCCCCTCAACGCTGGCGAAGCTGTGGGAGAACTGAAGCCGGGGGGAGGGGCGGGGCATGGCGCGGCATGGCTCTGCCCCCTCCCCCAGCTTCAGCACTCCCACAGCTTCGCCAGCCTTGAGGGGGCAGTGCCAAGTCAGTGGTGGCAGAGTCAGCACACTGCTGGCTTGGCACTGCCCCCTCAACGCTGGCGAAGCTGTGGGAGAACTGAAGCCGGGGAGGGGGCGGGGCATGGTGTGGCCTGGCTCCTCTCCTGGCTTCGGCACTCCCAGCAGCTCACCATCCCCCAGCTGTTCTTTTCTGTGTTACAGTGTCATTTTCTGTCATTTTGGTTAGTAGTGTGCCCCCGGATTTTTTTAATGTTAAAAGTGTGCCGCGGCTCAAAAAAGGTTGGGAAACACTGCTCTATAGGGCAGGAGGTTTAGCACAGCGGTAACAACAGCTGCTAGAAGATCTTACCAACCGAACATTACAGGTTCGAGACCCCGGGCTGGCTTGGGCAGCCAGTTGTGAGCCCTGCCTCTGTTTACCTAAGCAGTCGAAAACAAGCCTAGCTGTGAGTAGAGGAATTGGGAACCGCTTGCGAAGGGAGGACTTTTATAACGCCAATAAATAAGGAAGACCAATTGCCAGAAAGTGGAATGTCCTAACGGGTTGGCAAGCTCTTCGTCATAGGAGGATGAAGCAACAGCACCCCCTGTGGCGCAATGGAGCAACAGCACCTGGTGATACAACTGGAAGAACCAGGAAAGAACCTGTGGCTGGAAGATCCTCATACTGTATATGTTGTATGTCTTGTGTGTCAAATACAAAATGGCAGGGATTGTCTGCTTGTATGTGTACTGTAATCTGCCCTGAGTCCCCTTCAGGGTGAGAAGGGCGGAATATAAATAAAGTGTATTATTATTATTATATACACACAGGGCACGGATGGGATACAGTCAGCCCTCTTTTTTTTTTTTGAGTTAGTGTCGAACACCACTGAAGCTTGGAAACAGGGAGGTCATGTACTCCATGCTAAATTCCACGAGCTCCTTGTGAGTTGCTAGGAAAAAGGTGAACTGCCATCAGATCTCCGAGATGCAGTTATCATCACCCTGCATAAGAAAAAAGGAACAAAATCTGATTGCTCAAACTATCGAGGTATAACACTGCTCTCCATTGCTGGAAAAATCCTTGCAAGGATACTCCTGAACAGATTAGTTCCTGCTATTGCAGAAAAACTTCTCCCTGAAAGCCAATGCGGATTCAGAGCTAATAGGAGCACCACAGATATGGTTTTTGCCCTTAGACAACTGCGAGAGAAATGTAAAGAGCAGAACAAAGGACTCTATGTAACATTTGTCGACCTCACCAAAGCCTTCGACACTGTGAGTAGAAAAGGTCTGTGGCAGATTCTGGAACGTCTATCCACTATCCACGATGCTGCGGCCTCTTTCGAGAAGACACACCGAATGGGTCTCGAAGAGAAATGACAACACAGAAAGAACCGCAACTTGGAAACAACATCACCCAAGGAGACTTTCTGCTGTGCTTTCTGCAACCGAACTTGCCTATCTCAGTTTGGTCTTTTAGTCATCAACGCGCGTGTAAAAAGTGTGGGACGAGTCCTTCCTGAATCTTCGTTCGCAAAGTAATGCCGAGAGTGTCGAACACCAGAGCAGGAACACCTCTGACCTTAAGCATCTCACCAGCTTAGTCAAATTAGCGAGCAGTCTATTGAAGATTATATGTAAACAAAGCAGTAAAAATAGCAAAAAAGGGTAAAAGTCCAATATAAGAAATAGTCCATCAGATTCAAAGGAAAACAAGATCCTTGAGTACATAAAAATCCATTTGAATCCATTAGGCATTTGTATCCATGAAACAAGACAGCAGGAAAATCCCATAGACAAATCTTGAGCTTGGCAAAAACTTGGTACATTAAACTCAGAACACTTGAAAGCAAGACCGTGATAAAATAACAACGTTGACCTGACTGAGGCAACTCTCTCCCATGAATCAGATCCCAAAACTGAAAGGAAAGCATTTTTCTTGACCTTCCCACCAGATAACAGTTCGTTATCTCTCTTTTGCTGTAGCTGAACTGATCATTTCAGCCTCTGAATACTTTGCCTATATTTACTAAAACTTTGCTTTCTGTCCAAGCTTTCATTATCTTCTCCTTCATTAACTCCTGCAACTGACAAATCATGTTCATACAGTTGATCTGAGAAAATCAGTGAAGGGCCTCTCTCAAGAACGTGGCCTTGTGAATCTTCCAGAGACAGCTCAGGCCTCTCTCCTGAACGTAACTCAGGCCCAAGCAAACCCTAATCCCCAAGGCCATCATCAAGAACATCATCCCCATTCCAATCTTGAACATCAACATGAACATCAAACACAATCACAGGCTGAACAGGCTGGCATACAACTGTTTGGGGCACAGGGCTCCATGAAAGAAAGAGAAAAAAACCCCCTACAAATGCAAAATAATATTTTTGGAAAATTGCAGACACACCTCTCTAAGCATGTCTATCATCCGCTTTGCCGTAGCTGGAGTGAGGGGGACAGCTTTTGACTGGCTGTCCTTATTTCTCCACAATCGGAAGCAGTGAGTGCAGAGGGGCCGGCTGGTTCCTGGGGGTTCCCCCCTATCTTGTGGGGTCCCTCAGGGAGCCATCCTTTCCCCTCTGTTATTTAACATCTATATGCAACCGCTCGCTCAACTGGTATGTAGCTTTGGGCTTGAGTGTCATCAGTACGCTGAAGACACTCAGCTCATTCTGAGGATGGAAGGCCGACCTGAATCCCTACCCGATAATTTCCATCTTTGCCTTGAAGCCATTACTGGATGGCTGCGAGCCAGTAGGTTGAAGGTGAATCCGGCGAAGACGGAGATCCTTTGGCTGGGTTGTCCGGGAGATAGGGAAATCCAACTGCCGACCCTGGATGGTGGGGCTCTTTGCCCGTCATCATCAGTAAAAAGCCTGTGTGTCAAATCTCCAATGTCAGCAGAATCGCATTCTTCCACCTGCGACAGGCGAAGCATCTGGCTCCCTATCTCTCACAGAATGACCTAGCCACGGTAATCCAAGCTACGGTCATCTCAAGACTCGACTACTGTAACACTCTGTACATTGGCCTACTCTTGACTCTGATCCGGAAGCTTAAGCTAGTGCAGAACGCTGCAGCCCAGCTCCTCGCGGGGGAGCCCGCGAGCTGCCACATTACACCTAAACTGCAGCACCTGCACTGGCTGCCAATTGAATGCCGGATCACTTTCAAGATGTTAGTTCTTACTTTCAAGGCCTTATATGGTCTGGGGCCAGTGTACCTACGGGATCGCCAGATTCCATATAACCCCCCGAGATCACGCTGTTCTGAAGACCAGAACCTTCTCGCCACTCCTAATGTGAAGTCCTTCCATCTGACTTCGACGTGGCGCAGGGCCTTCTCTATCATTGAGATCTATCATTCCGGCCCTCTGGAATTCGCTACCATCAGAAATGAGGGCTCTACGAAATTTGTCTTCTTTCTGTCGAGCCTGCAAGACGCATTTGTTTAGACAAGCGTTTGGAACCCTGTGACTTAAACATATTTTATCTACTGTTTTATGTATATCTTATTCTATGTTTTACCCACTGTTACTGAGTTGTGTTGTAAACTGCTCCGAGCCTTTGGGAGTGGCGGTCTACAAGTCCAAATAAATAAATAAATAAATAAATAAATAAATCCTTTCATCAGTTTTAGATTGTATTGTTCCCATTGTCTTTTTATTTCTACTCAACCTATAATGTGATCCTTTATTGGTTGTAGAGCATCCCCGTTCTTGGTTTCGGTTTGTCAGATCTTGTGGAAGAGCTCTTGTTTTCCCTTATTTTGTTGTCATTTTCTGTTTCTCAGCATTGATCATCATAGTAGCCCTTGTGCCTACATACATACAAGCAAGTCATTGAATAGTTGCGTTCAGAATTCCGGCCATCTTTTCCTTTTATTTCTCCTCTGTACTTAACTGCTTGGAGAGCCTCATCTCTCATCCATTGAGGCTCTTCCATTTGGGCTGCAGATAGTGTCTTTTTGCATTTCTCCTTGACAGTATCCCTGCCCTAACTGAGGAGAGAAAATAATTGAGTTTTGGACATTGTACCACAACTTGGGAGACCAGAGTTCGAATCCTGGCTCCATCATGAAAACTATGTAATAGATGATGGCGGCACCCTAACACATTGATTTTCAACCTTTTTTGAGCCGCGGCAATTTTTTTACATTTACAAAATCCTGGGGCACACCACCAACCAAAATGACACAAAATGACACTCTAACACAGTAATACATATAGTTAATATGTTTTAAATGTATTTATACACTCAGTGTGAAACCAGGACCTGTTTCGATGAACACAACATAGATATCCTGGCAGGAATGGCAGAAAGACACAAACTTCCCACACAGAACTCCCATAACCAAGAGAAAATACTATAAGAGTTTGGTGGGCATTGACTTTGGGTTTTGGAGTTGTAGTTCACCTATATCCAGAGAGCACTGTGGACTGAAACAATGTTGGATCAGGACCAAACTTGATCACTCAATATGCCCAAATGTGAACACAGATGGAGTTTGGGGAAAATAGACCTTGACATTTGGGAGTTACAGTTTCTGGGATTTATAGTTAACACACAATCAAAGAGCATCCTGAACTCTTGGAACAATGGAATTGAACCAAACTTGGCATATTGAACTCTCATTACCAACAGAAAGTACTGAAAGGGTTTGCTTGGGAATTGACCTTGAGTTTGGAAGTTGTAGTTCACCTACACCCAGAGAGCACTGTGGACTCAAACAATGTTATGTTGTTGTTTGTTTTCTATCCAAAATCACAATGTTGGAAAGAGGCTCACCACTTTAAGGTCCCTAAAACAGGCATGGGAAAACTTCGGCCCTCTGGGTGCTTCGGACTTCAACTCCCACAATTCCTAACAGCCTGAGGCCCTTTCCTGCTTAAGTGGCTGAGGGGGGGGGGGAGGAAAAGAGCCGGAGACTGCTAGGAATGGTGGGAGTTGGAGTCCAAAACACCTGGAAGGTCAAAGTTTGTCCATGTCAGCTTTCGACAGAGACCTCTTCCTCCCCCTTCTCCTTCGCGCCCTTTCTTCCCCCTCCTGCCGAACACTTAATTTTTCTTCTACACTGCCACTTCTGCCGGCATTTTGATCCGAGGGGGCAGCGTGAGCGTGTTCAGGAGGGGAGGGGGAGGGAGGAAGATGTGACCCGTGCGGGCGCTACTGCGCAGACTCGCCCCAGAGCAAAGCGAGGCAAAGAGAGCAGAGCGAGGCTGGGAAGAAGGGAGCCCGAGTGGAGAAGAAAAAGTGTTCGGCAGGAGGGGGAAGAAAGGGTAGTGGAGGTTCCAATTTCCCATGGCACACCTGATGATTGCTCACGGCACACTAGTGTGCCACGGCACACTGGTTGGGAAACACTGCCCAAACACCAAATACTTTCAAATTCCATGAGCTAGTTTTGGTGGAAAGAAATGGTGAAGCTTCATAACTCAATTTTTTCCTCTTCCAAATAACATACATTTTCCCCATATGTGTGTGTGTACCCGTAATTTTCCATTATGGAAAAGCTAAGTGCAGGTACTGATTAGCTCTGGAGGCTTCCTCGCAGTATGAGGTGCTTTTGTGCAAGGATGTGCACATGACTTCAGATATATAAAAATAGGTTTTAGCTCCTCATATGATTGCACCTGAATGGACTGATAGTGGAAATTTTGACATTTGTGCATGGGACAGGGACAATTTGGAACAGAGATAAATCATGCATTTGCAATGTGAGATGGTGCGGGGACTGGAAAGCTAGATCTTTGCTGATTATTAAGTATTTGGTGCTTGCCCTTTGGATACAAAGCAGCAGGCTTGAATATTAGGATCCTGGAACTGCTTATCTCAAATTATTTCTCTGGAAAACACACTTGTTGTTTATATGTCTGCAGGGAATCTGTGCACATGTATCGGCAGCAAAGACTTTCAGAAATCATAGTATCATGGTATGAATGATATTTCATTCTTCATGAGATTGAAAGGGTTGTTACTTGCCATGGCCCAATGGTATGGAATTGCAGGAGTTGTAGTTCTACAAAGTCTTGAACCTTCTCTACCAGTTGTTGACACCAAATGACAATTCCCAGGATTCTATAGCACTGAACCATGGCAGTTTAAGTGGTGCCAAACTGTATTAATTCGACAGTGTAGATCAGTCGTTTCCAACCTGTGGACCATGGCTGTGAGACCTAAAACAAGATCCACAAGAGGGAGAGAAAGACGGAAGGAGATGCCAGCACGTTGCCCTTGCTAGTGCTTCCTCAGCCTTGGGAGGTTTCCCAGGCGAGGGCAGAGAAGACTCACCCAACGGCATGTGTGAGGGGGAGACAGAAAGAGACAGAGAGAAGGAAGGAAGGAAGGCCGTTGTGCTCGCCAGCGCTTTCTCGGCCTTGGGAGCCTTCCCAGGCCAGGGGTGAGAAGACTCACCCAACGGCATTTGCGAGGGAGTGAGAGAGAGAAGGAGAGCCCCCTAAAGTAGTAGTAGTGGTAGTATTTAGTTCCCATTGCCACACATCAGTTGTAATGGGAAAGCAGTCCTTTGTATGGCCTTGTTTATTATTATTATTATTATTATTATTAGCTCCCATTGCCAAACACAAGAGTTGTAATGGGAAAACAGCCTTTTGTAAGACCCAAAAAGTAGTAGTAATAGTAATAATGCCATTAGGGTCCGTTTCTTGGGTCTCGTGCTCCACTTTTTGTCTTTTTTTCAACCTCAGCCTCTTCTCTTTTTTTAACATGTTCACAAAATCCGGGATACCACCACAGCCCAACAAAAAATTTTCTCGGTGTCTTCATTTTTGGGACTGTTCCTGGGGTTATTTGGGGTGCTTATTTAGAACATAGCATTGGATTGACCAGTGTTTCCCAAACAGTGTGCCGTGGCACACTAGTGTGCCGTGAGCGATCATCAGGTGTGCCGTGGGAAATTGGAACCTCCAATATCCTTTCTTCCCCCTCCTACTGAACACTTTTTCTTCTCCACTCGGACTCCCTTCTTCCCAGCCTCACTCTGCTCGCTATGCCTCGCTTCGCTCTGGGGTGAGTCTGCACAGTAGCGCCCACATGGGTCACGTCTTCCCCCCTCCCCCCTCCCCTCCTGAACACTCTCACACAATTTTGCCCAAACTCCATCTGTGTTCACATTTGGGCATATTGAGTATTCATGCCAAGTTTTGTCCTGATCCAACATTGTTTCAGTCCACAGTGCTCTCTGGATATAGGTGAACTACAACTCCAAAACCCAAGGTCAATGCCCACCAAACTCTTATAGTATTTTCTCTTGGTTATGGGAGTTCTGTGTGGGAAGTTTGTGTCTTTCTGCCATTCCTGCCAGGATATCTATGTTGTGTTCATCGAAACAGGTCCAGGTTTCACACTGAGTGTATAAATACATTAAAAAACATATTAACTATATGTATTTCTGTGTTAGAGTGTCATTTTGTGTCACTTTGGTTGGTGATGTGCCCCAGGATTTTGTAAATGCAAAAAATGTGCCACGGCTAAAAAAAGGTTGAAAAACACTGGGATAGACCACATCAGCTCTAGATTATTAAATATGGTTTTCTGTGGGCGAAAAGATGGCAACTACTGGATGGCATATGTTCTGTATCAGAAAATAGAGCTCATGGGGGTCTATCCAATGCAATTTTCTGAATCAGCACCGCAAATAACCAAACCGAATTAAAAGTTGACCAAAAACCAATTTGTAACCCTTTTGGTACTAATGGTGGAGAGTAGTCCCTGGTCAAAGTGGTCCTTGGTCAAGTGATCACTGGTCAAAAAAGATTGGGAACCACTGGTATAGAGGCATGGACAGGATCATCAGGAACATCATCCCTAAAGTGTATTACTCATTGCTATATACTTTATAAACCTAGCCTGTTGCCTTTGGATAGAAGATGCTGCCTTATCATCAATATGGAAGTACTTATCCACCCAGTCTTCTTCTACATGTGGGATTTGTGTGTCTATGTTCAAGTTTGTCCTTTGCCTCAGGCAGCAAAAGGTTTGAGGCCAGTATCCCTCTCCTGACTCCAAAGCTGTAATTCGAGTGAGAGAAAAGGTGACTAACTTTGCCTCCTTTCCTCCTCCTCGAAGCCAGCATTGCTGTATTAGCACAAAATTGCAGAAAGCAGAATGCAGCCAGTTGCCATCTGTTCACACCCAGATCGGGTTACAATAGCAGCACTCTTAACAGCTGTCGTCTGCCTGGTTGCTTTCCAGATCAGTGTCTCTTTATACCCGGCCTGCTTACTGGCCATCTCTAGCAACCACCTTTGCATTCGCCCGTGTCCTTTGCATTTGCAGCCACCTTGCACCCATTAATTAATTCTGGACAAAGGCCATCTTTTTGGATTGTTGTGGCATCCTTCCTCATAAAGCCCACATTGAGAAAAGCAGTGTCCACTTTTGAGGCTCAGGTGAAGAACATTTTGACAGTTCTTCTCATCCGAGGGATCTGGGAACATGACTTCCTGATGGGATTCCCTGGACCAAAACAAGAACTTTTATAAGGACATAGAAAATACTTTTGGTTGCCTTGTTCTTGTTTGTTGTGTTGCTTTTGAGACACAACCTTGTTTTGTCCTTCATTCCTCCCCCAAGTAACTTGCTACAGGTAACTGGCCACCTCATCACATTGAGAGGGGAAAGTACGGGTGACCATCCCTTCTAGGTTCGACACCTGCCCGGGTCGAGGTGGGTGCTCGACCTTTAAGTGTAGCCTGCTGTCGACCTTTGCAGCCCGAAAGACAGTTGCATCTGTCAAGTAGGAGATAAAGGTACCACATTAAGTGGGGAGGCAAATTTTGACTGAATCATGAGGCCATTAAAGAACTCCAGGAACGCTGAGGAATGCGGAAGGAACAACAAGGGACGCTGGGAACGTTGAGATATGAGGAGTGCGTCAGCTCCCCCGGGTGGCCAGAGTTTGCCTCTGTTCATCTGTATGTGTGTATGTGGAAACGGCAGGGATTGTCTGCTAAGTATGTGTACCTGTAATCCGCTCTGAATCCCCTTCAGGGTGAGAAGAGCGGAATATAAATAAAGTAAATAAATAAATGAATGTACTTCAAAGCATCCCTAACAGATGGCCATCCAGCCTCTGTTTCAAAGCCTCCAAAGAAGGAGTCTTCACCACACTCCATGGCAGAGAGAGAGAGAGAGAGAGAGAGAGAGAGAGAGAGAGAGAGGTCCACTGCTGAACAGCTGTCTCTCACAGCCAGGAAGTTCTTCCTCATGTTCAAGTGGAATCTTCTTTCCTGTAGTTTCAAACCATTGCTTCGATGCGGTCATATTGCTTTGCATCAAACCACATAGGATACAAGAGAGAGTGATCCAGAATAAAACCACTGCTTTCCATGGCGTCCTATTGTTCTGCATCAAGCCGCATAGGATACAAAAGACAGTGATCCAGGTTAAAACCCTTTCTTTCCATGGGAACATATTGATCTGTACCAAACCCCAGAGGATATGTGAGGCAGTGATCCAGGTTAACACCATTTCTTTCCATGGGTTAATATTGTTCTGTGTCGAACTCCACAGGATGCAAGAGACTGCTGACGCTTGGACAATGAAACATCCCACCTGTTTTTCAGTTGTAAAGATTTATTTATTTATGTTTCAAACTCCTATACCGCCCCTCCCTGAGGGCTCGGAGCTGTTTACATAGTTTGACACATAACACAGCAAAAGAGTAACAAGAATTAATACATAAACAATATGGAGGGTATAGGGACAACAGACATAAAAGGATAGTAGGACAGTGGCTGGGTGGACCCAGAATCCACATAGACGGACACATTGCTGAGGGTCGACTCAAGGTGGCATCTGTCGACAATCAAAAGAAGGTAGCCGTGGGGTTCCTAGAAAGCCAAGGAGGATCTCAGATCTAGAGGGAAGGAGACCATCTCCACCCCCAAATTTTGACTGAATCATGAGGCCATTAAAGAACTCCACCCCCTGGTCCCTGCGATCGAGAGGTCGGCCTCCCACCAGTTTGGACATCCTGTCTCCGGGGCTGGGAACCCACCGAGGAGTGCTTCCAGTGCCCAAAGTTTGTGCTCCGAAAAGTCCTAGAGTGGAACCTCCTCCGTGTCCTCAAGTTATACACTCTGAGCTTCTTCCGCTCTGGAGGACCAGCAAAGGTCTCTGCAGATCTAGGGGCTCTGTGGCCACAAAGGGTCACCAGTCCGTTCCCGTGCTGAGCAGTCTGGTCAGTCTCCTGATGCTCTCCGGCAGGACCAGAAGTTTGGTCTTGGCGCTTCTTCTTATTCCACCGCCGTTTCCGCTTCCCCGGACGATGACATGGCTTCTGCTGCGGGTTGATTGAGGGTTTCCGGTCTTCAGTAGATGAAGACATCTGGTCTACTCTGGTGTCTTCAAGGTCGGCCGCCATATTCAGCTGGCCCACATCTATCCACCCCGCTCCCCCCGCGAGGCCTCGGCAGCAGGGGGGGGGAGGGTCTCAGACGGATGACAAAATTTCTGTGATATTCAATGGTGATGGGAGTTAAGTGCAGTAAGAGACAGGAACTCTGAACAGAATGGTGGGCCCATGTTCAGAGTTCCCTCCTTTCAGGACACTTCTGCCTCTTTCCAACCATGGAGGGCTATGCCAGTAGTGGGTTGACTCATGTGATGAGCTCAATGCATCTCCATGCTTGAAAAGAGACTGAAGTGTCCTTTGAGGGAGGAATGTCTCCATGTGATGAAGTCATCTGCCTCTTTCCAACCACAGAGGGCAATGCATGATGGTCAGAAGTAGCTTAACTCATGTGATGAGCTCTGTGCCTTTGTAAATGTGATAAGGTGGTACATTTCTTATGACTTATGGCTCCAGGCTCTGCTTTTGCCGTTGTATGATTCCACCCTCCAATGAGCCACAACAAGAAGAAGAAGACAGAGATCTATATAGATGGACAAGGACAGGCAGGAAAAAACAGCACTCCTGACCTGTGGCACAAGCAAAGCCATGGATCACTGTCATGTCTGTGGCAGTTGTTGAATAACACATGAATTAGCCTTTGATTGATCTACAGCTTCGTACGGAGGGGTCGTGTTGCTCCCGGCTCCGCTTATTGCCAAGGCTGTGTTGGCTGTCACTAAACTTGTCCTACCAAGGCCTATAGACACTCAAAGTCACTGCTGTTTTCTGTCTCTGCCCGCTCCCATGAGTCTCTTGTCCATTTGTTTTCCTTACCACACTTGCAATGTCTAGTTTTAAGGATGGGTCAGTCCATGCTTAATCCAATCCATGACACATACTGTATATTCCTTTCTAAGTCCATTATCTCCTTTGCTGTTCAGCGCCAACTATCTCTCGGCTGCAGGGAAGCGGGCATGCTTTCTGGGCCTGTACACCGCACACACACTCTCTTTCCAGGGCCGTAGCCAGGATTTTGGTTCGGGGCTGAGTTTGGTTCGGGGGCTGAGACTGGGTGGAAGAGGGTTTACCCTAGCACAGCGAGGGGCACAAGCAGCAGCAGCAACCTTTTGTATTGTTATCCCAATAACCCCATGAAGGTGGGATATAATGAGCATGGTGATCAGATCACGATATGAATAAACATAACAGTTTAAATAATGTACCAGTAAGGCCTTCTCGAAATGGACCATCCTGAGAATTTCGGGGCTGAAGCCATAAAATGAATAATTAGCCCCCTGGCTAGTTATGCCTCTTTCCAGGGCAAGGAGGCAAGTTCTCATTCTTACTCTAGAGGAAGCACTTGGCTGCAGAAAAGTGGGCATGCTTTCTCTGTCTGCATGCCACACACACACTCTTTGCAAGGCAAGGAGACATGGAGCTCCACATGCTCACGAAAAGCAGGCAAGGAATCAGGATTGGCTCCTGCTTCCTTTTGTGTTGAGCTGATTTTTGTACTGGGAGGGGCCTTCCCATTGCGTGCTCCCAAAGGTAACGAAAGTAACAAAAGAATGGGTGATCTGAAGGAAAATGGTTCCATGCACAACCCTAGTCTTCACAATGTTTTCTAACACAGCTGCCTCAAGTGGTTAGAGCTTGTATACCAATGCTGTGCTCCACTGTAAATAATTTGCATGGCATTTTTTTTGCAAATTAACATGCTTGGAGCTGCTCCGACTTGGATGCTGTGGTTGATCCAGGTCCCCTGGATGCAATCTTGGCTCCTGCTTGTCCCATGATATTGGGTAAATATCAATTTGTGCAGCCCGAGGATGCAGACGGGTCCCTTGGAGACACGGATGCTACTACATGGCACTGGATCCTTGCCCTCCTTGGCTCAGAACTGCTGCCTGAGGGGGATTGGCTGCCTGGATGAATGCTTCATTGCTGCTGCTAGGCAGAGTTCTATCCTACCTAAAAGAGAATAAGAAGTAAGATGGAGAGAATAATAATAATAATCAACTTTATTTATACCCCCCCACCATCTCCCCGAAGGGGACTCGGGGCAGCTAACATGATGCCAAGCCCAAAATTACAACAAAATAAAAGTACAGCAAAACAAGATACAATTTTTTTTTAAAAAACCCATCAAAATAAATACACAAAATAACAGAATAAAATAAACAGTTCCAAAATGACATGAAAGAGAAATGGGACACAGTGGGCCTTTTAAAAGGGACGGAAATCAGAGGAAAGGTTGGCAGAAGCAAAATATAAATTGATGAGCAAAGATAATAGATGTAGTAGAAGAATATTACAAAAGAAATGGCAGAAAGAAGGCCTGCGAACAAGATAAACCATAACACAGTGTTTCTCAGCCTGGGAGTTGGAGTCCAAAACACCTGGAGGGCCGAAGTTAGCCCAGGTCTGATTTAGAGCGATAATTTTAGCAAGCAAGGTGGTTATTGCATGGTGAATGACGTACACTGGGAACTGGAAAAATGGAGTGTGTTCTGGTTGGTTCTTCTGGACCTTTTAGGGACTCTCACTATCACTGACCTATTATCTTTCTGAGCTGTCTCTCTGGGATATCAATAGTCTTTTAGGTGTCCCTTGTTTTAGTTTCTGTTGGTAAGCTGCTTTAAATCTTGCACTGATAGAGAAAGGTGGGGTATAAATTCATCAATATCTTTTTTAAGTCAGGTTACTACTCTAATAGTAACACAACACAGGGACGAGAAAATATTCAATTGATATCATTAAATATATATATTCACAATAGAACAGTAAGAGTGAGCTGGTGCCAGAGATATATATAATAAGGTAACGATTGTGGAAGATACTCAAGGTTACTCACGCCGAAAGTCAAATAAAGTCTGGATTATTTAGTCCCAATATGCCTCAATAGGCGAGTCCTGGCGTGGTAAATAGTCCTTTTGTAAGTTAAGTATCCAAATAACAGAAAATATATTCACAGTCCATGTGGGCACTCAGGAAAACACAAGTTGATAATTATTGGTAATCACGTTGTGGAAACGCCATGTAGGAATGTTTTGTAAAGGAGCCGGGTTGACGGACAACTCTTTAGAAGGGATCCCGCTCCGTTTTGTGCCTTAGCGCTTTTTCAAAACCCCACATAAAGGTTTGGCATGGAAAGGCGTCCACTGGTATTCTGTAAGAAGGGAGTAGTCCCGGTAGTGAATAGACAATCCAGCAAAACAACAACAAGGTGAAAATTATATAAAGAATATAACGCGGAGTATATCCAAATACATACCTATCATGAAGGAATCAACAAATGCTGACCAGACTCTCAAGGAGTACAGGCAATTTAGCACAGTAAGGTATTCCAATTTAAAGGTAAGTAAAGACATTCCATCATAATTTAGTACAACATCCTCAGGACAGTGGTCATTATCTTTACAGTGCATGTATAAAATAGAATCCTGACCACCGTCCTGAGGATATTGTTTTTATTGTTCTGGAAAGGGTTAATGCTGCTCCACATGCGGACCTCCATCAGGCGTTAATTAGATGCGAGAATAAATGGATTTCAGCACTAAATATGGAATTTCCTTCCGGTCTCAATGATAAGATGACGATCCATTCACTCTTTATTTATTTATTTATTTATTTATTTATTTATTTATTTGTTATTTCGATTTCTTGGTCGCCCATTCCGACTGGCTCGAGGCGACTCACAAATCATTAAACAGAACATTAAAAACACAGTAAAAACACTATAAAAACACAATCCACAGTGACATATCAAAATATGGTTGGATGTCAAAATTCAGTACTACTCTAATAGTAACATTCCTCTACCATACATGGGCAAATCATACAATGACTTTTTGGCCAGCAGCTATTATTCGCAAACACACACACACACACATGCACAAACCAACAAGACTCCAGATGCGAATGGTTTTGTATTTACATGACTATGTTGTGTTAGAGAATAGTTTTAAAGGACTTAAATTTCCAGGCGACGGGGCACAGTGAGCCAATGCTGCCTTTAATTACAAAAGTGGTGCTGCCAGCTCACAGAAGGCTTGCCAGGACCTCTGCATTGAGGGACTATTGATGGCCAGCATCGTCTGTGACACCGCTTTGAGGCTGAATCTAATTGAATTTTCTCAAGTTCAAGCATGACCTGTGATGGCACTTTGAATAGCCACCCACCCCCAGAACTTCATGCATTATTCATCCATACATTCTTTATGACTGCCAATAATTTCAGCAGCCAGGGGCTCAGACGCAGAGCTCTGTTGGCTTAGCACTCTGATTTATTTTTCTCAGTTGAGGAACAAAGGAGCCCGGCTTCATTGGAGACAATGGTGGCTCCAAATTTGGAGGTGAGGTGTTGCCTGTATTGGGACTGTGCACAGATGCGTTTTTCAAAATGGGCTATGGCTAGTTTGACTCTTTTGGCCAGCAGTAACGGCACAGGAGCCACCTTCTTTTTCCCATCTGCAACGGAGCACGTGGCTACTTTCTGTTTCTTTTGGCTACATGTGAAGTGCGGAGAGGCAGCTGTGTGCCCATATACGTGGTTTCTCTGTGAGCCTAGCTTGTGGAGCTCATCAGAACATAATAAAGCCGTGACATGTCCTTAGCCAAACTGGGCCTCCATTTTTCTGTTGTGAGCAAACTTCGGAGAGAGACAGATCATTCTCCAGTCTGCTGGTGATCTAAATTGCGTGTGGATGGGTGACACACTTCTCGCTCGCCAAAACCAGAGATGACACAGGCACATGATTGGAGTAAAAATTGGCCACGACCTAATTTATTGATTACAGGAACAAAGGGTTGGCTGCCAGGCATGGGTTCAGGATCAAGATCAATCAGCCCGCTGCTGACTGATACGAAAAGAGTCCAAAAGGGGGCCCACCGGCACAATACCGGGCAACCAACACTGCACCCCTGGAAACCACCAGTTGCTCCCTCCCCGGCCAATAGGGGAGGGGCAGAATCAGATCCCGAGGCCATGCCACATGCCAACCAAAGTTGTGACGAACAGGTAAATCCAACAACAGCAACACAAAACAATAACATGAATAATGCAGGGTGAGTGAGAAGACAAACTGAAGCGAGTCTGCTGCTCACCAAGCCCAGTGCAGCCTTTTGAGGCTGCTGGACGGGGGGAATGGCCAGCCCCCTGCCAGCCCACTGCCCATGGTGGAGCCAGCCACTGATAGGCCAGCAGACCAAGCGGCAGGAAACCACCCGCCGCGCAGGGGGCTTCTGGGAAGAAGCCCCCAGCTGCCATCGTGGCCTACAGGAGAGTGCCCCCCCTCCGCAACAGACCTTGCCCGGTAAGTCAGGCAATGCACTTCTCAGTGCAGCTCACTGCTTTGCATGGCTTGGCTTGCTTTTTTATTCAAATAGCAATAAATAAATGTTTACTTCCTACACACTTAAGAAACTGCCACCAAAGGTGTCCTTCACATGAGGCAAGCTTCAAATGTGGGATACAGTCACAGGTCCATAGTTTGGGGGTCCTCCTGGATTCAGCACTGACACTTGATGCTCATGTGTTGGCGGTGGCCGGAAGGGCCTTCGCACAGTTAAAATCCGTGCACCAACTGCGACCATACCTCGTGAAGTCTGACCTGATTATGGCGATCCACGCCTTGGTTACCTCTAGACTGGATTACTGCAATTCACTCTAAGTGGGGCTACCCTTGAAGACGGCCTGGAAACTTTAACTTTTCCAGCGGTCAGCAGCCAGATTAATAACTGGGGCAAGTTACAGGGAGCGGTCAACCCCCCTGTTTAAAGAACTGCACTGGCTGCCATTTATTTTCCGGTCCCAATTCAAGGTACAGGTGACCAGATCTCCCTCCATGAACCAGCTCGAACCCTCCGCTCTTTGGGGGAGGCCCTCCTGTCGCCCCTGCCAGTCTCACAGACTTGTCTGGTGGGCACAAGCGAGAGGGCCTTCTCCTCTGTGGCCCCCCGACTGTGGAATTCTTTGCCCAGAGAGATTAGGAAAGCCCCCACTCTGGAAACCTTTAAAAAAACACCTGAAAACTTGGCTTTTCCGTTGAGCTTTCGGAGAGTAGTTATTTAATTTCTATCATTGCTCTCCTCAATGTCCCCGTTCTCAGAGTCCATCCCCCGATAAAGGATGCCATTTTGAGTATCCCACCCTGAGTTTTAACATTTTAACTTTTTATATATGTGCTTGCAGCCCACCGTGTCTTTGTGATTTTTGATATCTAGTTGTATATTGTTTTTATTTATATGTATGTACCTTTTTATTGTGTTGATTGCTGGTGTTTTGATTTTATTTTATTGTAATTTGTTGTTTGGGCTTGGCCTACTGTGAGCCGCCTCGAGTCCCCATTGGGGAGATGGGGCAGGGTATAAATAAGAATTATTATTATTATTATTATTATTAAAGGACATATCGTGCCATTTCTAAAGCCACCATAAAATGAGGAGGCAATTCATACCTTTTTAAAAGAATGGCTAATGATCCTTCAGGGTGCCTTAATTTAGCTTCATTGAAAAGGTGTTAAGGAGAAACGATGTCAGAAAGGGGACTTTCTTAAGTCTGATGCCTTAAACCCAGGTCATATAGAAGGATATAAGGAGAAACAATGCCAGAAAGAGTGGTTTTCTTACATCTGGTGCCTTAAACCCCAGTCTTATTGAAGGATTTAAGGAGAAGCAATCCCAGAAAGGTTGGTTTCTTAAGTCTGATGCCTTTAACCCAGGTCATATGGAAGGATATAAGGAGAAAGGATTCTAGAAAGGGTGGTTTCTTAAGTCTGGAGCCCTAAAAATGATGGAAAGGGGAGTCCGGGAAGTTCCGTCATTGCTGTCAGTGGGCCAGATCGTCCCAGAGCAAAAATGCATCTTTCAACCGCCGGATTGAAAAACTGAATTTTGCCCACCCAAATTCAGGAGGCTCCTGAAAGACAGACACTGAAAACAGCATGGTGTTTAGTTGAATTGCACACCTCTAGCCCATATATACCACCACAGCCCCTTGGTGCTCTTGCTATCACCCTTTTGTTGGTCTTTCCTGGAGGCAGCAAGCTTACCTGGGAGATATAGCATCAGGTTTGTGAAGGCGTGGCTGATGCCACCTGTATACAAGACTTTAAGTTGTAAGGTTTAAACTATTGTATTATGTTTCAGCTAGTCTGTGTAGTGTTGTTAAGTTTTGTGTAGTGTTGAAGCTCCAAGGTAGGAAAATTAGGACTAATAAAGGGAAATATTTCTTCACCCAGAGGGTCATTGGGTTATGGAACTCACTTCCAGAAGAGGTTGTGACAGCTGTCAGCCTGAACAACTTCAAGGCAGGATTAGACAGATTCATGGATACCAAGTGTATCGGTAGTTACTGAGAAGGACATTCAAGTGCCACCTCGGAGTTGGTTGAGGCAGGCAGGATTTCCCTGGGTACTGGTTGTGGGGGTCGGGAGCAGGTCAGGGTTTTGCCCTCCCTTCTGCTCGAGAAGTGTACAACTGGTGGGACACTGTGTGATACAGAATGCTGGACTAGATGGGCTGAGGTCCGATTCAGCATGGCTCTTCTTATGTTCTTATGTTCTTATATCTTGGAATTCATTCTGCATATCCAGCACACCTGGATGAGGCTGTGGAATCCCAAGCGCCTTCAACTAGTCATTTTGGTATCCAGAGGAAGGCTCTGTGCCTTCAATATAGGCCATTTGACTGGGGCTAAGAGAATTCTGACCTCAAAGCCATTGAGAGAGAGAGAATTTGGAAAGCCATCTGGCTGAAAGCTTCCTGGACCCAAACAACTAAAGAACTGTAATGTATATTTTTATTTTATCCTGTTTGGAGAACCAAGTTTAGTACTGTACCTCTATAAGATAACTCCTTTTGTGAACAATAAAGCCTATTTGAGTTATCTATAGTGACTGGTTTGGTCCTTGGGAGTTCCAGTTCTCTATGGGAAGGCAAGAAGTCCCTGGGAAGAGATGTCACGTCCTTGTTCCTTTTCTAAGCCCAAGAGCCCAGGCACGACTTCATAAGGTTGGACTCAGTTTCTCCTCCCGCACCTCCCATTAATCCACAGCTTTGAGCCATGGTGCCGAACTGCATTAATTCTACTATGCAGATTCATCCTAAGTTAGTTTATTTAGATTGCCATCACTGGAGAAGTAAGTGATCATGAGTCAGTAGTAACATTAAAGTTCCTGGTTCAGTGGAAAGGAAGCAAGTGCTTTTGCTCTTGCCTTCCTTCCTAGACCTTGAATGCTAGGCATCTCTTATCAGACAAGCATTGGTCAAAACAGGATTGCATGAATCAGTGGCAAAGGTTAAAGAAGGATGGTGGGAAGGAAAAGAATTCATATTTTGACCCAAGCGGCACTTGAGCAGCAATACCGTTTTGGAAATTTCTGTGGGAACCAGAAAGAGAACACCATTCCTCAAAGATATTACAGATGAGAAAATGACATGCTTGAGATTGAGATGGCACTTTCCCTCTGCTCAGGGACCCGGCATCAACATGTAGGCGGGCTGACGGTGGCTGATTCCTCCGCTGCTTCACTGCTTTTTTCCCCAGTTTGACACGGTCTTTTCACCCCTTGAAGCCATGCTGTGGTTGCTCTCCTCTTCCTCCAGGCTCTGCTGCAGATGCTCTAGGAATATTCCAGCCATGAGGGTTGCAAAGACCCTCCGGGAAAGAAAGGTTCCTACAGCTGTGCCTCATCTCTTCAGCAATGTTTTTCTCCATCTTCTTGGCTCCTGCTAAATCTGAAAAACCAAACACAAAAACCTAAACTTGTGCTTCTTCCATAGAGCTGCTTCCTTGGATAGTCTTTCTACCAAAGCTGTCTCTCTTGTAAAAGAGATATCATCCCTTGTTTGGCTAGATCAGTGTTTCCCAACCAGTGTGCTGTGGCACACTAGTGTGCCGTGAGCAATCATCAGGTGTGCCGTGGAAAATTGGAACCTCCAATACCCTTCCCCCCTCATACCGAACACTTTTTCTTCTCTACTCGGGCTCCCTTCTTCCCAGCCTTGCTCTGCTCGCTTTGCTCACGCTGCCTTGAGCATGTACAGGAGGGCAGGGGGGAGGGAGGAAGATGTGGGGCGAGTCTGCGCAGTCGTGCCCGTACGGGTCATGTCTTCCTCCCCCCTCCCCTCCTGAACATACTCACGCTGCCTCCTCGGATCGAGCAGAGTGAGGCTGGGAAAAAGGGAGCCCGAGTGGAGAAGAAAAAGTAAGTACGGGTCATGTCTTCCTCCCCCCTCCCCTCCTGAACATACTCACGCTGCCTCCTCGGATCGAGCAGAGTGAGGCTGGGAAAAAAGGAGCCCGAGTGGAGAAGAAAAAGTAAGTACGGGTCATGTCTTCCTCCCCCCTCCCCTCCTGAACATACTCACGCTGCCTCCTCGGATCGAGCAGAGTGAGGCTGGGAAAAAAAGGAGCCCGAGGGGAGAAGAAAAAGTAAGTACGGGTCATGTCTTCCTCCCCCCTCCCCTCCTGAACATACTCACGCTGCCTCCTCGGATCGAGCAGAGTGAGGCTGGGAAAAAGGGAGCCCGAGTGGAGAAGAAAAAGTAAGTGTTTGGCAGGAAGGGGAAGAATCAAAGTTAACACACAACCAAAGAGCATCCTGAACTCTTGCAGCAATGGAATTGAACCAAACTTGGCATATTGAACTCTCATTACCAACAGAAAGTACTGAAAGGGTTTGCTTGGGAATTGACTTTGGGTTTGGAAGTTGTAGTTCACCTACACCCAGAGAGCACTGTGGACTCAAACAATGATGAATCTGGACCAAACTTGGCACGAATAGTCCATATGCCCAAATATGAACAATGGTGGAGTTTGGGGGAAATAGACTTGACATTTGGGATTTATAGTTCACCTACAATCGAAGATCCTCTTGAACCCTACCAACGATAGAATTGGTCCGAACTTCCCACACAGAACTTTCATGACCAAAAGAAAATACTGTGTTTTTAATGGTCTTTGTTGACCTCTCTGACACCCCCTCATGGCCTCTCCAGCGGTCCCGACCCCCAGGTTGAGAAATGCTGCCTTAGATGGTGAAAATTGCTGATCTTCTTTGGAAAAGAAAATTATAGAAAGAAAGAAAGAAAGAAAGAAAGAAAGAAAGAAAGAAAGAAAGAAAGAAAGAAAGGGAAATTCCTTTGTAAGCACGTATGCTCTCATTATCCTATTAGATTTCATACTGGGAGCAGAGGTTCAGCCTTCTGAACTATTCCTACCTCTGGAGAATTTGCTTTTGAACAGTGATACTTTGATAAAAAGGCTGCCTCTAAGGGATACAGGAGCAGGGGAAAAAAATCCCATCTCAACATTTCAGGGAGGTGTTTTTGGCCCTGTTCATCTTTCCCTCCTTGAGAATATTGTCAGTTTCCCGGTGAACACATTTGTAGTTACCGGTTCTTTGAGGTTTTCCCTCACCAGGCGTAGTTGCTCAAACAATGGCATGATGTTGGCTTTTTTGAGAGAAGTTGAGCAGATTAAAAGACAAGCAACTTTTGGAAAAGAATAGATTTTAATAAAGTCCCCAGGTCCCCAATTAATCCTTTTTTTAAAAACCCTTTAAAACCATACTCATCAGTTCTGACCACAGATTGCATTAGACCTTCTTTGGAAATAATTAATAGTACAACACCTACGTGATTTCCAAGGTAAATAAAAAGTTTAAAGTTAGGCAGACTAATTGCTGAAGAAGCTGCTGCCACCGCATTCTTCTTAGTTTGAAGGAACGTTGGCTTGGAAACATCCCAAACTTTTGCAGGTTGATGTCCTTTGCATGGGCAGAAACAATGCCAAGGAGACAATTTCCTGTCAAGGGGAAACACTGGCATTTGCACAAAGTGGTCACAATGAATCTCAAGATGTAGCGAGACATTTAGTTCAAGAGAACAGGTATTTTCATACAAACAGTGTAACCCCATCTGGGGCCCCATCTACATTGTCATATAATGCACATTGGAACTGCATTATATGGGTCTACACAAGCCATGGGCAAATTTCTAACATGGGTGCTGCATGCTAGCATTCCCTTCTAGGAGAACTGGCTTCTAGGGGATGGAAGGAAAGAAGGGCAGGAGGAAGGAAAGAAAGGAAGGATGAAAGGGTGGAAGGGAAGGCTGGAAACAGGCCTGGATTAACACTTTTTGCGCCCTAGGCCACACTTTGAAATTACGCCCCTTTAAGCCAACCTCCCGCCACCTCCAAGGTCCCCATGCATTCCCACCGGCTGGAAAGCTCCGCTGTGCTCTGAAGGTCTCCTCGGGAGTCGGGAGGCTTGGGGAGAGCACAGCGGGTGCAAACTCACTCCAAAGGCGTGCACAAGAGAGAGAGAGTGCGCAAGAGAGTGCGTGAGAGAGCGAGAGAGCACGTGAGAGAGAGCGCACGAGAGAGAGAGAGCGCGTGCACGTGAGAGCACAAGAGAGAGTGAGCAAGAGAGCAAAAGAGAGCATGTGAGAAAGCGAATGAGCAAGCGAGCGAGCACGAGAGAGAGAGAGAGAGATGGAGATGGAGATGGAGGGGACGTAGCAGAGACTTTGCTGGGAGAAGGAGCGAGGAGGGGCATGAGAAAGGGGAAAGAGGCGCAGACCAGGTTTTTGGTCCGCGATCTGCCCCGGCTTGCCCTAGGCCATGGCCTCGTTGGCCTTATGGGTAATCCGGGCATGGATGGAAGGAGAATGAGGGAAAGAGGGAAGGAGGGAGGGAGGAAAGATGGAAGGAAGGGAATTCAAAGGGGAAGGAAGGAAGGGAAGGATGGAAGGAGAAAGCGGGAGAGAAGGAAAAGCGGGAAGGAAAGAAAGAACGACAAAAGGGAAGGAAGGATGGAAGGGAATGAAGGAAACAGAAGGAAGGATGAATGGGAGGAAGAGAAGGATGGAAGGAAGGAAGGAAAGGATAAAGGAAAGAGAGAAAGAAGGAAATACAAAAGGGAAAGAAGGAGAAAGAGGGAGAGAGAGGGGGAAAGAGAAGGGAGGAAGGAAGGAATGACGAAAGAGCAGAAGGGAACGATGGAAGGAGAAAGAGGGAGGGGGAAGGGAGGGAGGCAAGGAGGAAGGAAAGAGAGAAGGAAGGAAAGACAAAAGGGAGGGAAAGAAAGAAGCAGAAAGAAAGAGGGAGGGAGGAAAGAGAGAAGGAAGGAAAGACAAAAGGGAAAGAAAGAAGGAAGGAGAAAGAGAGAGAGGGAAGGAAGGAAGCAAGGATGAAAGGGTGGAAGGAAGAAGGAAAGGGAGGGAGGGAAAGAAGGAAGGAAGAAAGGAAGGATAGGATGGTGTGAGAGTGGAGGGCCTGAGAAAAGAACCCCAGGGTCTGCATCCGGCTCCCTGACCTGGTTTGCCATACTGGCTTACACTGACCTCATAATGCAGTTCCAAACTGCATTATATGGCAGTGTAGATCCAGCCTTGGACTCCTCCTAGCAGAAGTAGTTCACTTTCTTTTCAAATTCTAGTCAAGGGAGTTCGATGGGTCATGGGCCCCAGAAACAGCAGTTGGCATTCTGAACTGGGTAAATCCCATTGAGCTCAGTGTGACTTATGTTTGAATAAAACACATATACAGTAGATTTTCTCTTTTAAGATGTTAATCCATCTTGTACAATCCTCTGTACGCCAAGCTGGGCATGAAACCCATTTGAACACTTTGCTCTGAATAGCTATGCAAAGGATGCATTGTAGAACATTTCATTTCAGGCAGTTTATAGGTGAATCTGCACTGCAGAATTAAGAGTTTGTCGCAACTACAACTCTCAAATGTCAAGGTCCGTTTTCCCCAAACTCCAATGGTGTTTTCATTTGAGCATATTGAGTATTTGTGCCAAGTTTGGTCTAGATCTATTTGTTTGAGTTTGCAGTACTTCCTGGATGTAGGTGAACTACAACTCCAAACTCAAGGTCAATGCCCACCAAACTTCTAGTATTTTGTGTTGGTCATGGGAGTTTTGTGTACTAAGTTTGGTTCAATTCCATCATTAGTGGAGTTCAGAATGCTCTTTGATTGTAGGCGAACTATAAATCCCAGAAACTGCAACTCCCAAATGACAAAATAAATCCCCTTAATCCCATCAGTATTCAAATTTGGTTGTATCAGGCATTTGCGCCAAATTTGGTCCAGTGAATGAAGATACATCCTGCATATCAGATATTTACCTTACAATTCCTAACAGTAGCAAAATTACCGTATGAAGTAGTAACAAAACAATGTTATGGTTGGGGTCACCACAACACGAGGAACTGGATTGAGGGGTCATGGCATTAGGAAGGTTGAGAACCACTGCATTAAATTCAGGACATATTGATTTTGAATGTTCAGCACCTTGGATAGTTCCAAGAGGAGTCAGAGTTTTGCTGCACCTCTAATAAATTGCCAATAGCCGTGGTGCAGGATCATGAGAATTATAGTTGAAATGACATGAATACTTTTGGGGGTCAACACAACATGAGGATCTGTATTAAAGGATTGTGGTGTTAAGAAAGTTGAGAAACAGTGGTGTAGATCACTGTTTCCATCCTTTGAGCTGCGGTACACTTTAACATTTAAAAATCCGGGGGCACCACCAACCAAAATGACACAAAATGACACTCTAACACAGTAATACATATAGTTAATTGACCCTGAGTTTTGGAGTTGTAGTTCACCTACATCCAGAGAGTACTGTGGACTCAAACAATGATGGATCTAGACCAGGGCTGTCCAACTGGCGGCCCCCGGGCCGTATACGGCCCCCCAACCCCTTCCCCACGGCCCCCTACCCTCCTGCAAGATATCTGCCTTTTAAGATTAAAATTTTTTAAATATTTTGGAATATTTTGGAATATTTTTTGGAATATTTTTTATTTATTTTTCGCGGCGGGGGATGAGGGCAGGGCAGGGAGGAGGAGCAGGCTCTCTTCCTCCTCCTACTTCCATCCTCCCCTCCCTCTCCTCCTCCTTCTTTCTCTCTTTCCCCCTTTTCATTCCTTCCCCTTCCACCACCTGAAGGAAAGAGGGAAGGAGAGAGAGAGTGCACGAGTGAGAGGGGGCGTGGCCAGAGCGAAAAGGGGCGGGGCCGAATTCGAGAGGGGGTGCTCATTCATTCCCTTTTCTCGGCTTCCTTCTCCTGAGGCTTTCGTGCCAAGTTTGGTCCTGATCCATCATTATTTGAGTCCACAGTGCTCTCTGGATGGAGGAGAACTCCCAAACTCAAGGTTCAGTACTTTCTTTTGCTCTCAGGAGAGTTTAGGTTTGATTCAACATGGCTGAGGAATGCTTTGATTGTGTTTCCCCCTATGGCAGAAGGAGAGATGGACTGGATGGCCCTTGGAGGTCTCCTATTCTAGGAACCCATTGTAATTATTATTTTTATTATCATCATCAGAGGCTGAATGGCCATCTGTGAGGAATGCTTTGATTGTGTTTTCCCTTGTGGCATAAGGAGAATGGACTGGATGGCCCTTGGAGGTCTCCTATTCTAGGAACCCATTGTAATTATTATTATTATTATTATCATCAGAGGCTGAATGGCCATCTTTGAGAATCTTTGATTGTGTTTTTCCCCTTATAGCAGAAGGAGATTGGACTGGATGGCCTTGGAGGTCTCCTATTCTAGGAACCCATTGTAATTATTATTATTATTATTATATTATTATCATCAGAGGCTGAATGGCCATCTGTGAGGAATGCTTTGATTGTGTTTTCCCTTATGGCAGAAGGAGATTGGACTGGATGGCCCTGGATGGCCCAGGTCTCCTACTCCAGGAACCTGTTGTTGTTGTTATTATTATTATTATTATTAGCAGAGGCAGAATGAATATTATGCCTTATCATTCAGGAGTTATAGGCCTGTGTGGAAGGGCCCTGGCTTCTTATTTGCCTTCCTTTCACACATCTGAATAAAATCCCATGTTATTTGCTTTAAACCAGATTATATGAGTGTGGACTCCGATAATCCCAGTTCAAAGCAGGTATTCTGGGTTATATGGCTGTGTGGAAGGGCTGGATCCACACTGCAATATAATCCAGTTCAAAGCAGGTTTTGTGGGGTTTCCTGCCTGGATATTCTGGCGTTATATGGCTGTGTGAAGGGCCCTGAGTCCACACTACAATATAATCCAGTTCAAAGCAGGTTTTGTGGGTTTCCTTCTGGATATTCTGAGTTATATGGCTGAGGTGAAGGGCCCTGAGTCCACACTGCAATATAATCCAGTTCAAAGCAGGGACTGGGACTTGAGACTGGGATTTTGGTGTTCATCTCTGTCTCAAGTCAAAGCCCGGTGTCCTCCACAGACACCTCCAAGGCGGGAGAGGGGTGGAGCCGGGAGGGGGCAGGGGTGGAGCCAGGGAGGGGCGGAGCCGGGGGTGGAGTGGGGAGGGGGCAGAGCCGGGGAGGGGGCAGAGCGAGGGGCGGAGAGGAGACCCTTCGGCCCCAGGTCATCAGTAACTGGAATTCCGTACAGGTCCGGTAGAAGTTGGACAGCCCTGATCTAGACCAAACTTGGCAAGCGGGCCCTCAGGCAGTAGAGCAGGCCGAGGGCCGCCACTAAGCCCAGACTCCAGCCCAGGGTCCTGCCGCCAGCCTCAGCCGCTCCCATTGCTACGGGTAGCGGCTCCGGGGGAAGAGTTGGCGGGGAGAGACAGACAGCAATTCCCATCCCGCTGCCACTCTCGCCATGACTCCGCCCCCTCGCTCGCTGAGGCCGTGCAGAGGAGGAGGAGCATGAGTGGTGGATGGGCTTCAGTCCGCCCACTGAAGCCCCGTCCACCACTCATGCTCCTCCTTCTCCGCGCAGCCTCAGCGGCGGGGCGGGATGGCGGAACGCCAGGGATGGGGCCGCTCTCCGCCATGACTCCGCCATGACTCTCGGCCCCTCGCTCACTGAGCCTGCGCGGAGGAGGAGGAGCATGAGTGGTGGGCGGACTTCCAGCCCTGCCCTGAAGCCGTCCCACCTCTCATGCTCCAGCTTCTCGTGCGGCCTCAGCGAAGCGAGGGGCTGGAGTCATGGCCAAGAGCGAGATGGGTGCCACTTTCCGCCATGACTCCCGCCATGACTCCCGCCCCTCACTCGCTGAGGCCGCGCAAAGGAGGAACATGAGTGGTGGACGGGCTTCAGCCCCGCCCATTGAAGCCCATCCACTGCTCATGCTTCTCCTCAGCGTGGCCTCAGCGAGCGAGGGGCCGGAGTTATGGTAGAGAGCGGCGCCGGGGATGGGGGCCACTCTCCGCCATGACTCCCACCATGACTCAATCAGGCATGAGCAAGCTTCTGCTGCTGGGAAGGGGCCGGGGTCTGAGTGACATCACCCTTCCCTCCTCCCTCTCTCGATTGGAGGCTGGCTGGGGAAACGGCCGAAGGAGGCGCCGCCCCGGCCCCTTCTTCTTTTTCTCCGCCGCCTCCCGGCCCTCCCTCCTCCTCCTCCCCCAAGCAGCAGGAGTTCGGCAGGAGGGGGAGAAGGGGGGGAGACCTTTTCGCGGCACACCAGATGATCCATCACGGAACAGTAGTGTGCCACGGCACAGCGGTTGGGAAACACTGGTGTAGATGCACCCTGTGCCTATATATGCTGAAGCACATTCAACACCCTGGATTTTCTTCTTTAAATGGACTGCATTGATTTTAAATGCCTTATTTCCAGAAATTCTCCTTAATCATTTCTGTACTTCTGTCTTCATGACTAACATTAAAGAACCATTAAATGACTCACAAACATTTATTTTTGATTTTACTATTGTCATGCCTGGTAGATACATTTCCATCTTAGAATGCTTTTCCTAACCCAGGTGATTTGTACAGTGACAACCCTTGATGAGTCACACATGGGACTTTTATTTCAGAAGAAAACAAGTTGTGATGCGTTTTAGTACCATTCAAATTTGAGAATAAAATTAAAAGGAAAGGAAACCTGAATCCTGAGTAATGCATGGCACTATATTCCTAATCAGAGATGCTGTTCGGAAAGCACCATTTCAGCTCTCAAAGCTTTGCCTCCTACTCCCCTGAGTGTACATTACCTGGGTAGCACTATTTCAGCAGTTTTCTCATTTAAACAGGATCCAGGTATAGGAAGGGAAGAAGTGTTGGACAAGACATAATATGGACATATGGTGGGTGTTCAGTATCTGCTGGGGTTTGGTTACAGGAACACAGTAGCATAGTAAAATTGTGTCTCTTATATAAGAACATAAGAAGAGCCATGCTGAATCGGGCCTCAGCCCATCTAGTCCAGCATTCTGTGTCACAGTGGCCCACTAGTTGTACACAGGGATCTCTAGCAGAAAGGAGGGCAAAACCCTCACCTGCTCCCGACCCCCCACAACCAGTACCCGGGGAAAATCCTGCCTGCCTCCCATCAACACAGAGGTGGCACTTGGATGTCCATTTCAGTAACTACTGATTCCCTTGGTATCCATGAATCTGTCTAATCCTGCCTTGAAGCTGTCCAGGCTGACCGCTGTCACAACCTCCTCTGGAAGTGAGTTCCATAACCCAATGACCCTCTGGTGAAGAAATATTTCCCTTTATTAGTCCTAACTTTCCTACCTTGGAGCTTTATCCCAAGCATGATTTTATACACTTCGACCAAGTCACCTCTTAAACGCCGTCTTTCAAGGCTGAAAAGACCAAGGCGTTCATAAGGGAGCTGCTCCATCCCTTGGATCATTTTTGTTGCCCTTCTTTGTACCTTTTCCAGTTCCGTTATATCCTTCTTGAGGTGCGGTGACCAGAATTGTACACAGTACTCCAGATGTGGCCTCACCATAGATTTGTAGAGAGGCAATACAACATTTGCCGACCTATTTTCGATTCCCCTTCCTGATCATGCCAAGCATAGAATTTGCTTTTTCACTGCTGCAGCGCACTGGGTTGACATCTTCATTGAGCTGTCCACCAAAACCCCAAGATCCCTTTCCTGGTTTGTCTCAGAAAGCTTTGATCCCATCAGTTGATAAGTGTATTTGGGGTTCTTTGCCCCGATGTGCATGACTTTACACTTGTTTAGGTTAAAATGCATTTGCCACTTTGTTGCCCATTCACTCAATTTCGAGAGATCTTTCTGGAGCTCTTTACAATCAGTTTCATTTTTAACTACCCTGAACAATTTAGTGTCGTCTGCAAACTTTGCTACCTCAGAATTTACTCCTACATCCAGGTCATTAATGAATAAATTAAAAAGTAACGGTCCTAAAACTGAACCTTGGGGTACGCCACTTCTCACCTCTTTCCATCCAGAGAAGTGTCCATTTATTACCACCCTTTGTTTCCTACAGTTTAGCCAGGTTCCAATCCAGGACAAGACCTGTCCCTGATTCCATGGCTGAAGAGCTTATTTAGGAGCCTTTGGTGAGGGACTTTGTCAAAAGCCTTTTGAAAGTCAAGGTAAACAATATCGACTGGGTCCCCTTTATCTATGTGTTTATTTACACCCTCAAAGAATTCTATCAAGTTAGTAAGACATGATTTGCCTTTGCAGAAACCATGTTGATTTTCCTTCCTATAACTAGCTGACCCGTGCACGCGTTGCTGTGCCATAGTCTGTGGCTCACCCCTTCTACCCGCATGGTGGGAAAGCACAATCAAAGGACTCTTGACAGATGGCCATTTTGCCTCTTGTTGATAACATTAAGAGACCTTTAGCAGTTTGCTCAGGATGAGTTGGGATTTGTATCTTCCTTTTGTTGTATTGTAGTCCTGTCCCACTGTATTCCCAGGCCTGGGTCAACAAAGTGAATGTTTGTATGTATGTGGATATGTGCCAGCTTTCTGATTGGTTGCCACTGTGGGATTATTTGCATAACACCTCTGATCGGCCAGCACCACCAACATTCCAACACTCTAAACTGCCAGAGGGGGGTGGCTCCCAAACTCTACATTCTAACTGAGGGAGTATTTGCATAATGCCTCTAATTGGCCAGCACCACCAACATTCTGACACTCTAAACTGCCAGAGGGGGTGAAGTGGGGGATTATGGAGTTGTAGTCCAATTGTTTTTTTGTAATTTTGGTTGTGTTGTTTAATTTTTTGGGGGGGTGGTAAACATACCTCATGGGGTTTTGTGTGTATGTGGGCTGATTTGGTGTGTCTGCCTTGTGTGGTTTTGCTGTCTATAGGCTACTTAGGATGACAGCTCTCTTTTTATCTATATAGATGGTAAGATCAAGGTATGCTTTTTGCAATGCAACAAACATTTTTAAGCCATGGATAGCCGAAACCATGGAAACGGCAGGTCAACTAGAAACCAGTTCTAGCATGGACTTCCAGAACTTCTGGGACCAAATACCAATGAATCTTGGCTAAGGTGAAGGACTTCATCCCATGAGATAATTAAAATAGTTTAAATCATAGGTTTTCCCTTAAGGTTTGCCACACCTCGCTTTGAAATTAAATGGAATATTTTCCTACCTAATTTCCTACCTATTTTCACACCATTTCCTTCTCTCCACTTTCATTAAGATTTATGCATTTGTCCATTCCCCAATTTCTTTTTTTAAAAACTTCTCTCTTCTCATGGGTTTTATTTACAACCCAAAAAACTCACAACAACATATATATGAGGATGGGTCAATAAGTCCGTGACTTTTGAACGAAACACAGGTTTTTGGATTAAAAAATCATTTTATTTTTCAACGTAGTCTCCTTTGAGCTCTATACACTTTGTCCAAAGTTTCTCCAATTTTTTATCCTTTCCAAAAAATAAGATTTGTAGAGGTCATCAAAATAGGTACTTCTTTGTGAGATGATTTCATTGTTGGAGTCAAATCTCCTTCCGCCGAGCCATTTCTTCAGGTTTGAAAACAAGAAATAGTCACTTGGGGCTAAATCCGGAGAATAGGGCGGATGAGGGAGCAATTCATATCCCAATTCATGGATTGTTGCCATGGCAACTGCACTTGCCCTGGTGCAAAAGAACTTTGTTCTTGGCCAAATGCAGTCGTTTTTTCTCCAAATCCTCATTAAATCGACCCAATAAGTTGGCATAATATTCGCCATTGATTGTTTTACCCTTTTGAAGGTAGTCAATGTGGATTATATCACATGCATTCCAAAAAAGGGTCACCATGACTTTATTGGCTGACAAACCCACCTTGGCCTTCTTTGCCACCGATTCACCCCAAGAAACCCACTGTTTTGACTGCCGTTTGATCTCTGGTGTGTTGCGGTGGATCCACGTTTCATCCACTGTTATGAAACAGCACAAAAACTCATCCATATTGCGGTTGAACAATGCCAAACACTCCTGCGAAATTGTCACACGATTGCATTTGTGGTTGATTGTGAGCAAACGCAGCACCCATCTTGCAGAAAGCTTTCTCATACCCAAGTGATCATTTAAAATTGAAACCACTGAGCCACGTGATACGCCTATGGCTTCCACAATCTCTCGCACTTTCAATCTCCAATCAGCCAACACCATATTGTGAATTTTTTCAATTGTTTCGGGTGTAGGGACTTCAACTGGGCGTCCAGAATGTTCGGCATCTTCCGTGCTTGTACGGCCACAACAAAATTCAGTAAACCACATTTTTACCATTGAAATTGATGGTGCAGAGTCCCCATAGTATTTATTAAGCTTAGCCATGGTTTGAATGATGGTTTTTTTCCGCAAAAAAAAAAAAGCTTACTGAGCACACAAAATTCACTTTTTTCCATTTTCTCCTCAAATCACATGGTAGTCTGCTATCAATGGCTGTCAAAAACAAACTAAATGATGCAGCTTGTTCAAATTTTGACAGGAGTCAACTGACAAATGCATGTTGACAGGAGCAGTGTTGCCCTTTCAGTTAAGAGGCGGGAAATTCAAAAAGTCACGGACTTATTGACCCGCCCTAGTAGAGGGGTTATTCTTATGTTGCAGAATTGAGAACAGGAGAGAAGGGAAATGAAACTTAGGCTCTTTTATATGTCTCCCTCTGTTAGCCTTTTGATAGGCAAAACAAAAGCCTGACAACACAGCAGAAGTTTCAGAGAGGCAATTGAGAACATAGTACTTAGTTAAGAGTTCAAAAGGATTTTTACGAGAAGGGAGATAACACAGGAAGAGAGAGGGGTGTTGAAAGAGGGAGCTCAGAAACAAGTGCAGGATTTGTATCCTTTTCTGTGTTTTTCTCCTGAATGTTTTGAATATCTTTGAATGTTTGCTATACATCCTCAGTCCCAAAATGGTAATGGCAGAGGAAAGGAATCAATACTGCCCATCTCAACTCCTCCTTGCACAGTGATGTCATCGTTATGTTTACAAACGGGTGAGGGGGAATTCCCATCATGTGTTAAATTGGGCATTTTTATATATCTCTATGCAGGGAATTGAATGATAAGTCACTTATCAACTGGCTTAGGAATCATTAGGAGAACCCACACTTTAGAAATGGCAAGATACCTCCACCCCACATTGAAGCTTGCATCATGTGAAGGGCATCATTGGTTACAGTTTCTTAAGTATGTAGAAATGCTGATTTTATTGCATGTGATGAAGTCATGACTATTGGATGACTTCTTCATCACTGTCACTATTGCCCTCACTTTGACAGTAAGTGCATCTACACCAGGGGTGGGCAATTATTTTTTCCAAGGGGCCACACGAGAGCCAAAAAATATTATGGAGGGCCGCACCTAAAGGCGGAACTACATTCTAATCTACATTATTTATTTATTTACTATATTTACTATATATTACACATCATTAATATTAACATATTAATATATCAAGAAATATTCATATATTATTAGTATTAATGTCATAATTATTATATTATAGAATATATAGACATTATAATATATTGAAATTATAATAGAATATTATATTATTAATTATATTATTATTATAAAATTATTATAAAATAATAATAAAAACCACTAAAATTAAATTAAATTAAATTCAAGAAGGCAAGGTGCGAACCAAGATGGAATGGCCCAATGGACCCAGCCCAGAGGATGGCAAAGTGGACCCAGCCGCCGCCGAAGCAGAGCAGAGCAGAGCAGCAGGCGATTGGAGGCTGCAGGCCTCCGCCCGCTCTCGCCCCCAGCCGTTCCCCAGCTGATCGCCCTGCTATGGAGTGCCTGCCATCCCTGGAGGCGATCTGGGCCTGCAGGGGGAGCAGTCGGTGATCTGAGGCGGCTGATCGCCCTGGCGACCTGGAAGGTGATCAAGTCTTCTGGGTCACCAGGGAGATCAGCCCCCGCAGGTCGCCGAGTGCTCCCGCTGCAGGCTCAGATCGCCTCCAGGCATGGCAGGCACTCTAAAGCCACCGCTCCTCTGGCCTGTTTGCTGACACAGGCCCCACAGAGCCTGTGATGGGATGGCGGCAGCGGCACCCCTTCCTTTTTGGCCCCGCCCCTGGCGCCCTTCTCCCTGGGCCAGACAAAATCAGCTGCCGGGCCGCATCTGGCCCCCGGGCCGTAGGTTGCCCACCCCTAATCTACACTGTAGAATTAATGCAGTTTGACACCACTTTCAACACCATGGCTCAAAGCTTGTAGAGGCACCAGCAGTTTTGGGCTGATAAGGTTATAAAAATTGGAAAACCACATTTCCCAGGCTCCCATTGCATTGAACACATGGCAATTGAATTGGAGCCAAACTCCATGAATTCTACTGTGTTACTGCACCTATAAGCTTAGCTTGAAGGTGCTATGTTCTGCACAATTGCATCTCTAAGTTGCTCTATGTAGAATAGCATTATTTGTATATGGCCAGGGTGTCTCAAAGGCCAGGGATTCTCTGATCTTTAGCCCCAAGTGTTCTCCTTGCACTTCAAGTGGGGGGAGGAGAATTTTTAGGGCTCAGTCTCATAGTAAATGTTATTCTGAGAAATTCATGAAGTAATAATTCTAATAAGAAGCAAGCAGTTTAGATAAACCATTTCCCTCTGTGAATATGCAAAATTCTCAAGGGAGACATGGTTTCCAGCTCTGTTTTCCTGTTCCAAGGTGCCAGACGTCTATGCAAAATTTACCTGTCATTTCTGGAATTCGTCCGATTCTCTGTTACCAATTGCCTGTTTTATTTCGAACCCCAAGAGACTGATGCTTGTGTTTATGTCTAGATATGTGTGTCTGTGCTTACCCATAGTTACAATGTCTTGTGGGCTTTGCAATCTCAAAGGAAAGAGAAAAAACATGAAATGATATGAAAAGGTATTTAAGTGAGCAGATTTATTCTACATCAAGAATATGAATGCGCTTTTGAAGAACCTCACCCTGATTCTTTGTTTCCCCATAATGTTTTTCTTAGAATAATGTTCTAGATTTCCTTGCTTGTATAGTTCCATTAAATTAAATTGGGCAAATGGACACTTGTGTTACTTCAACCAATTGAATGGATCTCCTCTGTTTGGAACTACAAATGGTCCTTTGACATGCCGTTATCATTTACTATCTGTACCTGTTCACACATTGCTGTGGCCCAGTCTGGTTAAATGGAAAAGAAAGAAAAGAGAAAGAGCTGTTTTCTAATTTATGTAATTTCACAATGCTGGTGAGTATACAATATTTAAGTTGTTCCATTGTCTTTGAAATAATAATAATGGTGTAAATCAGTGTTTTTCAACCTTTTTTGAGCCGCGGCACATTTTTTACGTTTACGAAATCCTGGGGCACACCACCAACCAAAATGACACAAAATGACACTCTAACACAGTAATACATATAGTTAATATGTTTTTAAAGGTATTTATACACTCAGTGTGAAACCTGGGCCTGTTTTAATGAACACAACATATATATGACTTACTCTAACATACTTATACATGGCTATCAGGTCTTCTCTTCTTCAAGCTAAACATGCCCAGCTCTTCAAGCCGCTCCTCATAGGGCTTGTTCTCCAGACCCTTGTGAAATTTCACCCTGAGTGAAACTTGCTTCCAGATAACTACAGATGTCATGAAGCTGTTATAAACAGTTCCTGGGGGTGGGGAGGTAACTCTCAAAAAATCCAGTAAATTAGTAAAAACAATAAACATTTCCAAGCGGATCTTTGGGGAGGGAAAGAGGGAGAAAGAACTGCTAGGAGGGGGAAGAGTGCCAATTTCCCACAGCACACCTGCTGATCACTCACGGCACACTATTGTGCCGCGGCACACTGGTTGGAAAACACTGGTGTAAATAATAATTATACTGGCCTATATAATCTATATAATATTGCGTGTGCAAGCGTGACACACCTCGCGCCAAGAACATGCAGACATGGTTGGTTGGATAAAATTGGCCACAACTCAATTTATTGAAAAAAATAGGAACATAGGGTTGGCGGCCACGCATGGATCCTGGATCAGGGACGGACAGCCCCCATGAAAGTCCAAAGGCGTATGCAAGCCTGGGGTGCGAGCAGCCCAATGCCATCCACGGAGACTCAGCACCCCAGGGGGCCTGGGCGTTATCCCCCTTACAACCAAGGGGCGATAAGCCAGCCTGATCCAGGGGCCATGCCACACGCCACACGCCGAACACGGAGTTGCGACAAAGAACATAACAAAAGGTAAAACCAAGAACAGAGCAACAATAAAGTGCAGATTAACAAAATAACAACAACAAGCAATGCAATGAGTAGGGGGGTGGGAGGAAAAACCAGACTGCCTCCGCACGTGGCGAGGCAATCTCCGGGCAGCCTTAAGTAGGCTGCCTGGGCGGAATTGAGTGCCGGCCGGAGGCAAGGAGGGGGCGGGGCGGAGCCAGCCACCTTATTGGCCGGCCGGCATAGGCTTCTGGGGGGAAGAAGCCCCCCTGAGGCAAAGAAGATGGCACGGGGGCAACGCTGCCCCGCAACCAGCTTGACTGGTAAGTCAGTCAAGCCCATTAATACTGGTGTATATAGTAATGCTAATAATAGCAATGTTTCTGGTCTATATAATAATGATCAGTGTGTTTTGGGGAAACTCTTTTCAATAATAATAAGAATAATAATAATAATACTTTATTTATACCCCACCTCCATTTCCCCAATGGGACTTGGGCGGCTTATGAGTCCAAGCCCAGCATACAATACATCAATGTAAACAGAACACAGCAATAAAATATAAGAAAATAAAATACAATACAAAAATGATTATAAATAACACATCAGCAATATAAAATCACAACATTTAAACACAGAGATCAAACACTGTAGGCAGGGCCAATGCTATTGGATTAAAATTAAAATTAAAAGTTAAAAACACTGGGTGGGATTGTAGTGCAATGTATCTGGACAGGGGATCCGGAGGGTAGAGTAGAGTTGACTGCACTCACAGGTATGATAAGGTGGGGCTTGGGCTGGACCTAATTCCTCTCCTGCCTTCTTCCCTCCCTCCCCTGGGCCCATGCACCACCCCTCTTCCCAACATGGATTTCCCTACTTGCCCCACTGCCTTTTCCCTGCTCTTCTTCTCCCGGTTCTACTCTGGAGGAAGGGAGACAGGCAGGCTCACTGGGGGGCAACCAGGCCATAATCCCTACTAGCAGTTCTTGCTCTGATGCGGTTGCTTTGTAGTGTGTTGCTTGGACGTCCAGCAGATGGTGCTGTTTTTATGCCAAGCATGTTTTTACCTGTCACAGGTATGCCATATATATAATAGTAGGTATGTGAATACATAAAGACATTCGCCTGTTCAAATGCTACATTCTGTCCAAATTTCAAAGCAATTGGTGACGTATTTTGGGGGATTTGAGGTCATTCACAAACGGACATTTACATTTTTATTGATATAGATTTTATTTCTCATATTCACCTTTTCAGGTCTGGAATTTGAGAAGGCAGAGACTTTTCCAAGCATTTATGTTTTGGAAACAAGGCGAGTTGTGTGTTTGTGTAAGTTGGCCTTTTGTTGGTGGTGATACAAAGCCTCCAAAGGCCTGCCTTGAAATAATATTTTGGGTTAATTTCCTGTAAATACCAGTGAATCGCATACAGATGTTGGTGAAGGACCCACAATTAACAACAAGGTCACATGAGATCCTATAATATTTATGTGATGTATTCAAAATGATGAACTGCAGCTATAACACAAGCAATCCCAGGGAGTGCTAATTGTGAGTAAATGATGACATTTTAATGCTGATTGCTATCTAATAGACTCTGTTACTTCTTTCCCTAACTAATACCGGTTTGTGCCAGATGCTCACTTAGTAGTGACATTCCCTGTTAATTTTAACAAGGCTTTAGGGTAGGACTGATTTTTAAAAACCCTGTCTTATCCATTCTTGTTATTAATTCTCAGAGTATTCAGATAGCTTTTGAGAACTAGGGAATCTAATAGGAAAAGAATGAGGCATGTAATTTATGTAAAACCTACATTATGGTCCATACATTTTCATATGTATCTTTTATTGAACGACATTTTAATATGTGTGTTCATAGAATTTTTGCAATGTTTGTGCATTTTGTCTGTGCTGTGCCCCACTTTAGGCCATGAGGGGAGGAATTACTACTACTTCTACCAGGGCCGGACTAAGGTAATTAAAAATGGTAAGCAAACATTATTTTGGCGCTCTTTCGCTCTTCAGCCTCATGGAGGGTGCTCATGCATGCCGGGTGCGCATGCGCGGAGCTAGCTGGTTCCGTGCATGTGCACCCGGCGCGCATGTGCGGAGCCAACTGGTTCCGTGCATGTGCACCCTCCACGAGGCTGGAGACTGAAGAGGAGGGTTTGGCGGCCGGGGGCAGAGGCGGCTGGGCGCTCTTCCTCAGTCTCCGTCCTCGTGGAGGGTGTGCATGCACAGAACCAGCTAGCTCTGCGCATGCGCACCCGGCGCGCATGAGCACCCTCCATGAGGCTGGAGAGCGAAGGGGTGCCAAAATAATGTTTTCTTACCATTTTAAATTACCTTAGTCCGGCCCTGGTAGTAGTAGTAGTAATTTCTCCCCTCATGGCTCTGGCCTGCTTGCGCCACATTTGGTGCGGTGCGGGCGGACCGCCTTCCACGGGGCCAGAGACTGAGAAGGGATGTTTGGCAGCCGATGTGCCCCTGAATGTGTGGCACCCCCATGGGCGCATAGTTTTCGTAACGGTTAGCTCCAGCCCTGACTACTACTACTATTTACTGATTGGGAAATTCATGTTAGATGTACTAAAGAAGGAAACTTCCCTGTCTCTAAGCTTCTATCAGTTGGCTCAAAGCAATCTATCATTAACTGTTACATTCAGATTGGCAACTATAGTTTGAGTCAGGATCAAGCGCATTCGTGGTGTGCTGATACATTATTCATTCATGGTGCTATAAGAACTGTGGCATTTATTAATGAACTAGAGATGTTCAGAATGCTCTTGGATTGTAGGTGAACTATGAATCCCAGCAACTACAACTCCCAAACTACAAAATCAATCCTTCCCTAACCCCATCAGTATTCAAATTTGGGTATATCGAGTATTTGTGTCAAATTTGGTCCATTGCATGAAAATATATCTTGCATATCAAATATTTACATTTTGATTCATAACAGTAGCAAAATGACAGTTATGAAGTAGCAACAAAAATAATGTTATGGTTGGGGGTCACCACAACATGAGGAACTGTATCAAGGGGTCACGGCATTAGGAAGGTTGAGAAACACTGCCTTATAATAAGGGACACCAGCCAGCCTGATGCGGGACAAGCTTTCTGGCCTTCAACTAAGGGGCGTCCCTAATAATAAGGGACTCTTGGAAATCCTAGTAGTCACATAACCTGGAAAGTGACACATTATTTATTATTTATTTAAAACTTTTATACCCTGGCCTTCTCACCTCCGAAGAGGACTCAGACCGGCAAACAGCAAGTATTCAATGCTAACATTTAAAATCTAAAAATATCATAAATTTACAATAAAATTTACAATACAATACAATAAATACATTTAAAAAGCCTTTTGCCAAAGTAAAATCAAGTCCAACTTGATCCATATAGTCGGTCTGTATCAAGTGGTTAGCAACTTTAGTCGCTTCGCGATCTCCTCCTTCATTCTGCGAAGGCCTCATTGCACAACCACATTTTCACCCGCTTCCTAAAAGTCAGGAGGGAGGGGGCAGATCTAATTTCATTTGGGAGGGAATTCCACAGCCGGGGGGCCACCACAGAAAAGGCCCTGTCCCTCGTCCCCACCAGACGCGCCTGCGAAGGTGGTGGGACCGAGAGCAGGGCCTCTCCAGACGATCCTAGCACACTTGACGGTTCATAGGGGAGAATACGTTCGGACAGGTAAACCGGGCCGGAACCGTACAGGGTTTTGTAGGGCAACACCAGCACTTTGAATTGTGCTCAGAAGCTAATTGGCAGCCAGTGGAGCTGGCACAACAGGGGAGTTGTGCGCTCCCTGTACCTCGCTCCCGTTAGTAGTCTGGCTGCTGCGTGCTGGACTAATTGCAACTTCCGGGCAGTCTTCATAGGCAACCCCACGTAGAGAGCATTGCAGTAGTCTATACGGGTTTTAACTAGAGCATGGACCACCGTGGCCAAATCTGACTTCCCAAGATACAGGCACAGCTGGTGCACAAGCCTAAGCTGTGCAAAAGTTCCCCTGGCCACCGCCGAGACCTGGGATTCCAGGCTCAGCGATGAGTCCAGGATCACTCCCAGACTGTGAACCTGTGCATTATGCATCCACAGCAGCCAATTTTTGGCATGTGGACCCTCCACATTATAGAGAAATGAATAGGGGAGAACTAACCTCCTTGGCTCCATGTTGCCCACTAGTAGAGCAGATCACATGTGCAAGCTTGAAAAGTGCTAGAACTGTGCATGCACATCTGAGTAAGTTTATAACAGGAGATATGGGTGAGACCAGCCAAGGCTTCATGTATATTTTTAGAGCTAATTTATCCCAGTTCCTGCAAATGAAGGACCGTGCAATCGAGGCACCTGTTTGGCACTTTTTGACAACGTTGTCCCTTCCTTGCAGCCCAATCTATTTCCTGCCAATCATCCACTTACCTGGAAAACCGACAAGGCATAGTGTTATATTTCACCAGAAAATGAATCCGTGGATCGATTGCAGAAGCTTAGAAATGAACATTCTGCCTCCTTTCTTCCTTTCGACCCGTTCTCATTGAGGAAAGCGGGTAAGAATTTTGCACCTCCCTCAGATATGTGACATCTCAATTCCATGTGTCACTGGGGTGTTGGTTTGGTATGATTTGGCTCGTATGGTATTAATCCCTCAAGCACTCGCATTTAATAATTCAGCGGCATAGAGCTATGTGTCCTCCTCTGCGCATGCAAGAATTACCATGTTAACCACAATACAAAACCAGACGTGTGTGACAGTGAATATTGTATCACTAAGCCTGAGGCTATATTTTATGAAGACATTACTATGAAAGCCAGTACATGTGTTTGGCATTTTATCCTTTGTACAAGTCCATCTGACTACTCATCACATCTTTTTTTACAATGTATTTTTAACTGGTATCAAATCATAGAAAATTCGCATGCCAACTGGTTGACATTCCGCTAGGTTTCCCCAATTCCATCCTGTCCCAGATAATTTGGGCTATCTATCTTATTTATTTACTTACTTTATATTCTGCTCTTCTCACTCAGAAGGGGACTCAGAGTGGATTACAGGTACACATACTTAGCAGACAGTCCCTGCCGTTTCCACATAAACACATATAGACGAACAGAGGCAAACTCTGGCCACCAGGGGAGCTGATGTACTCCTAATCTCTCAGCGTCCCTTGTTGTTCTTTCCGCATTCCTCAGCATTCCTGGAGTTCTTCAATGGTCTCATAATTCAGTCAAAATTCAGTCCAGATCCAAATCAAGGCTTGTAGGGTCATAGTGCTAAAATGCAATGGGTGCCATATTGGAATGTGTCCAAGGTCCTTGCAGGTGTTAGTAAAACACCAGCTTTATATGGTCTGTGAGAGCAATAAAAAATATGGCCAGTTGCACCCATACCTTGGGAAGTTAGACTTGGCCATGGTAGACCACACTCTAGTTAGATTCCAACTAGACTACTGCAATGCACTCTATGTGGTGTTGCCCTTGAAGACTGTTTGGAAGCTCCAAATAGTCAAAAGGTATTGGTCACCAGAGCTGTAGCAACCCAGTTCTCCTTTGTCCCGGGGGGGCAGGGGGCCACCCCGGGGGTCCCGCTTGCATTAGGGCCAATTGCGGACAATGTAGATGCAGAAGAAGGGGATGATGAGGTAGCTGGGCCTTCATCTCCCACAGAGAGCTTAGAATGGGATCATGGCTGGCCTGATGGTTATGCGAGCTGGGAAGGTCAGTCTGACACTGAGGAGACTGACTCAGATAATCAGTATGAGAAACCAGGTGGTTTCGGATCACAAGAGAAAGTCCGGGAGCTAGTGAGGGATGAGCCCATGGAAGTTGGAAGGGAGTCAGGCTCTCACGAAGATAACGACCCAGGTGCTGGGAGGCAAGGACGGAGCTTTGATAGGCATCGGAGCATTGAGTCTAGCAGAAGGGAATGGCATCGAAGCCTAGAGCACCACAGGAGCAGTGAGCCCCGTAGCACAGATTGGCGCAGAAGCCTAGAGCGCTGTAGGTCTCACCAAGGGAATTAAGTATAGGATCCGTGGGAACGGATCCTCAGTTGCTCGGCCACTTCTGATTTGAAGGGAGTGAAGCGAGTGAAGATCCATGGAGCCAGGACTGGGGCTCGTGTGTTCCAAGAAGTTCCTTGGGCCTTGATTCCTTGAACTTTGCCTTGTTTGAATTGCCACGGACCAAGTCTGTTTTGATCCGCATTGCTTTTGCGGAACTTTGGTCAAGCTTTTGCCTTTGGATTTACCTAAGAACTCTTTACCATTTTTGATTGCATTTTGATACTTTTATGGACAATTACCCTTTTCACCTGTTTTTTATTATTCAATAAATAGTTAGCTGATTACCGTCTCTGTGTGTGTGATTAAGGGGCTGGGCCGAGTCCCTGCATCGTGACAAGAGCGGGGTAAGGGGAGCACATAACCAGGGGCGGTCCTACTGGTAGGCAAAGGACTCCGCTGCTAGGGGTGCCATCTGGATGATCTGGGTAAAGGGCGCATTCCCCCGCCCGCCAGACAGCGTCCGACCGATGTTCCACTTCCGGGCCTTGTGCAATGGAAAATATGGCTCTGTCTGTGCTTGCTGTCTTTGCCAGTCTGCAGAATGCAGTGTTCTTCCCAACAGGGTTCCAGGACTCGGTATTACCTAACTTCCGAGTAAGAGGGGAGGAAGAAGGTGTCTTTCCCCTCCTAATGAATGCTGCACATTACAAACACCCCCACCCCTTCTCACAGCGTCACGTGGCTAAAAATGTGTGTGCTGCTAAGGTAACGTCATGCCCTCCTGTCTGTCTCCCCGCGAGACCTGCCCGCCCCATCTCTCCTTCCTTCCGCCCGCGAGGCGGGGCACGCTCATTTCGAGCTTTAGCCCCGCCCCCTCCACAAGGCGGGGTTTCCCTGGCAACACGTGCCAGGCCTCTAGAGATTGGCAGCCGGGCGGCGCGGTGGCACTTTCAAGCCCGCCTTCTCTTGCTCTGCTCTGCGGAAACGGAGCGCCATGTCTCTGCGAAGGAGAAGCCGCTTCCCAGTGGTGACCGTCAGGAAGCCACCCAAGGCTGGGCGGAGGATGCCTGCGCCCAGGCTGGAGTGGGATGTAAGCACCGGGGCCTCATTCACTTAATGTTTTTTTTTGGGGGGGGGGGGAATAATGTTCGCTTACCATTTAAATTTACCTTAGACCACCCCTGCACACAACTCCCCTATTACACCAGCTCCACTGGCTGCCAGTCTGCTACCGAACACAATTTAAACTGCTGGCTTTAGCCTATAAAACCCTAAATGGTTTTGGCCCAGTTTACTTGGCTGAACATATCTCCCTCTATGAACCGTCTCAGAGGCTAAGATCAGCCAAGGAGGCCCCGCTCTTGGCCCTGCCTCATTCACAGATGTGACTGGTGGGAACGAGAGGCAGGGCCTTCTCAGTGGTGCCCCCCGGCTGTGGAACTCCCTCCCCAGTGAGGGCAGATCAGCCCCTTCTCTCCTGACCTTCAGGAAGAAACAATATGTGGTTTTGGGACTGAGCTTTTGACAAGTAATTGGAGCAGTGCAATAGACTTCTAGAGTTCGAAGACATCACCAAAGGGACATCCAGTCCAACCTCCTTTCTGTTCGAACGCATCACCCTCTATGAACCACCTTGGAGGTTAATATCTTCTGGGGAGGCCCTGCTCTCGGTCCCACCACAGGTGTGATTGGTGGGCATGAAAGACAGGGCCATTTCAGTGGTGGCCCCTAGGCTCTGGCAGTCTCTCACTGGTGGAACTCTCTGCCCAGAGTGTGGTCAATGCTCTTTCTTTGGAGGCTTTTAAACAGGCTGGATGGCCATCTGTCGGGGGTGCTTTAAATGCAATTTTCCTTTTTCTTTGCAGAATGGGGTTGGACTGGATGGCCCACCAGGTCTCTTCCAACTCTAGGATTCTATGATTTTTGGGATTTTTTTAAAGTTTAGAGAAAAACATTTTTAATAGAAAGCCGCAACATCTATCTTATTGGATGTCGACTGTCATAGAACTTTAATTTAGGGATTTCTTCCCAGCCCAGCACAGATTTACTTACTAGTATTGAAGTATCAGCCAGTCCTCTTGTTTGCAGATTCAACATTTTTTTGGAAATCTGGCTGCTTGCCGGAGGGACACATCTCTTCCTTCTTCTGATTGGGCTTTCTGATGCTGAGCAGAATTCAGGGAAATGTAGTTCAGGACAGGGCCTTTTGCATTCTCTGTCATAGGGCTCCTTGCCTTCCCAAACTACATTTCCCAGAATTCTGTGCTCTCCATTCTCTTTCCCAGCTCGCTCAGCTTGTACCATCCTGTTGCTGTCCTCTCCTTATGGGGAGAGGCAGCTTATCTCTTCTTAATTTAAAAAGGAATGGCAGCCTTTTTGGCTTTTGCCTCACTTGCGCTGAAAATGAAACTGATGTCCAAATGTTACAGAATTCAAACTGTTGTAATTGAGCCTTCGGTTACTACTAGTAGTAATATTGGGAAGATGCTGGTTCAATAGCATCAAGCAATAGTATGGAATGGGGTGAGGCTCTGGGTGATCAAGAGTCTGCAGCTGGGAGGAAAAGGGCTGCTAGTGATTCTAAATTGGAAGAGTTGGAACAGAGAAAAAGGATCCGGCAGATACTTAGAGTCCCTTCTGATTCAGAAACCTTCCAAGGTTTTCCTGGGGAAGAATAAATGTGGTCAGAGGAAAGTGATACGGATCTAGAATCAACATTGGTTCAGGAAGTAAGGGATGTGTGTAACGACGAGTCTAATTCTGATACATTCTTTGGCTTTGTCGGTGACTTAGACTGGCCTTCTGAGGGTTCAGAAACAGATTGGGACACTTTAAGCTTACAACAGCGTTGGCAAGATTGGAGGGGTGCACAGAGCACAACAGCTGTAGGAGATGCAGCAGCTGGTGCTCATGAACAAGGAGGGTCTTTAGACGACAGTGATGTTTAAGTGCTATATAAGAAATGGGTTTTTGGGGCTGCACTTGCGGTGGTCAAAGAGTTGATGTCTGGTTCTTGTCTCTGACATTCCTGTGTTCCTGATATCGAGTGCCTTGTTCCTGTTTCCAGATACTCGTGAGTTATGGGCTATTTCTCCACCTTGTTCTTGGGATGAGCTGCTGTGGCAGCTCTAGCTGATGTTTGGGAAAAGGTGAGGGTTTGGAATTCAATGACTGCTTTTCTGTTTAGTTACCTGCCATGTATTCCTGTGGTGGGGCTTGGTCTCCGCTGAGTCTCCGCGAGTTCCTGCTACAGAGTTTGGTATTGTATGAAATGGAGGGAGGCTGACACATACATATTCTTGGGGGGATTTGCTGCAGAATCTTCTCTATGAGCCCGGATTCTGCAGCAAATCCCCCCCAAGAATATGTATGTGTGTGCACCCAGGCAGCAAACGCTGTGCCCGGGGTTTTGGCTTTTCCCGGGCTCAGAGAAGAGCCGTTTGCAGTTTGAGGAGGGAGCACAGTCAGAATACTTTGGTTTGAATTTTACCTCTTCTTATACCCATTGTTATTACTGCTGTATTATTGCATGTGCATGGAATGTAGGTATATGACCAGTTGGATTACTTATAATATTAGGCACTTACAGTAGCATTCATTCTATTATACATTAGGTTGGTTTCTCACCCCAATACTCTTTGATGCTTTAGATCCTGGCAGGGCAGGAGGAGTGGACGGCTCTCCCTGCCCCTTCTGCCTGCCAGGATCTAAAGCCTTGAAGAGGCTTCATGAGGGGCCAACTTCAGCCCTCCAGGTGTTTTGGACTTCAACTCCCACCATTCCTCACAGCCTCAGGCCTCTTCCTTTTCCTCTCAGCCTGGGCAAACTTGGGCCCTCGCTCCCTCAGGATCGGGGTGAGAGAGAGGCAGCGAGGAGCGAGGGGGGGGGCCTCCTCCTCCTTTTTTTTGCTGCTTCCAAAAATAGAATACCCCCCTCCCTCCCTCCTTCCTATTTGGAGAGTCCCATCTAGAATTCAGTGTGATTTATTCAAGTTTTGGCCTACAACTCCCAGAAATCCCAGCCAATTTACCAGCTGTTAGGATTTCTGGGAGTTGTAGGCCAAAACTATCTGGAATGCGCATGCGCTGGCATACGAACTACTAACGAATTTCGTTAGTAATTAAGTTACATTTTAGAAATTTTTGGAAATTTTTTTGTAAGTCTTTCTTTTACTAATCAAAAAAAAAAACCCCTCCCCATTTGATTTTAGAATCGCCATTTTTGGGTTCGAAACCATGCCTAGTTCATATATACAAAACTTATGAATTAGATACAACTTACTAATTCATAACTAAATTTTGCAGAAAGAGAGAGAGAGAGAGAGAGAGAGAGAGAGAGAGAGAGAGAGATCCATGCCAAGGCTGAACACATAACTATGGTAGAATTTGTCCTAGTTTGTGGGGCTGCTTTTTTATGAAACAGCCAATAGTTCACTGTCTCCAAAGAGAGTGGAAAGGCATAATTAAACAATGTTTTGGGCATTGGGCTGAATCTGGGGTTGGTCAGTACTGGGTGTACAGTATCTGCACTGTAGAATTAATGCGGTTTGACATCTGTTTAACTACCACGAATAGAATTATGGAAGTTAATGTTTGGTGAGGCACCAGCACTCCTTGGCAGGAGATGTTAAAGAGCCTGTAGCCCAGAGGCATGGCACTTAAAGTGGTGTCAAACTGCATCAGTTCCACAATGTAGATGACCCAAATAGGTAAGGAGTGTCAAATAGATCCAAGCAGCATGACCGATGATGAGAAGTAATGTGAAACAGAGGTCAATCCATTTATTATTATTATTATTATTATTATTATTATTAAATCAAACTTCTATCACCGCCACTCCCCGAGGGCTCGGAGCGGTTCACAAGTCTGGTCCACAAAACAATGGTCAACAAACAGACAATACAACATCAAGAGAGGAAGGAAAGAGGGGGAGAGAAAGGGGGGGAAGAGGGAAGGAAGGGGTAGAGCTCAGGCTGTGGCAGGGGGTGCTCAGGTAGAACTGGCAGACGCCACCTTGCCATCAAAAGACGGAAGCGTGGGAGGTCTCAGGGAGATCTCTCGTAGCAGGCCATAGGAGAGACAGGTGGTCTGGCTTCCTTTGTCCAAAGGTCTGACGGAGGAGTCAGATCCGCAAAGGGAGTGTTTATCTCCAGCCTCGAATGTGACTGGTGGAGCTCAAGCCGCCTCAAACTTGAGCTCCAAAAGGTTCTGGAGCGAAACGATCTCCTGAACCTGGGCTCAAGTGAGGGGGGCCTCCTCTCTCGTAAGTAGTTCGCAGAGGATGCAATAGGTCCAAGGGGACGGCAGCCTCGGCAGGGGAGCGATCCATGTTGTTGGTCCCTGATAAAGCCAAGGTTGGCTAAGAACCTAGAAAAGCCAATTTTTGCACTACACTTCCCTAAACCAATGAACCAAGATATGTAGTTCAAAAAAGGACTAGATTTTGCACTTTCCTTGGCTCTAGGGCAGGGGTGGGCAATTATTTTTTCCAAGGGGCCACACGAGAGTCAAAAAATATTATGGAGGGCTGCACCTAAAGGCTGAACTACATTCTAATCTATTTATTTATTTACTATATTTACTATATATTAAACATCATTAATATTAACATATTAATATATCAAGAAATATTCATATATTATTAGTATTAATATCATAATTATTATATTATAGTATATATAGACATTATAATATATTGAAATTATAATATAATATCGCATTATATTATTTATTATATTATTATTATAAAATTATTATAAAATAATATTAAAAACCACTAAAATAAAATGAAATAACAGTGGGGGAGCTCCCACTGTTAGCCCCAGCTTCTGCCAACCCAGCAGTTCAAATACATGCAAATGTGAGGTCCTGCTTCTACAAGAAAGGAACATATACCACAGTGCATTCACATTAATAGACCCTGAGGAGGGACAGGCAAGATTTATTATTATTATTATTATTATTATTATTATTATTTCCAGACTTTTCCTATTGGCAACGCTCTTTTCCAAGTGGGTCATTCAGAACCCAGTAATTCAGTTTTACTAGGAAACCAGAGGTTGAGCCAAGCTCTTCTGGGAATTAGAGCAATGGATTCAAGCGCTGAGATGCTGAACTTCCTCACTGAAAGGTTGCCAGTTCAAATCTGGGGAGTGGGGGGGGCTCCCACTATTAGCCCCAGCTTCTGCCAACCATACAAATACATCGTAAACCACACACAGAGACCCCGACCCGCCTTTACCTCTTCCTTTTCTTTCCTCCTCTTTCTCGCCCGCGGCTTCCTTGCCGAGGAGAGGGAGGCGGGGACGGCTGCGGGGCGGCATGGTGCTGTGTGTCCGGGGGGGGGGGGGGAGCGAAGTGCCTTTTGTACCTCGTTGCGGCTCCAGGGAGCTTCCGCAGGAGGCTCCGTTGCCCGGAGGGTCTCTGCGCGATGCTACCTGTGACCTCATCGCGCAGAGACCCTTGGGGAGGCTCCCTTGGAGCCAGGCATGTAGCCAGGGGGGGGCTTAGGGGGCTTCCCCCCCCCCCCGTAATTCTCAGGGTAGTCTGTGAGACGGCCTTCCTGGTACATTATTTAAACTGTTATGTTTATTCATATCATGATCTGATCACCATGCTCATTATATCCCACATTCATGGGGTTATTGGGATAACAATACAAAAGGTTTGGTAGGGTAGTCCCTCTCTTACTCAGACTCAGCCCCTCTTGAGTCAAACTCAGCCCTCCCCGAATCAAAATCCTGGCTACGGCCCTGCCTGAGCCACAACGAGGAACAGAAGGCCCTTTGCTCCCCCAGACACAAAGCACCACGCCGCCCCGCAGCTGCCCCGCCTCCCTCTCCTCGGCAAGGAAGCCGCACCACTCCCGCCTCTCTCTCTCTTCGGCAAGGAAGCCGCACTGCCCTCGCCTCCCTCTCTTCGGCAAGGAAGCCGTGGTCCGGATGGCATCACCCGGAGGGCTGGATGTGGTCCGCGGGCCGTAGGTTACCCACCCCTGCTCTAGGGCTATGCCACATTATTTGATTTCCCCCCTGCACAGTCCGTCTGCACCTGTGAAATTTCCATCTGCATTCTTGCCGAAATCGTAGTTGAATGGCACCTCCCCCTCCCCCCCACACACACAACAAAGACCTTATTTCAATAATATACTGTACTGTCAGCATTTAAGGTGTGGAATAACCTGCTGGAACCTCCAAAATATATGTGCATACTGTACACATTGGAATGGAACGAGCATTTTGGAGAGAGAGGAGGAGGGGATACCTTGGTAGTTGTTTTCTCGGTGACCTTGTAAGGCCTTGCATTATTAAAGTGTCTCTCAAGGAGCACAACCTACATTTTGATCGCTGAGATTCTGACATGGCAGAAAACGAGAAGCAACATGAAATTTATTCATGCAACTGTTAGAAGCTGCCTATTTTGTGTCTTTGGGAGGAAATGGACTTTCCCGACTTCCCGCCCCATGCATATGGATCTTAAAATGCTTTCTTGGCCAAGCAGAAACAAAGCAGAGGAGTCTGTGTGTATGCGTATATGTATGTTACACAGTGCTGTGGATTCAGAATGGAAATAGATGGTTGGCAGAAGGCTTGTAGCATGCTCACAGATCCTTAAATAATTGAAATATAGCATCTGTCCTCCTGAGGTTCAGAAAGCAATCTAAGCAACAACAAAAAAGAGAAGAGAATACCTGGTTTCAAAATAAAGGTCAGGACTAAAGGCCAGACGTCTGCAACTTTGTTGCTGCCACAAAAGTGATTCTTGTATGATGGTGGCTTATAAATAAATTGAGCCTGGCTGTTGATCCACTTGGCCGCGTGCTATTTGCGCTTGCCGGCAGCAACTCCCCATTTATTTCAAGCTGAAGATCTTCCCTAGCAGTGTTCTCCAAGAAGTGTCAAACTGGCAGGGGATGGATGCAGAACAGTTTGTGGAAATTGCTATGGAAGACCATCTAATTGTTTATTATTATTATTATTATTATTATTATTATTATTATTATGTCTCTCCGTTAGCACCCTCTTGTTGTGGGGGAGAGGCTTGCGTACCCTACTGAAGTTGTGAGCTATGCTGGCGGTGGCATAATAGCCACCGTTAGGGCCTCCCATGCCAGACAGGTCACAACCGAAGGGTCTGACAAAGAGCGTCAAAGGGCAGGATGGGCTCTCTAGCCTTTTGGCAACCATCCGAAGAGAAGGAAAACTAATTTCAAACCCGGGCAGATGGTGCTCGTCTAACCCTGTAAGGTCAACCATCTAAGACAGGGGTGGGCAATTATTTTTTCCAAGGGGCCACTCGAGAGCCAAAAAATATTATGGAGGGCCGCATCTAAAGGCTGAACTACATTCTAATATACATTATTTATTTATTTATTTACTATATTTACTATATATTACACATCATATTAACATATTAATATATCAAGAAATATTCATATATTATTAGTATTAATATCATAATTATTATATTATAGTATATATATAGACATAATATATTGAAATTATAATATAATATAACATTATATTATATTATTTATTATATTATTATTATAAAATTATTATTATAAAATAATAATTAAAACCACTAAAATAAAATGAAATGAAATTCAAGAAGACAAGGTGCGAACCAAGATAGAGGCTGACATCCTCAAGAGAGGAAGGATCCCAAGATGGAATGGCCCAATGGACCCAGCCCAGAGGATAACAAAGCAGACCCGTCCGCCACCGCAGCAGAGCAGCAGATGATCGGAGGCTGCAGGCCTCCGCCCGCTCTTGCCCCCAGCCGTTCCCCAGCTGATCGTCCTGCCACAGAGTGCCTGCCATCCCGGCTTTGGAGTGCCTGCCATCCCGGGAGGCGATCCGGACCTGCAGCGGGAGCAGTCGGTGAGGTGATCGTCCTGGCGAACCGGAAGACAAAGCCGCCGCTCCTCCGATTGTTCTCCGGAGCGGCGGGCTGTCTGCCGATGCAGGCCCCACAGCCTGGGATGGCGGCAGCGGCACCCCTTCCTCTTGGCCCCGCCCCCGACGCCCTTCTCCCCAGGCTGGACAGAATCGGCTGCCGGGCCACATCCGGTCCGCGGGCCGTAGGTTGCCCAGGTCTGATCTAAGAAAAGGAAACTCAAACCAAACCTATGATCTGAGGACTTCTTGCTAGGCCCGGCAGACAAACCCTTGGTTTAAAGGGTGAGGCCAGTTCTGTGCACGTTGTGCTCCACCAGAAAAATACATTGCACAGGCTTGAAGGACACATCCAACCTCCGAATCATCAACGCGCTTGTAGAAAGTGTGGGATGAGTCCTTCCTGAATCTTCGTTCGCGAAGAAAAGCCAAGAAGGAGAAAAAAAGCCAAGATTATTATTATTATTTTATTGACACAAAAACACAGTATGTCACAGCAAGCAAGATCTATATGCTGGATTTCGTATCACAGAATTACAAGTTGAACACTTCCCAAGTGTCTAGGACTGTGTGATGTATTTTCGAATGATGCGCACAGATCCAAGTCAAGTGGCCTTTTGCAGTTGACAGATTGTGATTTTGTCAATGTTTATTGTTTCCAAATGCTGGCTGAGATCTCTTGGCATGGCTATTATTATTATTATTATTGGATACACAACAAGATTAGTGCCCTGTAAACAAGATCCCTATGCTGGCTTTTGTCTTTGATCACACGCCACACCCTTCCCAAATGTCTAGGACTGAGAACTCTATTGGCAAAGTCCCAGAGTAGTTTCAGAGTAGTTTTAGTTTCAATTAGAACAAAATGCATCTTCCTAGGACACAAACAACCCTCCAGAACAATGTATTCTTTTCTCAAATGTCCATGGGACAGATTCTGCAATTTTGTAATGTCTATCTTTTCTTTTGTTGCTAGATGTTTTATTTATTATTTATTTTATTTACATCATTTATATTCTGCCCTTCTCACCCCACAGGGGACTCAGGGTAGATCACAATGCACATATACAGGCAAAAACTCAATGGCAATCAGACCAATCAGATGCGTTATGCAAATAATCCCACAGTGGCAACCAATCGAAAAGCTGCCACATATTCCTCCCTCCGCACCTTCGCAAACACTGACTTTTATTACATACATAGATAATATGATATAATGTTATATTATATTATAATGTTAATATATTATAATATAATAAGTATAATGTAATGTAGTGTAAGATAGTTATGATATAATATATTATAATATGAGTGTGGTATCATATATTGTATATACATACAGTAGATGCAATATAATACTAATGATATTGTGATAGATAAGACACTCAGAGGCAATTTAACATTCCAGCTTATGGCCGCTAGGGGGAGCTGTCGCATTTCTTCATTCTTTTTCATACTTCCTGGAGATTTTATGGCCTCGTAAATCAGTTAAATTAGCCTCCCCACAAAGTGGTACCTAAATCTCCTACTTGACAGATGCAATTGTCTTTCGGGTGTTGCACCTCAGAACGCTGGCAGTCCCCCCTAGATCACACACACCAGGCAAATACAATGAATATAATTTTATTTAGAATAAGGAATGAAGAATAGTCCAAAGAGGGAAAATGAAGCAATCAAAACAACTGTAAAATAGTCCAAAAAGTTCTTGAATTGTAAATCCAAATGGCTTGAAACTAAGAGACTCCAAGAGTAGAAAAGACAAGGCAAACTGCCCTTGCAGTTTAAACGTGGAACTTGAAACCAGCCGCTCCTACGGCCTCCGTGAACAGGGAAACTTGTCTAGAGTCCTTCTGTACCAAACGTAGCTTTGGGTCTACCTAGAACAGCCCGGGCACAAACTAATAAAGAAAACTAATTCTTGTGCGTCCAACGCACCCCCCTTTTCACACCCCAATCTCTCCTGGAAGAACGGATACTGGCCCTCCTATCAAATTCCTTCCCATTAGCGGGCCCAGGTGCAGAGCTCTGATCTTGGGAAACTGAATCCTCCCTTACATCCCAGTCATCATTCTGCTCATCTGGCAAGGGAGTAAAGAATCTTTCATGGGAATCAAGGTCACTAACTCTCTCATTGTCCAGTTCAGAACTGACTTCCATGGAGTCATCAAAATTCTCTTCTGTAGTGTCATATCCCTGCAGCCAGCCATCGTCCCATTCTAAGTCTTCTTCTGTAGACCCGTATCTGTCTGGCCACCCATCTTCCCCTTGATCCGGGTCAGCTGGGACCCCCGGGGGCTGTCTCTGACCACTAGGCAGGAACACCATGCTAGGCTGGGATATTTATTTATTTATTTATTTATTTATTTGTTCCATCTTGTATTCCGCTCCTCCCTGCAGGCTCGGGGCGGATAACATCGTAAAAACTCGGCAGACATGTCGCATCCATGTCACCGTACAATAAAATACAACATAAAATACAGTGTAGGTCCCGAGATAAAATTATGTACAAGCTGAAGCATTCCCTGAGCCAGGGTGCTTATTAAGAAGATGAGTACGCTCGGCTTGCTAGCCTAGCCGAAGGCCAGTTTGAACAGGGCGGTCTTACAAGCCCTGCGAAACGGGATAAGCTCCGTGGCGGCTCGGACACCATCCGGGAGAGAGTTCCAGAGTACCGGAGCCGCCACAGAGAAAGCCCTTTGCCTGGTAGCAGACAGGTGACAGGTGCGGACCGATGGAATCAGGAGCAGGTTCAACTCCTCCGAACGCAGTGATCTCGGGGGAATGTATGGGGCAAGGCGGTCCCTCAGGTACGCAGGCCCTAGGCCGTGTAGAGCCTTAAAGGTTAACACCAACACCTTGAAAACAATTCGGTACTCAATAGGCAGCCAGTGCAGTTGCTGAAGGATGGGCGTGATGTGCTCCCTTACCGACGTTCCCGTCAGCAAGCGAGCAGCGGCATTCTGCACTAGCTTGAGTTTCCGAACTGTCGCCAAGGGAAGGCCAACGTAGAGGGCGTTACAGTAGTCTAATCTTGAGATGACCGTCGCTTGGATCACCGTGGCCAGGTCGTCCCTGGAAAGGTAGGGTGCCAGTCGTCTAGCCTGTCGTAGGTGAAAAAATGACGCCCTGCTGCCCGCGGAGACCTGAGTCTCCATGGTCAGCAGGGGTCCAGCTGAACACCTAGGCTCTTAACAACAGGCGACAGGCTAAGCCTGGCAACCGGCACTCATCCCGCCCAGGCCGACCAGGCCACAAGATCTCCGTCTTCGACGGGTTCACCTTCAGCCGGCTGGCCCGCAGCCAACCAGTCACGGCCTCCAGGCACTGATGTAAACAATCGGGTACGGTGTCCGGCCTGCCGTCCATTCTCAGCAGAAGCTGGGTGTCATCAGCGTACTGATAACACTCCAGACCAAAGTCGCGGGCCAGCTGGGCCAGGGGGCGCATATACACGTTGAATAATAAGGGGAGAGAATGGCCCCGGGGAACCCCACAGTCAAGTGGGGATCTCCCGAGACCTCCCCCCCTCCACCCGTTGTCCCCGGTCCCGGAGGAAGGAGGTCACCCATTTAAGGGCGATCCCCCCAACCCCGGAACTGGCTAAACGGTGGGTTAACAATGTGTGATCTACAGTATCGAAGGCTGCCGTCAGATCTAACAAGACGAGCAGTGCCGATCCACACTGGTCCAGCTGGCGGCGAAGTTGGTCTGTAATGGCGACAAGCACGGTCTCCGTCCCGTGCCCAATACGGAAGCCAGACTGGAAGGGATCAAGTCCAGCTGTGTCTTCCAAGAACTGCTGCAGCTGATCCGCTGACCACATCAGGTTGCAAAGGTTGACAACAAACTATACAAATGGTCAAGCACTCACCCCGACCCGGACAGGCCTTGAACTCATGACCTTCTGGCCAGTAGAGATCTTATGCAGCTGACACCCAGCCAGCTGCGCCACATTCCTGGTGCCACATTTTATCTAAGGGACGTTTAAAAAAGGAATACCCAGGTAGGTGTAGGAGTTTTAAAAAGTGATGGTTAGAGGAGGAAAGGAGGCTGGATTCTCAGGGACACACAAATGGGAAAACCATATTGATCACAGAGGAGGAGGCTGAAGTGGAAGTATTTTTATATTGTGCAGTGAACGGCTGTGACGCTTAACTTGTAAAGTCAATGCGGCTGTGAAAAGCTAGGGATTTCTGAACATGAGCCTGCAGTTTACACTAATCCCTGCTCTTTGAAGGCAGCAACATCCCCTTTGATTCCATGTGATAGACCTTTTTTAAAAACTGTATATATGTCCTTCCACCCGCCTCCAATTCTGCCTCAACAGACTTTTTGTGTAATTACCTTTGAAGCTATTATTTTTGCTCGAGGAGGGAGAGGAGCTTTCTCTGTCTTGTGCAAATGCTGTCAAGTGGCACAGATGTGGTTTAGCCTGTAACAAATCACAAAAGAGCTTGGAAATGTTACTCTTTTTGGACTAAACTTTCCAAAAGTCAGTATTGTCAGACGTATTCAGAGCCGATTGGAGCTCTGTGATAATCTGGGAAGTCCTCTCTGTGGGAGAGAGGAGAAAGGGGGTGCATCTACACTGTAGAACAGGGGTGCCCACACTTTTTCAGCATGCGAGCTACTTATAATAAAACCAAGTCAGAAAGATCTACCTTCCGCACGCGCACCTCCCGCACTGTGCACCGTCCACGTTTGCTTCTGGATGAGAGAAGCAGGGTGGAGCGGGGGGGGGGGGGCTTGGCACGGCCTGGCTCCACCCCCCTCTGGCTTCAGGTCTAGCAGCAGCTGCTCCAGCCTTGAGGAGAGCAGGGCCAAGCCAGTGGTGGCATAGCTAGCACAAGGCTGGCTTGGCCCTGCCCTCCTCAAGGCTGGAGCAGCTGCTGGGAGTGCCGAAGCCGGGGAGGGGGTGGGGCTTGGCGTGGCCTGGCTCCGCCCCCCTCTGAGAAGCACCCCATCCGGCTGCGATCGACCTCCTTTGGTTCCACGATCGACTGGTCGATCGCGATTGACTTTCTGGGCAGCCCTGCTGTAGAATGAATGCAGTTTGATCTCACTATAGCTGCCATGGCTCAATGTTATGGATCCATGGGAGTTGTAGTTTGGTGAGGCATAGAGATGTGGAGGCCTAGGGTAAAAAAATGGAAAAATGGGGGGGGCACCTTTTCCCCCTCTTTTTTTCCTCTTTTTTTTCCAAAGCCATTTTATTCTGGAAAAACTGGGGGGGAAGGTTTGTAGAAACAAAAAGTCTCTGGAATCTTTCATTAAGGTTTTCATATAGGTTTGAATACAATGTCATAGATATATTATTTATCCTTGGAAAAGCACATGTTCTGCACACTTTTCAATTTGTCTGGAGGAAAAATGGCTTTGAAAAAAACACCGGGAATGTGGCGCAGCTAGCTAAGCGTCAGCTGCATAAGATCTCTCTGACCAGTAGGTCATGGGTTCGAGGCCTGCCCGGGTCGAGGTGGGTGCTCGACCTTTAAGTGTAGCCTGCTGTCAACCTTTGCAGCCCGAAAGACAGTTGCATCTGTCAAGTAGGAGATAAAGGTTCCACATTAAGTGGGGAGGCAAATTTTGACTGAATTATGAGGCCATTAAAAAACTCCAGGAACGCTGAGGAATGCGGAAGGAACAACGAGAGACGCTGGAACGCTGAGAGATGAGGAGTCCGTCAGCTCCCCCTGGTGGCCAGAGTTTGCCTCTGTTAGTCTATATGTGTGTTATGTGGAAACGGCAGGGATTGTCTGCTAAGTATGTGTACCTGTAATCCGCTCTGAGTCCCCTTCAGGGCGAGAAGAGTGGAATATAAATAAAGTAAATAAATAAATAAATAAACTTTTCTCTTGGTCGTGGGAGTCCTGTGTGCCAAGTTCAGTTTAATTCTATCATTCCATAATTGGTGGAGATCAGAATGCTCTTTAATTGTAGGTAGACTATAAATCCCAGCAACTTCAACTCCCATATGACAAAATCAACCCCCCCTCCCCTAACCCCACCAGTATTCAAATATGGGCATATCGGGTATTTGTGCCAAATTTGATCCAGTGAATGAATATATATCATGTATATCAGATATTTACATTACAATTCATAACAGGAGCAAAATTGCAGTTATGAAGTAGCAAGGAAAATAATGTTATGGTTGGGGGTCACCACAACATGAGGAACTGCATTAAGGTGTTGCGGCATTAGGAAGGTTGAGAAACACTGCCATAGAGCTTCATGATGGCAGGGACCATGCACATCCTGATGGGGTTTTCAAATGAGGCTGTTAGTAGTAAGTCTTATTGTGTTTTGTAATTGGACTGAATTGCAATTAATTTTTGATGATGATGATTTTTTTTAAAAAAAAGTAATCGTTATTGCATATTGCAGGCATATTAGGCTTTCAGTTATCATAACCATTCAATTTCAAAAATAAGGCCATGGAAACTGAAAAGGGATCGTGAATGCGGCATATTTCTGCGTTCCTCCTTTTAGCTCTGAGCACCAGGTTTATTTCAAAAGACACGCTGAATGAAACAGACAGTAAGAAAATAGGTCACTCTGTGATTTGACCTCTTGGTTGTTACTATAAGCCAACAAATCATATTTAATCTTGACTTCACATCTTTGCACGTGCAACTTCAGATTGGGCAATATGTCATCCTCGAAATAAAATTCAGATGTGTGGCTGCCCTCCCTGAGGGGCATTCAGCCCCGTTGCTCCAGATGATGGAGGGCCCATTTAAGGGAGAATGCTCTTTTGCTAGGGCCTGGATCAATAAATTAAACAAATTAATTAAGTCAGGCGATCAGGATGAAGAACTGCCACATTGGGAAAAAAATATCAGAGTTATCCATTTATTAGAAAGGGGAAAAACCCCTTTGCAGGAATGGAGCTGTGGGGTTTTTTTTATTGCATAATCGTATAATGAATACAAATGAGGAGACACGCGAAATGTCTAAGCAATGCAAAACGGCGTCCATCATCTGATCCCCAAACAATATAACCGGTGGGCAGAATTAATAACCCGATTCGGTGAATTGTTGGGGTGATGGTAAGACTGCAAATTCAGTTGCAATGGCCCACTCAATATCTGAATAAGTATTCTCCCTTAACATGAATTACATTCCTATTTTACATACCAAAAACAAAAATACAACTCCTGTATCCATTGCTGAACTTGGAAGCAGCAAACCCTTTGGAAATAAATGACCCTATTGAAATCAATGCTGGATATTTATTTTTTTATTTATTTACTATATTTATATTCCATCTTTCTCTACCCTCCATCAGTTCGTTCCTGTCACCTCTCAGTGACAAGACAACGAGTCTTCTCCGTGGTAGCACCGATGATATGGAAGGCGGGTTACAGATAGGCAATAAATCAGTGTCTTAACAACAATATATAATTAAAATACATTAAGATTAAAATTATAATCAAAATAAGTACATTTAAACAGTGTTTCCCAACCTTTTTTGAGCTGCGGGCACACTTTTAGCATTAAAAAAATCCAGGGGCACACCACCAACCAAAATGACACAAAATGACACTCTAACACAGTAAAGAACGGCTGGGGGATGGTGGCCTGCGGGGAGCAGCTGCTGGGAGTGCCAAAGATGGGGAGGGGGCGGAGCCATGCCATGCCCCGCCCCCTTCCCCAGCTTCAGCTCTCCCACAGCTTCGCCAGCCTTGAGGGGGCAGTGCCAGCCAGTGGTGGCAGAGCCAGCACAATGCTGGCTTGGCACTGTCTCCTCAAGGCTGGAGAAGCTGTGGGAGAGCTGAAGCTGGGGGGAGGGAGCAGAGCCAGGCCATGCCCCACCCCCTCCCCACAGCTTCAGCTCTGCCACAGCTTCTTCAGCCTTGAGGGGGTAGTGGCCCCCGTCCCCGGCGCCTCTCTCCACCATGACTCCTGCCCTTCGCTAGCTGAAGCCTCACGGAGGAGCATGAGCGGTGGACGGGCTTCAGTGGGCGGGACTCCGTGCGGCTTCAGCAAGCGAGGGGCGAGAGTCATGGCGAGAGTCATGACAGATTGGAGGCTGGCTGGGGAAACGGCCCCTTCTTCTTTTTCTTTACCGCCACCCGGCCCTTCCTCCTCCTCCCCCAAGCAGCAGGAGTTTGGCAGGAGGAGGGGGGAAGGAAGGGGGGAAGGAAGGGGGGCAGAGAGCTTTTCTCATGGCACAGCAGGAGGTCCGTCATGGCACGTGCTGCGTCACAGCGGTTGGAAAACACTGGCCTAGAAGATTCGTAGAGAAGAATCGTATCTACAAATTTGGTATTTCTCCAAGACAACTGTATAATAACTTCCAGCACAAGCATGCTACTATACATGAGGCTTGTTCATTCAGAGTAAACCTTGGCCCATTTCATGTCCTGGCTTTTGGTGGAGATCCCGATCAAGTTTTTAGGAGCCTCCTGAAATCAGGAGGGCAGAAATCTGTTTTTGCTGTAGGGTGCAAAAAAAGATGCATTTTCTATCAGCCCTTTTTTTGGGGGGGGCCCTTCTCAGGCTCTCCTTCCCATCATTTTAGGAAGCAAAGCTGTTTTACTCTAGAGCAGGGCTGTCCAACTGGCGGCCCGGGGTCCGTACACAGCCCCCCAGCCTGTTGGACACGGCCCCCGCTATGCCCCCCGGCCGCCATTTTAATTTTTTTTTAAAAAAATGGCGGCTGGGGGGGGAGGGGGAGGCGGGGCAGGGAGGAGGAAGTGAGCTGGCTCCTCCTCCTTCGCCCTTCCTCCTTCCCCTCCCTGCACCGCGGCTCGCGATTGGAGCCGCGGCACATCCGCGGGGGAGGAGGAGGGGCGAAGGAGGAGGAGCCAGCTGGCTGCCTTCTTCCTCCTTCGCCCCTCCTTCTTCCCCTCCCTGCGCCGGCGCTCGGGATCAGGGCAAGGGCGCGGGCGGGGAAAGATGAGGGACGAAGGAGAAGGCCGTCAGCTGACAGCCTTCTCCTTCGTCCTCTTTCCCCCGCGCACGCCGGCGCCGAGATCCGGGCAAAGGCGTGGGCGGGGAAAGAGGAGGAGGAGGAGGGAGAGTTCTCCCTCCTCCTCCTCCTCCTCCTCTTCCCGGGCGCCGCTGCTGTTCCGTGCGCCGCGGGCCAGGAAAGAGGAGGAGGAGAGTTCTCCCCTCCTCCTCCTCCTCTTCCACCGGCGCTGCGCAGGGGAAAGCAGCGACGCCCGGAAAGAGGAGGAGGAGGAGGAGGAAGGAGAACTCTCCCTCCTCCCTCCTCCTCTTTTCCCCCTGCTTCGCGCCCTTGCCGGAGATCCTGGTGCGGCGCGGGAAAGAGGGACAAAGGAGAAGGCAGTCAGCTGATTGCCTTCTCCTTCTTCCCTCTTTCCTCGCCGCGCGCCCAGGATCCGGGGCAAGGGCGGGCGGGGGGGAAGAGGAGGAGGAGGGAGAGTTCTCCCTCCTCCTCCTCCCGGGCGTCGCTGCTTTCCCAAGCGCACGGGACACCGGCTGCGCCAGGAAGGGCGGGAGGGTGCGAGGAGATGGGCCTCCTCCTCCTTCCCGGCGCCGCTGGTGTCCCATGCGCCGCGGCGCCGGAGAAAGAGGTGGAGGAGGGAGAATGACAGTTTAAGAGGGGGCGGGGCTGGGGGCGGGCCGGGGGCTGGGGCGGGGCCGAACAGCCCCCCAGGTCATCAGTGACCTCAAGTCCGGCCCTTGGCCGGTTAGAAGTTGGACAGCACTGCTCTAGAGGAGAGGTGCTCGACTACTTTAAAGAGGCTTCTTACCCGTTCCTACTCTAGAAGAGAGGTGTTCGGCTGCAGGCAGGCACACACTCTTTCAGGGCCAGCATGCCACACACACCTTCTCTCTTTCCAAGGCAAGGGGCAAGCTCTGACTTTCTTACTCTAGAGGAGGTGCTCAGCTGCAGACAGGAACACATGCTTTCTGGGCCTGCACACCACACACTCTCTTTCCAAGGCAAGGAGGCAAGTCTGACTTTCTCACTCTAGAGGAGGTGCTTGGCTGCAGACAGGCATCCCAGTAGGCCTGCACACCACATATGCACTTTCTCTTTTCAAGGCAAGGAAGCATGGAGTGCTACATGCCCACAAAAGCAGAGGGGGAGCCAATGATAGTCTCCCGCTTGCTTTCATGTCCAGCTGATTTTCGTACCGGCAAGGGGCTTCCCATTACATGCTCCTGAAGGTAACAAAAGTAACTAAAGAACAGATGTAATGAAGGTAAGCAGATCTTTGCACAACTCTACTATATACTCTCCTGGAGGACTTAGAAGATACCTATAGAGGGCATATATCATTTCCCCTTTATTGTTTAACATCTGCATGCGTCCGCTCGCCTGACTAGTTCACGATTTTGGTCTGGAGTGCCATCAGTATGCTGACGACACCCAGCTGGTGCTGAGAATGGATGGCAGGCTGGACACCATACCCGATTGTTTCCATCAATGCCTTGAAGCCGTGACTGGATGGCTGCGCACCAGCCGGTTGAAGGTGAATCCATTGAAGACGGAGATCCTATGGCTGGGTCGTCCTGGTATGGGTGAGTGCCGTTTGCCTACCCTGGATGGCGAGCAGTTAAGCCTGTCTTTGGTAAAAAGCCTGGGAGTTCAATTAGACCCACTGCTATCGATGAAGGCTCAGATCTCCACGGTTAGCAGGACAGCACTTTTCCATCTTCGACAGGCTAGGCGACTGGCTCCTTACCTATCCATGAATGACCTTGCTACGGTGATCCAGGCAATGGTCATCTCAAGGTTAGACTACTGTAACGCCCTCTACATTGGCCTTCCCTTGTCGACAACCCGGAAACTCAAGCTGGTGCAAAATGCTGCCGCTCCATTGCTGGTGGGAGCACCTGCGAGAGAGCACATCACACCAATCCTACAGCAATTGCACTGGCTGCCAATAGAGTACCGGATTGTTTTCAAAGTTCTGGTTTTGACCTTTAAGGCCTTGTATGGTCTAGGGCCAGTGTACCTGAGGGACCGCCTCACCCCATATGTTCCCCCGAGATCTCTGCGCTCAGAAGAACATAACCTTCTGATAATTCCATCAGTTTGTTCCTGTCACCTCTCAGTGACAAGACAATGAGTCTTCTCCGTGGTAGCACCGATGATATGGAACGCGTTACCAGACAACGTTCGGGCTATCATGGAGTTAGCCCCTTCCGGAGGGCCTGCAAGACGACCCTTTTTAAGCAGGCCTTCAATCTAAGTTCCCCCGAACAACTCTGACCATGCCCTTGTGTTTTACATAACAAAGTGTTTTATTTGTATTTTTATCTGTTGTTTTATGTAAACCACCCCGAGCCTGCAGGGAGGAGCGGTATATAAAAATGAACAATAAATAAATATAAATTGTCAAGTGCAACTACTGATCCTGCTGGTACAAAGGATCATACTGTAGTCATACATAGGGAATCTGTTGTGCGGGAATAGCTAAATACCTCAGGCTGGGAGAAATAATTTTATATTTTTATTTATTTATTTGAGTCCGCTTGATCTATAACTTTCCTTGGATACGAAGAGGCTCACAAGAAGGTTAACATTTGTCAAAAATGGATGAAAACAGCAAGATTCTATTACAAGACAACTGAATTATGATACTAAAACAGAACTGGTTTGAAAGTAATCAAAAGCAGTAAAAATGCAGTTCTCACACATTAAAATGCCTCCTCCCCTGCATCCGGTCAATTGTTTGAATAGAAAGGACCTTCTTTGCCTCTGGATGGAAGGGCAGTCGGAGAGTGCCGGCCTAGATGGATGTTCCACAGTCTGTTGCAAAGGTAACTCTCCCCAAAAGCCAAGATTGCTTTGGCAGAATGGGCTTATTCTAATGCATGGAGAAAGCATACCTGTGTGTACACCACCAGGGTTCAGCCTCCCAAAAGGAACCTTGTCAAGCTCTTCTGACACACAATGTATAAATAGTGTACTAATTAGCATATTAATTATATTTGCCTATCAGTGTTAACAGTATCCCTGAACTAAGATGGTGTTTATTGTCTCTGTTTCAAAACAGTGAACTCAAGCTTGGAAACTAAGCAAATGGAAGATGGACAGATTTGCCCATCCCTTGTAAACAGAGGCATATTTATTGAGAGCGCATTCATTGACTCCGTGGGATGTTCACATCTCTCTCTGAAGAAGGCTTGTGAGTGTGCCCTAGAGCAGTGTTTCCCAACCTTTTTTGAGATGTGGCACATTTTTTACATTTACAAAATCCTGGGGCACACCACCAACCAAAGTGACACAAAATGACACTCTAATAATAATAAGAATAATAATAATAATACACTTTATTTATATTCCACTCTTCTCACCCCGAAGGGGACTAAGAGCGGATTACATTACACATACGGCAGACAATCCCTGCTGAATTGACATACAATTGGCATACAATTACAATACAGTTGTACACAGTAATACATATAGTCAATATGTTTTTAAATGTATTTATACACTCAGTGTGAAACCTGGGCCTGTTTTGATGAACACAACATAGAAATCCTGGCACACAGAACTCCCATAACCAAGAAAAAATGCTATAAGAGTTTGGTGGGCATTGACCTTGAGTTTTGGAGTTGTAGTTCACCTATATCCAGAGAGCACTGTGGACTCAAACAATGTTGGATCAGGACCAAACTTGGCATGAATACTCAATTTGGCCAAATGTGAACACAGATGGAGTTTGGGAAAAATAGACCTTGACATTTGGGAGGAAGGCTGAGGAAGGCTGGCGAGGGAGTCCCTCACAGAATCCTGCTTGCCTTTCGTTCCTCCGAGGGCTTTTCTGCCAGCCCCCGACCCTTTCCCCCCTGCAAAAGAAGGCCCCTTCTCCCCTTTGGGGCCCTTCCTTCCCGAGGGGCTTTGGGGGGGCCAGGCTGAGGAGAAGGACACGCCGGGGTCTCACCTGGGATGCAGCAGGGCTGAGCCAGGGCGCCTCCGGAAGCAGCTAGCTACTTTGCTTCCTTCACTGCCGCAGGAGGAAGGTGAATGCATCTGCCACCCCCGGGACCTAGTGCGCATGCGCCCAGACAAGCGCACTTCCACTTCCGCTTCCGTTCCCCACCCTCCCTCGATTGGAGGCTGGCTGGGGAAATGGCCGAAGGAGGCAGCACCCCGGCCCCTTCTTCTTCTTCGCCGCCACCTCCCGGCCCTTCCTCCCCCTCCCCCAAGCAGCAGCAGCAGCAGGTGTTCGGCAGGAGGGGGAAGAAAGGGGGAGGGAGAGGTTTTTCTGCGGGATACCGGGCGATCGTTCACGGCACACTAGTGTGCCGCGGAACAGCGGTTGGGAAACACTGCCCTAGAATTCTGATTTGGGATAACATTCAGGTGTGAACAACATACATCAGTGTTGAAAAATGAGTTCCGAAGGTGGAACAAACTGGACTTGCATTTGTTCCAAGGTTGCTTTTGCCAGTCAGTCAAGTGAAATGTAGTGGCAAATACTTGTATGATATTCAGTATTGGCCTGTCACACAATAGTTTGCATACAGCAGGACAGGGATCATGTGCGAACTAAGAGTCTTTAACCAATAGACATTCCATTTAGGGATTTCTTCCATGCCCAGCACAGATTTACTTACTAGTACTGAAGTATCAATCAGTCCTCCTCTTTGCAGATTCAACAACTTAATTAATGGAAATCTGGCTGCTGCTAGGAAGGACAAATCTCTCCCCTCTCCTGATTGGAGCTTTTTGATGCTGAGCAGAATTCTGGGTAAAGTAGTTCAAGGCAGGGCCTTTTGAATTATCTGCCATAGGGCTCCTTGCCTTCCCAAACTACATTTCCCAGAATCCTGTGCTCTCTCAGTCTCTTTCCCAGCTCACTCAGTTCATTCTGCCTTGCTGCTTTTCTCTCCTGTGGTGAGAAGCGGCCTATCTCTTCTTAATATGAAGAGGAATGGCAGCCTTTTGGCTTTGCCTTGCTTATGCTGAAAATAAATCTGACTTCCAAACATTACAGAATTCAAATGAATACGTATTGGGTGAGTCTTGATTCTTAAGTTTTAGCGTGCCCTCCCAACAAGTGTTTCTTAATATATCTTTGTATATACAAAACTTACAAATTACATATGGCTTACGATTTGAAAAAACAAATATTTGCACACCCCTATTCATTACATCATCCTTCCAAACAAGGAAGTAATATGTGTATCTAACTGTTTCATGACCAGTTATTTCCTAGCTCTGGTTCACTCTAAGCTAGTTCTCCAATAGTTCGCAACCGTTGATTCTTTAGATCAGTGTTTCCCAACCAGTGTGCCGCGGCACATTAGTGTGCCGTGAGCGATCATCATGTCTGCCGTGGGAAATTGGAACCCCCTTTATTCCCTGAGGGCCAATCCCATCACGGTGGCCTTGAATTCCCGCCCGGCACCAAGATGGCAGCAGCGGCGGAACCGGAAGCGCCTTCCCTGAGGGGACACCAGTGGAGTGGAAGTGCCTCGTCTGTGGCAAAGCGGCAGCGGGTGTGCTTGGTCCGGCTGGCCGGGGCGGTGGAGCCCTTGAGCCAGAGCCCGGCCCTGGCCGGCGACACCACCTCCGCCTTCATGGGCATCCTCTCCTACCAGCGGCTCTACTGCCTCTTCATCCACTGCTACCACGACACAGGGAACAATGGGACCCGCCTCTCGGCAGGTACGCGTGCAGCCTACTGGGCCTCAGAGACTGTGACGTGACGTGGAAGGAGCCTCATGGGCTATATTATTATTATTATGAACTATGTATTAACATAATATTATTATTTTCCCTTAGTATATTGTTATATTATCAGTATTTGTCATAGTCATGGTGTAAATCGTTATTGATTATGAGAGTAATGATAGCAGTCAGGATTAACTCCTGTGCTTTACTGATAATATATTGTATGTACCGATAATATTTATATTATTATAATGTAAAACGAGGGAGAAGGGGATGAAAAAGGACAAAAGGCATGGTAATTGTGGTTATGTATAGTTGTTTATAATAAAAAACATTTTTTTTAAAAAAAAAGTAAAACGAGGTAACACTTTTAAAAATAATACAATATTGAAATTATATATTTTATATTACTTGTAATGGTACTAATAATAATACAGTATAATAGTATAGTACAATATAGTAAGTTAGAGTGTCATTTTGTGTCATTTTGGTTGGTGGTGTGCCCCAGGATTTTGTAAATGTAAAAAATGTGCCGCGGCTCAAGAAAGGTTGAAAAACACTGCTTTAGATAGTTTGGACTTCAGCTCCTAGAATTCCTAACCAGTGATGATGCCAGCTAAGGCTTCTGTTAGTTGGTGTTCACAGTATGTGACAGACCAAAGGTTGAGATCTACTGACCTTAGACCAGTGTTTCCCAACCTTTTTTGAGCTGTGGCACACTTTTAACATTAAAAAAATCCGGGGGCACACCACCAACCAAAATGACACAAAATGACACTTTAATACAGTAAAGAACGGCTGGGGGTTGGTGGCCTGCTGGGAGCGCCAAAGCCGGGGAGGGGGTGGAGCCAGGCTGCGCCATGCCCCACCCCCTGCCCCCAGCTTCACCTCTCCCAGCAGCTGCTCCAGCCTTGAGGGGGCAGTGCCAAGCCAGCGGTGCCAGAGCCAGCACAATGCTGGCTTGGCACTGTCCCCTCAAGGCTGGAGCAGCTGCTGGGAGTGTCAAAGCCGGGGGAGGGGGCAGAGCCAGGCCGTGCCATGCCCCGCCCCCTCCCCCCAGCTTCAGCTCTCCCACAGAGGAGGAGCATGAGCAGTGGACGGGCTTCAGTGGGCGGGCTCCTCCACGCAGCTTCAGCGAGCGAGGGGCAAGAGTCATGGTGGGAGTCATGGCGGATTGGAGGCTGGCTGGGGTAACGGCCGAAGGAGGCGGCGCCCCGGCCCCTTCTTCTTTTTCTTCTCCACTGCCCGGCCCTTCCTCCTCCTCCCCCAAGCAGCAGGAGTTCAGCAGGAGGGGGGAGGAAGGGGGGCAGAGAACTTTTCTCGTGGCACAGCAGGAGGTCCTTCACGGCACACTAGTGTGCCACGGCACACTGGTTGAGAAAGACTGCCTTAGACCATGGGCTGAGCCTGGTTGTGGTGACTGATGACTGATGATAAAGCCACCTCATTTCAGGCATGTGGGGGAAGTGCGCATCAGGTCCAACCATTCACGTGGGGAGCATGAACTGCTTATGGGGCAGGGGATTGCATTTCTCTCCCCATTGCAGCCTTCTGCTCATCAGCAACCACCCATAAAGTGGAGGAATTGATGAGAGGCTTCTGTCTTTGTCGGCAGCCGCATATCTCTTCTCAGAACCTTTCGCTGTGGTTTAATGCTCCCTGACCAACAAGGAGGAGGATGACAATGTAGTCATTCATTTATTCCTGACTTCTAGGACATTTCTCCAGGGGAGATGGCATGTTTACTGCAAGCCGCAAATGAAAGCGAGAGGAAGGACTGGGTGACCTGCTCCACCAAGAGTCGGTGTTGTGCCACAGAGCCAGACATAAATATTATTTATCCGCCTCCTTAAGCAGCTACAATGTCTTTTCAGCAGCAATAGATGTTTGGTGCAGCTCCATGCATACAAAATCAACACATGCTCTATTAATCTCTGGATGGGCTGCCCTGTTGCCCAGTAGAAAAAGCATAGGACAAGATGTAGAAAAACCCTGGAGGCCAGATGGAAATTATCCTCATCCTATGATGAAAACTTTCAGCTTGGCTGGTACAAAATCATATATTCCTATAGGTCATCAAGATAGGGAAGGGAACACATTATTATTATTATTATTATTATCCTCATCATCATTGTGTCCAAGGGATGAATTCCTTTGCTCATAGCCTGTAAATCAGTGTTTTTCAACCTGGGGGTTAAGGACCCCCGAGGGCATCATGAGGGGGGTGTCAGAGAGGTCGCCAAAGACCATCAGAAAATACAGGTCCTTCTCAAAAAATTAGCATATAGTGCTAAAGTTCATTGTTTTCCATAATGTAATGATACAAATTAAACTTTCATATATTGCACACCAACTGAAATATTTCAGGTCTTATTTTGTTTTGTACTGATGATTTTGGCATACAGCTCCTGAAAACCCCAAAATACTGTCTCAAAAATTAGCATATTTGGTCGGATGGAATACGCTAATTTTTTGAGATATGTATGCCAAAATCATCAGTATTAAAACAAAAAAAGACCCGAAATATTTCAGTTGGTGTGCAATGAATTGAAAATATATGAAAGTTTAATTTTTATCATTACATTATGGAAAATAATGAACTTTAGCACTATATGCTAATTTTTTGAGAAGGACCTGTACGTATTTCTGGTGGTCTTAGGAATACAGTGCTATCTGGAGGTAGGTGAAATACATCTCCCTAAATCATTGTCAATTCCTCCCAAATCCCTCCATTATTTTCTGTTGGTCATACGGTTATGTATGGGAAGTTTGGCCCAATTCTATTATTGGTGGGGTTCAGTGGTCTCTGATTGTAGGTGAACTATAAATCCCAGCAACTACAACTCCCAAATGTCAAGGTTTATTTCCCACAAACTCCACCTCTGTTCACATTTGGGCAGATTGAGTATTGTGGCAAATATCAGGTATTTGTGCCAAGTATCTGATTCGTATCAGATATTTACATTATGATACATAACAGGGGCAAAATGACAGTTATGAAGTAGCAACGAAAATAATGTTATGGTTGGGGGTCACCACAACATGAGGAGCTGTATTAAGGGGTCTCAGCATTAGAAAAATTGAGAACCACTGCTGTGAATGGCAGCTGTGGCGAAGGATGGCAACATTTCTTTTCCTCACTATAGCCAACCCCCACCCCCCCATTCCAATTATACAGATGCGCTTTCATTCTCTGTAATATTTCCCAGATGAAAATCATGATATATTTGGCCAAACAACATTATCAATATATTTGGCCAAACAACATTATCATGAACAAGTTAGAATTCTTTGAGGGTGTAAATAAACACATAGATAAAGGGGACCCAATTGATATTGTTTACCTTGACTTTCAAAAGGCTTTTGACAAAGTCCCTCACCAAAGGCTCCTAAATAAGCTCTTCAGCCATGGAATCAGAGGACAGGTCTTGTCCTGGATTGGAACCTGGCTAAACTGTAGGAAACAAAGGGTGGTAATAAATGGACATTTCTCTGGGTGGAAAGAGGTGAGAAGTGGCGTACCCCAAGGTTCAGTTTTGGGTCCGTTACTTTTTAATTTATTCATTAATGATCTGGATGTAGGAGTGAATTCTGAGGTAGCAAAGTTTGCAGACGACACTAAATTGTTCAGGGTAGTTAAAAATGAAACTGATTGTAAAGAGCTCCAGAAAGATCTCTCGAAATTGAGTGAATGGGCAACAAAGTGGCAAATGCATTTTAACCTAAACAAGTGTAAAGTCATGCACATCGGGCAAAAGAACCCCAAATACACTTATCAACTGATGGGATCAAAGCTTTCTGAGACAAACCAGGAAAGGGATCTTGGGGTTTTGGTGGACAGCTCAATGAAGATGTCTACCCCGTGCGCAGCAACAGTGAAAAAAGCTCATTCTATGCTTAGGCATGATCAGAAAGGGAATCGAAAATAGGTCAGCAAATGTTGTATTACCTCTCTACAAATCTATGGTAAGGCCACATTTGGAGTACTGTGTACAATTCTGGTCTCCGCACCTTAAGAAGGATATAACGGAACTGGAAAAGGTACAGAAAAGGGCAACAAGAATGATCCAAGGGATGGAGCGGCTCCCTTATGAAACCAGGTTGCAACGCCTTGGTCTTTTCAGCCTTGAAAGACGGCGTTTAAGAGGTGACTTGATCGAAGTGTATAAAATCATGCATGGGATAGAAAAGGTGAATAAAGAAAACTGTTTTCTTTGTCACAAAACACTAGGACTAGGGGCACTCCTGAAGCTCCAAGGTAGGAAAGTTAGGACTAACAAAGGAAATATTTCTTCCCCAGAGGGTCATTGGGTTATGGAACTCACTTCCAGAAGAGGTTGTGACAGCTGTCAGCCTGAACAACTTCAAGGCAGGATTAGACAGATTCATGGATACCAAGTGTATCGGGTAGTTACTGAAAAGGACATTCAAGTGCCACCTCGGAGTTGGTTGAGGTAGGCAGGATTTCCGGAGCAGGTCAGGGTTTTGCCCTCCCTTCTGCTCGAGATCCCCGTGTACAACTGGGGGCCACTGTGTGATACAGAATGCTGGACTAGATGGGCTGAGGACCAACTCAGCATGGCTCTTCTTATGTTCTTATGTTCTTAAGTTAGAAGAGGCCACAGCACTTTGCTTTTGCCTGAGCTAACTGGGAAGGGAAAGCTTCTTTGTCGTCTCCTCCCAAATGCCTTCTGCACTTCAAAGTTAGGTTGTGGAAAATGGAATAAGATGAGGACAAAGAGGGGACATTAGAGCATGAGAGAGAAACCAGGACATTTTAGGGTTGCAGCTAAACATTTTAAAAAACAAAACAAGATGATGGAAACCAGACTTTATGGTCTAGGCATGAAGATGACTGCAGATGCAGACTGCAGCCAGGAAATCAGAAGACATTTCCTTCTTGGAAGGAGGACAATGACCATTCTCAATAAAAGAGTCAAGAGTAGATCATCACACTGGCAATGAAGATCCGCATAGTTAAAGCAATGGTATTCCCTGAAGTAACCAATGGATGTGAGAGCTGGACCATAAGGAAGCCTGAGCGAAGGAAGATAGAACTGTGGTGCTGGAGGAAAATCCCGAGAGTGCCTTGGACCGCGAGAAGATCCAACCAGTCCATCCTCCAGGAAACAAAGTCCGGCTGCTCATTGGAGGGAAGGGTATTAGAGGCAAAGATGAAGTATTTTGGCCACATAATGAGAAGACAGGAAAGTTTAGAGAAGACAATGATGCTGGGGAAAATGGAAGGAAAAGGGATGAGGAGCCGACCAAGGGCAAGGTGGGTGAATGGGGTCCTTGAAGTGACTGGCTTGACTTTGAAGGAGCTACGGGTGGCCATGGCCAACAGAGAGTTGTGGCCTAGGTTGGTTCAGGTAGTCACGAAGAGGCAGAAGAGGCAGAAGAAATAAACAACATGTCGCTGTCACAGGAACAACCCTAGTCTTGTAGTATTAATCTCTTTTGTAGTATTTTATGATGTGTTGTTGTTTTGTCTCCTGTGTATGCGGCATCGAATTGTTGCCTTTTTGTTAGCCGCCCTGAGTCCCCCTTCAGGGGTAGAGAAGGGCGGGTTAGAAATAAATGAAATAAATAATAAATAAAATAGTTTATAAAAGGGAAAGTGGGGAGGGGAAATAACCAGTGAAAATGGAAAAAAATGTTTTTTTCCTTCATCTCCCCCTGTAAAATAGACCAGTGTTTCCCAACTAGTGTGCCGTGGCACACGAGTGTGCCGTGAGCGATCATCAGGTGTGCTGTGGGAAATTGGAACCTCCAATACCCTTTCTTCCCCTTCCTGCCCACAGTGCTCTCTGGGTGTAGGTGAATTACAACTTCCAAACTCAAGGTCAATGCCCAAGCAACCCTTTCAGTACTTTCTGTTGGTAATGGGACTTCAGTATGCCAAGTTTGGTTCAATTCCATTGTTGCCAGAGTTCAGGATGCTCTTTGATTGTGTGTTAACTATAAATCCCAGATGTCCCAGAACTATAAATCCCAGAACTCCCAGATGTCAAGGTCTATTTTTCCCAAACTCCATCTGTGTTCACATTTGGGCATATTGAGTATTCATGCCAAGTTTGGTCCTGATCCAACATTGTTTCAGTCCACAGTGCTCTCTGGATATAGGCGAACTTTCTCTTGGTTATGGGAGTTCTGTGTGGGAAGTTTGTGTCTTTCTGCCATTCCTGTCAGGATATCTATGTTGTGTTCATCGAAACAGGTCCAGGTTTCATACTGAGTGTATAAATACATTTAAAAACATATTAACTATATGTATTACTGTGTTAGAGTGTCATTTTGTGTCATTTTGGTTGGTGGTGTGCCCCAGGATTTTGTAAATGTAAAAAATGTGCCCCGGCTCAAAAAAGGTTGAAAAACACTGAAATAGAATATCCTTCTTCTGTCTAGCGCCCCCTTTTGCCCTCTGCCCAGATAATGGAACAGTACCAGCTTTATAATCCACATTTCTAAAATAACTAATTCTTCATTTCTCAAAAGTAGTTAATGATTTCTTTTTTTAAAAAAATGTACCGAGGAATTCATTTTTCACGATTACCCAATCTGTAATTAATGTTAGGCATTTTTTAATTTGATGATCAATATTTCATTTCCAAGGCAAATTGTAAAAAAGGGGGGAAAAGGAAAAAGGACCATTTGGCCTTCTTTCCTTCCTTCTTCTTTTTTTGGACTTTGTAGATAAATGTTAGTTTCCCTTAATCATTTGTCATTTTGAGAATTTTTGCCATTTTTAATTCAGTAAAAACTAGTAGCCATTTCTCATATTTATCTGCAAATTGCATTGACTCTGCCTGCAGTCATATTAGGTGGTAATGATTTATAGGCCCTCTGATAATTTATCTGATTATGCAAGTTGCGTCCTATTTTTTTATATAGAGTTATTGAATTAATGCTCCCAGGCAAGGGACAAAGAGAAATAAGCTCCAGCTCTCCTGCTAGCATTGTGGTTTAGCTTTGCATATGCCATACATTAATTCAGTTATTTGTATGAACCAGTCTACTTATTGCTGGATTGGTATGCAATCTGACTGCAGCTCAGAAGAGCGTAATGATGGACCATTTATAGAAATTTGATTGATGCTGCCAGTAGTCTAGCACAGTCTTTCTCAACCATTGTGCCGTGGCACACTAGTGTGCCATGACGGACCTCCTGCTGTGCCACGGGAAAAGCTCTCTGCCCCCCTTCCTCCCCCCTCCTGCCGAACTCCTGCTGCTTGGGGGAGGAGAAGGAAGGACCAGGCAGTGGCAAAGAAAAAGAAGAAGGGACCGGGGCACCGCCTGGCCCGGCCGTTTCCCCAGCCAGCCTCCAATCCGCCATGACTCCCACCATGACTCTTGCCCGTCGCTCGCTGAAGCCGCGTGGAGGAGGAGCCCGCCCACTGAAGCCCATCCACCGCTCATGCTCCTCCTTTGTAGGAGAGCTGAAGCTGGGGGGAGGGGGCGGACCATGGCACGGCCTGTAGGAGAGCTGAAGCTGGGGGAGGCGGGGCATGGCGCTGCCTGGCTCTGCCCCTCCCCGGCTTCGGCACTCCCAGCAGCTGCTCCAGCTTTGAGGGCAGTGCCAAGCCAACATTGTGCTGGCTCTGGCACCGCTGGCTTGGCACTACCCCCTCAAGGCTAAAGCAGCTGCTGGGAGAGGTGAAGCCAGGGGTAGGGGCGGGGCATGGCGCAGCCTGGCTCCGCCTCCTCCCCAGCTTCAGCACTCCCAGCAGGTGCTCCCATCAGGCCACCAACCCCCAGCCGTTCTTTACTGTGTTAGAGTGTCATTTTGTGTCATTTTGGTTGGTGGTGTGCCCCCGGATTTTTTTAATGTTAAAAGTGTGCCGCGGCTCAAAAAAGGTTGGGAAACACTGGTCTAGCACATGAAATGAGAACCTTGTGGCCTGGAATTGTGATCCAGCCAAGCTTTGGAAAGAATTAGGCAATTGCATCTTGATCTTGGGTTGGACCAACATTGCCACATAATGTAGTTTCAGAATGCAGATTTTTTTCCATTTATTATTATTATTTATTTACATCATTTCTACCCCGCTCTTCTCACCCCCTCAGGGGGACTCAGAGCGGCTAACATGGCAACAATTCCATTCCGTAATAAAATACAGTATAATAAAGAGATAAAAAACATACACATAGCACAGATTAAAACATTAATTACAACATCTATTACATATAATAAAAGTCAGTGTTTGCGGGCGGTGGTGCGGTAGGAGGAATATGTGCCAGCGTTTCGATTGGCTGCCACTGTGGGATTATTTGCATAACGGGCTCTGATTGGCCAGCCTCAGAACTCCAACATTCTACAGCCCCAGACAGAGGGGATCGGTTGCCACTGAAATGGAATTGGCATAAAGGACTCTGAAAGGCCAACCACATTCCAACATTCTAAAGTGACTCAGAGGGAAAAGGAAAGGCCTCAGGCAGTCAGCCACTGCGGCCCACAGCAATGACGGATCAGGATCACACTTGGCAAACAGGGGACCAATGGCCCACTTCACAACCTGGTGTGGTTTAGGACAGGATGGCTCACAAATGATGGGATTTGCAGTACCTTCACCCAATTCATTTCCCACAGAACATTGCAGCCCCTACAAATCAGAGACCAGGCCCAAACTTGGCACACAGAGTACCCATGACCCACTCTACATCCTGGTGCAGTTTTGAGTGGGATGGACCATGGATGATGGGAGTTGAAGTACCTTCACTCACTTTCTGAGACCGCTGCCACCCTCATCCAATGACTGATCAAGACCACACTTGGCAAACACAGAGCCCCCATGACCCACTCTACATCCTGGTGCAGTTTGGAGAACGGGACCATGGATGATGGGACTTCCAGTACCGTCCATCACTTCCAGAGACCACTGCAACCCTCATCCAGAGAATGATCAAGACCAAATGTGACACACACAGCCCCCATGACCCACTCTACATTCTACATTTGGAGGGGGATGGACCACAGCCAATGGGACTCACAGTACCTTCACTAAGTTCCTTAGACCACTGCAAGCCACATAAACATCTAATAGGAACCAACCTTGGCACACAATGCCTTCCTCAAATAACCCAGGCACTGCCGGGTCCTCAGCTAGTTAGCTATACAATCCAAAAAGCCTTTTCCATCTCAACAATCACAGGTCAATTTCAATGTTTAGTGCCACTATATTCATTGTCCAAATGCCTGGTTCCACAGCCACGTCTTTAGTTTCTTTCTGAAAGAGAGGAGGGAGGATGCCGATCTAATTTTTCTGGGGAGCGAGTTCCATAGGCGGGGAGTCACCACCGAGAAGGCCCTGTCCCTCGTCCCCACCAGCCGTGCTTGCGAAATTGGTGGGACCGAGAGCAAGGCCTCCCCTGCGGATCTTAAGCTACGAGGCGGAACGTAGAGGGAGATACGTTTGGACAAGTAAGCTCAGGAGTGAGTTGAGAATCTGCAAGTTGCTTCTGGTGTGTGAGAATTGGCCATCTGCAAGGATGTTGTCCAGGGGACGCCCGGATGTTTTGATGTTTTACCATCCTTGTAGGTGGTTTCTTTCATGATCCCGCATGGGGAACTGGAGCTGACGGAAAGAGCTCAACTTGCTCTCCCTTATTGGTCAGCAGTTCTGCTGGCACAAGGGTTTAACCCATTGTGCCACCAGGGGCTCCTAGATAACATGCATTGACCCAGATTGTATGGCAGTGCAAACTCATTGTGATCTAGCCAAGCTTTGGCAAAATTAAGGCAATTTCATCTTGATCTTGGTCTGGATCAACACTGCCATATAATAGAATTATGTGATTCATGAAAACAAAATATTGATTATGAAATTAGGGGGTGAGGGAAAATAGTGCCGGCAGAACTGCTGACCAATAGGGGAGAGCGGAGAGTGTTGCCAAAATTGTACGAGGTCCTTATCATAACTGTAACGAGTTAACTACTTTGTTGGGGCTCCTCCCCCCCCCTTTCATTGTTAGAGCTATTGGGATGAAACTTGCAACAATGGTAGAACACATTGAAAACTGTTAGCCCACCAAGTTTCAGAACATGTCATTCAACCATGAAGTTTTGGAGAATTTTCAAAGTTTTCACAAACAACATTTTAAATGTTTTGTCGAAGGCTTTCATAGCTGGAATCACTGGATTGCTGTGAATTTTCCGGGTTCTATGGCCACGTTCCAGAAGCATTCTCTCCTGACGTTTCGCCTGCATCTACGGCAGACATCCTCAGAGGTTATGAGGTCTGTTGGAAACTAAGCAAGTGGGGTTTATATTAAAAACTACAAGATTTATCTTCTTGGGTTTTCTAAAATTTCCAAAATACTGGGGTTTTTAAAAATTGATGGAGACACAAAGTACAGTAGAGCAGTGTTTCCCAACCAGTGTGTCGTGGCACACTAGTGTGCCATGAGCGATCATCAGGTGTGCCATGGAAAATTGGCACTCTTCCCCCTCCTAGCAGCCCCCTCACAGGTTTCCAAGAAACAAATTGAGCCTCTCCGCTTGGAAATGTTTTTTAAAACTATTTTACTGGATTTTTCAAGAGCCTCCCCAAAAGGAACTGTTTATAACAGCTTCATGACATCCATAGTTAACTGGAAGCAAGTTTCACTCAGGGTGAAATTTCACAAAGGTCTGGAGAACAAGCTCTATGAGGAGCGGCTTGAAGAGCTGGGCATGTTTAGCCTGAAGAAGAGAAAGCTGAGAGAAGACATGATAGCCATGGATAAGTATGTGAGAGGAAGTCATATCTATGTTGTGTTCATCGAAACAGGCCCAGGTTTCACACTGAGTGTATAAATACATTCAAAAACATATTAACTATATGTATTACTGTGTTAGAGTGTCATTTTGTGTCATTTTGGTTGGTGGTGTGCCCCAGAATTTTGTAAATGTAAAAAAAGTGCCGCGGCTCAAAAAAGGTTGAAAAACACTGCAGTAGAGTCTTGCTTATCCAACATAAATGGTCCAGCAGGACATTGGATAAGCGAAAATGTTGGATAATAAGTAGGGATTAAGGAAAAACCTATCAAACTTCAGATTACATATGATTTTACAAATTAAGCACCAAAACATCATGTTTTACAACAAATCGATGGAAAAAGCAGTCCAGTACACGTTAGCATTATGTAGCAATTACTGTATTTACGAATTTAGCACCAAAACATCACAATGTATAGAAACAGCTGTGGATCCGGGCAGGAGGCAGACTGCATTGGATAATACAGAACGTTGGATGAGTGAAGGTTGGATAAGCGAGACTCTACAGTAGATTCTCGTATTTAAGTTTGTGTGTCTGTGTGTCATATCGCATACAAAAACTGAAAGCAAAAAAAACCAAAGGAAAAGCGGAGGATTTCTGTGACATCTGTTTGAATAGTAATCGAAATGAGAATGAACAATCCCAAAACATGGGGAAAACCTGGGGTGGGCATATGGCAGACATGACTGTGTAACTAAGTTGGTTTTTCAACAGTGTGGCCAACTTTTTGGTTTGTTGAACTCTTGTTTACCTCCATTCACAAACTTTACACCTACTGATTTTTTCATAGCGTATTTTGTGTTTGGGGATGATCTAGGGAAAGTTTAACTGGGTATGAAATTACTTTTAGAGGGGAATATATTAGTGGTTCTATAAAGTTTGCAGATGTACCAAAGACTTATTGAGTGAACTGACTCCCTGGATACCACTGAGCCAAATCCTCAGGGAATCCTGAACATTTCTTCTATCAACAACACTATGCCTTGGAAAGAATGTGTGGCTGCTGGTGTGGTGCAGCCCGAGAGAAAAAGCATGTGCGCCTGCTTGCAGCTGAGTGCCTCCTCTGAAGTAAAAAACATAGAACTTGCCTCCTTGCCTTGGAAATAGTGTGTGTGCCTGGGAGAGAAAGTGTATGTGCTTGCCTGCAGCTGAGCGCCTATTCTTCTCCTCCAGAGCAGTGTTTTCCAACCAGTGTGCCATGAGCGATCATCAGGTGTGCCGTGGCAAATTGGAACCTCCAATACCCTTTCTTCCCCCTCCTGCCGAACACATCTTCTTCTCCACCCGGGCTCCCTTCTTCCCAGCCTCGCTCTGCTTGCTTTGCCTCGCTTTGCTCTGGGGCGAGTCTGCGCAGTAGGGCCCGCATGGGTCACGACTTCCTCCCTCCCCCCTCCCGTCCTGAACACGCTCACGCTGCCCCCTTGGATCAAAATGGCGGCAGAAGCAGCAGTGTAGAAGAAAACGTAAGTGTTCGGAAGGAGGGGGAAGAAAGGGTGAGAAGGGGAAGGGGGAGGAAGAGGTCTCTGTCGAAAGCTGGCATGGGCAAACTTGGACCTTCCAGGCATGGGCAAACTTTGGCCCTCTGGGTGCTTTGGACTTCAACTCCCACCATTCCTAGCAGCCTCAGGCCCTTTTCCTCCCCCCCCCTCAGCCACTTAAGCAGGAAAGGGCCTCAGGCTGTTAGGAATGGTGGGAGTTGAAGTCAAAAGCACCCAGCGGGCCAAAGTTTTCCCATGCCTGTTTTAGGGACCTTAAAGTGGTGAGCCTCCTTCCAACATTGTGATTCTGGATAGAAAACAAACAACAACATAACACAACATTGTTTGAGTCCACAGTGCTCTCTGGGTGTAGGTGAACTACAACTTCCAAACTCCAGGTCAAACCCTTTCAGTACTTTCTGTTGGTAATGAGTTCAAACAAGTTTGGTTCAATTCCATTCCAAGAGTTCAAATGTTAACTATAAATCCCAGAAACTGTAACTCCCAAATGTTTCTATTTTCCCCAAACTCCATCTGTGTTCACATTTGGGAATATTGAGTATACATGCCAAGTTTGGTCCTGATCCAACATTGTTTGAGTCCACAGTGCTCTCTGGATATAGGTGAACTACAACTCCAAAACCCAAGGTTAATGCCCACCAAACTCTTACAGTATTTTCTCTTGGTTATGGGAGTTCTGTGTGGGAAGTTTGTGTCTTTCTGCCATTCCTGTCAGGATATCTATGTTGTGTTCATCGAAACAGTCCCAGGTTTCACACTGAGTCTATAAATACATTTAAAAACATATTAACTATATGTATTACTGTGTTAGAGTGTCATTTTGTGTCATTTTGGTTGGTGGTGTGCCCCAGGATTTTGTAAATGTAAAAAGTGTGCCGCGGCTCAAAAAAGGTTTAAAAAAACACTGCTCTAGAGTAAGAAACAGAATGTGCCTCCTTGCCTTGGAAAGAGTGCATGTGTGACATGCAAGATCTGGGAGAGAAAGTGTGGGAGCCTGTCTGCAGCTAAGCATCTCTCCTCTAGAGTAGATACAGGTAAGAAGCCTCTTTAAAGCACATGCCTGCCTGCAGCTGAGCACCTCTCTTCTAGAGTAGAAACAGCTTAAATGCCTAAAATGACAGGAAGAGGAGCCTGGGAAGCCCCTCTCTATAATGAGCCAATAGAAATTGATCTTTCAGCACCCCAGAGCAAAAACGGATATCTGCTCTCCCGATGCTGGGAGGCTCCCAAAAATGGATTACAGCACCCACCGAAAGCCGGGACACAAGATGGGTCAAGGTTTATCTAGAATGACCACAAAACTATGCTAAGGAGTGTGTTTTTGCAATTATCGTTCAAAAATGGAACTTTCACAAGCTCTGAAACGCAGGAATCCTTGCAATTCCACATGTTCTTGATTATTGCAATGTAGTGTTTATTTTTAAAATGTACAAACATGCGTATATGGAAGCATCTGTTTCAATATGGATCCCATGTTAATATATAAACAGGACAGGAGACTTGTGAGCAAACACATTTAAAACTGATGCAGGCTGAAAATAGTCAGCCCCTTGCAGATCTTTGCTTTAAATCATCTGTCCTGTTTCCCCAGTTGCCTTGTTATTCTTTTTTTTCCAGCAGCCTCTCCTGCTGCTTTTGGATTCTCTCTGCTCTCAGGAACATTCTTCCTTCTTAAGCCTTCTAACTGGAGAAATGCTTTTGCTTTCCAATAGATTTCCATATTAAAGGCAGATGTGCCCTCTCCAAAACATCTGTCAAAACTGCTGAAGTGAAAAGCCTCTTTTGCATCAATATTTAATTTACACTGACGTGCATTTGTTAATATATATTTTTTGTACAAAAAAATCCATTGGTGTCATGTGTAGCGCTGCGGATTTTGCCAAGAATCGGAAAATGTCCCCCTTTACAAAAAAAAATAAAATAAATGGTTATGGACTTTGAAAATTGCAACAGAGGACTCCTCTCTAGAAATGTTCTTGGCCTTCCAATGAGATTCATTTGTATATGTTTCATTACTATTTTGCACCGGGAATGTGGGGCAACTGGCTGGGTGTCATCTGTATATGATCTCTACGGACCAGAAGGTCATGAGTTCGAGGCCTGCCCAGGTCGAGGTGGGCTCTCAACCTATTGTGTAGCCTGTTGTCGACCTTTGCACAGGGTAAGCCCTACTACAGAAAAGGTGCGCTGCCGAGTCGATGACAATCGGCAAATCTTGAGTGATGGAACCTCCAATAGGTTTTGGTCCATGGACCGTAGTGGTCTCTGGGGAATGTGCAGGGAGAGGTGGTCCTTCAGATACACTGGCCCCAGACCATGCAAGGCCTTAAAGGTTAACACCAGCACTTTGAAGGCAATCCGGTACTCAATGGGAAGCCAGTGCAAATGCTGGAGGACTGGTGTGATGTGGCATGTTAGTGTCACACCAGTCAGCAGTCGAGCCGCAGCGTTTTGCACCATCTTCAGTTTTCGGATTACCGACAAAGGAAGGCCAATGTAAAGGGCGTTACAGTAGTCCAGTCTCAAGATGACCGTGGCCTGGATTACCGCGGCTAGGTTGTCACCGGAAAGGTAGGGCGCCAGCCGCCTCGCCTGGCGCAGATGGAAAAACGCTGACCTGAGCCTCCATCGTCAGCAGAGAGTCCAGTTGGACCCTCAGGCTTTTAACCAGCAGCGACGGACTAACCACCTCACCGTCCATTATTGGCAGTCGGAGCTTGCCCCCCCCTCCCCGGGACGACCCAGCCACAGGACCTCCATCTTTGACGGGTTCACCTTTAACCTGCTGGCCCGTAGCCACTCAGTCACGACTTCCAGGCACTGATGGAAATAATCGGGTACAGAGTCCGGCCGGCCTTTTATCCTCAGCACCAGCTGGGTGTCATCAGTGTACTGATGAGTATTATTATGAGTAATATGAGTATTATTATTAATGATGATTATTATTTGAAACACAACAAGATTAGTACACAGGAAACCAGATCACTATGCTGGTTGATGTATTGGATCTATTATTATTATTATTATTATTATCTCTTGGCGAGTCATGCCTTCCCCAAAACACGGGGCTGCTTTAAACAAATGTAATTTTTATCCTTATATTGAATGGAAGCAACCCTACTATAGAGATTATAGATCAGAAAGAAAGAAGAGCTCTCCTCTGGGAAATGTTTGGAAACTGGCCGCAGTGGAGTGGAGAATCTGGTGTTTGGTTTACGTCCAAACTGGTTTGAAATAGACAAAATCTGCTTGCAAAATCCGCTTCCCACACAAATCTGTGCTTCGGTAAGGCAGCTGACCAAATCCCTGGTGTTTGCATGAATACACACCAAACAAATGCTGCCTTTTCTGTGCGTGACGGCCAAGTTGGAAATGTATTTTTTAATAAGCGTTTGCATATCTTAACTAAATCACGATATTCACTTTCTGAGCCTTCAGTGGACTGTTGATTATTGTTGAAAAGCGAACGCAAAACGTTCGGTGTATCTTTTCACTGGATAATTTGTTTTCTCATCTCCTAGAGCTTTCTTTCTCTTTCTTAAATGCAAGGAAATTAATATACAATCAAAGCTACTTGTTTGTTTCAAATATTTAGTGTCTTTTCTCCACTGGGGATTTGTAAGATAAATACCCAGCAACCTGAATGAAATGGTGAGGTATCAGCTTGGCTATTTCAATTGGTTGTCATTACCCGTGAGGAAATGGTTACAAGAGATTATACCGAAATACCTGAGCCTTCCATTTTTACATTCTCAATCAGTGTATTGCAGATGAACTGTGAAAATTGGAGATAGCTTTTTATGATAATTGGAATATGTTTTCCTTGAAGTGTGGAAGGCCCAGGAGAAAACTCAAATTGCTTGTCTGTAATTTTGTTATAAACTCCACTGGTATTTATTTAACTTAGAGTTTTATTGAGGCTGAATACATTGCTTTCTTTCCTTCTTTCCTATATTTTTCTGTTAAAAGCAACCGTTATTTAAATATTGAATGATATAGTGTTGTTGGCGTAGTTTTTGAGATGATGAAAGTAGTTGGCGTAGTTTTTGAGATGATGAAAAATCCACATGGGCATTTTAATTCCCATTGATATTTCTGGAAAACCCAAGAGCAACAAGTAGGTTTGCTATCATATGGTGCCTCGAATCATCTCAAGGATGATGTACAGTTTTGGATCTTACAATTGACCCATGGTCCTGCTAAGGCACTGTTTCCCAACCGGTGTGCGATCATTAGGTGTGCCGTGGGAAATTGGAACCTCTTGAGTCTTGAATGAGCCACGCCCCTTTATTCCCCATGGGCCAATCCTGTCACGGTGGCCTTGAACTCCTGCCCGGCACCAAGATGGCAGCGGCGGAGGCGGCGGGACCGGAAGCGCCTTCCTTGAGGGGACGCCAGTGGAGGGGAAGTGCCTTGTCTGAGGCGATGCGGCGGCGGGTGTGTCTGGCAGTGCTGGACTTGGCACCGGGTCTGGTGCTGGTCCGGCCGGCCGGGGCAGTGCATCCCCTCACTCCCGTTGGAAGCCCTACAGTTCGAAGCGGAGGCCGTCCTGGAGGTCGGCCTGGAGTTGGCCCTAGCAGCCAGGATCCGGGCAGGCTCAGGCGCCGCCGCTTTGTCAAGGAGGACCTTCCTTAGGACCCATCTGCCACAGTCCCCAGTCCCCTAGCCGGGCCTGGGCGCAGACGTGGAACCGGGGGAGTGGACACTGGAGCCCCCCACCCTTCCTGCCATCCAGTGGGAGGCAGCCGAGCCTTCCCCCGTTGGAGCTGATGGGGCCCGGGCCCAGATCGATCCTTGGGGCCTGCAAGACTCGATACGTGGACTCACCTCCCTCCTTCTCGCCTTCGGTCGGCTGGCTGAGCGGCTGGTCGCCCGGCTGGGAGAAGCTGGAGAGCTGGACGTGGAGTCGCCTCCCCCGTCCCCCCGCTGCCCCAGCTCCTCTCCAGGTGGTACAGGCCGGGATCTGACATCGGCGGACCTTGAGGGGAGGAGGTAGGAGAGCCGCCCGCTGGCCCCCGGGGCGAGCTGCTCCCAGGCCCCTCGAGAGGGCCGCACCTCTTGGTAGAGCAGCAGGAGAAGGAACCCCCAGCACCTTGCGAACAAGCCTCTCAGGCCGTCCTGGACGGTGCTACAGCCGGGAGCCCACCAGCCGTAGAGGACAGGGAGCTGGCGGCTCTCCCGTGGTGGAGCCCATGGAGGGCTTTGGGCCCTCGGAGGTCTCTATCCTTAGCAGGGAGGGTGTCGGTGGCAGGCCCCAACATGGCGCCGAGCTCATTTTGCTCGGCGTCTTTAGCCCCACCCCTTCTGCTTACATCACTGGGTTCAGATGTGCCTAATACTGACCTCCAGAGCCTGCCAGAGCAGCTGCAGCCCTCTGGCCCTCCGTCAGAGGCTCTAAACACCTCCCAGATCCTGGCTTGTACATCACTGGGTTTAGATATGCCTAGCACTGACCACCAGAGCCTGCTAGAACAACTGCAGCCCTCTGGCTCTCCATCAGAGGCACTAAACATCTCCCAGACCCTGGCATGTACATTACTGGGTCCAGATATGCCTAGCACTGACCATCAGAGCCTGCCAGAGCAGCTGCAGCCCTCTGGCTCTCCATCAGAGGATCTAAACATCTCCCAGATCCTGGCAAAGACCCCAGGGGACCGGCCCAGGCGCCGCGCTCGTCACCTCCCAGTGGATCTGCCGTCCCTGATTGAGCGCCAACACCCTACGTTACTGGACAATAACCAAAAGAGGCTAAAAAAGAATCGACCGGGCCAGGCCAGACGAAGACGGGCCCAGATGAGGCGCAGCCGAGCCACTGGTTCACTACACCAGCCATCATCCCCAAAAACGGCTCAGTCTAGAGTCCCTGTGGATACCAGTATCCTAGGGCACGTGGAAACCACAAATAATGGAGGCCCGGCCCTCAACTTAAGGCCCCAACGTCTGGCCCCCTGTTTGCCTCCAATTATTGCCCGGACCAGCGTGAGATCAGTTCTTTCTGGCCCATTGCCAGATGTCCGGAGCCCCCCCTCGCGAGATAGAGGGGAGAACATCGCTGGCCCACAAGTAGGAGCTGGCCGCCGCCAGAGTGGCCATTCGTGTAAGAACATGGCTCCCTATGGCCCGAGGAGGAGAGGGAAGGCTAACGAGACTCGGAAGAGGTCGTTTCGCTCACGGACCTTCTGGGGGGTGGGTTTTGGCCGGAAGGAGAGCCGTCCGGAGAAGGAAGTTCGGACCGATTCGACCTCCAAGCCGACCAACCAATTTATAGAGTGCGACAAGATTACAACTATGAAGCCCCTAAGGTCTTCTGATATGGACAATCCGCCTGCTACGGCGACTCCCCCTTTTCACGGGGTCTGCCGCAAACTGGATGCCCTTCAAGATCTTGGGCCAAAGGCGGAAAACTGTCAACCATTATCCACATTCCCTCTATGAGTTCATCAACCTGCGGAGAAAAAAATCCCAACAGTTACAGGTAGAAGGAAAGTTGGACTCAAGGGTCGACCTCTAATTAGGAACCATGGGAATAGTAGGAAGCACCACCCCTCCCCTTCCTGCGACCCGTCCCCAACAAAGCTCCTCCCGACACCACCTCCCACCTGTTCATCACTCCTGCTCCTCAACGCCAGATCGTACGGAACAAGCTGGCCACCTTGAATGAATTCATCATAGAGCAAGATGCAGATATTAACTGCATCACGGAGACCTGGACACAGAATGGAGACACTATACCTCTCCATGAGCTGTCCCCTCCGGGTTTCCGGATGTTCCATCAACCGAGAACTGGTGGTAGGGGAGGAGGAGTGGGTATAGTAGCTAGGGATGATATCCCGGTGACAGTTATCCAGAATATCACGGGCATGGAGTGTTTGGGAATCACCCTAAAAGCTAAGGAGTGCTTAGCGATTCTTCTTATCTATCGCTCCCCCGGGACCCCGAAGGAGAGCTTACTCAATCTGCTCGATCTTGCCGCGGATTGGACACTTAGATTCCCAAGACTCATTGTTTTGGGAGATTTTAACATCCATGCAGACGCTAATATGCCATCCCCCCTAGCGAAGGAGTTCATCCGATCCATGGACACATTAGGTCTCATTTTGATGGAGTCCGGCCCCACACACCAGGCCGGACATACCTTAGACCTAATCTTTGGGTACGGGTTGAGGGTTACGCAGCAAGCAACAACGAAGGTTCCCTGGTCGGATCACTTCACTCTGAAGGTCGACATCAGAATCCCCCTACCAGCAAGGCCAGAGCCAAAACCTATACTGGCACGCCAGAAGAGGCATATGGACCCCAGCTGCTTCGCAGCAGCCAGTGAGCCGATGGAAGTTGGGACCTTGAATCAACGGGTGGACAGATGGAACACAGTCTTGTCGAAAGCCATCGACCAAATAGCCCCCAGATGCCTGATCCGGCCACGAAGAGTCCATTCTCCATGGTTCACGGACGACCTGCGACTGCTGAAGCGAAGGCGGAAGCAGCTGGAGAGTGCGTGGCGTCGGAAACCAACTCAGACGTCGAGATCAGCCTTCAGAGACATGCGCAGGTCATATGAACAGGTGGTCAAAGAGGCCAAGAAGACCTATAACTCCTCCTTAATAGCGGCGGCAAGATCGCGCCCAGCACAGATCTTTAAGATCGTTCGAGACCTAGCTATGCCCAACTCACTGCCGAGAGACAATGAAAATTCAGCTATCTCAGCGGAAGAATTTCAAGTTTTCTTCTCTGAGAAAATAATTGCCCTTAGGCGTGATTTACCCTCTATACCTGAGGAGAGGAGCGGGATGGGTAAGAACCCAGCTCCATCGCCTAGCTTGAAACTCGACCAGTTCAAGGCCCTGAATTCAGAGGAGATTAATCAAATCCTGGCTGCAGCAAGGGCAACCACCTGCTCTACAGACCCGTGCCCGTCCCATCTGATTAAGTCCTGTGCGGGGAGCCTCTCGGCCACTCTGACAGGGTTGATAAATCACTCATTGGAGCTGGGAGTTTTTCCCGATGCGCTGAAGGAGGCTAGAGTCCGCCCGCTGCTGAAGAAGGCGAATTTGGATCCAGCGGCGCGGTGAACTACCGTCCGGTCTCAAACCTACCCTTCCTCGGGAAACTGATTGAACGGGCAGCAGCGATCCAATTACAGGAATTCCTGGAAACCTCAGGAAGCCTGGACCCCTGCCAATCGGGTTTCCGCGCGGACACGGGACCGAGACGGTCCTGGTGGCCATTACGGCGACATCCGCCGCCAATTGGAGAAGGGAGGTTCGGCTATCCTGGTGCTGTGACCTCACCGCGGCGTTCGACACGGTGGACCATGACTTGCTGTTGCGGCGACTATCAGCCATTGGGATTCAAGGCACAGCTTTGGCCTGGTTCGATTCCTTCCTGCGGGGCCGTTCGCAGCGTGTTGAGTGGCGAGGCCAAGTGTCCAAGAAATCCACCCTGGACTGTGGAGTCCCCCAAGGCGCCATTTTGTCACCAACGCTTTTTAACATCTACGTCCAACCCTTGGCAAGCATAGCCAGAAGTTTTGGATTTGGGTGCTACCAATATGCAGATGACACCAAGCTTCTGCTGAAGCTTGAGCCAGGCGTAACATCGGTGCCTGAGAATTTCAGACAAGGACTAGAGCAGTGGTTCTCAACCTTTCTAAAGCCGTGACCCCTAAATACACTTTCTCATGTTGTCGTGACCCCCCAACCATAAAATTATTTTCATTCCTACTTATGTTATTATTTACCACATTTGTACCCCACCCTTCGCAACCCTGAGGGGGACTCACAGCAGCTTCAGCAACAATTCAATGACTTAAATTTATTTATTTATTTCAACATTTGTACCCCACCCTTCACCACCCCTGCATACAGTTGATACAGATTTTTTTTAAAAAATCTACAAACAATTACATCAATTATTAAAATCACATAATCCACAACTGTAATTTTGCTACTGTTATGAAACGTAGTGTAAATATCTGATATGAGGATGTATTTTCATTGTTACAAATGGAACATAATCAAAGCATAGTGACTAATCACAAAAACAATATATTTGGGGAGTATGGACAACGGATGATGGGATTTGCAGTACCTTCAACTGATTCACCTCTGAATTCCACAGACCACTGAGACCTTCACGAATTACAGACTTGGACCAAACTTGGCACAAAGAACTCCCATGACCAACAGAAAACACTGGAGGGGCTTGGGAGGACTTGACAGTGATTTAGGGAGATGTAGTTCACCTACGTACATCCGGAGAACACTGTGAACCCAAACAACTGTGGATCTGGCCAAACTTGGCACAAATACTTAATATGCCAAAAATTTGAACACTGGTGGAGTTTGGTGAAAATAGGCCTTGACGTTTGGGACCTGTTTAAATTTATAGTTCACCTGCAACCAAAGAGCATTCTGACCCCCAAGAATAATGGAATGTAACCAAACTTGGTATAGAGACCTCCCATGACCCACAGAAAATACTGGAGGGCTCTGGGGAGAACAAACCTTGACATTTGGGAGCTGCTGGGATTTATAGTTCACTTGCAAACAAAGAGCATTCTGACCCCCAAGAATAATGGAATGTAACCAAACTTGGGATAGAGATCTCCCATGACCCACAGGAAATACTGGAGGGCTCTGGGGAGAACAAACCTTGACATTTGGGAGCTGCTGGGATTTATAGTTCACTTGCAAACAAAGAGCATTCTGACCCCAGGAATAATGGAATGTAACCAAACTTGGGATAGAGACCTCCCATGACCCACAGGAAATACTGGAGGGCTCTGGGAGAAACAAACCTTGACCTTTGGGAGCTGCTGGGATTTATAGTTCACTTGCAAACAAAGAGCATTCTGACCCCCAAGAATAATGGAATGTAACCAAACTTGGGATAGAGACCTCCCATGACCCACAGGAAATACTGGAGGGCTCTGGGGAGAACAAACCTTGACATTTGGGAGATGCTGGGATTTATAGTTCACCTGCAACCAAAGAGCATTCGGAACTCCAACAATAGGCACAGAAGTCTTCTGTGTTGGTCTAGCAAGCGGGTGGATGAGCAGGGAAGGCAGGAGGAGCATCCCCCTCCCACAGTGCCTCGCTTGCTGCCTGGTGTTTTGCAAGTGAAGAGCCCGCCCCTCTCCTAAGGAATAGTAGCCTGGCGGATGACATAGGAAGGCCCTCTCGTGCCCAATGCTTCTTAAACCGTAGCAGCGTTTGCAGGCAGGGGAGGGCCGTTTATCGCCTTCTGCTGGAATGGGGATGGGCTGCCACTGGGCTGCAGCTGTTCCTGCGGGCTTGGGAGGTAGCCTCTCCTCCGTCCCTGGGCCTGCTCTCACAATAGTGCCAGAGGAGAGGCCCCGCTGGGTCCGCAGGATCAGTAGCGGCCTAGCAGCAGCCCATCAGCACCACACTTTGAGACGATGGAAGGCCCTCCTGCGCCTTTAAATGCAGCGCCAGCTTAAGGGGCATTTGCAGGTGCGAGAGGGCCTTCCCTTGTTCTCTGCCAGGCTGCTGTTTCTGCAGGATCGGGAGAGAGCTCCCACCTCCCCCCGGGCTTGCTCGCTCAGTGGCGAGTTGGCGGCGTGGAGGAGAGGTCCCCTCGGGCCCGCAGGAACAGCGGTAGCCCAGCACCATTCCGATGGAGTACAATGGAAGGCCCTCCTGCGCCTGCAAACGCAGCAGCGGCTTTGGGGGGTTTGCAGGTATGGGGGGGGCTTCCTACGTCCTCCGTTGGACTGCTCCTGGGCTGTATTTGTACCTCTAGGCCCGGAGGGGAACTATCTGCCAAACCCCCAACTCGCCACTGTGTGAGCAAGCCCGGGGAGGTGGGAAGCCCTCCGGGCCTGCTCACACAAAGACACCCAAAGCACCCGCAGAAGCAGCAGCGACCTAGCGGCAGCTCAGCACCCCGCCACCAGAGGGTGAGGGTTAGGCTAGGTGAGGCTGCCGCTGCTTCCACGCACCCAGGAGCCTCTGCCTCCGTCCCTTTAGCCGTCGCTCCAGGAGGGCCTTCGATGGTCTCTGCTGGGTTGATGCAGGGCTGCCACTAGGCCCCTGCTGTTCTAGCGGTCCCAGAGGGACCGCTCCCCCAACCCCGCCAACCGGTCAGTGCAGTACAAAGGGAAGTACACAGGGATCTTTTCTCTTGCCTCAAGCGCCTCCTTGGGATTCATCGCAGCCGGAGGAGGAGGAGGAACCCATCCATGCCGCGCAGAGGGGGCGGGGCCTCGGGAAGGGATGCCGCGACCCCCCGAAAATGGCCTTGCGACCCCCCTGGGGGTTGCGACCCCCAGGTTGAGAACCACTGGACTAGAGGCAGTGACCAGATGGCTCCGCTCATACAAACTCAAGATCAATCCATCAAAGACTGAGATTCTATGGCCGGGACGCCCAGAGCCACCCATTCCGCTGCCTCTCTTTGAGGGAGAGCCGCTGATCCCGGCCCCGTCGGTGAAGAGTCTCGGTGTGATACTGGACTCGAGACTCTCACTGGAGGCCCAGGTTGCTGCGACAAGTAAGGGAGCTTTTGTCCACCTACGCCAGGCACGTCAACTGACACCTTACCTTCCATCAGATGCGCTGGCTACGGTGGTCCATGCCACAGTGACATCACGGCTGGACTACTGTAATGCCTTGTACGGGGTTGCCGCAGTCAACCACTCGTAAAATCCAGCTAGTGCAGAATGCAGCCGCCAGACTCCTCACCGGGACACCACTGAGATGCCATATCGCGCCATCTCTACAGCGCCTGCACTGGCTGCCAGTCGAGCTCAGAGCCATCCACAAGATCTTGTCGAAGCTTACCTTTAAGGCCCTCCATGGCGCCGGCCCAGCTTATTTAAAAGACCGCTTGTCGAACCAGCTCATTTAAGGTTGCCGCGTTCAGGAAACAGGGACCTTCTTCGCATCCCAGGTGTGAGTGAGGCCCGCCTCGACACCACGAGACGGAGAGCCTTTTCCATCGCGGTCCCTGTTCTTTGGAACTTGATGCCGGCGGATCAGAGAGCCATCCGGGACATGCCCCAGTTCCTAACCGCACTGAAGACCTGGCTCTTCCGAAAGGCTTACGGTTAAGGACACCCTCCAGACTTGGCCTGAGTTACTGGAACTATTTTAATTAATCTTCCTATTCTTTTAGCTTTTAACTATTGAACTCTTTTATGTGTTTTATGTGTAAGTCGCCCGGAGCACTGACGTGGAGAGCGACTCATAAATAATACAATCAATCAATCAATCAATCAATCCCTTGAGCCTGAGCCTGGCCCTGACCAGTGCCACTGCCTCCGCCTTCACGGGTATCCTCTCCTACCCGCGGCTCTACTGCCTCTTCGCCCATGGCTGCCACGACACGGGGAACAACGGGGCCTGCCTCCGGGTAGGTACGCGAGCAGCCTACCGGGCCTCAGAGACTGTGACGTGATGTGGAAGGAGCCTCATGGGCTATATTATTATTATTATTATTATTATTATTATGAACTATGTATTGACACAATATTATTATTTTCCCTTAGTATATGCTATTATATTGTTATATTATTAGTATTTGTCATAGTTATGGTGTAAATCGTTACTGACTATGAGAGTAATGATAACAGTCAGGATTAACTCCTGTGCTTTACTGATAATATATTGTATGTACCTATAATATTTATATTATTATAATGTAATACAAGATAACACTTTTAAAAATAATACAATATTGAAATTATATATTTTATATTACTTGTAATAGTACTAATAATATTACAGTGTAATGGTATAGTACAATATAGTAAGTTAGAGTGTCATTTTGTGTCATTTTGGTTGGTGGTGTGCCCCAGGATTTTGTAAATGTAAAAAATGTGCTGCGGCTCAAAAAAGGTTTAAAAACACTGTGCTAAGGTCTTGTTGCATGACAGCCTGTTCAGCCCGTGATTTTGTCTGATGTTCAGGATGGGAATGGGGATGATGTTCCTGATGGTGGGCCTGGGTCTGTTGGCAATGGGGATGAGGGTTTGCCTGGGCCTGAGTTAAGCTTAGACAAGAGGCCCGAGCTGTCTCAGGAAGGTTCACACGGTCACATTCCTGAGAGAAGCCCTTCACAGTCTTTCTCGGAGCAACTGCCTGAAGATGATTTGTCAGGTGCAGAAATGAATGAGAGTCAAGTTAATGAGAGTTTAGATCGAAAGCAAGGGGCAAAGAAGATCAGTTCATTTACAGGAAAAGAGAGATAAGAAACCTTTATATCAGTGGTTCTCAACCTTCCCAATGCTGCGACCCCTTAATCCAGTTCTTCATGTTGGGGTGACCCCCAACAATAAAATTGTTTTTGTTGCGACTTCATAACTGTAATTTTACTACAGTTATGAATTGTAATGTAAATATACGATATCCAGGATGTATTTTCATTCACTGGACCAAATTTGACGCAAATATCCAATATGCCCAAATTTGAATGCTGGTGGAGTTGGGGGTGGGAGATTGATTTTGTCATTTGGGAGTCGTAGTTGCTGGGATTTATAGTTCACCTACAATCAAAAAGCATTCTGAACTCCACCAATGGTGGAATTTAACCAAACTTGGCACACAGAACTCCCATGACCAACAGAAAATACTGGAAGTGTTTAGTGGGCATTGACCTTGAGTTTTGGAGTTGTAGTTCACCTACATCCAGAGAGTACTGTGGACTCAAACAATGATGGATCTAGACCAAACTTGGCACAACTACTCAATATGCCCAAATGTGAATACTAGTCAGTTTTGGGGGGAAATAGACCTTGAAATTTGGAAGTTGTAGTTGCAGAGATTTATAGTTCACCAACAATCAAAGAGCCTCTTGAACCCTACCAATGATCGAATGGCCAAACTTCCCACACATAACTCCCCCATGACCAACAGAAAATACTGATTGCCTTTGGCGACCCCTCTGACACCCCCTCATGACCTCCCCAGGGGTCCCAACCCCCAGGTTGAGAAACACTGCTTTATATGGTAGTAAGGTCAAGAGAAATGCTTTCCTTTAGATTTTGGGATCTGGAAAGGCTTTATATTGATTAATGGAAAAAAGTGGCCTCACTTGGGACAATGTTGGAATTTCATGGTGGTCTTGAAATCAGAGATGGGTTTTCCTGTCCTTGTTTGGAGATGGCAGGGAACATACATATAAAGCACATATCATACCAAGCTTGGTTAATGTGTGACCTTTGGGTTGTGTGAATGGGGTTTCCAGGCCCCAACACACCTTAAAATAGAAGTTGCTCCAATTTGTGATTTTGTAAAAAATTAATGCATTTTTAGACATGTGAAAATTGGCTCCTTGGACTTTAATCGCCCTGTGATGTATTCATTATAAGGACATTTTATAGGACATGATCTAAGTCTTGGGGAAAGTTTTGTTTCGTTTGGGAAGAGGAATTAAAGTCAGCTGCTCCCGTAAGCATACAGGTAAGCTCTTGGAAACGTGTTGAATGTGTACGCATTCTACAAAAAATTTAAAATGACAGAAAACAGCAGCATTCCCTTTGGACCTAAGTCACTGTAAATAAACAAGAAGAACAGTAAAAATAAGAAATGAATGAGGTTTGGTATTTTGAATTGAACCTTTTTGCAATGGGTATACATTCTAGGAACAGACAGAGTGCTTGCCCTGGCTGGTGTGTTTCCATCCCTTTCCTTTCATGGCAAAGGTTTGCAGCATATGTGTACTGCAACCTGCGGATGACAAGACGCACACATGTATGAGTTTATTTGCTAGTGGGAAAGCAAGGAGGGCAAATGAGACTGACAGGACGAGGGTCTTGTTGAATCCCTGAGAATAGCATTTACGATGTAGGGCAGCGGGAGGCTCGAACGGGGCGCAGTCTTGCTCCGTGACCCATGCTTTCCTATGCTTAACCCATTTCCCCAGGCTTCTTCTCCTCCCAAGATTGCTTCGTTCTGACAGTGAGCCCGTCTCATCACTCCGATCAGCTAGATTCACACAGTGATTCAGTCGCATTCAGAAGGAATCTGGACATGAACTTTTGACTTCCTGTCCACCCCTTCTCGCCATCACACTGGTTCAGAGAGCCCAAAATGAAGGCTTCGATAATACATACATAAGAGGGCTGTGCAATTAATGAAAACATGTTTCAATACTCATTACGAAATTGGGGAGGGGGGGTGAATAATTTTTAGGGTGTTTCCAAAATTATGGACCTAATTTATTTTGTAACTATAGCTGTGATTGTAGCGGAAATCTGGAGTCCCAAAACTCCTCTGGCAATTACCTCTGACTCTCGGGCGGCGACCTTCGTGCGGGCACAGGAACGAACGACGCAACAATTGATACTGGTCCAAATGAAGCCAACTTTATTGTTTACATCAGCTGACGGAGTCTGCTTAGCATAAAGCTGCTAGTGGCAGAGCCCCGAACAAATGCCAACACTCAGGTTTTATACAATCAATGGCTGCAGAGCCCTGGTCCTGCCCATCTTCATACCTTGCAATTGGCTGGTACACATGAACCCATTTCTTTTACCCAGTTAAACAAAGCATTGTTCAGCACTACATTCTCATTTCCTAATAAACTATGGCGCAGTATTAATTTCTTATTCTCACAGTATGTTATCAGCCATATGGGCAAGATGTTCTTAAATCGCAACATTTCTACAGCCGTTCCTTGTGCCAGCCAGCAGGAACAACTTCATTTGCCCATGCGCGCTTTCTAGCCATTCAGATACTATGTAAACAACGCAGCATGTTAGACTATGGGCCAATCAGGCCGCTTTTTATCTAAAGGCACATGATGTTCTCTTGGCAAATCACTGCTTGTGCCTTTCTACCAATCAGGACTGATTATCCCCGTCATGGCTTTTGGCAAGCTGCCTCGCTATTCTAAGGCCAGCTACTCTGACACCTTTGCGGTGCATCACTCTCTCCTGACAGTACTCCTGCTAAAAGCATCAATTCCGCTTTATTCCTCTCTTTTTCTTGTAAATTGATTTTCTGGCCACTAAATCATTTACACAACCTTGCCACAAATCCATAGGTACCCTTCTGGAAGGTTTTCCAACTGATACACAATGTCCAATGAGCTGAGTGCTAGTCGGGAGAATCAAGTTAATTGGGAAGTGAATTGGGTGTTTGTGTTTGTGCCTCAGCCCTTTGCCTTATCCTCCTCTGACAGTTTATTATGGGTCGGAATGTTCATGTTGGCTGGCCAGTACAGGAGTTATGCAAATGCGCCCTTATTGGCAGCCAATCATGTTGTCAGAATGTAGAGGCTGGGAGAGTCGTTGACAGCCCCGGAGGATGCTGGGAAATGTAGGTTTTTTAACTCGTTGTTTTGGGGCCTTTTAGGTTTTGGGGGGGGAAGTTTCTTTGCTACAAACGTACCTTGCTTGAGGCCTATTTCTGTTGGCAAGTTTGGTGTTTCTGCATTGTAAGGTTTCTCTGTTTGGGACAGTCTTTCCATGATGACTCTTCCTTTATATATATAGATATATGAGATGGGGGAAAGGTGTTTCTTGGTTGAGAAGAACTTTTCTGGCTCACATGATTAGGCAATAATTGGAAAAAGTTCCCAATGCCTGCTTTTTCACTTATTACTATGGTTAACCTTCAAATTCCATCAAGCAAGACAATTTCTGATTTCTGAACTGTTGACAGTGCTTGTTGTAGGATAAGTAATACTTCAGTGCATCCAACAGAGTAGGTCAACCAGCTTTCTTTTGCACAGAGCAGAAGCCGTGTTAAAATTGCTCAAACTCTGTCTTGGGGTGGGAGCGGTCCAAAATAAATGAATTGCATAGACCAGTAGTAAGAAAGCTTGTACCCCGCAGCTGTTTTAGAGTACAGTCACCGTCAGCATCAACCATGGTGGCTTGCTGCTCCCAACTTTCATCCTATTTCTAAATATGGTCTTAAAAACGCTGGGGATGTCAGAGGGTTAGCAATAGATTCCACATCCTGAAGATGGGAAAGAATGAGAAAACTTCATTGAATGGCAATTATCTTTCTGTTATATTCCATGTATCATCAACACCTACGACTCCTCGAACGCTTTCATCAGCGCTGTCTTCGCACAATCCTAAATATACACTGGACCAACTATGTGACGAATGTTGCTGTCCTTGAGCAAGCAGGGATCACCAGCATTGAGGCCATACTATTGAAAACACAGCTGCACTGGGCAGGGCACGTCTCTAGGATGGAGGACCACCGCCTCCCAAAGATACTACTCTGCGGTGAACTCACCATGGGTCAGCGCAAGAGAGGCGCCCCCAAAAAGAGATAAAAGGACTCCCTGAAACAACATCTCAGGCTCGGCCAGATTGATCACCAACAATGGTCCACCCTGGCCTCACATCGGGAGGCATGGAGACGCACTATCCACAATGCTGCGGCCTCTTTCGAGAAGACATGCTGAACGGGTCTCGAAGAGAAACAACAACGCAGAAATAACCGCAACTTGGAAACAACATCACCCAAGGAGACTTTCTGCTGTGCTTTCTGCAACCGAACTTGCCTATCTCAGATTGGCCTTTTAGTCATCAACGCGCTTGTAAAAAGCGTGGGATGAGTCCTTCCTAAGAATCTTTATTCGCGAATTAATGACGAGAGATATTCCATGTAGTGTGTTACTATGGTGGACAACCACTGCAATGTAGTCTTTTGAGTGTTGGGGAGATCAGGGTTTGTGATGTGATGTGCTCCGTGCCTCTCCATCCTTGAAAAGAGGCTGAAGTGTCCTACCAGGGGGAAAGGTCTTCATGTGATGAGGTTGATTGTGGAGTTCCCTCCTTTCAGGACACTTCAGCTATTTTCCAACCAAGGAGGGCTATGCATGATGGCCAGAAGTAGTTTAACACATGTTATGAGCTCTGTAGCTTTTCGTGCTTGAAAAAAGGCTGAAGTGTCCTACTAAGGTGAAATGTCTCAATGTGATGAGGTCCATTGTGGTGTTCCCTCCTTTCCAGGATGCTTCTGCCTCTTTCTAATCAAAGAGGGGTATGCATGACAATTGAAATAGGTTAACTCATGTTATGAGCTCCATGACTCTCCATGCTTGAAAGGTGGCTGAAGTATCCTATGACTGGGAAATGTTTCAATGTGAAAAGTCTACTTCATGACAGGGCCGGATTACCCATAAGGCCACACTGGGCCATGGCCTATGGGCACAGGCCTAGGGGGGGCGCCAGATCAAGGATAAAAAAATGTTCAAACAAAACCGCAACGTGCAGCATGATGACTCTCTCTCTCTCTCTCTCTCTCTCTCTCTCGGGGGAGGGCGGGGGGAGAGCGCTGCGAGGGGACGGGGAGGAGGGAATGCCCCCCCGCCATCGCCCCCACCTCCTTGTCATTGGAAGGAGGGCGCAAGGAGGATGAGGCAGAGGGAAGCCCCGCCCCCGGGGCCGCTGGCGGGCATGCGCACGTGGCAGGAGGGCGCCCCTGTCTCCTCCGCCATGTTCCTGGGTGCCGCGCATGGCCGGCAGCGGCCCTAGGGGCTTCCCTTCCTTCTTCCTCCCTGCGACCGCCTTCCTTGACTGAATGAAGGTGGTTGCGGCGAGGGCGGGGCAAGAAGGAGCGCGGAGCGAGGAGGAGGAAGAGGCGGAGGGAAGCCCTGCCCCCGGGGCCGCTGCCGCGCATGCCCAGCAGTGCCCCGGGGATGGGGCTTCCCTTCCTCCTCCTCCCCGCAACCCCCTTCCTTGACTGAACGAAGGTGGTCGCGGCGAGGAGGAAGAGGCAGACGGGTATGCGGGCAGCGGCCCCGGGGGTGGGGCTTCCAAAGTGTGGCCTAGGGCACCAAAAGGCGTTAATCCGGGCCTGCTTCATGAGCTACATTCATAGACATAAGTCTGCTTCATCAGATGGATTCTCGTAGCCCAAATTCTGATGAAGTAGACTTTAAGTCTGGGAAAGTTTTGCTTTCTTTTCTTTCTCTCAGTCTCAGGTTGACATTTCAGGAAACTGTGGGTGGAAATTGTGCAAAGACCTTAAATAGCAGGGAAGGTTTTAAAATTACCTTCCAACATGCTCTCATGCTCCCATGCTTTTCTCTAGAGCCAGAGCGAGGGCTGTAGGCAACAATGGAAGAGAGGATATGGGCAGAGGTTGACCTCAAACCCTATGCAATTGCTCATCTCTTCTTCAGGGTGGAACATGTTTCTTAAGTTTGTCTGCTTGAAACAGAAATAAAGGAAACAAGGTGCACTCCTGCGTTGTAGAATCGGTTGCTGAGAACCAAATTACTCCCCTGAGCAGTTATTCCGAGTTGACATCTTGCTTGGTATCGAGCGGCTGGAAATGCCAAGGAATATTCTGCCTGCTTAAAATCGGAGAAGCGGCCTCGAAAAGGGCCTCTGATCGCGAAGTTAAATAAAGCAATAAAGTCAAGGGCTAAAGTGATGTTTAAAAATTAAACACAAAAATGGGCCAATGCTCTGCATTACCAATGAGGCTTTAAAAAATTTAAGTCCGTATTGCATGGCATGTGTATGATCCAAGGTAATGTTGGGGAAAAGTGCAATAATACCCAACGGAAGGAGTCCAAGGCCCTCTATAACAGTGGTGCGCAACCTCCCTAATGTTCCGACCCCTTAATACAGTTCCTCATGTTGTGCTGCCCTGCAACCATAACATTATTTTTGCTGCTACTTCTCTCCCCTTTATTGTTCAACATCTACATGCGACCCTTTGCTAAGTTGGTGCGGAGTTTTGGTCTGGAGTGTCATCAGTACGCTGATGACACCCAGCTAGTGCTGAGGATGGTTGGCCGCCCAGACTCTGTATCCGATTGTTTCCAGCAATGCCTCGAAGCTGTGACTGGTTGGCTACGTGCCAGTCAGTTGAGAGTGAACCCATCGAAGACGGAGATCCTTTGGCTGGGTCACCCGGGCGGGTGTGAGCTCTGGCTGCCTGCTCTGGACGGCGAGGCACTATGCTCGTCGTCCCTAGTAAAGAGCTTAGGGATCCAGTTGGACCCACTGCTGACAATGGAGGCTCAGGTCTCCACTGTCAGCAGATCTGCCTTTTATCACCTGTGGCAAGCGAAGCGGCTGGCGCCCTACCTCTCTGGTAATGGCCTAGCCACAGTAATCCAGCCAACGGTCATCTCGAGACTAGACTACCATAACGCCCTGTACATTGGTTTTCCTTTGTCGGTTATCCGGAAGCTCAAACTGGTGCAGAACACGGCAGTGAGACTCCTGGCCGGAGTACCGGCCAGGGCTCATATGACTCCAACCTTGCAGTGTCTGCACTGGTTACCAATTGAGCACCGGGTCATCTTCAAAGTGTTGGTGTTGACCTTTAAGGCCTTGCATGGTCTGGGGCTGGTGTACTTAAGGGACCGTCTACTCCCATATTCTCCCCAGAGATCCCTCCGTTCAGAAGACCTCAACCTCTTACAAATCCCGTCCTTACAGACTGTCCGTCTGTCGTCAACTAGACAGAGAACCTTCTCTGTGGTGGCACCATGTCTGTGGAATAACCTACCACCTGAAGTGCGTTCAATCAGTGAGCTGACGGCCTTCCAGAAAGCTTGTAAAACTGCTTTGTTCCGGCAAGCATTTAGTCTATAAATATCCTAGGAAGGTGGAATTGTCCTACATGGAATTGTTTTACAATTCTTTTGTGTCTATGCTCTTATGTGGTACCGTTTTAATTTTCATGTTTTATGCCATTTGTTTGTAGTTCGATATACTGTAAACCGTCCTGAGACAGCTGGAAAGGATGGCATACAAATCGAAATAATAAATAAATAAAAATAAATAAATAACTCTAACTATGCTCCTGTTATGAATCATAATATAAATATCTGATATGCATGATGTTTTTTCACTCACTGGACCAAATTTGACATAAATACACAATCCGCCCAAATTTGAATACTGGTGGGGTTGGGAGAAGGTTTGTTTTGTCATTTGGAAGTTGTAGTTGCTGGGATTTATAGTGACCTACAATCAAAGGGTGCTTTCCCACCTGCCTTGAAGGGATGTAAGCCTGCCTCCAGCCTCGCACACTCTCCCTCGCCCTCACATGCAAACCATGCTGCCATACGAGGAGTATGCCTTGCTCTCCCCTTCCCGCTTGGAGTCTCAGAAACAGCCCTCCCCTTGGTTGAGAGGCCATCTGAGAGGCCGGCCAATCACAGCAGGAGGAGGGTTTTTGGTGGGAGGATTTGCTGTCTGTTTCCAAAAAGGAGAGAAGGACAGGTGGAGAGATCTTTAGCTTTCTCTGCCAAAGGGGTTCCCAAGACCATCAGAAATATGTATTTCCTTATGGCCTTTGGTGACCCCTGTGAAACCCCCTGGCGACCTTCCCAGGAGTCTCGACCCACAGGTTGGGAACCACTGCTCCATAACAATGAAGGAGGGGAAAGCTACCAGGAGCTCCCACCTCTCCAAAGTATATTTTAAATGCATCAGGTTGCTCAAAGCACTGCCACAAAGAAAATGCAAAGTTGCACCTGTGTATATCCTTCTTGAGCACTCCATCGGTTGACACATTTGCTTTTAATTTTATTTTTTTGGAACGGTGACAATTTGTAGCTGATATCGAATGAACTAAATCTTGGGCATCTACAAAATTGGCGAGTTTTATTTGGCGCAAAATTTGTGAACTGCATCCTCTTTTATCCTTCCTCCCAAATGTTTGGGACCTCTTCTTTTCTGACTTATGGCAGCCTGCATGGAATGCATTTTGGAGGACAATTTGATCAGATATATTGCCCCAATTTGATTTTTGGGGCAATATATCTGACCTATTTTTGGAGCCTCCCCAAATTGGGAGGGGCAGATATCTGTTTTCAGCCTGGGATGCTGGAAGATCTGCTTTCTATTGTCCATTATTGGGGGGGGGGCATCCCAGGCTCCCCATCCTGTCATTTTAGGCATTTAAGCTGTTTCTACTCTAGAGCAGTGTTTCTCAACCTGTAGCACAGCAGTTCTCGTTTGTACCTGGGGGGCAGGGGCCAGGACCGGGGGTCCCATTGGCATTGGGGCCTGCAGCAGCAGAGCTAGATTCTGAAGAGGATTTAGAAGGGTTAGCAGAAGGAGAGTTTCCCATGCCTCCTTCGCCCACAGAAAGTTTGGCATGGGAAGAAGGTTGGCCTGACCCTTACGATGAGACAGATAACCAGGTGCAAATGGAAAGCAGTGATAGCGAAACTTATGAACGGCCGGGAGGGAGAGGTTCACAGGATCTTTTGAGTGAAAACATGGAAGAGAGCGGCTGGGAAGAATCTAGGGTGGAGAGCTCTCATGAAGATAGAGACCCAGGTGCTGGGAGGCAAGGCCGAACCTTTGATAGGAGACGAAGCATCGAGACTAGCAGGAGGGGATGGTTCCATAGCCTAGACAGGCCGAGGTCCGTCAGCAGAGATTGGAGACGACGAAGCCTAGAGCGTCGGGGACCTCGGCCGAAAGATTAAGTATAGGATCCGTGGGAACGAATCCCCAGTACTTCGGTCACGTCTCATCTGAGCAGACGTGTAGCGAAGCTCGACCACTGAGCCAAGCCGGGCTAGTGGCCTACCTGAGCCTTGTTTTGTATCTTGCAACTTTGCTTTGTTCCTTGATCCGCTTTGCTGAGCGGCGCCTTGCCAAGCCTTTGGAAACTTACCAAGTGTTTGGAACTATTGCACCTTTTGCCTTTGGATTTGCTTTTGCTATTTTTATGGACAATTTACCTTTTGAACTGTTTCAATATATTCAATAAAGTAGTTAGCCTTCAGCTCGTTTCTGTGTGTGTGATTAAGGGGCCGGTCAAGTCCGTGCATCGTGACACAACCTGGGGGTCGGGACCCCTGGAGGAGTCACGAGGGGGTGTCAGAGGGGTCACCAAAGTTCATCAAAAAACACAGCATTTTCTGTTGATCATGGGGTTTGCATGTGGGAAGTTTGGCCCAATTCTATCTTTGGTGGAGTTCAAAAGGCTCTTTGATTGTAGGTGAACTATAAATCCCAGCAACTCCCAAATGTCAAGTCTATTTTCCCCAAACTCCACCAGTGTTCACATTTCAAGTTTAGTCCAGATCCATCATTGTTTTGAGTTGACAGTGCTCTCGTGATGTAGGTGAACTACAACTCCGAAACTTAAGGTCAATGCCACCAAGCCCTTCCAGCATTTTCTGTTGGTCATGGGAATTCTGTGTCCCAAGTTTGGTCCAATTCCTCCATTGGTGGAGTTCAGAATGATCTTTGATTGTAGGTGAACTATAAATCCCAGCAACCACAACTCCCAAATGACAATCTCTCACTCCAATCCCACCAGTATTCAAATGTGGGCATATTGGGTATATGTGCCAAATTTGGTCCAGTGAATGAAAATACATCCTGCATATCAGATATTTACATTACGCTTCATAACAATAGCAAAATCACAGTTGTGAAGTAGTATTGAAATAATTATATGATTAGGGGTCACTACAACATGAGGAACTGTATTAGGGGGTCACATCATTAGGAAGGTTGAGAACCACTGCTCTAGAGTGAGACACTCAACTGCAGGTAGATGCACACTTTAAGGAGGCTTCTTACCTGTTTCTTACTCTAGAGCAGTGTTTCCCAACCGGTGTGATGTGGCACACTAGTGTGCCGTGAGCGATCATCAGGTGTGCCATGGAAAATTGGAACCTCCCAGCATGCTTATGCAAATCTTATTTACTTCCCCTTCTTAGTGCTGAGCGCAAGCGATACTCAAAGGTGCGCACGCAGGCGGAGGGAGCAAAGGGGCGGGGCCAGGCCCACTTTGAGTGACAGCGGTTGGTTGTGCTCTGCTGCCGGTGCTTCCTGTTGTCCGATAGGGCAAGGTGAGGAAGGGGCGAGGCGGTTCCTCTCGTTGCGATCTCGCCGGCGCTGTTTTGTAGCGCAGCGGAGGAGCCCCAAATAAAAGAACGGCCGGGAAGCATGTGGGGTGCTGCAGCTCTCCCCGCTTCACACGATGGGAGGGTGAGAAGAAGGAAGGGGAGCAGGCCTTGTTTCGGGGTTCAGAATGCTCTTTGATTGTATGTGAACTATAAATCCCAGAAACTATAACTCCCAAATGTCAAGGTCTATTTTCCCCCACACACCATCTGTGTTCACATTTGGGCATATTGATTATTCGTGCCAAGTTTGGTCCTGATCCAACATTGTTTGAGTCCACAGTGCTCTCTGGATATAATAATAATAATAATAATAATAATAATAATCTTTATTTATAAGTCGCTTCCCTCTGCCCAAAGGGGACTCAGAGCGGCTTACATGGGGCCGTGCCCGAACCACAAATCACAGAATACAAAATATCAGACATAAAAACAATAAACACAATAAAAACAATAAACGCAGTAAAATGGATATAGGTGAACTACAACTCCAAAACTCAAGATCAATGCGCACCAAACTCTTATAGTATTTTCTCTTGGTTATGGGAGTTATGGGAGTTCTGTGTGGGAAGTTTGATTCCATTCCATCATTGGTGGAGTTCAGAATGTTCTTTGATTGCAGGTGAACTATAACTCCCAGCAACTACAACTCCCATCAAAACAGGCCCAGGTTTCAATACATTTTAAAACATATTAACTATATGTATTATTGTGTTAGAGTGTCATTTTTTGTCATTTTGGTTGGTGGTGTGCCCCAGGATTTTGTAAATGTAAACAATGTGCCGCGGCTCTAAAAAGGTTGAAAAACACTGCTCTAGAGGAGGTGCTCGGCTGCAGGCAGGCATGTACGCTTTCCGGGGCTGCCTGGCACACACACTTTCCAAGGCAAGGAGAGATGTTTACTCCAGAGAAGGTGTTCAACTGTAGGCAGGTGCACAAACTTTCTGGGACTGCATGCCACATGCACTTTTCAAGGCAAGATGGCAAAGAGGCAAATGCTCTTACTCCAGAGGAGGTGCTTGGCTGCAGCCATGCACACGTGCATTCTGGGCCTGTACACCACACACACACACTCTTTCCAAGGCATGAAGGCTGCTCATGAAAAGCAGGCAAGGAGCCGAAATTGACTCCTGCTTGCTTTTATGTTGAGCTGATTTTCATACCGGGAGTGGGCTTCCAGTTACGTGCTCCCAAAGGTAATGAAAGTAACGAAAAAATGATGTAATGAAGGAAAACGGATCAACAGACAACCTCTCTCCCTCCCTCTCTCTCTCTCTCTCTCTCTCTCTCTCTCCCTCTCTCTCTCTCTATATATATATATATATTATACTAGCTGTACCCGGCACGCGTTGCTGTGCCATATTTAGGAGATGCGAGAAAGTCTGAGTATGTAAGGGTTGGAATTGATGTTACTTATGGTCTTGGTGGGGTCATGGCTGTGTCGTTGTGGGTTGTTCTGGTGGGTGGGATGCTGAAGTCCTGGGGAGTTGTCGGTGTGTGGTGTTGCTGGCGTTCAGCTTGTGGATATACAATTTTTTTGTCTTTCCGTCTGCTGTGTTGATGGAAAGAGGTTCTGTGGTTTCCCAACTCTGGATTTGAAAAAAAGAAACTGTGTTTCTGTTCTGGCGTTTGTTCTGCCCTTTTTTGTTTGATGTATGTAGCGTTGCAAGTGTGTCGTCCGATGCTGTCCTTTTTAGAAGGCATGGTTTGTCTTTTGGGTCAGTTTCTGCCTGTGTGGAAGGAAGGAATGGCATACAAATGGGTTGAGCAGTAGACGCAAGGTTGTGTTATGTGCGTATTGTGTTGTGTGTAGGTATTACTTTTTGGTGAGTTATTGGGAGTGTGGTGGAATTGTGGGTGGTAGTGTGTTGTGGAATGCTTGTGTGGGTGGGGTGCTTTGGGTATTTGTGTGTGTTTGTAGAGTATCAGTGCAGTGTTGTGTTGTGTTGTGGTTGGAGTCTAGGTGGAGTTGGTTTTTGTTTGTGGTGGTGGTAGGTGTTGTGTGTGCGGGGTCCCGTAAGGTTGGGGGGATGGGTTGTGATAGGAAGTTGTGTTGTGTTGTGTGGGTTTGCTGGAGAATTGCTCCCGCAGAGGATGCTGGGAAATGTAGTTTTTGTATCATTGTTTTGGGGGCCTTCTAGGTTTTGGGGGGGAGTTTCTTTGCTAAAAACCTTCCTTGCCTGAGGCCTATTTTTGTTGGCAAGTTTGGTGTCTCTGCCTTGGAAGGTTTCTCTGTCTCTGTCAGTCGTTCGATGACGGGACCTCCTTTATATAATAGATGGCTCTCACTGAAATAAATTTTCCAATATTTTGCTTTCATGGCTCTCTGAGTCAAAAAGGTTCCCGACCCCTGGGTTAGAGGAATTGTAGCTCACCTACACGCAGAGAGCACTGTGAACCCAACCAATGATGGATCTGTACCACACTTACCATGAACAATGGGATATGCAGTACCTTCAATCAATTTGTCTCCCACAGCCCACTGAGACCCCCACGAATGGCGGACCTGGGCCAAATTTGGCACACAGACCTCCCCATTACCCACTATATGTCCTGAAAGAGCTCAAGGGGGGCAAAGAAAAGGGAAAAAGCAGAGGGAAGCAAGGAGGGATCCTCCTCCTCTTCCTCCTTCTTCTCTTCCTCCCCTCTTTCCTTTTATATACATATAGACACACATACACACAAATATTGTACCATCTCATACCTGTCAAGGCAGTTGGGCAGGTACCTGAAGATAGGAGGCTTTCTTGACTTCTTTGCTGAATCAGGGGTTTTTTTGTATTGCTGAATGAACAGATATGTGAGAGTGTTCAAATTTACTTAATGCAAAAAAAAAGTTGGTGGCTTTTAATGTAATGTCAAGGACATTGTCTTAAATGAAATGTAGATTTTTTTTGGTGTCACTCCCCTCTATTAGTTAAACGGGAAGACATAAGCAGTCTAAAATGCTACGATCTTGACAATACCAAACAATAGCCTCAATGCTGCAAGGATGGATTCAAGTTATTTGGCGGCGTGCCATCGGATATGCTTTGTGTGTCTGTCTATTAGTGTGCATACTGGGTTGCATATCGATCTAACGTCATCAACATGGTTGCCTAGTAATGTAAACTATTAGTCTCATTAATAAGGAAGAAAGTGTGCATTTATGTTTGGAATATTTTATCTTCTGTTCTGGCGTTGTGCTATACTTGCCTTTCCTCTGAAACAGATGTAACAGAGAAGGGGGCAGATTTTTAATTGTTGGTGAAAGCAAAGCTGATATTTCTATTGCAACGCAGTTCCTATGGTCTGCATTGACTTTCATGACGCGTTTGAAAAATGATATTTCAACATGAAATAATTGATGTATTTTAATAGAGCTTTGTGGCTTTTTGTCGCTGTTTTTCTGCCTTCTTTACCACTACCAAGGCATGCTTATTGATAAAGTACTAATATTCTAATTGTGTGTTGCTGTTTATTAAAAAAATACGTTCTTACTCTTTATAATGTTATAGGCAGGCCCAGATTACCCATAAGGCCACCCTAGGCCATGGCCTATGGCAGTGATTCCCAACCAGTGTGCCCTGGCACAGTAGTGTGCCGTGAGCGATCATCAGGTGTGCCGTGGGAAATTGGAACCTCCACTTTCTTCCCCCTCCTGCTGAACACTTTTTCTGTTGATAATGAGAATTCAATATGCCAAGTTTGGTTCAATTCCATTGTTGCAAGAGTTCAGGATGTTCTTTGATTGTTAACTATAAATCCCAGAAACTGTAACTCCCAAATGTCAAGGTCTATTTTCCCCAAACTCCGTCTGTGTTCACATTTGGGCATATTGAGTATTCTTGCCAAGTTTGGTCTTGATCCAACGTTGTTTGAGTCCACAGTGCTCTCTGGATATAGGTGAACTACAACTCCAAAACTCAAGGTCAATGCCCACCAAACTCTTATAGCATTTTCTCTTGGTTATGGAAGTTCTGTGTGGGAAGTTTGTGTCTTTCTGCCATTCCTGCCAGGATATCTATGTTGTGTTCATCGAAACAGGCCCAGGTTTCACACTGAGTATATAAATACATTAAAAAACATATTAACTATATGTATTACTGTGTTAGAGTGTCATTTTGTGATATTTTGGTTGGTGGAGTGCCCCAGGATTTTGTAAATGTAAAATAAAAGTGCCAGGTTGAAAAACACTGGCCTATGGGCATAGGCCTAGGAGGTGACAGATCAAGAACAAAATCTTTTTACTTTTTTAAAATAAAAAACCGCCCCCTCGCAGCGCTCTCCCCTTGTCCTCTCTTTCAAGAGAGAGAGAGAGAGAGTCATCATACCTCGGGAGAGGGCAGGGGGAGAGCACTGCGAGGGGGCGGAGGAGGAGGGAATGGCGCCCTCCCCTCGCCATCACCCGCCTGGCCCACCCCCTTGTAAAGGAAGGAGGGTGCGAGGAGGAGGAAGGAAAGCCCCCCCGGGGCTGCTGGCGGGCATGCATGCATGTGTGCGCGGCAGGAAGATGCCTCTGCCTCCTCCGCCATGTTCCTGGGTGCTGTGCATGGCTGGCAGCGTCCCCGGGGGCTTCCCTTCCTTCCTCCTCCTGAGGAGGAAGAGGAAAGAAGGGAAGCTCCTGGGGCCGCGGGCCGCAGCCGGCCATGCGCAACACCCAGGAACATGGCGGAGGAGGCAGAGGCGCCCTCCTGCCGCGCACACATGCATGCATGCCCACCTGTTTTCCAGTTGCGGGAGGAGGAGGAGGACAAAAGCCCCACCCTCGCATCGCTGACGCACATCCGCACCAGCAGCATCGAGGCAGTGCTTCCCTTCTTCCTCCTCCTCCTTCGTGCGACCGTTTTCGGGTCGCGGGAGGAGGAGTCGGCGGACGGAAGCCCCACCTTTGTGCCGCTGACGCGCATGCACAGCACGCCCTGGGGGCGGGGCTTCTTTCGGCCTAGGGCACCAAAAGAAGCTAATCCGGGCCTGGTTATAGGAAAAGCTAAGAGCCTAATATCCTAAAATACTGTTTCTCAACATGAGAGTCGGGACTCCTTGGGGAGTCATGAAGGGGTTTCAGAGGGGTTGCCAAAGACATCAGAAAAAAAATATTTCTGATGGTTTTAGGAACCCCTTTGGCAGAGAAGGCTAAAGATCTCTGCCTGTCCTCTTCGTTCTTTTTGGAAACAGACGGCGAGTCCTCCCACCAAAAGCCCTCCTCTGCTGTGATTGGCTGGCCTCTCAGCCAGGGGGTGGGCTGTTTCTGAGACTCCAAGCGGAGAGGGGAGAGCAGGCATGCTCAGTTCATGGCGGTGTGATGGGCATGTGTGGGTGAGGGAGGACATATGAGGCTGGAGGGAAGCTCACGCCATAAAGTCCCTTCAAGGCAGCAGGGTTCAGCCCTTCTATTGTTGGTGGGGTTCAGCATGCTCTTTGATTGTAGGTGAACTATAAATCCCAGCAACAACAATTCCCAAATGTCAAGGTCTATTTTCCCCAACCTCCGCCAGTATTCACATTTGCGCATATTTGAGTATTCATGCAAAGTTTGGTCCAGATCTATCAATGTTTGAGTCCACAGTGCTCTCTGGATGTAGGTTAACTACAACTCCAAAACTCAAGGTCAATGCCCACCAAACCCTTCTAGTGTTTCCTGTTATTCATGGGGGTTTTGTGTGGGAAGTTTGGCCCAATTCTATCATTGGTGGAGCTCAGAATGCTCTTTGATTGTAGGTGAACTGTAAATCCCAGCAACTACAACTACCAAATGACAGAATCAAATTCATTGTATACAAATTCAGAAAGATTACTCTTGTAGGTTTTTTTAAAAAAAATGTTGTTATAAAAACGTTGAAAATTCCCCAAAACTCTGTGGATAAGTGAAATGTTTTGAAACTTGATGGGCTAACAGTGGTAAATGTGCTCTACCATTGTATCAAGTTTCACCCCAATAGGTGTAAAAATGAGGGAGAAATGAGCCCCTGAACTTTCCCCAATTACAGTAGTAAAGGTAAAGGCTATCCCTCGACATGAAGTGTCGAAACCCCCACAGATGGCTCAAAGACACGCCAAGCTAGTAAAAGTATTTACAGTTTATTTTGAACAAAAACACAGCCACAGTCCGGCATAAAAGGAACCCACAAAAAAGCCCTGTAAACAAAAAACAATGAAGACGTCCGTCCTTTGAAGTCCTTGGCTTTACTCCGGGTTGAAGTCTGTTGCGATGTGAAGACCCGTCCAGAAAAGGAAAGGAAGAGTGCTTCTCCAATTCCAGGAGAGCAACACAGGAAAAGCCCAAACGAAACGCGGTAGACAAGCTTGCTGGGAATCAGGAACTGCGATACAAGAAACAAGAGCACCAAATACAAGAACCAGCAAACCCACCAGCAACACCTTGGCCGACCGCAGAGTCCCAAATCCCCAGGCCTTACTTTAATACCCTTACAAATCAGAGTCATCAGACTCCCCACCCAACTCTGCCCCATTCCCCTCAGCTGCAGCCCTGGGTGTGTTCCTCCAATCTTCCCACCTTTGCTGAGCAGTTAAAGGACCCCAGTCCGATTCAACATCCCCACTAGGCCAAGCAAGGTCACTCGAAAAGCCAAAAAAGGAGCTTTCGCTGGACTCAGCATTTATCACATCCCTGACATCTTGCACCAGTGCTGAGTCCAGCTCGGTATCACTCTCTTCTGAAGGTAACTCTACATCAAACCCCTCAAAAGTATCATCACTGGTAGGCTCCCTAAGTATTTGTCGGACCTTTCTCCTGTGCTCTGCCTCTTCCAAACTCTCAGCACTTGCAGCCCTTTTCCTCCCAGCTGCAGTCATTCTGCCCAAACCTCCCTCTTCCAGTGACATGTCTAACACAGAATCCTCCTCCAAGTTACTATCTGTAGCAACTACAGGCTCAGTTTGCTCAACTACAACATGAAGTCTAGTCGATTCCGACTCTTGGGTGTGTGTGTGTGCGCGCGTGCGCGCGCTCATTTCCATTTCTAAGTCGAAGAGCCAGCATTGTCCGTAGAGACCTCCCAGGTCTTGTGGCCGGCATGACTGCAGGGAGCACCATTACCTTCCCGTCTATTGATCTATTCACATTTGCATTTTTTGAACTGCTAGGTTGGCAGAAGCTGGGGCTAAGAATGGGAGCTCACTCCATCCCACGGATTCAAACCACCTATTTGCTGGTCAGCAAGTTCTGCAGCTTTGGGGTTTAACCCTCTGTGCCACCGGATTTGTAAATAATTTGTATAATTACAAATTATAGCAATTATATCCAATTACGGTACTCTAATGAAAAAGTAACACAATTTCATTACTCCCAGTATGCATATTAATGAATCTCTCACTAACAATACTTTAGGAACACTTTAGAAATGAAATGCCAGTGCCCCCAACGTCTGGACATCTAACTGCTTAATCTGTTCATGAATGAATATCCTACACTTGCCAACTTCAATCACATATTTCGTTGGACATATGGCCAGCTTATAATAATGAATATAATTAACCCAGGACTCTATCTTATGTACTCTCCACTTTTTTACTCGCCTTTCCTTTTTTGGATCTGCAACTGTTCATTCCTTTCAAAAAGAAAAAGAAATAGAGGATTCAAAGAAAGGTGAAGCTTAGCGCCCTTATAACACTCTGTATCAGTGTTTCTCCACCTGGGGGTCCTGACCTCTGGGGAGGGGGAGTTGCAAGGGGGTATCAGAGGGGTCACCAAAGACCATCAGAAAACATAGTATTTTCTGTTGGTCATGGGGGTTTTGCATGCCAAGTTTGGCCCCATTCTATCATTGGTGAGGTTCGGAATGAGCTTTGATTATAGGGGAACTATACATCCCAGCAACTACAACTTCCAAACATCAAGGTCTATTTTCTCTAAACACCACATTCTGGCATATTGAGGATTTGTGCCAAGTTTGGTCCAGATGCATCATTGTTTGAGTCCACAGTGCTCTCAGGATGTAGGTGAACTACAAATCCAAAACTCAAGGCCAATGCCCACTAAACCTTTCCAGTATTTTCTGTTGGTCGTGGGAGTTCTCTGTGCCAAGTTTTGTTCAATTGCATCGTTGGTGGAGTTCAGAATTTTTTTGATTGTAGGTGAACTATACATCCCAGCAACTAGAACTCCCAAATCTCAAGGTCTATTTTCCCCCAACTCCACCATTTGGGCATATTTGTGCCAAGTTTGGTCCAGATCTATCATTGTTTGAGTCCACAGTGGTCTCTGGATTTAGGTGAACTACAATTCCAAAACTCAAGATCAGTGCCCACCAACAACTACAACACCCAAATGTTAAGGTCTATTTTCTCCAAATTCCACCAGTGTTTACATTTGAGCATATTGAGTATCTGTCACAAGTTTGGTCCTGGTCCATCATTATTTGAGTCCACAGTGCTCTCTGGATGTAGTTGAACTACAACTCCAAAACTCAAGGTCAGTGCCCACCAACTTGATTTTCTGTTGGTCATGGGAGTTCTGTGTGCGAAGTTTGGTTCAATTCCATCATTGGTGGAGTTCAGAATACTCTTTGATTGTAGGTGAACTCTAAATTTCAGCAACGATAACTCCCGAAGGACAAAATTAATCCCCCCCAACCCTGCCAGTATTCAAATTTGGGTGTATCGGGTATTTGTGTCAAATTTGGTCCAGTGAATGAAAATATATCCTGCATATCAGATATTTACATGACGATCATAACAGGAGCAAGATTACAGTCATGTCTTCCTCCCTCCCCCTCACCTCCTGAACATGCTCATGCTGCCCCCTTGGATCAAAATGGTGGCAGAAGCGGCAGTGGAGAAGAAAAAGTAAGTGTTCGGCAGGAGGGGGAAGAAAGGGCGCGAAGGGGAAGGAAGAGGTCTCTGTCGAAAGCTGGCATGGGCAAACTTGGACATTCCAGGTGTTTTGGACTCCAACTCCCACCATTCCTAGCAGCCTGAGGCTCTTTTCCTCCCCCCCCCCCCTTAGCCACTTAAGCAGGAAAGGGCCTCAGGCTGTTAGGAATGGTGGGAGTTGAGGTCCAAAGCACCCAGAGGGCCAAAGTTTTCCCATGCCTGTTTTAGGGACCTTAAAGTGGTGAGCCTCCTTCCAACATTGTGATTCTGGATAGAAAACAAACAACAACATAACATAACATTGTTTGAGTCCACAGCGCTCTCTGGGTGTAAGTGAACTACAACTTCCAAACTCAAGGTCAATTCCCAAGCAAACCCTTTCAGTACTTTCTGTTGGTAATGAGAGTTCAATATGCCAAGTTTGGTTCAATTCCATTGTTGCAAGAGTTCAGGATGCTCTTTGATTGTGTGTTAACTATAAATCCCAGAAACTGTAACTCCCAAATGTCAAGGTCTATTTTCCCCAAACTCCATCTGTGTTCACATTTGGGCATATTGAATATTCATGCCAAGTTTGGTCCTGATCCAACATTGTTTGAATCCACAGTGCTCTCTGGATGTCGGTGAACTACAACTCCAAAACCCAAAGTCAATGCCCATCAAACTCTTATAGTATTTTCTCTTGGTTATGGGAGTTCTGTGTGGGAAGTTTGTGTCTTTCTGCCATTCCTGCCCGGATATCTATGTTTTGTTCATCGAAAGAGGTCCAGGTTTCACACTGAGTGTATAAATACATTAAAAAAACATCTTAACTATATGTATTACTGTGTTAGAGTCTCATTTTGGTTGGTGGTGTACCCCAGGATTTTGTAAATGTAAATAATGTGCCGCGGCTCAAAAAAAGGTTGAAAAACACTGCTGTACAGCATGGTAGAGTGACTGGCTGGAAAGCATCTCTGACAGAAAAGGATAAAACATCTCTCCATAAGCATTTGAAATTGCACTAATTCTCCATGCTGCTTATGCATTCATTGACATAAATATGATCTGAAATATTCTTGAGTCATTCAGGACCAATTTGCATTGGGCATCGTGATGTATGCTTGGCATTGTGGGAAATGGCAAAGACCATGATGCCGCTTTCTTGGTTGTTGGGCATGGCTTTCTTCTACAGTAAGTTTTGATTCTGCAGGAAAGGGATTTGGTCCACAACGTAAGCAACGCTTTGGTTCAGCGGTTTCCTAACAACCACTGCTGGGCGCCGGCCTCCCTCCTTCTTGTTTGACTGGGAACAAAAATGACTTGTCTGAAGCATTTGAGAGCTCTTTACCCTTTGAGATATCCTGCCGTTCTCAGGGATGGCAGAGTTAGTCTTGTCATTGCGACCTTTGAAGTAAAATTCAACTACAAGTCTGGTTGGCTCAGGCTGTTGCAATTGGTGGAGCACCATCCGATTATTCTTAAGCTACGGAGCTAGAACTGTATTTCCTGCCTTGCCCTGGATTAGACAAGGTAATGGCTTTAGTCCTGTTGTTCCTTCCATCTAGAGTAGGTTCATTGAGTCAATGGGATATAGATAAGCGTTGACTCGTTACCCATGAAGTAAGATCCATGCCTTGAAGGGACTCCTCCCTCCAGCCTCGTACGCTTTCTGTCGCCACTCATGCGCACCACGCTGACATGTGCTGAGCACGCCTGCTCTCCCCTCCCTGTTTTGGAGTCTCAGAAACAGCCCTTCCCTTGGCTGAGAGGCCAACCAATCCAGGCCCGGATCAGGCCCTTTTGCCGCCCTAGACAAAAGGGTCTGCCTCCGCCCCTCCTCGCCCCCCGGCTCCACCCCCGGCTCCGCCCCTCCTCGCCGGATTGAAGGAAGGAGGGCGGGGCGAGGAGGAGAAAGAGGTGCCCTCCCGCCGCGCATCCTGCGCGCCGCCCACCCCTTTTCGGCAGGGCTGCCGCGACTCCTCTCTGCCTCCTCCCTGGCGTGGCGTGGCATCGCCAGGCAGGGAGGAGGAGGCTAAGCTGCGCCGCCGTCCCTCCTCCCTTGCGTGGCGTGACGACGCAAAGTGAGGAGGGCCGGCAGCGCAACTTCTCTCCGCCTCCTTCTCCCTGCCTGGCGACGCCAAGCCAGGGAGGCGGCAAGAAGCTGCGCCGCCGCCGGTCCTCCCTTGTGTCGCCACGCCACCAAGGGAGGAGGGGCGGTGGTGCGGCTTCGCCTCTCCCTGCCTGGCGACGCCACGGCACGCCAGGGAGGAGGCAGGGAGGAGTCGCGCCAGTCCCGCCGAAAAGGGGTGGGCGGTGCGCAGGACGCGCGGCGGGAGGGCGCCTCTTTCTCCTCCTCGCCCCGCCCTCCTTCCTTCAATTCGGCGAGGAGGCTGGGAGGGGCGGAGCCGGGGGGGGAGGGATGGAGTAAGGAGCGGAGCCGATCCTCCCTTCCTCCCTCCTAAAGCAGACCAAAAGGAGGGGGCTGCCGTGCATGCGCCCTTTTTTGGTGAATTTTTTGGGGGATTTTTTTTAAAAAATGGGGGTCCGGATCCGCTGCCCCCCTAAACGTGCCGCCCGAGGCCATGGCCTCGGGTGGCCTTATGGGTAATCCGGGCCTGAACCAATCACAGTAGGAGGAGGGCTTTTGGTGCGAGGATTTGCCGTCTGTTTCCAAAAAGAAGAGAAGGACAGGCAGAGAGATCTTCAGCCTTTTCTCGACCACATCTACTACTACCAACCTGGGGAGGCCCTCCTTTCGCCCCTTCCTCTATCACAGGTATGACTTGTGGGAATGAGAGAGAGAGAGAGCCTTCTCTGCTGCGGCCCCCCAGCTTTGGAACTCGCTACCTGGTGAGATTAGGCAAGCCCTAATTCTTTTGATGTGTATTTGAAGAGTGACCATACATCCCAATTCTGTTTTGCTCCATCTACAGTGTTGTCCTCATGATGCTCTTTTCCCTGTCCTTAATGAAGACCTAACCCCACTGATTGTCCTTTTTAGGCCCCTCCCTCACAAATACACTTTTTCTACTCCTATCTCATCCAGGGTTTTAACATTTTATCTTGTGCATTTGGCCCGCCCATTGCGTTTGATTTTCCATTATATTATTTTGCACTGTTTATTTTATCTTGTTACTTTATGTATTTTATTGCAATGTAATTTTTGTTGCTTTGTATATTATTTTGCTGTATTATATCTTTGGGCTCATGTTAGCCGCCCCGAGTCCCTTTTGGGGAGATGGTGGCAGGATATAAATAAATACATAAATAAATAAATAAATAAATAAATATAGTTAAATGAAGGTATCCAAAGCCAATAGTCCCAACAGTCCTATGATATCAATATTTGTAATCCATGTATTCATCAGCATGGTTGCCAATGGAAGGCCACAGACATTAACCTCAGCAGACACTGGGCGGGCTGCAATGGTCGAACTGCAGGGCCTGATCCATTTCGCCTCTGTGGGCTTTCTCAAGCGGCGATAATTACAGCGACATGCAGAGCGTCACAGGAAAACAATACATGGTGAAAGCAACATACATACACCGTTTTTCCTCTGGACTCGGTCTGTATATATATCCCTATGATATCTTTCCCTTCACACCCAGTCTATTTACCGCAAGTGCGTGTTGTTGCTTGGGCCACTTATGATATTCAACAGTGTATCTTGCCTCCATCATGACAAGATACAGAGCAGATTGGGATGGTTTCATTCTTTGTTCAATTATTATTACACCACTCAATATCAAAAAGTTCTCTGGGCAGCTTACATATGACAACCTTTCTCTCTGTAAATAAGGACATTGTACAGAGCGATCCATAGAATCTGAATCAGATTCTGTGGATCAGTCTTTCCTAGACTGGTTGCCTGCTCTTTTGTAACTGGTTAGGAAAGTTTGGAAGTTGAAGTCCAGCATTTCTGGAAGGAACTAGGTTTTTCCGCTCTTGTCTAATGTAATCAGTAGAATTTGGCCAGGACTTCCTAGACTTCTAAATACTTAGCAGCTTAGTTCCTGCTGGATTCCCCATTGGTTCAATCAGTTGCAATGCCAGTACTTGGGGCTGAGCAACTGGGCCTTGGTTGATGAGCTCTGTAGCCATCAAATCAAAAGCAAAAGAAAGAACTGTGTTTGCTCTTGAGAAGTGATTGGCTGCACTTATTCAGCCTCTGAGAGATTGCAACAATTTGTGCAACTAGTTTTATAATAGCATGGTGCCTCAACGGAGTTAGAAGCTATATTTGTTTGGACTTTCTTATCGGTATGGTTTCAATCCTATTGACTAGGCATGAGAAAAAAGTTATGAAAATTAAATGATTCGGAAGGGATTCGTAAGAAATGCTACTTTTGAGTATTTCCGCATCTGGAACGCCAACCAGGAAGTGGACTTTCTTTATAGATCTTCGGGGGCCAGGATTTTCTTAAGTATCGTAATTAGGTCGTAAGGGGGGGCACCACCCTCCTCTCTCACCACCCTCCCGCCTCCCTTGCCAATCAGTATTATGGCAAGGCAAGCCCTAAACTCGCTCCTTCTTTTGGCTGGAAACCTGGAAAAATGTAAACAGGGAGGTTTACTCAGAAGTAAATCTGCAAAGGAAGTAAACAGAGAGGTTTACTCATGAGTAAATCCGCAAGGAGGGCACTTTGGATGAAGTGCCCTCCTTGTGGATTTACTCTCGAGTACACCGCTCTGTTTACATTTTTCCAGGCTTCCCTGCCCCTCCTGCCTGCCAGGATCTAAAGCATCAAAGAGTATTGGGGTAGTTGCACACAACAAGTGAGAAACCAACCTAATGTATAATAGAATGAATGCTAACTTATAGAGTAAGTGCCTAATATTATAAGTAATCCAACTGGTCATATACCTACATTGCATGAACATGCAATAATACAGCAGTAATAACAATGGGTATAAGAAGAGGTAAAATTCAAACCGAAGTATTCTGACTGTGGTCCCTCCTCAAGCGGTGCAAACTGCAAACGGCTCTTCTCTATGAGCCCGGGAGGCAGCCTCTCCCGGGAAAAGCCAAAAGCCCGGGCACAGCGTTTGCTGCCTGCGTGCACATACATATTCTTTGGGAGAAAATTTGCTGCAGAATCCTGGGCTCATAGAGAAGAGCCCGTTTGCACTGCTTGAGGAGGGACCAGAGTCAGAATACTTCCCTCCCTCCTTCCCTCCCTCCTTCCTATTTGGAGAGTCCCATCTAGAATTCAGTGTGATTTATCCCAGTTTTGGCCTACAACTCCCAGAAATCCCAGCCAATTTACCAGCTGTTAGGATTTCTGGGAGTTGTAGGCCAAAAACATCTGAATGCGCATGCGCTGGCATACGAACTACTAACGAATTTCGTTAGTAATTACGTTACATTTTAGAAATTTTGGAATTTTTTGTAAGTCTTTCTATTACTAATCAAAAAATCCTCCCCCCAATTAGATTTTGATTCCCTATTTTTGGGTTCTAAACCATGCCTACTATTGACCTATTTTACATTGGTGCAGGTTTTTAGTAGGATAGTTTATTTCATCTTTTCTGTGATAAGCGTAACGAGAGCCAGAATGAGGTAGTAGTTTGAATATTGGACTAAGATGCTGGGAACCAGAGTTGGAATCCCTACTCAGCCATGTAAAACTATTGGGTGGTCTTTTGTAAATCGAACTCTCACAGTCTCAAAGGACAGCAGAGGCAAACCTCCTCTAAACAAATAATAATAATACACTTTATTTATATTCTGACCTTCTCCCGTAGTGGATTAGGAGCAGATTACAGCATTTTACATACATAGGCAAACATAGGTCATATTGAAGCATCTGAGGATAAAGGATCCCAGAAAAAGTGGTTTCTTAAGTCGGATGCCCTAACAATGATGGAAAGGGGAGCCTTGGAAGTTCCCTCATTGATGCCAATGGGTCGGATCTTCCTGAAGAGAGAAAACAGATATTTCGAGATTGTCGAATCAAAAATGGAATGTTGCTCACCTGAATTCGAGGATCAGGGGGCCACCAAAAACGGTATAGGGATTGACCAAATTGCACACGCCCCTAGTGAATATTCCAGTTTGCTTCTTCCACCTCTGAAATGGTTTAAATCAAGTAGTTTCAATCCCATTCATGAAAAAAAATTCTGAACAATCTCTATGGGTTGGGGAGGGATGAATCCACTTCGCTGAATTCCATATCAATGGAGCAATGAATCCATTCTGGGCTTTAGTCCAAATTCTAAAGAGCTGGACCTGGAGTACATTCGTAACCTCACCAATGATTTCCCTTGATTCCACACTTTGCTGGGAACGTTGTCAGTGTCTTCATCCCTCTCTGGCTTTGCCTTGTCACATCTTGGGGCCGCATATGAACCCATTTGTCCACAAAAGCATGCCATTGCTTCCATTTTATCCCATTGCACACATCTCAGGAGTGCCAATACAAGAACTGTTCTACCGAGAACACTTAATTGGCATTAACAAATATTCTGGATGTTATATATTGCTAATTAAAGGAGGCGAGCACTCTGTGGTTGAATTCTCTTTCCGGCAATAACACCCTTCAGCCGTTGAAAGCTGTGATGACAAAGCAATAGTGCTTTTGGAAAAACGTGTTCCTCGCAAGGATGAACCACTTGAGCAGTTAACTACTTGCCTAGAGCAAAGTACCTAGATATCATTAGGATTCTCAAAGTGGAGATTAGCTGTTCAAAGTGGAGAGCCCGGCGTCTTTTTTCCCCCTTCACACACTTGATCGGTACATTTTATATGCCTATTTGCCTAATATTTGCCACTTTTGTTCAGTTTTCCTTGACATAATGCCATTTTGTAGTCTTCCCACACGCTGACTCCCGCATTTTATGTGCACTTTCTCCTAATGTACACAGTGTTGTATGCACACATAATTTTTGGTTCCAATAATGCACCACAAAATGCTGACATATAAAGATAACAAAATTCTGGGTTGCATATTGATCCAAGAGGAAAAATTGGGTAAGCCCTTATCTATGTATATAATAAAAGTCAGTGTTTGCGGTGGTGTGGAGGGAGGAATATGTGCCAGCGTTTCGATTGGTTGGTTGCCACTGAGGGATTATTTGCATAAAGGACACTGATTGGCCAGCCTCAGAACTCCAACATTCTAAGGCACCAGACAGAAGGGATTGGTTCCCACGGAGGGAGTATTTGCATAAAGGACTCTGATTGGCCAGCCTCAAAACTCCAACTCTCTAAGGCACCAGACAGAGGGGATTGGTTGCCATGGAGGGAGTATTTGCATAAAGGACGCTGATTGGCCATCGACAACCCAACATTCTAAGGTGACGCAGAGGGAAAAGGAAAGGCCTCATGCAGTCAGTCACTGTGGCCAACAGCAATGACGGATCAGGACCAAACTTGGCACACAGGGGCCCAATGGCCCACTTCAAAACCTGGTGTGGTTTATGGCAGGATGGGCCATGAATGATGGGATTTGCAGTACTTTCACCTGATTCACTTCCCAAACAACATTGTAGCCCCTATAGATCACAGACCAGGCCCAAAATTGACAGCAAGGCTTCATTAATTTGATTTTCCTGAGTAGGCCTCAGCTCATGGGACATTGTGTATGGCCTGAATTGACAGTAACCTACCTTGGCATGCAGAGCCCCTATGACCCACGCTACATTGTACTGAAGTTTGGAGGAGGGTGGACCATGGATGATGGGATTTGATGTACCCCCATGGATTATGGGATTTGTAGTACTTTTAAACCCTTCATTCCCCACAGACCACTGCGGCCCAGAACCAAGACCAATAAAGACCAAACTTGGCACACAATGCCCCCATGACCCACACTCCATCCGACTGCAGTTTAGAGGAGGGCGGACTATGCATGATGGGATTTCAAGTACCTCACTTCCCAAGCCCGCTGCAACCCTCATCCAGTGATTGAGGAAGACCACACTTCACACACTAAGCCCCCATGACCCACTTTACATCCTGATGGACTTGGGAGTACCTTCACTCATTTCCCGAGACTGCAGCGACCATCCTCTAATGACTGATCAAGACCAAACTTGGCACACACACACACACACACACAGCCCCCATGACCCACTTTACATCCTGGTGCAATTTGGAGGAGGATGGACCATGGATTATGGGACTTGAAGTACCCTCACTAACTTCCAGAGACCACTGCAAGCCACATAACCAACTGATAAAGACCAACCTTGGCACACAATGCCTTTCTCAAATAACCCGGGCACCGCCGGGTCCCCAAGCTAGTCACATAATGAAAGTGAAAATGTGTATGTCTGTATGTAGTGGAGGTGTCCACTTATACAGGCAGCCTCCAACCTCCACAGTCAGTTATAGTTCCAAGTGCTGAGAAGCTTCCAAAGGCACTCCCTCCACTGACATTGCAGGTTACAGTGAGCGCCATGAACATGTCACCCAAACCCTGCCAATGTCCTCCTCAAGCACTATGGCCCATCACCCAAGGAATGCTTTCATTCAGGGAGCATTTGATCCTAGATTTGATGTGTTTCCTCCACCAGAAGCAGGCATCCCAGGGTTCCCTTGTGCGGAATTTGCATGACACCGCCCACTGCCTCTTCCTTAACCCTTTCCTATCCTTTCTTATGGCACAAAGCAAATGCAGAGGAATTGATCAGCAACTGAACAGACTGGAGGGGGTATGACAATGGACCGGGACCAAACTTGGCACAGAGAAGCCCCATACTGCAGGGGTTTGGGGAAAATGACCTTGATTTTGGGGGTGACTTCCCTTGGCATATAGTTCACATATGTATCCCAAGTGCACTCAACCTAGCTGATGACGGATCTGGACCACACTTGGCTCACAGACCCAACATGGCCAACTGTAAATATTGGCAGGATTTGGGGGTGACTTCCCATGGCATATTGTGTTGTAGTTCACTCTTATCCAGAGAGCACTGAACCCAGCCGATGACAGATCTGGACCAAACTTGGCAAACATATTTATTTATTTAATTAAAAAAATTTGTACCCCCGACTTTCTCACCTCTATAGAGGGACTCAGACCGGCTTACAGCAATAATTCAATGCTATACAAATTAAAACCTTTTACAACAACGTTATTAAAAACTTAAACACCAAATTACATATATACAAATACATTGCCATTTAAAACAAATTCAATTCAATCTAAAACGTGGTCACTCAATTCATACTATGATCAATCACAGCCTAATCTGGGAATGCTTTGTTCCACACCCAAGTCTTCACCTGCCTCCTGAAGGACAGCAGGGAGGGGGCAGATCTAACATCCCTTGGGAGAGAGTTCCACAGCCGAGGGGCCACCACAGAGAAGGCCCTGTCCCTCGTCCCCACCAGCCGCGCTTGCGAAGAAGGTGGGAACGAGAGCAGGGTCTCTCCGGAGGATCTTAATGTCCTTGATGATTCATAGGGGAGAATCCGTTCGGACAGGGGTGCTCATACTTTTTCAGCATGCGAGCTACTTATAAAACAACCAAGTCAAAATGATCTACCTCCCCACTAGTCAGAGAGCCATAAAAGCAAAATATTTGGATTTTTTTTTTAATGAGAGCCATATAATATATTTTAAGACTGAATTCAACTAAATGTGCAGGAGTATAATAAGCCCCTGAATTTATTCATAATAATAATGATGATAATATTCATTCAGCCTCTGCTAGAGATCCTAATACAATAATAATAACAACAACAACAATAGATTCCTAGAGGCTGAGACCTCCAAGGGCCATCCAGTCCAACCTCCTTCTGCCATAATAATAAAACACAATGAAAGCATTCCTCACAGATGGCCATTCAGCCTCTGATAATAATAATAATAATAACAACAACAATGGGTTCCTAGAATAGGAGGAGACCTCCAAGGGCCATCCAGTCCAACCTCCTTCTGCACTTTGGTGGCGTTGGGAGCCTGTGGGGCGGGACTGAGCCTTCCTCCCACCCTGCCTGCGATCTACCAGGATGCCCTATCAAACCCTATATGGCAAGGGTGCCCATTAGGTAGATCGCGATCTACTGGTAGATCGCGATCTACCTAATGGGCACCCCTGCCATATAGGGTTTGGTAGGTTAAAACCAGTACTTTGAATTGTGCTTGGAAGCTAATTGGCAGTCAGTGAAGCTGGCGCAGCAAGGGGGTTGTATGCTCCCTGTATCCCGCTCCTGTTAGTAATCTGGCTGCCGAGCGTTGGACTAATTGCAGCTTCTGAACAGTCTTCAGAGGCAACCCCACGTAGAGAGCGTTACAGTAGTCTATTCGAGATGTAACCAGAGCATGGACTGCTATGACCAACTGTGCATACAGGTCTGGTTTGGGGAGGATTGACTCATGATTCTGGAAATTGTAGTCCACCGACATCATTATGTATTTTGTAATAGCATTCATTAAAAATGAAATCAAAGACTGGCTGTTTCCTAATAAACAGTGTTACTAATTAACTAAATGATATTACCTAACACCTCAAAACAAACAATGCCTTTCTCAAATAACCTGGGCACTGCAGGGTACCCAAGCTAGTCTATGTATATAATAAAAGTCAGTGTTTGCGGCCGAGCGGTGGGAGGAATATGTGGCAGCGTTTCGATTGGCTGCCACTCCGGGATTATTTGCATAAATGGGGGTGACTGGCCAGCCTCCCAACATTCCAACACAGCACAGAGAGGAAAGGAAAGGGCCTGAGGCAGGCATACATGGCTGGAGTTGAAGTTAGACAGTTGACAGTTTTTCCTGTTGGAAATGGAATGTTCAGTACCTTCACCCAATACACTTCTAAGGTGACTCAGAGGGAAAGCAAAAGGCCTCAGGCAGTCAGCCACTGCGGCCCACAGCAATGACGGATCAGGACCAAACATGGCAAACAAGGGACCAATGGCCCACTTCTCAACCTGGTGTGGTTTAGGGCAGGATGGGCCATGAATGATGGGATTTGCAGTACCTTCACATCATTCACTTCCCAAACAACACTGCAGCCCCTATAAATCACAGACCAGGCCCAAAATTGACAACAAGGCTTCCTTAACTTGATTTAGGCCTCACCTCATGGGATATTGTTAGGCTTCCTCAACTTGATTTTTCCTGACTAGGCCTCAGCTCATGAGATATTGTTGTTAACTTGATTTTCCTGACTAGGCCTCACCTCATGGGATATTGTTAGGCTTCCTCAACTTGATTTTCCTGACAAGGCCCTCAACAATGACAGAACAAGACCAAACTTGGCACACAGACCCTACATTCTGGTGCAGTTTGAGGAAGGATGGACCATGGATGATGGGACTTGCAGTACTTTAATTCACTTCCTTAGAGCACTGTGGCCCACACCAATGACGAACTATGGCACACAATGCCTTCCTCAAATAACCCGGGCACCGCCGGGTCCCCAAGCTAGTTGCAAATAAAAAAGAGTCTTCCCGATTCTGTACTATTTTCAGCTTGGAATGCATTGCTCTTGTTCAGTCCCAATGGACAAAGAGTCAAGGATGACATTCATTAGCACGTCGACCATGGCTTTTAACTGAACAGTAAAAAAAAAAAAAAGGGTCCATCTGAGAAAAATAAACAAAACAGTCATTCTTCTGCTGGGAAGAAGGAAATATCACCCAAAGGAACTTCCGAAAGGCATGTCTTGTTTGCTCAGAAAAGCAGGGGACACGGCAGCTTACCACAAACTCGCAATGCAATTCCGTCAAAGCAAAAAAATGATGAAAAACGTGCAGTAAGGATGCTGGAATATAAATGAAAATATGGCCACGTCTATTAATCAGGCAGAGTGATAAAAAGCAAGACCTGCTGTGAAGAGAAGTGATGCAAATACCAAAAGAAAAGGCAAAACCCCAAGAGCAATGCAAACAGTAATGAGAATGTTTGTCCTAAAAGCACAAGAGAGTTGGGTTGCAATGCAAAGAGAAATGAGAGACTACAGTTGCTTTGTCTAAACCTCCTTTATTATCGGGACAGAGGGCCTATGGTATCTTCCACGGGGCTATTTTTCCATCACCAAGTAATGATATTCAAGGTGAGCCAAGAATTCTTATTCCCACTTGCAATTCACATCTACACAATCCGTGCCCATCTTTTGACCAATACCATTCCCTTACCAGTGCTTAGTTTAAACAATGGCACTGCTCCTTCCACAGATATATTTCCTTTTGCTTCTTCCAATCCGGACTTTTCACCAGAATGTAAATAACTTATTTTAAATAGCATATCATATGAAATGGAGGCAGAGAGGGAACAGGACAGATGGATTATCGGGTCTTCTCCCTGAAACAGAATTCATCCTCTTTGCAATATCTGTTAGGAATGTGTGATATTTTCAGAAGTTTTGTAAGTTGTCAGAAAATTAGTTAAATCTGTACATCCATGTCACAGTGCACGGACTTGGCCGGCCCCTCAATCACACACACAGAGACGGACTGAAGGCTAACTACTTTATTGAATATACAAACAGTTCGAAAGGAATATTGTCTATTAAAATAGCAAAAGTAAATCCAAAAGTTGATGGCCTCTCGCTATGAGGAGAGGGAAAGGAGGGAGAAAGCAGAGTTCACTGGGAAGATGCATGGAATTCTGGGAAATGTAGTTTGGGAAGGTGAGGAACCTTATGCCAGAGAATGCAAAAGGCTTTGCCCTAAATTACATTTCCCAGAATGCAAAAGCATCAGAAAGCTCCAATGGGGGGGAGAGATTTGCCCCTCCACAGCCAGCTAGAGTTGGTTAATATTCTGCACTATGATTTTTGTTCCTGGGTTATAAATGTAATTTCCTAATTCAGGGCTGCCCAGGAAGTTGATCGCGATTGACCAGTCGATCGCGGGACCGAAAGAGGTCGATCGCAGCCGGCTGGGGCGCTTCTCAGAGGGGGGGAGCCAGGCCGCGCCAAGCCCCGCCCCCCCTCCCCGGCTTTGGCACTCCCAGCAGCTGCTTCAGCCTTGAAGAGGGCAGGACCAAGCCAGCCTTGTGCAAGCTATGCCACTACTGGCTTGGCACTGCCATCGTCAAGCCTGGAGAAGCTGCTGGGAGCTCCAAAGCCAGTGGGGAGGGGGCGGGGCTTGGCATGGCCTGGCTCCAGCTCCCTCGGGATGTAACCAGAGCGTGGACTACTGTGGCCAAGTCAGACTTCCCAAGGTACGGCCTTCAAATGATTTGTTCAATGCACTGCCAGCCTCCATCAGCTTCTCCAGGCTTGAGGATGGCAATGCCATCCTCAGTGTATGATATGTATGTGTATAATCAATTTATAGGGAATATACATTAACCTATGAGAACCGGTGGTGGCATAGCTAGCACAAGGCTGGCTTGGCACTGCCATCCTCAAGCCTGGAGAAGCTGCTGGTAGAGCCGAAGCCAGAGGGGGCGGAGCCAGGCCGCACCAAGCCTCGCCCCTCCCCTCTCCAGCCTTGAGGAGGTAGGTAGATCTTTCTGACTTGGTTTTATTATAAGTAGCTTGCATGCTGAAAAAGTGTGGGCACCCCTGTCCTAATTGGTTCTATCCCTCCCGAGATAGATCAGGCTAGCCCCCACCCTCCAAACTTTCTGAACACAATTAGAGACCTGGCTTTCCCAACAAGTCTTCGACCATGTTTAGACTCTCTAATAATATATATGAGGGCCTTTAGATTCTTTATTAGCACTTTATACTTCTGTTTTATCTACAGCAATTGCTGTATTTTATTGTTTTTACCAGGGAGTACTACGAATGTATGATGTAGTGTTGATTGTTTATTGTTTACTCATATGTTTTGTTTTGTACTTGTTGTATTTTGCATGTCACACCTTAAGTGTTTTGTGAGCCGCTCTGAGTCCCTCTGGGAGATGGTGGTGGGATATAAATAAAAGATTGCTCTTGTTATTATTATTATTATTATTTGAAACACAACAAGATGAGTCAGCAGCAAACAAGATCACTCTGCTGACTGTTGTATTGGATCACACGTCAGACACTACCCAAGTGTCTAGGACTGTGTGATGTAGCGGCGATTAATGCATAAAGATCCCAGTAAGGTGGCCTTTTGCAGCTGGGAATCTTGTCAGGGAGAACACACAAGGCTGAAGGGAGGCTTGCATCACCAAGTCCCTTCAAGGCAAGGAGGTTCTGTGTTGAAAGTTTGGCCCAATTCTATCATTGGTGGGGTTCAGAATGCTCTTTGATTGTAGGTGAACTATAAATCCCAGCCAGTACAACTCCCAAATGTCAAGGTCTATTTTCCCCAAACTCCACCAGTGTTCACATTTGGGCACATTGAGTATTCGTGCCAAGTTTGGTCCAGATCCATCATTGTTTGAGTCCACAGTGCTCTCTAGATGTAGGTGAACTACAACCCTCAAACCCAAGGCCAATGCCTACCACAGTGTTTCTCAACCAGTGTGCCGGGGCATACTAGTGTGCCATAAGCGATCATCAGGTGTGCCGTGGGAAATTGGAACCTCCAGGAAGGGGAGGGGGTAGTCTAGTATGTTGAAGTATAAAAACCCTAAGAAACCTACCTTGATAAAGGCACAAAATTACAAACACCCCCCTCCCCACCTGTTGTCTATTTGGTCTTTCCCTCTCTATGCATTGGGAAGGCCCGCCTCCCTTTCCCCAAGTAGAGATGTCCTCATGCCTCCTGGGGGTTCTGTGTGGGAAGTTTGGCCCAGTTCTCTCATTAGTGGTGTTCAGAATGCTCTTTGATTGTAGGAGAACTATAAATCCCAGCCACTACAACTCCCATATGTCAAGGTCTATTTCCCCTGAACTCCATCTGCGTTCATATTTGGGCATCTTGAGTATTCATGCCAAGTTTGTTCCTGATCCAACATTGTTTGAGTCCACAGTGCTCTCTGGATATAAGTGAACTACAACTCCAAAAATCAAGGTCAATGCCCACCAAACTCTTATAGCATTTTCTCTTGGTTATGGGAGTTCTGTATGGGAAGTTTGTGTCTTTCTGCCATTCCTGCCAGGATATATATGTTAAGTTCATCGAAACAGGCCCAGGTTTCACACTGAGTGTATAAATACATTTAAAAACATATGAACTATATGTATTTCTGTGTTAGAGTGTCATTTTGTGTCACTTTGGTTGGTGATGTGCCCCAGGATTTTGTAAATGCAAAAAATGTGCCACGGCTAAAAAAAGGTTGAAAAACACTGGGATAGACCACATCAGCTCTAGATTATTAAATATGGTTTTCTGTGGGCGAAAAGATGGCAACTACTGGATGGCATATGTTCTGTATCAGAAAATAGTGTATAAATACATTAAAAACATATTAACTATATGTATTACTGTGTTAGAGTGTCATTTTGTGTCATTTTGGTTGGTGGTGTGCCCCAGGATTTTGTAAATGTAAAAAGTGTGCCGCGGCTCAAAAAAGGTTGGGAAACACTGGCCTACCAAACCCTTCCAGTATTTTCTGTTGGCCATGAATGTTCTGTGTGCCAAGTTTGGTTCAATTCGATCATTGGTGGAGTGCAGAATGCTTTTTGATTGTAGGGGAACTCTAAATTCCAGCGACTACAGCACCCAAATGACAAAATCAATCCCTACCCACCAACCCCACCTATATTCACATTTGGGCATATCAGGTATTTGTGCCAAATTTGGTCCAGTGAATGAAAATGCACCCTGCCGATGAGATATTTACTGTACAGTTATGAAGTAGTGACAAAAATAATGTTATGGTTGAGGGTCCCCACAACATGAGGAACTGTATTAATGGGTCGCGGCATTAAGAAAGTTGGGAAACAGTGATCTAAACATTTGTTTCATTGATCGTATAGTCCTAAGCCCCATTGAGTTCTGTGGGATTTATTCCCAGTTGACTCTGCATATGATTGCAGCCTCCAGCAACTGTGGACTTGACCTTTTGAAAATGGGTACTTCAAAAAACTACGGAGCGAAAACGTTTTAATGAGAGAGGAAAAAAAATCCAATTGGACTGGGCAATAAATTGGCTGCAAAAAGACCCAAGCTCCTGGGGGAATGATTGATTTATCTGAGGATGAGACTACCATTTATGACATCCATGGCACTGGCACCAATTCCCCATGCACCCAATTAAGCATTTTTTCCCTGCATTCTGAGACATGGTTTCTTGATATCCCTATTTTAAGCAAATAGCCTTGTCTTCTTCTTCTTCTTCTTTGACATTCATTGTTATGCCATAAGGACCCCGATATCTAGTTCAGTGTTTCCCAACCAGTGTGCTGGGGCACACTAGTGTGCCGTGAGCGATCATCAGGTGTGTCGTGGGAAATTGGAGCCTCTAATACCCTTTCTTCCCCCTCCTGCCGAACACTTTTTCTTCTCCACTCGGGCTCCCTTCTTCCCAGCCTCGCTCTGCTCGCTTTGCCTCGCTTTCCTCACGCTGCCGACATTTTGATCCGAGGGGACAGCGTGAGCATGTTCAGGAGGGGAGGGGGAGAGGAAGACATGGGGCGAGTCTGCACAGTAGTGCCCACACTGGTCACGCCTTCCTCCCTCTCCCCTCCCCTCCTGAAGAAGGGAGCCCGAGTGGAGAAGAAAAAGTAAGTGTTCGGCAGGAGGGGAAAGAAAGGGTGCGAAGGAGAAGGGGGAGAAAGAGGTCTGGCAAAAGCTGGCATGGGCAAACTTGGACCTTCCAGGTGTTTTGGACTCCAACTCCCACCATTCCTAGCAGCCTCAGGCCCTTTTCCTCCCCCCCCCCCCCAGCCATTTAAGCAGGAAAGGGCCTCAGGAATGGTGGGAGTTGAAGTCCAAAGCACCCAGAGGGCCGAAGGTTTCCCATGCCTGTTTTAGGGACCTTAAAGTGATGAGCCTCCTTCCAACATTGTGATTCTGGATAGGAAACAAACAACAACATAACATAACATTGTTTGAGTCCACGGTGCTCTCAGGGTGTAGGTGAACTACAACTTCCAAACTCAAGGTAAATTCCCAAGCAAACCCTTTCAGTAGTTTCAGTACTTTCTGTTGGTATGCCAAGTTTGGTTCAATTCCATTGTTGCAAGAGTTCAGGATGCTCTTTGATTGTGTGTTAACTATAAATCCCAGAAACTGTAACTCCCAAATGTCAAGGTCTATTTTCCCCAAACTCCATCTGTGTTCACATTTGGGCATATTGAGTATTCATGCCAAGTTTGGTCCTGATCCAACATTGTTTGAGTCCACAGGGCTTGTCCACAGTGGTTCACCTTCTTGTTACATCTCAACATGGGGCTGCGCTCTACATGGGGCTGCCTTTGGAGACTGTTTGGAAGCTTCAAGTGGTCCAACAGGCGGCAGCCAGATTTCTCACCGGAACAGCATACAAGGAGCATACAACTTCTCTGTTACATCAGCTCCACTGGCTGCCTGCTTGCTACCGAACACAAAATGCTGGCTTTAGCCTATGAAACCCTAAATGGTTCTGGCCCAGCTTACCTGTCCAAACATATCTCCCTCTTAACTAACTTGGAGGTTAAGATCTTCTGGGGAGGCTCTGCTCTAGGTCCTGCCGCCTTAGGAGATGCAGTTGCTGGGGACGAGAGACAGGGCCTTCTCAACGGTCACCCCTCGCCTGTGGAACTCCCCCACAGTGGAATCAGATCCGCTCCCTCCCTCCAGACCTTCAGAAAGCAAGTAATTGAATCCAGACAAGACAGAGGTACTCCTGTTAGTCGTAAGGTCGAACAGGGCATAGGGTTACAGCCTGTGCTTGACGGGGTGACACTCCCCCTGAAGGCGTAGATTCGCAGCTTGGGTGTGATCCTGGACTCATCGCTGAGCCTGGAACCTCAGGTCTCGGCGGTGGCCAGGGGAGCTTTTGCACAGTTAAGACTCGTGCGCCAGCTGTGCCCGTACCTTGGGAAGTCTGATCTGGCTACAGTCCTCCATTAATAATACAATTGGATTTGTACACCGCCACTCCCAAAGGCTCGGGGCGGTTTACAGCATAAAAGTGAAAACACAAATAGATAAGGTTGAACAAGTCTTTATTGTGGCCAAACCATGAGGATCCAATCCCTCATAGAAATAACCCTGTTATGAATATATAGTTATTGTGTGCCTATGCCTATGACTTATTAACAGACAAAGCCTCAGAAATTAATAAATCACAAGCAGGTAGACCCAGTATGAGTTTCAGGGAGAAAGACCCTGAAGAAGAACCTGGCATCTATCCTTAAATAGTTCTGCAATATTTATTGCAGCTTACTTGTCCGAACGCATCAGCCGCTACATCCCACCCCGTAATCTAAGATCATCCGGGGAGGCCCTGCTCTCGCTCCCGCCTACTTCTCAAATGTGGATGGTGGGGACAAGGGATAGCGCCTTCTCGGTGGTGGCTCCCCGCCTGTGGAATGCACTCCCTATCGATGTACGATCCACCTCATCCCTCCTGGCATTCAGGAAAAAAGTAAAATCCTGGCTGTGGGACCAGGCGTTTGCACACCAGCACAAGGCAGCACTTTAGATGGGATTTTAACGGAAAGTGGATGATCAGGGCCAGTGCTTTTATGGCCAGAACATTGTTTTAATCTGGAATGAATGCGTATGATTTTTTGGATGGTTGTATTTTGATGTATTTTAATTGTATTTTGGTTGTTGAGGGGTTCTGGGGTCTTGTATTGTTGCTGTGTGGGCATCGAATTGCGCCTTACTGTAAGCCGCTCTGAGTCCCCCCTCGGGGGTTGAGAAGAGCGGGGTAAAATCCTGAAATAAATAAATAAATAAATAAACCTGGCTTTTTTAAACAAAGAAACCAAGCTTCTGTTGATTGATACCTACCAAACAAAGGGAGTATCGATCTAGGGCAGGGGTGCTCACACTTTTTCATCATGCGAGCTACTATATGAACAATCAAGTTGAAAAGATCACCTGTTGTGCATGTGAGCGTGCGTGCGCACATGCACGCGCACGCTCCTACTGCAGCCTTCCATCCGCGCAGGGCTTCTTTCTTGCCTGCCCACGAACTCACCGCCGCACGCACCCGGGAAGGGGACCCTCCTTGCCTGCGCGAGCGCTCTCTCTTAATGTCTTCATTGCCTTCCTGCTGCGTGCTTTTGCGAAGTCCCCATCCCGTCCTGCTTCTTGCGTGCACAGCAGGCCCCTCCCATGCATGCAGCAGGAGGATATTTATAGGCACACCCGCCAGCGCTCTGGCCAGATATGGCTTCGCCGGCGGCTCGGAAGGCGCAGGGCTGGGAAGAGGGGCTGCCTGGCTGCTGCCTGGGCCAGGAAACTCAACCGAGAGGGAGCCACGTGAGGCTGGAGCCTCCCCATGGCAGCCTCCCCCTCAATCCTCCCTCGAGGTTTCCTTACCTGGGCAGTAGAAGGAAGAGTGGAAGTGGTGCTTCCCCAAGGTGACAGATGCAGCGGGGGGCGCCCTTCCTTCTTTCCTTTCGAGGGTGTCACTCCGAAAGGACGCCCAAGTGGACAGCTGGCAGGAAGGAGGACCCCTCCCACTGGTGGCAGTCCATGCTCACGGGAGAAAGAGAGAGAGAGAGGGTGGCTCTTCCTAGCCGTCTCTCTCTCTCTCTCCCGTGGGCCCCGCCGCCTTTCTCCTTTGAGGCCGAGGGAGAGCGAGGCGGAGAAAGGCGGCGAGGGCACAAGCAGCAGCAGCAAGTGGAGTCTCCATCCCTGCAGCCCCCTCCTCCTTGGGTTCAGCCCCAGGAACACGGCGGAGCCCTCCCTCCTCACCCCCAACCAAGGTCTCGGCTTGGAATGGGAGTCCCGATGGCAGCAGCAGGGCTTGCGGCAGGGCTTGCTTGGCTTTGCCCCACTTTGCCCGGCCTCCTTCACCTCTTTCTCTCTCTCTCTACCTCTCTGGTGAGGTCCAAAGATCACCTGGAAGAGAGCTGAAGATCACCTAGGTGCTCCCGATCACCATAATGAGCACCCCTGATCTAGGGCAAAAACTGTTTATTTTCAAATATAAACAAAAGCCAGGTAGACTTGAGGACACAAGAAGTTCCCGTTTGCCCCCAGGACATTCCAATCCCACCTGAAACTCATCACCAAGCCAGTTTCACTGTTTTTGCCTTTGTCCCGCCTCCCTGGTTTCCTCATTGGCTGGATTGCAAGATGCGCTAGCTTGCAGTTGGCTGGGGGTCTCCAGCTGGCTTTCTGATGCTCAGTTGTTTACAACATTCCATCCAATCAGCTGGGAACGCACGTAGCCTAGGTGGGCACCAAATTTGAATCTGAATGGACTCTTTGGGTATATATGCTTGTAATTTTGCCAAATAAAGTATGTCAGCTTTGCGGAAAACTCAGGACGTTGTTGTTGTCGTCCTTTCCAGCTGGTAAAGATTCCTTCTCTCGGTGGGCATGCTTCCAGGACTTGGTGAGACAATTGATTGGGTTATTTTAGGGGGAAATCTAGCGTTTTAAAAGGTCTGCCAAGTTCTACTAAGGGATCCTTGCTTTTAGGGGAAATTTGGGCCCTTGGCCCTACCTGGGCAGGGCCCCGTTTCTATTGTTTGGTAACAAATTGACTTTTTCAAATAACTGGGTGCCCAAGCTAGTATATTAATAAAAACAATGAATATTCCAGTTATTTCCAAAAGTTATTTTTACAGAGTATTTTGAAGGGCATCTTTCAAGTTTTATGCCATTCTCTTCTTAATCTGAAGAGGTTTCTTTTTCCCACAAAAAACCAATGGAGACAAACTGACTGCAACAAATAAAATATTATTTTATTTTGTTACTGTTGACAAGTAACATCAATGAGGAACAGAACAAATTGTTTTCAAAGATAATTTTCAATAGGGGATGGCAATTTTGGCATACTTTAAATCTTAGACTCCCAATGTTCCTCCTCTGCATACTCTCATCTTTGTTTGGCTTTGTATAACTTCCACTCCAATTTTCCCCCCTCTTTCCTTCAGACAACCCTGAAACACTAAAGGCAATTACAAAGCCGTTTAACTAATGAGAGCCGACTAATTAGTTTGCTACCTGCTGCTTCCATCAGATACCGGTTCCATGTCCACTGATATATAAACACTCAGCATCTGTCTACCCCCAACCAAGGGAAATGGAGAACTCCTTATTGGAGTACCTTTTGTGAGGAAGCCCTTCCCCTACGATCCATCTTATAAATGCCAATATTCTGGGCAAATATACCTCTTTATTTAGATATATTGCTCCTCTCTCCTCGTACCCAGCAGTGGGCAGTTCTCCTCCAGGGCTACAAATTACCACCTAATAGGGTGATTTCCAAGCGTAATTAAATAGAGGAGACAAGTGGGAGCTGGAAAGGGCACCCTTGATTAGTGGGGTCAAGCGATCGCTGGAAAAGCAAAGAGAATAGCCTGCCACAGACCTACAGCAAATCCTTTCCCCAGGATACAGATATGAGCAGTCCCCACTTGCTTTAGCTAACTCAAGACCATCGAAATTCCACTTGATGGAAGCCGACATCTGTTGGCTTAAACTCTTCCGTAGTCCATTGCTGGAAAAATCCTTGCAAGGATACTCCTCAACAGATTAGTTCCTGCTATTGCAGAAGAACTTCTCCCTGAAAGCCAATGCGGATTCAGAGCTAATAGGAGCACCACCGATATGGTTTTTGCCCTTAGACAACTGCAAGAGAAATGTAGAGAGGAAAACAAAGGACTCTATGTAACATTTGTCGACCTCACCAAAGCTTTTGACACTGTGAGCAGAAAAAGTTGTACAATGGCATTGAATGTTTGCCATAAATATATTCTGCTCTGAGTCCCCTTGTGGAGATAGAGCAGAATCTAAATAAAGTATATTATTTTATTATTTAGGGTTAGATTTAAGCCTGTCTTTTAATATTTTCTGTTGTCCACCGACATTTCGTTTTCCCTTATTAGGTTGAGAGTAAAGTAACTGCTTTGGGCGATGGTGATCAGACATTCAAACAATGTGTAACAACTTCGGTTATAGAACTCCAGTATGCTGGTGATAACGTAGTCTGTGTTCATTCAGAGGAAGCTACTTTAAACACCTTCACAGAAGAATATGAAAAGTTTGTCCTTTCACTTAACATCAAAACAACCGAAGTGCTCTATCAGCAAAAGGCACCAACCAATTTATTATTATTTATTTATTATTTCCAACATTTCTACCCCGCTCTTCTCAACCCCCGAGGGGGGACTCAGAGCGGCCTAACAAAAGGCACAATTCGATGCCTACACAGTAAAATACAATATAAAAACCAAAAACATTCAGCATTAAAATACATTAAAATACATTTAACATTAACACATCACACACATTCACTTAAGTTAAAAACAGTATTTCGTCCATAACAGGAGCATTGAGCCATCTCCATCAACTTGCCCTTACAAATCCAGTCCAAAGTGCTGCATTGTGCTAATGCGCAAACGCCTGGTCCCACAGCCAGGACTTCACTCCTTTCCTGAATGCCAGGAAGGATGTGGTCGATCGTATGTCACTTGGGAGCACGTTCCACAGACGGGGAGCCACCACCGAGAAGGCCCTCTCTCTTGTCCCCACCAACCACGTTTGAGAAGTTGGCGGGAGCGAGAGCAGGGCCTCCCTGGACAATCTTAAATTACGAGGTGGGACGTAGGGGCTGATGCGTTCAGACAAGTAAGCTGGGCCAGAACCGTATAGAGCTTTAAAGGTCAAAACCAGCACTTTGAATTGAGCTCGGAAGTGGACAGGCAGCCAGTGGAACTGACACAACAGGGGGGTGGTATACTCCCTGTATGTAATATGGCTGCCGCCCATTGGACTAATTGTAATTTCCGAACTGTCTTCAGAGGCAGCCCCATGTAGAGTGTGTTGCAGTAATATATTCGGGATGTGACCAGAGTGTGGAGGACTGTAGCCAGATCAGACTTCCCAAGGTACGGGCACAGCTGGCGCACGAGTCTTAACTGTGCAAAAGCTCCCCCGGCCACCGCCGAGACCTGAGGTTCCAGGCTCAGCGATGAGTCCAGGGTCACTCCCAAGCTGCGAACCTGCGTCTTCAGGGGGAGTGTAACCCCATCCAACACAGGCTGTAACCCTATGCCCTGCTCGGCCTTTCGACTGACCAGGAGGACCTCTGTCTTGTCTGGATCACCCAATCCCTCTTCAATGGCAGCAATACAGCTTAATGGTGTAATGCTAGAAAATGTTTACCATTTCCACGACCTAGGCAGCCACCTCTCCACAAAAGCTGAAATGCAACACCATTTGCGCCTTATTTTTGTTCACTTACATGCCAACCGTTTCCCTCCCAGAATATTTGCGATGCATCCCAGCTCAGCCATTCAGTGCAAAGGGACGCAGTGTCATAAGCACCATACAACATTTATCACTGTGCCTTAGGTATTTTCATCCTACAGGCTTGCATTTATTCCCCCTCCATTTGATATTAATATCAGTTGATGAAAACAAAAAAAAACCTCAAAAAAACTCCTCGCCAATAAAAAGTAATCAACATGAGTGGCTTAGTTTTATTGGAGAGCAGACGAGGGTCCCTAAACAATATACAAAAGCAGTGAGGCATCACAGATCTTATTCCCAACTCATGTCCCTTCCATATCTCCCATAGATCCCTCGTCCAAACTCCAGAACCGCAACAAAGCGCTCGCTAATCGGTTATGACCTTCTGTATTGACAGTCCCCACTTGTGGGGATTGGAATTGATTTCTTTCCCTTCTCGTCATCCTTTGCATGTTAAAAAAAACCCCTGTGACCTCCCTTGGCATCATATTTGAGAGCATGCACCGACACCCAGAGAATAAGAGCAGGAATCAGCTGTTTCTTTTCTCCTGACAGTCATTGCTACAACAAATCAAGAACGAGTAAAGGAGCAGTCTCTTAAATGTCCCAAGATACTTTGCAGACCTACCAGAAAGTTAAGGCATGTGTGAGCGATTAAAAAAAGTTTCAAAAGTCATTGCGAAATTAGGGGGTGCTGGCATTTCGTTGGGTTTTATCCCTGTTGGCAGAAGTTTCCAATCCTCAATGTGTAACTAGACTAGATAGGATTAGAGAGTGATTCCTCCCCCCACAATCCTATGCATAATTATCTCAGAAGGGGCTCTGTCTTTACTCTTCTTCTCTTGCCACTATCTCTTCCCCCTTCGAAGATGTAGCAATGTAATCTCTGTGACTGACAAGGTAACTTTCTCTATAAAAGTATTTTTATTGCCCTGGTTTGTTGGCCATGTGGCCTTTCTCCATTTCATGCTCAATAGCAGAACAATATTACAAACAGTACAATGTAATGCAAATAATCAATCATGTGATTAATACACAGTAGGAGCATGAATCACAAGCCCATATACATGGTTGGGCGAAGGAGTATTCCACTTGGCACTGAGTAACCCTTAGTGAAGTCCTGGGTGTAGTGACCCATGGATCTGCGACTGAGTCAATAGGGGAACCTTGGTAGGTGGCAGAGCTGGTGACTGCTATGGTGGGCAGGCGCCAACGGCTGGAGGTAAGCTGACGACGCCAAGATGGCCGTTTGCAGCCCGGGAGATAACTCACAAGAGCGATCTGTATTGAAACGCGGAAACGCGAAATCTCTCGTTTCGACTTTGAGTCTAAATTGGTCTACTACAATACTGGGGAGGAGCGGTCAGAAGTGATCAGCGCCCTGAGGAAGCGGTTACGCGAACGGCCATCTTGGCGTCGCCAGCTTACCTCCAGCCGTTGCGCCTGCCCACCATAGCAGTCACCAGCTCTGCCACCTACCAAGGTTCCCCTATTGACTCAGTCGCAGGTCCATGGGTCACTACACCCAGGACTTCACTAAGGGTTACTCAGTGCCAAGTGGAATACTCCTTCGCCCCAACCATGTATATGGGCTTGTGATTCATGCTCATACTGTGTATTAATCACATGATTGATTATTTGCATTACATTGTACTGTTTGTAATATTGTTCTGCTATTGAGCATATACTGCCATACAATATAGTGGTTTTTACCTATATATGCTATGTCTTGGTATTCCTTTGACACTGCCCCTTTAAACATTGTGGTTTAGCAGTGTGTATAGAAGTTGCAATAGTGATTACTTTGTCGTGTATTGAAGCATTCTCCATTTCAGCCCATTCTCTTCTGCCTTTGTCTTCCTTCCAGTGATGACACATTCATGCCCGGATTACTCATAAGGCCAACGAGGCCATGGCCTAGGGGCGCAAGCCGGGGGGGGGCGCAGACCACGGACCAAAATTTTAAAAAACCTGGTCCGCGCCACTCTTTCCCCCCTTTCTCATGCCCCTCCTCGCTCCTTCTCCCGGCAAAGTCTCTGCTCCGTCTCGCGCACACTCTCTCTCTTGCACTCTCTTACTCGTGCGTGCGCTCTCTCTCTCGCGTGCGCGTGCACTCTCTCTCTCTCCCTCTCTCTCTCTCGTGCATGCCTTTGGAGTGAGTTTGCACCCGCTGCGCTCTCCCCAAGCCTCCCGACTCCCGAGGAGACCTTCAGAGCACAACGGAGATTTGCAGCCAGTGGGAATGCATGGGGACCTTGGAGGTGGCGGGATGGTGCCTCCTCGCCTTTCTCTTCTGCTCCGGAGGCACCATGACGAAAGCCAGCCAAGTGTGGGTCTGAGTGGTGGGGTGGATGGGGGACGTAATTTCAAAGTGTGGCCTAGGGCGCAAAAAAGTGTTAATCCAGGCCTGGATGCATTTTGTCATTTCCCAGACCCAATGTAGCTGCATGGATACTTTTGTTATGTTATCCTTTTACCTTCCTCAGAAGATAGCTTAGTAAGCTAATTAGCTCCAAGATCCTTTTCTATCTAGAATGGATTTCTTTTTACTTCAGTAAATATATTTTCAAACCTAAAGTTGTGACTCTGCAATCCTGATCTATCCTCTTGAATGAAAGCTAATCCTAGCTCATCACACATAAGTTTCTGCTGGTTATGAACTGTGCTTCTGGCACTCTGCTATATTTTTTGTGTGGAATCACCCCAAGTGAGGGTTATTTTTTGAACCTAACAGCCCTGATTCCCAACATGTTTTGTTTCTAAAGTATAGTTAGTGAAAATGTCATTACTATGACGAGTGTCGCACTTAATAGGACACACTAAATAAACCAAAATATCACGAATTATTATACTTTTGGTTCAATATTGGTCATATTGAAGCACCTGAGGAGACATTCAATGCCTTTATCAGGGGTGCTCACACTTTTCCAGCATGCGAGCTACTTATAAAACAACCAAGTTCCAAAGATCTACCTACCCACTACTCAGAGAGCCATAAAAGCAAAATATTAGGAAATTTATTTCAGTGAGAGCCGCATAATACATTTTAAGACTGAATTCAACTAAATGTGAGTATAATAAGCCCCTGAGCATTCCTCACAAATGGCATGGGAGCCATACACACTGTGCCTGCGATCTGCCTGGGATCTACCAGGATGCCCTTTGAGATCTACCAGGACGCCCTTCGAGATCTACCAGTAGATCACGATCTACCTAATGAGCACCCTTGTCTTTATAATCACATACAAAGAGACAGATAAACAAAGGCAAAGGCTTCTCCTTTCATTTCGGGCTTCTGGAGGTTGTGCTCACCTCTGGCTCTGAGGAGGTCCTTTATGGAGAACATTTTGGAGAAGGGAATAAAGGACTCATTTCCAGATTGTACAGATGCATTTTACAATACAACTTAGAAGACAAACGAATAAGTACAACAATGATTTCATGGGTTAAGAGTTAGGGAAAAACATTGATTTGGAAAAATGGGAATATTTATGGAAAAGAGGATTTAAATTTTCAAAAGCTGGGTCCATCAGAGAAAACATGCATTAAATGTTCTATAGAAGCTATATAACTCCTGAGGTGATGAGCAAAATGGAGAAATCCCACTTTGGGGGATGCTGGAGATGCCAAACACAGAAAGGTACCTTCTTCCAGGTTTGGTGGACTTGTAGACTGGTCCAAACTTTTTGGGAAACCGTAATCGAGGAGACAAACAAAATAATTACTAAAAAGGTTAAGAGAAACCCAGAAATGTGCCTCTTATGTTTATTTAGCAGCAGAAAAATCAGTAAAGAAAATATATAATTTTGTCAATACGGTTTTGTAGATGCAAGATTAATAATAGCAAAATCATGGTAGGGGAAAAAGCTATTCATAGAGGATGGGAGAGGAAAATTATTGAAATACTGTATATCCAAATGGCCAAGCTGTCCAATGTTATTAGAAGAGGAAATAATTAAGACTTTGTTAGTAAATTGAGGCTTGCATTTGAATATCAACAATAATATTTATTATGATCTATAGACCCATCAGTAAAACCAACAGTCATTATAAATTCTCCCATGTCAGGAGAAGTCCATTGCACAAGATACATCTACATCAGGGCCGGCCAGAAAGTCGATCGCGATTTAGTCGATTGCAGCACCTTCCTTTCGCGCGGCGCTCCTTCCTTCCATGCGGCGCATCTTCCCCTTCGTCATGCTGCTTCTCTGAGGTGACTCCCCCTCAGTGCCGTCGCAGTGTGGCCCGAGTAGGGAGAGAGAAGGAGGGCAGCAGAGCAAAGGAGGGGGCGGGCACCCGGCCCGCACATGTGGTTTTGGAGCGTACGGCGGCGCGAAGATGAGCCACGAGGGAGGAGAACCAGAAGGAGGCTTTGGCAGCCATCTGCTTGGCCACATTGATCAGCATTGGTTCATCTGCTTGGCCACATTGATCAGCATTGAATGGCTTTGCAGCTTCAAGGTCTGTGTGCTTCCATTCTGCCAGTTTATATCTCTGAAATTATGTCAGGGTGGGAAAAGGAACACTTGTCTGGGTTCATTTTTGAATGTCCCATTGGCCACATTAATCAGCATTGAATGGCCTTGCAGTTGAAAGGTCTGGCTTCTTTCTGCATGTTTATATATCCGTGGAGTAATGTCCAGGGTGGGAGAAGAAACCTGTTGGGTGCAGGTTTGAATATACATTAGCCACATTGATCAGCATTGAATGGCCTCGAAGCTTCAAGCTTAATTATTTATTATGTGTGTTGTGCAATATTGGCTTATTCAGTTATGCAAGGTACATCAACATACATTGTACATACAAAGAATCCTTAATAAATTAGAAAATAGTTATACGTTTTACATTTCTGTGTAGATAGATCTATGTGACTTGGTTGTTTTATAAGTAGCTCGCATGCTGAAAAATTGTGGGAACCCCTGATCTACATGGTTTCAAGTAATACCCCTATTGGAGGTTAATTGCTTTCTCAGCCTTGTTGCTGCTACGAGGAATTTTGCCACTATAGGAGTCATCCTGTGGCACTTGTCCTCTCAAAGATATCTAACAATTCCCTGCATATGGGGGATGGCTAGTCATGCGGGACAGGATTGGATATAAAAGTTGGCTACGTTGCATTGTGTAGTAGCGGCACTGCAATAAAATGTATTCTATTGTTTCTATTTCATTTCCCTCACAGGGGCTTAGTCTTTGGGAGTAAGGAATTCCAGGCAGTCTGCCTCTTAGCAGCTCTGAGGGAAACATGTTTAATCTCGCCATTGTAAAAAATCTGCGATATTTAGTCACTGTAAGGCTTTTAAGGTATTCACGTCTTAAAATGGCTCCCTGTGTGGTAAATTTAGGGCCGTAGCCAGGATTTTGATTCGGGGGCTGAGTTTGGTCCGGGGCTGAGACTGGGTGGAAGAGGGTTACCCTAGCAAACCTTTTGTATTGTTATCCCAATAACCCCATTAATGTGGGAAAATGGCATGGTGATCAGATCATGATATGAATAAGCATAACAGTTTAAATAATGTACCAGTGTGGTGAAATTTCGGGGGGCTTAGGACATGCCTGACTCTGGGGGAGCATGGTGAATTTGAGTGGGCTGCAAGCTATCCCAGGGTAATGTCCAACAAACTTTGCTTGAGAGATTCTTGTGCCATTTTGAGTCCCAAATGGAACAGAAGGGGTGCAAATAGTCTAGTTCAGGCTGCTTTTCATTCAGTCCTCCATGCCCAAAAGGGGTTTGGAGGCTTCATAAGGGACGTGATGTAGTACAGTGATTTTCAACCAGTGTGCCGCGGAACACTAGTGTGCTGTGAGAGATCATCAGGTGTGCCATGGAAAATTATTTTTGAACTTCATTCATATATAAACTATAAGGTGCATCTGTCCCTCTAAGAAATGGAACCATAGCACTCTCATGTCACCTAAGAAGTGACGCGAGAGTGCTATGGTCGCGCCATCTTGGATTCGCTCAGACGTGGCTAAGTAAACAAAGTTAGAGTTAGTGCTGCAGCTGTGTGTCAAGTGACAGAGGCAATTTGGGATCACAGCAAGACAAGTGAGTGACAGTGATGGAGAAGTTTTTGAGAAGGGGAAATGCAAATATCAAACAGGGTCCTGGACAACATTACGACACAGATGAAGGCCCTAATATGAGTAGTGGACAAAAGGAAAAAGAAAAGACGGTGACTTCGAGGCAATACAGCGAAAGCTATCTTTCATTTGGATTCACTTTCACCGGGGATGCGACGGCACCGACTCCGCTGTGCTTGGTGTGTGGTGAGAAGCTGCCCGATAGCGCCATGGTGCCAAGCAAGCTTAAACGCCATCTCCAAACGAAACACCCTTCCGTTCAAAAAGGGCCGACGGACTATTTTGTACGCTTACGTACAAACAATGAGAAACAGGCAAATTGTTTGAGAAAAACCACAAAGGTAAATGAGAAAGCCCTCAAAGCTAGCTACTAGGCATCTTTTAGAATCCTAAAATGGCGATTCTTATATCAAATGGGGGGGGGGGGGGTTATTAGTATATCAAATACTTACAAAAAATTTCCCAAAAATTTCGGAAATGTAACTTAAGTACTAACGAAATTTGTTAGTAATTCGTATGCCAGAGCATGCGCATTCCAGATGGTTTTGGCCTACAACTCCCAGAAATCCTAACAGCTGGTAAATTGGCTGGGATTTCTGGGAGTTGTAGGCCAAAAACTTGAATAAACCACACTGAATTCTAGATGGGACTCTCCAAATAGGAAGGAGGGAGGGAAGGAGGGAGGGAAGGAGGAAGGGAGGGAGGGAGGGGTATTCTATTCTTGGAAGCAGCAAAGAAAAGGAGGAGGAACCCCCTCGCTCCTCGCTGCTCTCTCTCACCCCGATCCTGAGGGAGCGAGGGCCCAAGTTTGCCCAGGCTGAGAGGAAAGGAAGAGGCCTGAGGCTGTGAGGAATGGTGGGAGTTGAAGTCCAAAACACGTACCTGGAGGGCTGAAGCTGACCCCTGCGATGGGGCATGGCAGCAGAGCAACGGGGAAGAGAAGCATCTGAGCGTGTGTGTGTGTGTGAAGCAGGCCCCTGCGATGGGGCATGGCAGCAGAGCAACGGGGAAGAGAAGCATCTGAGAGAGCGCAGGGAGAGAGAGGAGGAGAAGTGCGTGTGTGTGTGTGTGTGTGTGAAGCAGGCCCCTGCGATGGGGCATGGCAGCAGAGCAACGGGGAAGAGAAGGAGGGGGAAAGCCTGGAGAGAGAGGAGGAGAAGTGCGTGTGTGTGAAGCAGGCCCCTGCGATAGGGCATGGCAGCAGAGCAACGGGGAAGAGAAGGAGGGGGGGGGGGAAGCCTGGAGGACTACACTTTCCAGAATGCATTGCCTAGCCTACCTAGCAGCAGCATCACTTCCAGTTCCTCATAGAAATGCGGGAAAAAGAAGAAGCTGAATGAAGGCGGGAAGGAAATGAGGGGGGAGAAGACAGGGAGAAGTGAGTAGTACAATAATTAATTAATACTTAAGAATTTCTTACGATCATAATGCAAATTGTTGGCCTCAAGAACCGTAAAAGAAAGTCTACTTCCGGGATCGCGGCAGCGATACGTAAAACCTCAAAAGTACCATTACATACGAATCTCTTACGAATCCTTTTAATTTCCGTTTCATTTTTCTCATGCCTACTAGCTACCTTGTCACTAATCTCGGAGCTAAATTTAAAAAGTCCCACACTGTGGCAGAAACATTAATACTGCCAGCTAAGTGAGTGTATAAATACATTAAAAAACTTATTAACTATATGTATTACTGTGTTAGAGTGTCATTTTGGTTGGTGGTGTGCCCCAGGATTTTGTAAATGTAAAAAATGTGCTGTGGCTCAAAAAATGTTGAAAATCACTGATGTAGTAAACCTGCTCCCAGCTTGAATACCATTGTTTATAACTATAGGTTCATTTTCAGAGTCTAGGCCCTAGTACTCAGTGAGCAGTCACCCATTTCTACAAACAGGACCACATTAGGTACGCAAGAAGGCACATTTAGAAGATCTCTTATAAACCTTGCTTGCACTTTATCTAGATTAACAGTCAAGTTTTCCTATCCATAAAGGAAGACAAAGATGGATTTCTAAATAGAACCAAAGGGAAGTTTTCAATATAAGTATAAGGGTGGATTTTAATGAAATACTACTTTCACATTGAGTGGTGTCAGAAGTCATGTGTGGGGGTTCGCGGGAGAGGTTCAGTGTTATGCATATTAATATTTCCTTTATTTTCTTTTACATTCTGAATATCACCTTCACACAATAAAAATAAATTAAAATAAATAAATTAATTAACACATTCTTCAGGGTTTCATAGATTGGGAACAATCTGAAGACATGGTACAACAGCATCAAGGTCATCCTTATGTTTTAGTTACACTCTGTCTTATTGTGTACATTGGCTCCCTCTTAGGTTCTCTGCTAGGAGAAAGATGAACTATTTATTAATTAATAATACAATGGGCTTCCCCAGGTACAGGAGGCTAATTAAAAGCAAAGGCTCATTTTGTTCATGTGGACAAAAGGATAGCTTCCTGGAAGGTAATTAAACGGCTCTGCAGCGTATTTGAAGGCTTCTAACTGGGAACAATTTAAGAGCTCTTAAGCTCCCTTGGCTTCCTGCAACCAACTTAACAGTGTTTTCATGACGAGAGGAGATCAGAAGGGCAGTTTGAAGGAGCAGAGCCAATCTCAGTGGAATAAAGTTGTTTACCCATTGGATGTGCCATGTGGCTTTATATGGTTAGAGTGAAACATCAAAATAGTGGTGGCATGCTAGCACCATGCATGTATTCGAGGAGGTCTGTACTTCCTGTGTCCGCCATTTGGGTTATCTCAGGATTTTCTCCAAATAGCACCTTCTATTTTCTATTGTAATGTATATTATAGGGGTGGATATCTCCGGTTTTAAATACTTTGAAATCCGTTAATTTTCGTATTTAAAATTAATTTCAAAGTTTTTTGACCCTGGGGCCCAACCCGGAAGTGTAATTTCTATACCGAACCTGGGCACCGCCATTTTTCTAAAGGTCACGTTATTAGGTCGTTTTTCCCCCTCTCAGTTCTCAACTCGCAAGAGCTGAGGAGGGGAAAAAACGCCCTTCCTTTTCCCTGCTAAGACCTACAGCGCATCTTAGCAGGGAGAAGGAGGTGCGGAGGCCCCTCCTTTTCCCTGCCAAGACCCACAGCGTGTCAAGCCTTGAAGCGCTTTGGATCTCAGCAGGGAGAAGGAGGTGCGGACGCCCCTCCTTTTCCCTGCCAAGACCTACAGCGTGTCAAGCCTTGATGCGCTTTGGATCTCAGCAGGGAGAAGGAGGTGCAGTGCGGATGCCCCTCCTTTTCCTGCCAAGACCTACAGCGTGTCAAGCCTTGATGCGCTTTGGATCTTAGCAGGGAGAAGGAGGGACAGACGCCCCTCCTTTTCCCTGCCAAGACCTACAGCGCGTCAAGCCTTGACATGCATAGTTCTCAGCACAGCAGGGAAGGAGGTGTGGAAGACATCCCTCCCTCCTTCCCTGCTGAGAACTAACAGGAAATAATAACAAATTTTCGTTAATAATTACATTTCTATAACAAAATTTTATGGAAATTTTTCGGAACAATTTCTATATCGAACCACCGATGACAATTCCCTCCAACGCGAGTTTAGAAACAAATTTTTGATGGATCAACCACCCCTAGTATATTAGCTCTTTTTGTGAGAAGTGAGTGTATGGGTTCTTTGCAGGTAAAGTCACCCAGATCCACTCTGACTTGGATGCTAATATTGATGCAGTAGCAATGGATGTACCCGAAGCACCTGTCTGTCCTACATTAATGGTTTTGTTTCAACTTGTTCAGCCTGATGACCTGGACAAGATTCTTGGAGTGGTGAGGGTAACCACCTGTACTCTGGCTTATTAAACAAGCCAGAGGAGGGCTGGCCGAATGGATCATGAGGATTATGAATGCCTCCCTGGTACAGGGAAAAAACCAACCTGCCTCAAAATGGCAGTAATAAGACCAGTTCTGAAGAAACCGTCCCTGGATCCACGGTCATTAACCAACTATCAGCTGATTTCTAACCTTCCCTTTTTGGACAAGGCTCTAGAGCAGAGCAGTGTTTCCCAACCAGTGTGCTGTGGCACACTAGTGTGCCGTGAGCAATCATCAGGTATGCCGTGGGAAATTGGAACCTCCATTACCCTTTCTTCCCCCTCCTGCTGAACACTTTTTCTTCTCCACTTGGGCTCCCTTCTTCCCAGCCTCGCTCTGTTTGCTTTGCTTCGCTTTGCTCACACTGTCGCTTCTGCGGGAGGGGGGAGGGAGGAAGACATGACCCGTGCGGGCCCTAATGCACAGACTCGCCCCATGTCTTCCTCCCTCCCCTCCACAGTGCTCTCTGGATATAGGTGAACTACAATTCCAAAACTCAAGGTCAATGCCCACCAAACTCTTATAGTATTTTCTCTTGGTTATGGTAGTTCTGTGTCGGAAGTTTGATTCCATTCCATCATTGGTGGAGTTCAGAATGCTCTTTGATTGCGGGTGAACTATAACTCCCAGCTGTTGAGCAAGAAAGATCTTGTTGAGCAAGATCTTTCTGCCATTCCTGCCAGGATATCTATGCTGTGTTCATCAAAACAAGCCCAGTGTCAGGATTGGGAGACCTGAGCTTAGGAGAAGTTCAGGCTCCCAACCTGCCATGAGATTGCACCGACCTTTGCCCCAGTTACTTGGTGACCTTGGCTCCAGCTGCATAGAGACTGTGCTGAGTCAAGTGGGAGTGACGTAACTTCCAGATGTGTGTGAGGCTTCGGAGGGAAGTGAGGTAACTCCTCCGAGCCTGGACATTGGACAATTGGACTCATAATGCTGGCTCATGGGCCCATGAGGTCACATCCCTTTGGACTATGGGATATGCTGAATCACCCGGATATGGTGCAACCCTGCTTGGACATTGCATGGGCAATGGGGAGGGGCTCGGGGTATATAAGGTGTGTTTGGGTGGCGGGACAGTGCTTTTGCTTCACATGTGTCGTACCTACAATAAAATCGTGTTGGACCGTGCTACAATCTACGCGTGATCCTTACCGAGTGTTGGAGAGTCGTTACACCCAGGTTTCACACTGAGTGTATAAATACATTTTAAAACATATTAACTATATGTATTACGGTGTTAGAGTATCATTTTGTGTCATTTTGGTTGGTGGTGTGCCCTAGGATTTTGTAAATGAAAAAAATGTGTCGTGGCTCAAAAAAGGTTGAAAAACACTGCTCTAGAGTGGGTGGTGGCTATGCAACTCCATGGATTCTTGGATGAAACCGATTATCTGGAACCAGGTCTAAGCCCATAGCAGTCTGGGTTTAGACAGGCAGTTTGTTCCTGTTGGTTCTCCTGGACATCAAAATGGCTCTGTCCATTCCTGGGGGGGGGGCATAGAAGGTGGTGATGGGAGATGCCTGCTGTGAACCCTGGCCATTGGATTATGGAGTCTCGCAAGGCTCTATTCTAATCCCTATGCTATTTAACACCTACATGAAACCGCTGGGAGAGGTCATCCGGAGTTTTGGAGTTTGTTGTCATCTATATGCAGATGATACACAACTCTAGTACTCATTTCTACCTAAAGCCAAAAAGCTGCCCTGATCCTGAACCATTGTTTGGCAGCTGTGAGGGATTGGATGAAGATTAACAAGTTCAGACTCAACCCATTCAAGACAAAGGTCCTCTTGATCTGTTGGAAGGCCAACTGGGGTATAGGGTGGCAACCTGTTCGGGATAGGGTTACACTTCCCCTAAGGACGCAGGTCCACAGCTTGGGGGTTCTCCTGGACTCAGCGCTGACACTTATTTATTTAATAATTAATTTATTATTTATTAATCATTATTGTATGCCACCATTCCCCAAGGGCTCAGAGTGGCTCACAATCACAAGCATAAGACAGATAAAAACATCAGATGAACTATTCTAAATTTAAACTAAAACTAACTCTGCGGGATTACAAAAATCAGCAACTATATGCCAGTTTGAAGATATAGGTTTTACAGGCCCTGCGAAAGGCAAGGAGGTCTTGCAGGGCACGCACTTCAGCTGGCAGAGTATTCCAGATAGTTGGAGCCACCACAGAGAAGGCCCTACGTTGGGTCGAGGCCAGATGGATGGTTTTGACACCAGGCACCTCGAGGAGATTCAGATCTTCAGAGCAGAGTGATCTCTGGGGTTGATAGGGGGTGAGACGGTCCCTCAGACCATATAAGGCCTTGAAGGTTAACACCATCACCTTGAAAGTGATCCGGTGCTCGACCGGGAGCCAATGAAGCTGCTGTAAGATGGGAGTTATGTGGCTCCTCGCTGGCACTCCAGCGAGGAGTCGAGCAGCAGCGTTCTGGACGAGCTTAAGCTTCCAGATCACGGACAAGGGCAGGCCAATGTAAAGGGTGTTACAGTAGTCTATCCTTGAGATGACCGTGGCTTGGATAACTGTGACTAGGTCGTGTCTAGATAAGTAGAGCTTGAAGCTCAGGTGTTGGCGGTGGCCAGGAGGGTCTTTGTACAATTAAAGCACCAGCTGCACCCATATCTCGAAAAGCCAGATCTGGCCACAGTAGTCCATGCCTTGGTTACAGCCCAGATGGACTACTGTAATGCACTATATGTAGGACTGCCTCTGAAGACAGCCTGGAAATTATACAACTGCACAACTGCAATGTTTATTAGCTCTTTTTGCCATTTCTTTGTGTAATCTCCCTGGAACCCGGGTTTATGGATGATCTGCATTCAAATCGAACCAGTGGGAATTTAGCTCAATTACTTGCAGATATGAAATGTATGATTTGAATTACATGTGTTTGTGTTTACTGTGAGCTGGGGCTAAAAGGCTTGAACTTGAACTGAATGGGAGAGACTCCAGTAGCTTAATATCTGAGAGGCATGTTTTTTCTTTGTGGAAATGCATAATGCATACAATCTTGGCTTGTAACCCTTAATACATCTGGGCCTTGACCTGCTTTTCCTACCGATGGAAAGGCAGCATGAATCTTTCATGCCACAGCATATGACGATGCATGAGGAAGGAACTGTTGCAGTCCAACCACAGTGTACAGCTGTGGAGCAACACCTTTCCAAGAAAGTGTTGTGCACACATAAGTGTTGATACCAAGTTACAGCTGTGAATGTGACCAGCCCGTGAGCGCTTTGTGCAAATCCTGGTGTATCATTGGCCTCAGGCAAAAGACGTTTGACGTTTGAGGACCGAATGGTCTTTATGTGAGAGAGACATGAATGCATCCTATGAGACCTGCCCTGTGCTTCCTAAGGTTCCTTGATATATAGAGCAATGCTGCCCTGCTTCATCTGCTGAAATAGGATTGAAGTGCCATGCCATTTTATCAATACTTTTAATTAAAACTTTTAACAGAAAATAACATTAAAAAGGAAAGCAGCTATACTCATGGGTACGTAAACATAGACATATTTAAACAACAATTAAATAACAAAATACATCACATATATCTATACTCTACTAGGCTTGTGGAATCGATAAAAAAAGTTTCAAAAGTCATTATTGACTTTGGGGTGATCACCGGCATTTTGTTTCTAAAGTGTTTCTAAAGTATAGTTAGTGCACATTTTGTTACTATAACAAAAGTAACACAATTTTGTTACTTTTTTTGTTACGTCATTGAGCAAGTGGGGAAATTCATTTCCCCCTCATTTTTAAATTCATACCACACATATTAGTATCTCAGAAGGTGTTACTGGGAGATACCTGCTCAACCCCTCAACTATTGTCTTGTGGGGTTCCTCAGGGCTCAATACTATCTCCCATGTTGTTTAACATCTACATGAAGCCGCTGGGGGAGATCATCCGGAGTTTTGGGGTGTGGTGTTATCTGTACACAGATGCCATCCAACTCTGTCACTCCTTCCCACCTGCTACTTAGGAGGCTGTTTTGGTCCTGAACCAGTGCTCGGCCACTGTGTCGGACTGGATGAGGGCGAACAAATTGAAATTGAATCCAGACAAGACAGAGGCACTCCTGGTCAGTCGAAAGGCCGAAAAGGGGCATAGGGTTACAGCCTGTGTTGGACGGAGTTACACTCCCCCTGAAGATGCAGGTTCGCAGTTTGGGTGTGATCCTGGACTCATCGCTGAGCCTGGAGCCCCAGGTTTTGGCAGTGACTAGGGGAGCATTTGCACAACTGTTAAAACTTGTGCGCCAACTGCGCCCGTACCTTGGGAAGTCTGACTTGGCCACGGTAGTCCACGCTCTGGTTACATCCCGTATAGATTACTGCAACGCACTCTACGTGGGACTGCCTTTGAAGACTGTTTGGAAGCTTCAACTGGTCCAACGGACAGCAGCCAGATTGATAACAGGAGCAGCACTCAGGGAGCGCACAACACCTCTGTTGCGCCAGCTCCACTGGCTACCAGTTTGCTACCGGGCACAATTCAAAGTGCTGGCTTTAGCCTTTAAAGTCCTTAGCGGTTCTGGTCCAACTTACATGTCCGAACGCATCTCTTCTTATGAACCTTCAAGATGCTTAAGATCATCCGGAGAGGCCCTGCTCTCGGTCCTGCCTGCTTTGCAGGCATGATTGGTGGGGACGAGAGACAGAGCCTTTTCAGTGGTGGCTCCTCGGCTTTGGAACGCCCTTCCTAATGACATCAGATTAGCCCCCTCCCTCCTGACATTTCTCAGGAAGGTCAAGACCTGGCTATTTGACCGGGCATTTGCCAATGAAGTATGACTATCAAATAGAGACCTAAGGAACGACGACGATGCAATTGGAAATCGACTTAATAATGAGACACTGATATTGTGTTTTTAACGTTAAATGTTAAATTGTATATGTTGAAATTGTATTGATAATTGTTGATTTGTTTGTCTTGAGCAGTTCCTGCTATTTGTACACCGCATCAAGTCGCCTACGGGCTGAGAGAGGCGGTCTAGAAGCAAAGTAAATAAATAAATAAATAAATAAATATTCATAGCCCCCGGTAGCACAATGGGATAAACCCTTGTGCCGACAAGACTGCTGACCAACAAGTCAGTGGTTTGAATCCAGGGAAATTGGCTTGAGCTCCCTCTGTCAGCTCCGGCTCCCCATGCAGGGACATGAGAGAAGCCTCCCACAAGCATAGTAAAACATCAACACATCTGGGCAACATCCTTGCAAATGGTCAATTCTCTCACACCAGAAGTGACTTTCAGTTTCTCAAGCCACTCCTGACAGAGTCCTCCCCCCCCCCCACACACACACACATCTTCCATTGTGAGCCCACCAAATTTCAGAACGTTACATTCATTCACTAATTTGGGGGGAATTTTTGATTTTTTTAGAAGCAATATGTTTTAAAAAAAAAACTACAAGAAGTATATACTTGAATTTATATATACAATGCACAAGATAACCAGGGCATCAATCCTCCCAAGTTTCAGAAAGATTCATACATCGGCTAATTTTGGCCAATTTTTTTAAAAAATTAGACAAAAACTTTTATTCTCCCAAAAAGCGATAACAGCAAACCCCTTGAATATCTAACTGTGTGTCTATATGTCACACAATTAACCACATAACTTCAACTTAGCACAGATTTATACTATTACTTACTTACTTTACTCTTCTTTGCAGATTCAATCATTTTATTTATTATTATTATCCTGACTCTAAAAGCTGGCTGCTACAGCCTTCATTGGGCTTTCTGATGGCGAGCGCTGCAATCTTTGAAATGTAATTTAGGGCAGGGCTTTTTGCATTTGCTATCACAGGGGGCCTCAACTTCCTAAACTACATGTCCCAGAAGGCCATGTTCTCAGTCTACAAACATGATCAAGCCTTCTAACCCTTCATCTAAGCACCGGGAATGTGGCACAGCTGGCTAAGTGTCAGCTGCATAAGATCTCTCTGACCAGTAGGTAATGAGTTTGAGGCCTGCCCAGTCGAGGTGGGTGCTCGACCTTTAAGTGTAGCCTGCTGTCGAACTTTGCAGCCCGAAAGACAGTTGCATCTGTCAAGTAGGAGATAAAGGTACCACATTAAGTGGGGAGGCAAATTTTGACTGAATTATGAGGCCATTAAAGAACTCCAGGAGCACTGAGGAATGCGGAAGAAACAACAAGGGATGCTGGGAACGCTGAAAGATGAGGAGTGCGTCAGCTCCCCCTGGTGGCCAGAGTTTGCCTCTGTTCGCTTATATGTGTGTACTGTGTGGAAACGGCAGGAATTGTATGCTAAGTAATAAGTATGTGTACCTGTAATATGCTCTGAGTCCCCTTCGGGGTGAGAAGAGTGGAAGATAAATAAAGTAAGTAAATATAAATAAAGTAAGCAAGTCATTAATCAAGATCTTGAACAGGACTGGGCCCAGGATGGGACCTTCTGATGGTACTCCACTCTTCATTTCTTTCCAAGGTGAAAAAGAGGAAGCGTTGGGGAGAATTGCCCTCTGGGTTCATTTGCTTAACCAATTATAGGTCCACCTAACTGTAGTTTTGCCTAGCCCACATTTGACTAGTTCGTTTGCCAAAAGGTCATGGGGGACCTTGTTGAAGGCCTTCCCGAAATCTAGCTTGTAACTCTATTGAAAAAAGAGATCAAATGAATACTTGTTGACCATTACCAATGACCGCATTCCTTTCTAAGTGTTTGCAGACGACTTCCATAATGACCTTTTCCAGAATCCTGCCTGGTATTGACGTGACGTGAGGCTGACCGGACATTGGTAATCGTTTGGGTCATCCTTTTTTCCCTTCTTGGAGACAGAGAGAAACAACATTAGCCCTCCTCCAATCTGCTGGGACTTCTCTTGTTCTCCAAGAGCTCTCAAAGATGGTTCTTAAATTACTTCCATCAGTTCCTTCATTATTCTTGAATGTAGTTGATCTGGTCCTGAGGACTTGAATTCATTTAGAGTGGCCAGGTATTCCAGGGTGACTTGTTTTCCCTATTTGGGGTTGGATTTCCCCTAATCCTTCATCCACTCCATGTGACTGAGGTTGGGGACAGCTTTCCATCCTATAGACTGGTTCAGCTCATTGAGTTGCTTCCTTCTCAGAGCCATCTGGTTGCTACTATATGTCCAGCCAGTCATTCACATTTATTTATTACTAGCTTGGGGACCCGGCCCTGCCCAGGTTATTTGAGAAAGGCATTGTGTGCCAAGGTTGGTCCTTATCAGATGTTTACGTGGCTTGCAGTGGTCTCAGGAAGTTAGTGAAGGTACTGTAAGTCCCATCATCCATGGTCTGCCCTCCTTCAAACTGCACCAGGATGTAGTGGTTCTTGGGGTTTTTGTGTGCCAAGTTTGGCCTTGTTCTGTCATTGTTGGGAGCCGCAAAGTGTTTTGGTCTGAAACTCCCACCATGGCTGACTGCCTCAGGCCTTTGCCTTATCCTCCTCTGGCAGTTTAGAGTGTTGGAATGTTCGTGTTGGCTGGCCAATTAGAGGCATTATGCAAATACTCCCTCACTGGCAACCAATCATGTTGTCAGAATGTAGAGGCCGGGAGCCAATCAGAACGCTGCCACATACATACAAACACACAAACACAAACATTCCGCTTTATTATATATATAGATTTTTGGTGGTTTGATTATTCATGGATCTGCTCTCTCTAAGAATCATCCAGTGCTGTTCTGTGGTCAACTTCTGCCAGTTGTCCTATTTCAGTTATGACATGAGTTTTCACCTTTAATGTATATTGTTTGGTTTGCTTATAGCTTTGAAAAATAATAACAATCAGAACTTGATTCAAACCACGCTCTGCTTGCAGCCTGAAGAGGTACAAATCCAGCCAAAGCGACACCATGGGGTTCTTCTGATCTTATAGCTCCAGTTTCTGGATCTAATTACTGTGCTGGTCCTTTAACACCTGATATCTGTATTCCATTGGCTTAACTATAAATAAAAATAGGTTTCTTTTTAAAAACAAAATGCACATCTTTGTAAATGCTCAGCATGATAGGCAGAAGGTTAACTCATCAGAAAATCCCAAGCTGATTGCTTCAAATAGCCCCTGAACCTTTCGCCATTCATCAGAGGACAGAAAGGGATGCTAGAGATTGGAGACAAGGGACATGCTTCACGCCCGAGATTTACATCGCTCTCTCTTGATAATAAAAGAATAGGCACTCCACCCCCTTGTATCTCCATAGGAACAGCCAAAGAATAGGAAAGGAGAAACAAAGTAATTGATCAGTGTCATTGTTGGGACCGGCTCCTTTTGCAAAAGTACCGCGCCTCTCGTTTGATACTCTGGCTTGTTTTTGTTTCATGTGAAAGTCATATCTAAATGAGAGGAAAAATAAAGAGCCACTTCTTCTCATTGTTTTTAAGTGGTTGCAGTTGAGAATACTTGTCTTTCTGGCATTTGGAAGACGCATTTTATTTATTTATTTATTTTATTTGCTTTGCATCTATTCCGCCCCTCTCAGCCCGAAGGCGACTCGAGGCGGTGTACAAATGGCATGAACTGCCCAAGATAGACATATCAACAGTTATCAACACAATCACATCATATACAAATTAACACTTAATGTTAAAAACACAATATCAGCGTCTCATTGTTTAATCGATTTCCAATTTCGTCGTCGTCGTTCCTTAGGTCTCAATTTAATAATCACGCTACATCTGCAAATGCCCAGTCAAACAGCCATGTCTTGCCCTTCTTGCGAAATGTCAGGAGGGAGGGGGCTGACCTGATGTCACTAGGAAGGGCGTTCCAAAGCCAAGGAGCCACCACTAAAAAGGCCCTGTCTCTCGTCCCCACCAATCGCGCTTGCGAAGCAGGCGGGACTGAGAGCAGGGCCTCTCCGGATGATCTTAAACATCTTGAAGGTTCATAGGGAGAGATGTGTTCGGACATGTAAGTTGGATCAGAACCGCTAAGGGCTTTAAAGGCTAAAGCCAGCACTGTGCCCGGTAGCAAACTGGTAGCCAGTGGAGCTGGCGCAACAGAGGTGTTGTGTGCTCCCTGAGTGCTGCTCCTGTTATCAACCTGGTTGCTGTCTGTTGGACCAGTTGAAGCTTCTGAACAGTCTTCAAAGGCAGTCCCACGTAGAGGGCATTGCAATAATCTATACCAGATGTAACCATAGCATGGACTACCGTGGCCAAGTCAAACTTCCCAAGGTATGGGCGCAGTTGGCACACAAGTTTTAACTGTGCAGCAGGGAAGTCAACATAGTTTATTAATACCAAGCAGGAAGGCCCGGGAAAGTTCCTTTAGTGAGCTACAATTCCCCTATCAATGTAATCCATTGGGGCTATGGCTCAATAAAGTAAAGGTTTAAAAAGACATAATTTAATAGGTGTATGTATGTACTCTGCATGGATGAGAGACCCAATGCTGCAGAAGACGGTTTGCTACAGCATTGGATGGAAGCATTTTATATTCATTAGGAAACTGTTCTCTCGTAAGGGTGTGCAATTTTTTTTTGTTAGTCATTGTAAGTTGTATCAAATCCATTAAATTCATACTTAATGCAATATCCGATATCACTCTACCCAAAGAAAGGGCTGGCTCTGCTACTGAAGGTATGCATTTTTCTCATTAGTCCTCATAAGTCATATCAAATTGAATAAATTCGCACATATTAAACATGTGGGCATGGCCAGCACCAAAAACTTAAGAATCGAAACTCACCCAATACTTTTTCATTTGCATTTGCCTCCCAAACTCAATTTCATGTTCAGTGCAAGGAAGCAAAGCAAAGTCAAAAAGGCTGCCTTTCCTCTTCTCATGAATGGCCTCTTGCCATGAGGAAAGGGAAGCAGCAGGGGAAAAGCGGAGTTTGCTGGGAAAGAGACTGAGAAAGCACAGGATTCTGGGAAATGTAGTTTGGGAAGACGAGGGGCCCGATGCCAAGGAATGCAAAAGGCCCTGCCTTGGATTTCCTAGAATTCTGCTCAGCATCAGGAAGCCCCAATCAGGAGAAGGGAGAGATGAGTCCCTCCCTCATAGCAGCTAGCCAGTGAGGAGCCCCCAGTGGCACAATGGGTTAAGTCCTTGTGCCGGCAGGACTGAAGACCAACAGGTCGGAGGTTCAAATCTGAGGAGAGCATGGATGAGCTCCCTTTGTCAGCTCCAGTTCCCCATGCGGGGACATGAGAGAAGCCTCCTACAAGGATACTAAAACATCAACACATCCGGGCATCCCCTGGGCAACATCCTTGCAGACAGCCAATTCTCCCATACCAGAAGCAACTTGCAGTTTCTCAAGTCACTCCTGACATGGAAAAAAAAGCAGCTAGCCAGAGTTTGAAGGAATGGTTGAATTTACAAAGATGAGGACTGGCTGATACTTCTCTAGTAGGTTGAAGGTGAATCCAGCGAAGACGGAGATCCTTTGGCTAGGTTGCCCGGGCAGTGGGGAACTCCAGCTTCCAACTCTGGATGGCGCGGCTCTATGCCCATCGTCTTCAGTAAAAAGCCTTGGATTCCACTTGGGCACTCGGCTCTCCATGGAGACCCAGGTCTTCATGGTCAGCCGAGTCGTGTTTTTACACCTTCGCCAGGCTCGGAAGCTGGCCCCCTACCTGTCCCGCTGTGATCTGGCCACGGTGATCCAAGCGATGGTCATCTCAAGGTTAGACTACTGTAATGCCCTCTACATCGGCCTTCCTTTGTAAGTGAGCTGGAAACTTAAGCTAGTGCAAAATGCCGCAGGAATTGCACTGGCTGCCCATTGAATTCCGGATCACTTTCAAAGTGTTAGCTTTGACTTTTAAGGCCTTGTATGGTCTGGGGCCAGTGTACCTGAGGGACCGCCTGGCCCCATATTGTCCCATGAGATCACTGAGATCAGAAGACCAAGATCTACTCTTGATTCTGGGCGCCAAAGCTTATCGCCTCACATCAACGAGGAGAAGGGCATTCTCCATCATTGCCCCTACGCTTTGGAATTCCCTGCCGCCGGAGGCCAAGTCACTTCACGACCCCTTGGCTTTTAGAAAAGCCTGTAAGACCTGGCTATTTCGGCAGGCTTTCTGTGATTGGGCCAGTTTAACACATATTTAGCCGAAGCAATATTGGTGTTAATGTAATCTTTTAATTGTTTTATTGCTGTTGTTTTATTGCTTATGTATTTTGTTGTTCTGTATATTTTTAAATCTTTGTAAGCCGCCCCGAGCCACCCGGGAGTGGCGGCGAAGAAATCCAATAAATAAATAAATAAATAAATACATAAATAGTACGTCAATCTCTGGGCTGGGCGGGGGTCGCCAGAAATTCCTGTATGGAAGTTCTATTGGCTAATATGAGAGAGAGAGAGGGAGATTCAGTGAGATAGCTGTTGTGCCTTTTGAAAAAGTTTTTGTCAGAAATTATTCATGGTAATTTTTGGTACTGGCTGTGCATGGGATGCATGGGATGCATGGGCACAGCCTCTTCCATGTGCTTTTGGTCTGGTTTGGCAAATGGCAACTTCATCTGGGAAGCAGAAATAGAAATCCGGAGCGGAGCATTCTCTGTCCTCCCCCTCATTATCTCTATTGGCAGGATTAATTTATGAACTTTGAATGCTTTAAAGATACTCGGTTGCCGACATCGGCTAAATTCAGTCTCGCATGGTCTATTTTCTGTTCATTTAACAGATTTGTCATGGTTCACCTAGATGTTGGAAACCGGCTGCAGTTTGGGACCTGTGTTGAGAGATCTTAATTATTTACATTCACTTGAGGACTTAAGTGTCATGCTGTGCTCAACCAAGGGCTGTCTCCCTAACCCAACATTATTTGAAGAGAATCCTAATCTCTGCTCAGTGTTGAAAGATCAGGAGACTTTGAGTCACATTCATCCACAGATCTATCCTTGTTCTTTGCTAGAGATAGATATAGAAGAAAAGCTATTTGTAGTACCTGTCATCCTGGGGCAGCTACTAATGCAGGAACCACCTCTTTTCTATTATATTATTTTCTTCTTCTGCCTGGAATGTCATTCATTCCTACACAGTTGGATTTAACAGAAAAATAATTTTTCTTACGCAGAGAAATGCAAGGTGTTAAACTCACCACCTCGTCACATTGAGAGGGGAAAGCATGGGTGACCATCCCTGCTTTAAAAGAGGCTGAAGTGTCCTTCAAGGGGAAAATGTCTCAATGTGATGAGGTTGATTGTGGAGTTCCCTCCTTTCCGGAAATTTCTGCCTCTTTTCAACCACAGAGGGCTACACATGATGCGCAGAAGTAGTTCAACTCATGTGATGAGCTCCGCGCCTCTCCATGCTTGAAAAGAGGCTGAAGTGTCCTATCAAGAGGAAATGTCTCAAAGTGATGAGGTCAATGTCAGATTATTGCATTTTGAATAGCAATTCATGAGTCAGCACAAGATATATTTTCGCAGTTTGAGATGACCTGCAGTGTGACATGTTTGACACCAGATGGCACTTGCTAAATGGAACCTTGAGGAATGTCAGTTACAAAGTGACAGTTGGGATTTGTCAGTTGGGATTCAATATCTGTGAGGAAAGGATGTTTAGAAAGGTAGTTGTGATGGCTGTTGCTTTTCGATGTTTTGCCAGTTATTGTTAAATACAATTCAATACAAAGTTATATATTTATCTTGTGAATTGAATGAGAGTTTCATTATTCACTCGAACAGAGACTGGAGTTTTTGGGCCGATGGGGAATTAAACTTCTATATTTCTGTTGCCTATCCGCTGTGACATAAATACTCGACGCCGAAGAGTCAATTGTGGAGTTCCCTCCTTTCAGGACACTTCTGCCTCTTTCCAACCACGGAGGGCTATGCATGACAGCCAGAAGTAGCTTAACTCATGTGATGAGCTCAGTGACTCTCCATGATTGAAAAGTGGCTGAAGTCTCCTATCAGGAGGAATGTTTCTATGTGATGAGGTTGATTGTGGAGTTCCCTCCTTTCAGGACACTTCTGCCTCTTTTCAGCCATGGAGGGCTATGCATGACAGATGGAAGTAGTTTAACTCATGTGATGTGGTATCCCAGCCTAGCCTGGTGTTCCTGCCTAGTGGTCAGAGACAGCCCCCGGGGGTCCCAGCTGCCCCGGATCAAGGGGAAGATGGGTGGCCAGATGGGTAGGGGTCTGCAGAGGAAGACTTAGAATGGGACCATGGCTGGCTTCAGGGTTATGACGCTACAGAAGAGGATTTTGATGACTCTATGGAAGTCAGTTCTGAACTGGATATTGAGAGAGCTCTTGACCTTGATTCCCACGAAATATTATTTACTCCCTTGCCAGATGCGGAGGATGAAGATTGGGATGTAAAGGAGGATTCAGTTTCCCAAGAGCAGAGCTCGCCACCTGGCCCCGCTAATGAGAAGGAATTTGACAGGAGAGCCAGTATCCGTTCTTTGAGGAGAGATTGGGGGGTGAACAGGGGGGTGCGTTGGATGCACAAGAACTAGTTTGCTTTATTAGTTGGTGCCCGGACTGTTCTAGTCAGATTCAAAGCTACGTTTGGTCCGGAAGGACTTTGGCAAGTTTCCCTGTTCCCGGAGGCTGCAGGAGCAGCTGGTTTCAAGTTACAAGTTCAAGCCGCAAGGGCGGTGTGCTTTGTCCATTGGATTTTGGACTCTCATGGTTTCAAGCCTTTTGGATTTATATGCAAGAACTTTTTGGACTCTTTTCTAGCTACTTTGATTATTGCTTCTTCCCCATGGACTATTTCTTATTCTAAATAAAAAAATATTCATTGTATCTGCCTGGTGTGTGTGATCTAGGGGGGACTGCCAGCGTTCTGAGGTGCAACATGTGATGCTTGAAAAGAGGCTGAAGTGTCCTACAACTGGGAAGTTTCTCAATGTGATAAGGTGGTATGTCAGCTTCTTCCAAGCTTTGGGTTTGTTGGACAAATATCCCCATCATTCCCATCTAGTGACAGTCCAAAATATCTGAAAATTTAAGGTTAGGAAAATGTACACCAGATACAACCTGCCCTTCCCAGCTCCGTAGCTTCATAACTGGTCTCTTCTAGCAGGAAGGTCTTTCATGTTGCTGAACGATTCCTGCAAAGCATAACTGGGCATACACCAGGCAGATGTGGCTCATGTCTTCAAATGCTGTGCATTTTTTCCCTTGGAAAGGCTTTGAGGTGTCACTTGCAATCAAGGCTAAGTAGGTGCCAGCAGCTTGTGACTATTGCGTCCAATGTGAAAGTGCAAACCATTTTGAATAATGTATTATTTCTTGTGCATTAAGCTATTAATAGAGCTTGGATCCTACGTCACTGAGAAAAGACTTCCACTGGGGAGGAGGCAGAATACTATTGTTTAGAGGAGCTGCCAGATCCATTTTGACCACCACTCTTCCATGCCCTACTATTCTTATCCAGATGCAATCTCTCTTTTGTCTTCTCCTTTGCAAGAATCAATCCCACCCCAGGGGACTGAATGTAGCAATTGTGAGTCCTGGATTCTTCACTAGCTGCTTTTCTTGCTGTTAAGAACTGCTCTACCAAGGCATGTTCTTCTGTGAGAAAAAAGGCAATATGGCTGAATAAACGATGATGCTAAAATAAGGAGAGTTGGGTTATTTTTTCATCTCCAGACTTGCAATACAAACCAAATCAGTTTTAGGTTAAAGGCTCCAAGCAAAATAAATCAAAAACAAAGAAAATGGATTGAATAATAACCAGACCTTAGAGCATTTTATTTCCAACTGTGGTCTCCAGAATCTCAATGTAACTGAGCTGATGATGGTGTAAAGCAGTGTTTTTCAACCTTTTTTGAACCACGGCACATTTTTTACATCTACAAAATCCTGGGGCACACCACCAACCAAAATGACACAAAATGACACCCTAAAACAGTAATACATATAGTTAATATATTTTTAAATGTATTTATACACTCAGTGTGACACTTGGGCCTGTTTCGATGAACACAACATAGATATAAGAACATAAGAACATAAGAAGAGCCATGCTGAATCGGGCCTCAGCCCATCTAGTCCAGCATTCTGTGTCACACAGTGGCCCACTAGTTGTACACGGGGATCTCTAGCAGAAAGGAGGGCAAAACCCTCACCTGCTCCCGACCCCCCCACAACCAGTACCCGGGGAAAATCCTGCCTGCCTCCATCAACACAGAGGTGGCACTTGGATGTCCATTTCAGTAACTACTGATTCCCTTGGTATCCATGAATCTGTCTAATCCTGCCTTGAAGCTGTCCAGGCTGACCGCTGTCACAACCTCCTCTGGAAGTGAGTTCCATAACCCAATGACCCTCTGGGTGAAGAAATATTTCCCTTTATCCTGGCAGGAATGGCAGAAAGACACACACGAAGGTCTTGCTCCACAGCTGGGAGTTATAGTTCACCCGCAATCAAAGAGCATTCTGAACTCCACCAATGATGGAATGGAATCAAACTTCCCACACAGAACTACCATTGACCTTGAGTTTTGGAGTTGTAGTTCACCTATATCCAGAGAGCACTGTGGAGGGGAGGGAGGAAGACGTGGGGTGAGTCTGCGCAGTAGCGCCCGCACGAGTCACGTCTTTCTCCCTCCCCCCTCCCCTCCTAAACATACTCACGCTGCCCCCTTGGATCAAAATGGCGGCAGAAGCAGCAGTGTGAGCAAAGCGAGGCAAAGCAAGCCAAACGAGGCTGGGAAGAAGGGAGCCCGAGTGGAGAAGAAAAAGTGTTCGGCAGGAGGGGGAAGAAAGGGTATTGGAGGTTCCAATTTCCCACAGCACACCTGATGATCGCTCACGGCACACTGGTTGGGAAACACTGGTGTAAAGAGTCTCTGAATTGCAAAGTGCACTCCTGACACTTGTTTCCTTGGGAGTCTTGCCTCTCTATGCTTTTTCTTTCTGTTCCTTTCTTAGGCCCCTTCTACACTGCCATATAGATTCCAGATTACCTGCTTCAAATTGGATTCATTCATATCTTCCCGTCTTTGTGCAACTATTCAACACCTCCATGACCAAATTAGCATTGGGAAGGAAAGGGTCAGCTGCCCTTCCAGCCGTCACTTCACATCTGTTTCCATTACGTAAACAGCATACTGAAAATTTCATGCACACTTTCTTGGAGTGCATTCCATTCAACTCATCTCATACAGTCATAGAATCATACCGTTGGAAAAGATCTCATGGGCTATCCAGTCCAACCCCTTGCTAAGAAGCAGGAAAATTGCACTCGAGGCACCCCCGACAGCTGGCCATCCAGCCTCTGCTTAAAAGTGTTGTAGTCCAGCTATTGATTGTGTCTGCACTTGATCTACCTGATCTCACTGTGGATTCTGGGCCTGTTAGTCAGCCTGATGACACTAGGGATTCTGGGTCTGCAAGTCAGCAGGAGCAGCAGGAGCAGCAGGAGAGCCATCAAGAGATCTTAAGCTAGAAAATGAGGCGCCTGTCTGAAGGCCACATTCCAGAAAGGCGGTTCACTAGGGAAGCAAACCAAAAACAGAACTGAGCGCAAAGGATGAAAATGAAAGTCCAGGTGGACAGACTAATGAGCAGTTAGATAGGAGATTCGCATTTCGTTAACACAGAGCTTCTCAAGAGAATGTGTGAAGGTGAAGAAGCCTATTTTCCAATAAGTCCTTATCAGTTTCCCAGGGGAGAAGACATGATTTTCTGTCTATATTAGCTAGACCAGCAGACCGTTTCATCAGTTGAGGCAACATTGGTGACTGAGTATAGAACTTGTGTCAATCAAGGAATTTCTAATTCCATGTTCCATGCTTCCTTTTTGTTGATGTTGTGCTTTGAGTGCCACGGTGCTTTGTGCTTTGTGTTTCCTTTTTGTGCTTTGAGTGCCATGGTGGTCCACGCTCTGGTTACATCCCGTATAGATTACTGCAATGCTCTCTACATGGGGTTGCCTTTGAAGACTGTTCGGAAGCTGCAACTAGTCCAACGGACAGCAGCCAGGTTGATAACAGGAGCGGCATTCAGAGAGCGTACAACTCCTCTGTTGTGCCAGCTCCACTGGCTGCCAGTTTGCTACCGGGCACAATTCAAAGTGCTGGCTTTAGCCTTTAAAGCCCTAAACGGTTAGGGTCCAACCTATCTGTCCGAACGCATCTCTCCCTATGAACCATTGAGATGTTTAAGATCATCTGGAGAGGCCCTGCTCTCGGTCCCGCCTTCCTCACAGGCGCGACTGGCGGGGATGAGAGACAGGGCCTTTTCAGTGGTGGCTCCTCGGCTTTGGAACGCCCTCCCTAGAGACATCAGATCGGCCCCCTCCCTCCTGACATTTCACAAGAAAGTTAAGACCTGGCTCTTTGAGCAGGCATTTGCTGATGAATTATAAAAATTAAATTAGATATATGGACTGACGACGATGCGACGGAAACTGATTTCAACATGACGCTGAGACTGCGATTGTATGTTTTTAATTGTTTATTTGCTGTAATATGCTTATGTTTTCGGTTGTTGCTTGTGTTGTATTGAGGGCAGAGCCTGCCTTGTGTAAACCGCCCCGAGTCGCCTTCGGACTGAGAGGGGCGGTATAGAAACGTGACAAATAAATAAATAAATGTTTCCAAGTTTTTGAGGACTGTTTCTGAGTCTCATGTTTTGGATTTATTCTGCTTTTGTATTCCTGGTTTTTGATACTACTCATGTACTTTGATTTCTGTGGCTTTGTCCTGATACTTGGATTTCAGTTTTTTACACTATTTTTGCTGACTTGCTTTTCATATATATTCTTCAATAAACGGTTTTGCTATTTTACCTTGGATTTGGATCGTGCATTAAGTACAGAGGTGATTTCCAGCCTTGGAGTACAATGAAAAGCCTCCAAAGAAGAAGCCTCCACCACACTCTCAATGTAGATGAGCATACTGTTGGGCTCAAACTCTTCCCTCTCATGTTGTACTGGTTGTGTCTGCATTTGGACACAATGCTGCGTGATAGTTGAACATTTATGGATTTGCTTTGGGTTCGTGTACTTTTTGCTCTTTCTCTCCATGTCCTGCAATGTTGTCCAAAGGGCAAGACTGGAAGCCCCCACTTCTATTTTTGATCAACCATGGAACACCACTTTGAAACATAGATTGAAATATTCATGATTCCACAGCTGTCAACGCCACTGGACAATGTATATCTCAGCTCTGCTCTAGTTTATGTGGTGTTTCAGCTTAGTGGCCAGAGTCAGGTCCCGGGGGTCCCAGTTGATTTGGATCAGATCCCAGCTGATCAGGGGCAGTTTGAAGATGATGAATGGCCAGGTGGGTATGGGTCTCCAAACAAAAGTTTGCAATGGGACGATGAATGGTTGGAGGGATATAGGTCCGCAGATGAGTTTAATGAGGATTCTATGGAAGATGATTTTGAATCAGATTATGAAAGATCAGGTGGCCTTGATTCCCAAGAGAGAGCTTCCACTCCCTTCCCAGATCAGCATTCCGGAGAAAGGGAGTTTCCGGCTTCTCACACTGATAGTGAGGCAGCTGGCCCCACTAACGAGCCGGTGTTTGATAGAAACATCAGAGATTCTAGGAAATCGTGGAATTTATGGAAGGGGGTGAGATGGATACCTCGAGACTGGCTTCCTTATTAGTCTTGGCTCCTGGATTTTTAGTCAGACCTGAAGCCACGTTTGGTTTGGAGAGGACTGGGGTCCTGGGTCTCCGGTTCATGCCATCCGCAGGAGCGGATAGATTCGACTTCACGACCTTGTCTTTCATGGAATTATTGCCAGCTTTTTTGCCATTGTTTTGGAGCCTCTTTGGATTTACTCCTGGACTTTGAATGCTTCTGAATTTTGAACTACTCACTTGCTTTTGGACTTTCAATTGAATTATCTTGCATATACCTATCTACCTTTGGACTATCTTTTATCTATATATATAAAAAGAGAATGGTCATGCAATGACGCTTATAGACATCAAAACTATAAGCCCCATAACCATTAAACCCCCCAAACACAATCCAACATACCCCGAGGTACCTATAGGGCACAAAAATCCACCCTAAATACGTCACACGACCCCCAAATTACACCCCCAAAATACCAGCAATATCACCCAGCGTAGCGCCGCTTAATGCACAGCAATGCACTCCTTCCCCCACGCGAGGAGAGAATGAGAACAATGGCGCAGGCTCACTCATCCCACCCCCAAAAACACCCCAACCCCTCTCCCTCCAACCTTGCTCACCGGGTGCCGAGGCCCTAATCGACAACGACGGCAAAACCATAACCGCCTCCTACCCTGCCTCCCAACCACTCCTGGACCCGGGCCCATACGGCCATGGCCGTGCCCACCTCCTTCGCCGCCTCCAAACCGCTCCCGGACCAATGCCATGCCCCCGTCCTCCGCCGCTTCCCAGCCACTCCTAAAGCCGACCCGCATGGCCCGAAACAGCCATGTCACCTCCCATGCGGCCCAGGTCCCGAACAGGCTACCAGGCGGCAACTGAGGCCGAGGAGGCGACGGCGCGGCCCGTGACCACAAACGACTGGGAACCAGCTGAAGAGGCCACGGATACGGCGGAGGAGGCAGCTGCCGCACCGCCCGCATGACCCGGCAACAGGAACAGCAGCAAAACGGCGAGGGAGAAGGGCACAACCACGGGACTACAATTCCCAAAAGGCTCCGCGCAGATCACTAGAAAGGAGGGCGGAGACAGAACAGATTAAAAAAGTGGCCGTGCAGGGCCTTCTGGGAACTGTAGTCCCCTGGCCCACCCGCCTCCTCCACCATCTCTGTGGCCTCCTCCGCTACCTCTCTGGAGCCACTGCTCTCCGCAGGGGAAGAGAAGCTTGCCGACCGCTAAGCCTGCCCTCCCGAGGACGTAGAGTGAAGAACGACGAGGCAGGGGACAATGGCCTCGCCGCTACTACCCTCCAAATAGCAGAGGGGGAAGAATTGCCTTCCCACTGCAATTCACCCCTAACAAACACACCCACAACAAAATACACTCACCTCACAACCACCAAACCCACAACATGACAACCAAGCAAATCACAAAACTGACCTCTACAAAACAAAAACACAACAGACACAACACATACATAACACTTCTAAAAAGAAAACAACACAGTACAACCAAACAATACACCCCACATAAACACCATATAACCACACCCCACAAACACACCATATATCCACAACACACTCACAACAACAAACTACGCACACAAAACCACACACTCATCTCCAACCACCATCCCAAACACACACCACCAATCCCCCACTTAACAAACATCACCCCCAAAACATGACAACAACACAACTCGCAATGCCTACCAATACAGACCCAAAACACAACTCACACACAACACACACAACTCCACAGAATTTCAACATCCCACCCAACAGAACAACCCATGACGACACAGCCAAACCCCCCCCAAAAACCGTAAGTCACATCATTTCCAAGCCTTACATACTCACACTTCCTATCATCTCATACATAGGGCACAGCAATGCGTGCCGGGTTCAGCTAGTTCTAAATAAAATTACAGTTATTGCATCTGCCTGTGTGTGTGATCTAGGGGGTCTATCTGAGCTCTGAGGTGCAACAGTTTTATCAGTATTACATCCAAACCCAGACAACTATCAAAAGAAGCACAAGAAGTGGGCTATCCTAGCTTTCCATATTTGCTTTTCCAGGGTGTGTGCACAGCATTATAAGGGAAGGAACTGTCCAAATTCAGACTGCAATCCTGTGCACATTCTTTGGGATTAAGGACACTCAACTCAATAAGTCTTGTGTTGGAGCAGATGAGCCTAGGATTGTGATGTGAGCCCATATGACCTTTCCATCAAGATGAGATTTTTCAAGAACAGGTTAAGAGACTCACTCGTGCAGAGAGGAATGGGAGGTTATTATGGGATAAAATTATCACAGTGGCTTTGTAGGGAGAGGAAAACCCCCTCTATGTTCTGCTTGTAGATTTGGCTGAAAAAACAAGTCCTTCAGCATGTTTATTTTCTCAAGGGTTATGATGCAGAACGTGAAATGCAGGCTCATAAAACCATTTCAAGAGCTTAGTTAATTCACTTGGAAAACTCTGAATGGGCAAGGTAGGCATCTCAGTAAAGAATTAAAGGTAAGCATAGCTGTTTACTATCTGTTTCCTCCATTCTCTATACATTTGTGCGAATCCTTTGCCAAAAGCAATCACACTCACGCCTCCAAGCCAACTGTTTTTGGATATTTGTGCTCTCGCCTTCCACAGTAGCGGAGCTTGGCAAAGAGAGATAAACAACAGTTACCTTCCACATATATTTGTGTGCATGTTAATTAATGCTGGATTTAAATCCACTGTTTGGGCAAAATATTACACCCCTCTTGTACATCAACAGCAATGAGGGCTTTCAGGAGGAGTCGATGCCAATGCCAGATACACATCATCCTTTCCACTTGATCAATGTTTCACAAGAAGCACTGTTGTTTGTGAAATTCACAGCTTCCTCTTGCAGACGATGGCATCTTTTGCATCCTCTCTTTGTGCTGCTTTTAGTCCTTTAGTACGTCCTAATTGTCTTAATAAAGATAGCTCTTCTGGGCTGATTAGTACACTGTTTCCTCATTAAGCAAGGTAGTATTACACAAGTGCCACTCAGGCGTTGAAGACTGCTCAACTTGACTGATCATTTTGTGTGTCACATTGTGCGGCATTTTCCAACGCCCAACATGCAGACATGACTGCTGATGCTTTCAAAGTGGGAAGGTGTGATTCGCTTGGAGTGAAGTCAGTCTAGCACAAGGAGAGATTCCCCTGTTTCCTGACAACATGCATCAACTGCCTGTGCTGCAGATATCCTTCCCATTCCTGGAATGGGAATAAATAAATAAATGAATAAACTGGGTATGGCTTTTGGAGACATTGGGAGCATATGGGTTGTAATCCAGAGTTTCGGGGTATAGTGTCATCTGTACGCAGATGATGTCCAACTCTGTCACTCCTTCCCACCTGCTACTAAGGAGGCTGTTCAAGTCCTGAACCGGTGCTTGGCCACTGTAACGGACTGGTTGAGGGCTAACACATTGAAACTAAATCCAGACAAGACAGAGATACTCCTGGTCAGTCGTAAGGTCGAACAGGGTATAGGGTTACAGCCTGTGCTTGACGGGGTTACACTCCCCCTGAAGGCGCAGGTTCGCAGTCTGGGAGTGATCCTGGACTCATCGCTGAGCCTGGAACCCCAGGTCTCAGCGGTGGCCAGGGGAGCTTTTGCACAGTTAAAACTTGTGCGCCAGCTGCTCCCGTATCTTGGGAAGTCTGAATTGCCCATGGTGGTCCATGCTCTGGTTACATCCCGTATAGATTACTGCAATGCTCTCTATGTGGGGTTGCCTTTGAAGACTGTTCGGAAGCTGCAACTAGTCCAACAGACAGCAGCCAGGTTGATAACAGGCGCGGCATTCAGAGAGCGTACAACTCCCCTGTTGTGCCAGCTCCACTGGCTGCCAGTCTGCTACTGGGCACAATTCAAAGTGCTGGCTTTAGCCTTTAAAGCCCTAAATGGTTCTGGTCCAACTTACCTGTCCGAACGCATCTCTCCCTATGAACCATCAAAATGTTTAAGATCATCTGCTTTCAGTCTTGCCTTCTTCGCAGGCGCGATTGACAGGGACGAGAGACAGGGCCTTTTCAGTGGTGGCTCCTTGGCTTTGGAACACCCACCCTAGTGACATCAGATTGGTGACCTCCCTCCTGAAATTTCACAAGAAAGTCAATACCTGGCTGTTTGACCTGGCATTTGCTGATGAAATATAACAGTTTAATTAGATCTATGGAATGATGACGATGTGAGGGAAAATGATTTCAACGTGACGCTGAGACTGCATTTGTATGTTTTAATTGCTAATTGTTATGTTATATGGTTATTGTTTGGTTTTCTTTTGCTTGTGTTTTTGATTGAAGGGCAGAGACTGCCTTGTGTAAACCGCCCCGAGTCGCCTTCGGGCTCAGAGGGGCAGTATAGAAAAATGATAAAATAAATAAATAAGTCCGCAGCTGAGAGCTTGTTGCACCTGCTTGGCCTCTAGTAGTTAGAGGAACAGAAGCTGTCATAAAGAAAGAATTGGCATTGACAACTCCAGTTTGGCATGACATTGAAGGTGAGGGCTGAGCATTCAAAAGCCTCTGCTTTATTGAGGGGCGGGGGAAGCTATCAATTTGGCTTTGTTGCCCATTTTTAAGTTCTTTGGGATTTTTTTTTATTTGGTGTGGGGGGAGTCAAATGAAATCCAAATCAAATGTTATTGGCAGCAGCTCAGCCCTGTAATAGAAGTCTTTCTTACATCAACTATCCATGTAAATACTTGGGAAAGGAATTGCCAGGAGTTATGAACTCCTGTAGGACCATCTCCATGCAAACTACGTGCCTGGTCACTGAGCAGTATTCCAGAATCATAGAGTTATAGAGATGGAAGAGACCCAAAGGACCATTCATCAGGCCAGGATTACCCATAAGGCCAACCTAGGCCATGGCCTAGGGGTGCAAGCCAAGGGGGGGGGGGGGGCACAGATCACGGACCAAAAATAAAAAATAAAAATGTTGAAACAAATAAAAACGCAACGCGCATGGAGATGAGGAAGGAAGGATACCGGAGGTCCTCCTTTTCGGCGCCACCCCTGCCCCTTCCTGAATACCAGCTCTTGCCTCTGCTATTGTTGCACAAACGGCGTATGCGCAGGGGCTCTCAACACTGGCGTCGACGTCGACAGGAGGAACAATTAACTCCCTCGATGCTGACAGCATCCACTTGCTGGCTCCTTCAGTGCAAGTACAGGAAACTCCATTGCGCAGTCTGCGCATGCCCTAACACCATGAAAACTGGTATTCCTCCTCCAACACAAGGAGGAGACTCCTCCTTACTGGAGAGAGAAGCGCAACTGCCGGCTACGGCACATATGCAAACCCCAGTACAGGAGAGAAGCCCAAAGTGACAAGCCCCGGTATTGGGGAGAAGCGTAGCATCGGTACAGCTGCTGACTACAACGCATGCGCAATCCTCGATACCGGATAGGAGCCAAGTGCCTCAAGCCCTGGCATCGGGGAGGAGACTCCTCCCCCCATGCCTGCATCCATAGTGCCTGCCGAGAGGGAAACTCCTGTGGTGGACCTAGTGGGTCCGGGATGCGGGGCCCTAAGGGGGACGAGTGGATGAAAGGATGTGGGAGGGGGGTGCAGTAGAGTTTGGCTTAAAGTGGGCGTAATTCCAAAGTGTGGCCTAGGACGCAAAAAGGTGTTAATCCGGGCCTGCCATTCATTCCAAGCTGCTGTCATGCAGCAACACAATCAAAGCACTCCCGACAGATGGCCATCCAGCAGAGTAGTAGCAATATCCAAAGGTGCAATGGTGGCGGAATGGCTACTAAGTATCATTTCCACCTTATGCAGTGTTTCTGTTTGTGCTTTTTTTGTAGCTGAAAATATATGGCATGTCTCTGCAATATTTATAAATGAGATAAACAAATCTAAGGCAGGAAAGCATTCTGTTTATGATTTCCTCCCCTTGCTTGTATATCAGCTATGCTAATAAATAGCGTTTCTCTTCCCAGGCGGTTTTATTGGAGGCTATAAACGGTACAGATTGGGGTGTGTTTGGGATCCTTTTTTTTCGTTTGGTGGAAAACAGACAGTCTTGTTATCTTGTTATTGCTGACCTTCCTGCAGCAACCGACGTGACTGATGACATAATAGGTAACACAGAGAGATGGTGCATTAATATTTAACAGGGAGAGATAGGTTTATTACAGAAGCATATAAAATGTTCTCACTGTTGTTGCTTGTAATAACCACTTCTGTCGAGGCGGTAGGTGCACACTTGTATATTTATGGCATTCGGTTTAGAATGTCAGGAGGATGACAAAATGCTCAGCAACGCCAAGGGTGCAAATTACCTGAAGAGGTTCCCTGCCTTACTGTCCCAGTTGTTTCCCCCACCTGAAAATCAATTAAACATGTTTGGATTTACTCTTTAAGATATATAACATGCCCCAGCATTGGGGAGGACAGTCAACAGAATTAAAGAACTTCCTCCACTTTGGCAACAGAATGGCACTGAATACAAATCACTCCCATCCCTATGCTTTCAACATAGAAGGAGGAGAAGAACAGATATTCAGACCCATAGCCAACATTTTCAGTAGAATGCTGATTGAACTGCATTATGTGGCTAGTGTAGAACCATATAATGCAGTTCGATGCAGTTAAAACTGCATTATATGGTTCCATATTGTACACAGATGATGTACACTCTATTACTCCTTTCCACCTGCTACTAAGGAGGCTGTCCAGGTCCTGAACTGGTGCTTATTTATTTATTTACTATTTCTATATGCCGCCCTTCTCAACCCCAAAGGGGACTCAGAGCGGCTTACAGCAAACAATACTTGCCAGAGTGGTTTACAATGTACATACTGTATAACAATATTGCCGGAGTGGCTTTCAGCAAACTGAAAAAACAACAATTTACATTATTGTCATAGCACAACATTAGCACTACACATCATATTACAGTACAACATATTGCAATATTGTTAGCAATATTGCATATAATACAAATATACAAATTATAATATCATGATTATAATTATTATATCACATTATCATTGGCAGTATTATACTGTGTTACATTACAACACCACCAATACCAAATGCATATACAACACACCATACCGTAATCATAATATTATTATTAGTGTTACATTACATTTATTATACTATAACATAATACAATAGATTGACATATTATATTATATTATAATGTAACATTATATTATATCATATTATATTTTTATATTATATTATATATTATTTATAAAATAATAAATAACATTATTTATTTAAACAAAATAAAATTATTTATTGAAATAAATAATTTTTATAGAATTATTTTAAACACAGCAAGACTTAGACAAAAGGAGGGGGAGGGTGAAAATAATAATATAAAACAGAAAATAAAGTTATTTATTTATTTATTTATTTACTTTATTTATATTCTGCCCTTCTCACCCCGAAGGGGACTCAGAGCGGATTACAGGTACATATAAAAGCAGACAATCCCTGCCGTTTATCACAGTACAGTACATACACACAAATATTATAGGAAGTTCTTTCTGATTGCGTCACAGAGGTGCTGTTGCTTCATCCTCCCATGGCGAAGAGCTTTATAGACCGGTCTGGATTCCGTCTTTTTTCCAGCTTTTCTGGCAGCCGATCTTCCTGGCGTTGTAAAAGTCCTTCCCCCACTTTAAGTGGTACCTAATTTCTCTACTCATAGCTAGGCTATTTTTGCACTGCTTAGGTAAACAGTGGGCAGGGCTGACAGTTGGTTGCCCAAACCAACCCGGGGTTTGAACTTGCAACCTTGTGGTTGATAACAGCTGCTGTTAACCGCTGTGCTACACCTCCAGTTTGGCAGCTGTGATGGTCTGGATGAGGACGAAGAAATGGAAATGGAATCCAGACAAGACAGAGGACCTCCTGGTTAGTCGCAGGGCCAAACAGAGTATAGGGTAACAGGATGGTGTTACACCCCCCGCCCCCTGAAGGCGCAGGTTGGCAGCTTGAGAGTCCTCCTGAATTCATCGCTGAGCCTGGAACCCCAGGTTTCGGTGGTGGCTAGGGGAGCTTTTGCACAATTAAAACTTGTATACCAGTTGTGCCTGTACCTTGGGAAGTCAGACTTGGCCACGATGGTCCACGCTCCCGTTGCATCCTGAAATTATTACTACAATGCAGTCAACATGGGGATGCCTTTGAAGATTGATCGGAAGTTTCAACTAGTCCAAAGGTCGGCAGCCAGATTGCTCACCGGAGCAGCATACAGAGAGCATACAACTCCCCTGATGTGCCAGCTCCACTGGCTGCTGATCTACTACTGAGCACAGTTCAAAGTGCTGGTTTTAACCTATAAATCCCTGAACAGTTCTGGCCCAGATTACCTGTCCGAACGTATCTCCTGCTATGAACCATCGCGAAGTATGAGATCAGCTGGGGAGACCCAGCTCTTGATCGTATCATCATCGCAAACATGATTGGTGGGGATTTTTTATTTTTTTATTTTATGCATTTCTACCCCGCCCTTCTCCCCTGATGAGAGACAGGGCCTTCTCAGTGGTAGCCCCTTGGCTGTGGAAATCCCTTCCAAGTGACATCAGATTGGCTCCTTCCCTCCTGTCCTTTAGAAAGAAACTCAAGACCTGGTTATGGGACCAAGCATTTGAAGAGAAGTTAAAGCAATCAGGAATGACAAGGGACTGACCCGGACTCTGATAAATGACAATGGACTGACCCAGACTCTGATTTGAAACCTGTGTGATTTTAAACAAATGTTTTAGTAATGTAATTGTTTTTCATGAGTATTTTTAATTGTATTTTTTATTTATGATTATGGTTGGCACTGAATGAATACCTGTTGTGAAGCCGCCCTGAGCCCCGACCGGGGGTGAGACAGACCAGGGTACAAAAATGCAAAATATTACAAATCACTTTTGGTCAAATTGATCCAGTCCAAGCCTATTAAAAAGGAATGTGTCTTTGGCTTTGTACAAACTGACTTTGGAAACTTTCGAGGTTTATTGAACTGTAACAAAAGTCATAGGTGAAGTTTTGATTCTTAAGTTTTTGTGTGTGGCCGCGCCGCCTGTTTCTGAATATCACTCTTCCGCTTTCAGGGCCGAAAAATAGGCTTTAAAGGATGGACATGCAAGCTATAGCCCTGAAAGTGGAGAAAAAGGCCTTCCCACATGCAGGGGGACCTGGAATAACTTTAAGCAATGAGTTCAGGACTCAGAAGAGGGTAAACTCAAACAAGTTTATTTGTTTAACAACCAGAAAAATGCTGGTGGCCCAAAATGCTTGAGGTTGGTAGCAAGAAAAGTCCTTTAAACAAAGGGGTTTATCCACTTGCCTGTGCAGAGTGAAGGTTCCTCTCTCAAAAGTTCCAAGTTCCTGTTGCTCTCTGGCTCGTAGGCTCGCGAGGTCCTGTATAACAGTGTTTTTCAACCTTTGTTGAGCCGCAGCACATTTTTTACATTTACAAAATCCTGGGGCACACCATCAACCAAAATGACACTCTAACACATATAGTTAATATGTTTTTAAATGTATTTATACACTCAGTGTGAAACCTGGCCCTGTTTCGATGAACACAACATGTATATGACTTCTCTCACATATTTATACATGGCTATCATGTCTTCTCTTAGCCTTCTCTTCTTCAGGCTAAACATGCCCAGCTCTTCAAGCCGCTCCTCATAGAGCTTGTTCTCCAGACCTTTGTGAAATTTCACCCTGAGTGAAACTTGCTTCCAGTTAACTATGGATGTCATGAAGCTGTTATAAACAGTTCCTTGGGGGAGGCAACTCTCGAAAAATCCAGTAAAATAGTAAAAAAACCCAAAAAATAATTCCAAGCGGAGAGGCTCAATTTGTTTCTTGGGAACCTGTGAAGGGGCTGCTAGGAGGGGGGAGAATGCCAATTTCCCATGGCACATCTGATGATCGCTCATGGCACACTACTGTGCCACGGCACACTGGTTGGGAAACACTGCTGTATAAGCCCCAAAGTCCACAGTCTATATTGAGAACGGATTCTCCTTTGTACTGCAGATATGGTTGAGAGCGAAGGTTAGCCTAGTAGGTGAACTTAAGTTGCTTTGTCCCATCAAGCTTAAGATTCCAGCCTTGCTTTTTCCATGAAATCTCTGGAATGAGGCCAGAGGGGACGTCCTGCCTCTCAGGTAAACTCCGGAAAAAGGAGGAGTTAATGGCAGTGACACCAGGTTTGGAGCCAAGACACAGTTCCACCCCTGTGACCGCATGGCCACAACAATAGAACAATGGGCCTTGCAGGTAAGAACAGCAAATACAAAATACAGATATAATATCAGCCCCATGGGGGCGTCACAATCGCCTTGTATGTTTGAATCTTATGAAATTATATTTATTTTATTTATTTGCCATGCTTCTATACCTCCTCTCTCAGCCCAAAGACGACTCGAGGCAGTGAACAAGCGGCAACAAGTGCCCATATATAATACATCACAAGATAAAAACAGTCATATAAAAACATATAAAATTAACAGTTAAAAACTACAAAATACAAATCTCAGCTCCACAATCTTATACAACCTATGAGGCAGAAACAACTATTTTGCACAGCTGTAGTAAATAAACTAAGGAAGCTGAGTTGTTCTTTTGGCTCAGTATCTGACTGGCAGAAAGTCTTCAGGGGCTCGGCAGAAAAAGCATTTCCTATCGTTCCTTTACCGGATTATTTTAAAGTGAGCAAAGCAGGAGCGAAACCTTCTTCTAACCGAAGATCTCCACTACGGAGCTATGGCCAATGCGTTAAGAAATAAACAGCGTTGAAATGCATCATGGAAAGAAGGAAGGAAAAGTGATCGCCAACTCAAGTGAGGAACGTCACATTAAAAAGATTGTGAGATTAAGGGAGTCAATTAATTGTGCTGTCAACTTGGCTGAAATACTTCTGCATGAGAGCTTAGCCAAATAGGAACAAAAGCAATCAGGATAAAAAAAGAGAGGGGGATAAGAACCGTGCAAAAAGCATCCAATTTGAATTAATCTTATCAAAGAGAGGTAACTTTGATTTCTGCATCAGGGAAAGCAGCACATCGGAAAGATCTCAAAAATGTTCCTTCTGCAAAATTGTAAACACTTATAACAAATTTGCTGTTTGTTTTAACATGAAGATTACGATTGAGTGGAATGAGCTTTGAACTTCCAAATGCGTCTTCTCTCTCTCTCTCTCTCTCTCTCTCTCTCTCTCTCTCTCTCTCTCTCAGCATTTTTAATAAGATTAATATTGCCATGATGTTGGTAAACAAGTCTGTTTACTTTAAACCTTTCAGCACTGCTCTTTGTATTATCCGATTACAACATAACACTGGGAAACGGACACCCACATATAATGATAAGATGGCTATAAATACCAAAATGGAATGATATAGCATATGGATACTTTTAAACCTGACACTGAAAACACAACAAAATGAAAGTTTTATTAAAGGTAAGAGACAGTGAAACCCAAGTGAGACTTTGGAAATGCTTCTAGAAAAGGGAAGGCACTACAGGAAAGACCCATTTAAGGCAACAGTAACCAAAAGAGGGAAGTGTGATGAAGTGTGTTATTTGTTGTAAAGTAGATGTGTAGTTTGATAATCACTTGTTTGCCCAGGCGTTTAATGATAGAATCTTTAAAGAGCCACAGAGAGTGGGCAGTGGAATGTTGGTGCAGCAAGCCTCATGCCAAAGGCTGTTACCATGGAAACGAAGGCTGCACTGGCTTTAGAATGTTCGCAATTTTAAAAAAGGGCAGTTAGGTTTTGTCAGTTGGAAGGGCAAAAGGTGTCTTTAAGAGCTGCCAGAGTTCACTTCTGTGTAGGGTTTGGGAAACCCAAATGTAGAAGACTTGGTCCCAGTGAGTAATGAAAATAACCCAATAGGTAAAGCCTACAGCTGGTTATTTACCTGAGGAAGCAGTTAGGTAGTAAACTGCTGGTACCTGTGTTAGGTTATACAGGGGAAGTTGTACCCCAGTGTTGAATTGTTGTAACATCAAGTGTGTACCTCTTAGGAGTCCTCTTGAAACCAACTAAGCACTGAACCCTGTTGAGAAATAAATTGTTAAACACTGTTATCACAACTCCTCTGCAAGTTGTTCCTTTTAAAAACGCCAGTCTTCGAAAACCCTCACATTGGTGGTCAAATCTTACGAAAAGATTGCTACTAGGAAAGATAAGAAGATCGACGCCAGCTTTCAGCGGTGTTTGAAAACTTCGTTACAGGAAGGAATAGGCAATCACATACACAGATACACAACTTTGGGTTTAATTGCCCCAGTTTATACTTTTTTGACAAAGTAACGTGAGAGTCTGAATTTCTCTAGAGAGAAAGAGAGAGAGAGAGAGAGAGAGAGAGAGAGAGAGAGAGAGAGAGAGTTCTTTCTACGCTGTTTCACAGACAGGGGAGAGACTCTTAGCTAGCCTTCTACATTAGGGGAAGATTAGTGTTCAGAGAGGAATTCTCTGGGACCAGAAGTCTAGCGGAATAGCTCAGGTTAAGGGCTGCTAGACTGGTCAAAAGGAAACCTGAAAAGATTTTTCAGGGACTGAGAAGTTAGTGATTGTGCTCACAACTAGTTGTTATTATTAGCAGGCCCGGATCAACATCTTCGGCCGCCCGAGGCCAAGATGCCCCGCGCCGCCCCCCAGGGCATGGGAAGCCACGCCCACAGGACGCGGACAGCCACGCCCCAGAAGCCACGCCCACAGGGTGCTGCTGCGCATGTGCGGCAGCAGCCCCGGCCATGCGGCTTCCGTTGCCTCCTCGCGCACTCCTTCCGTTCACGGGAGAAGGAGGAGGTGGCCGGTGCCGTGCGGCTTCTGTCACCTCCTCCTCCCGTGACCGGAAGGAGGGCCCGAGGAGGTGGACGGAAGCGGCACCGGCCCCCGTGGCTTCGGCACTCGCGCTTTCCTTTTGGTCGCGGGAGGAGGAGGAGAAGGTGGACGGAAGGCGGGCGGCACTGCTCGCGGGGCTTCCATCCGCCTCCTCCTCCTCCTCCCGCAACCGAAAGGAAGGCGCAAGGAGGAAGGGAAGTCCCGCCCTCCTCCTCGCGCCCTCCTTTTGGTCGCGGGAGGTGGAGGCGGCGGCGGACGGAAGCCGCGCGAGCAGTGCCGCGCACCTTCCGTCCACCTCCTCCTCCCACGACTGAAAGGAAGGCGCGAGGAGGAAGGGAAGTCCCGCCCTCCTCTTGGCCGCCTGGGCCGCCCCCTTGCAAAGGAAGGAGGCGGCGAGGAGGAGGAGGAGAAAGGGAAGCCCGCTGGAGCGCATGTGTGCGCATGCATGCATGCCTGCCGGTGGGGCGGAGCTTCCCTTCCTCCTCCTCGCCGCCTCCTTCCTTTGCAAGGGGGCGGCCCAGGCAAGGGGAGGGCGCCATTCCCTCCTCCCCGCCTCCTCGCAGCGCTCTTCCCCCGCCCTCTCCCGAAGTATGATGACTCTCTCGGGAGAGGGGGGGGAAAGCGCTGTGATGGGGCGGGTTTTCTTTTTTTAAAAATTATGTTTTCGGGGGTTCGAATCCGCTGCCCCCCAAACATGCCACCCGAGGCCATGGCCTAGTCTGGCCTTATGGGTAATCCGGGCCTGATTATTAGTGTGAGGGAAAGGACAGAGTCAGTTTGTGAAATAACTATTCTGTGCCTGAAGTTTAAGGAAGCTATTCAAAGAAACCTCTTGTAATAGAGAAACCGGTTATATTTTAAGGAGCTCTTTTACATCTAAGATATTAGTACCTTGTTTATTGTAACCATTACAAATTCTGCTTTTGAAAGTAACCACATGCTTTGGGTACCAGTTTGAACACCTGTTAACAATAAAACATCTTTGTTCATCTTTAAAAAGAAAAACCTCAGAGATTGCTTTATTCTCATAAGTTTATATCAGTTTCCTCAGGGACCATCGATTCCAGTTTTGGAGTTCAAAAGGGGCCAAATTAAAGTCTCCTCACAGTTTGGGTGGAAGCTGGGTGCCAGGGGTGGATCTTAGTGGAAGCAAATTAAGCGGCCGCCTCAGGGTGCCATGTGGCCAAAGGGCGCATCCACGGCCGGGCGCCACACCCCCAGGGGTGCTGGCAGGATGGGAGGAAGGCTTACGCAGGGCTAGAGAGGAGGAGGCAGAGGTGCGCGCCTTTCCCTTCTCCCTGCCTTGCCCTGCGCCCTGCGCGCATCTCATCCCTCACCCTGCACACCCTTTCCACCCCCGCCGAGGATGCCTTGCGCAGGGCAAGAGAGAAGAGGGCTTCCTTGCCCCCCGTGCGTCTCCTCCCTCTGTTGCCGCGGCTGCCGCTGGTGCGCAAGGGTGACGGAGGAGGCCACGTGGGCGCCCTTACCTGGGGGCCGGGAGCAGAACTGAGCGGCCAGACGAGCCTGCCAGCCAGAGAGCACCTAGCCCAACCTCCGGGCCCTTGCTCCCAGAATTAGCCTAGACCTGATACACACACATATATACATACACACAAAAAGAGAATAGGAAGAGGGAAGGTTAAAGGGTGAGAAGGGAGGAAGGGGAAGGTAAGAAGAGGAAAGAGAATAGGAAGGGGGCAAGGAAAAGGGTGAGGAGGAAGGAAGGATGGGGAATGTACAGACCCACACAAAGAATAGGAAGAGGGGAGGGAAAAGGGTGAGGGCTCTTCCACACAGCCCTATATCCCACAATATCTGCTTTGAATATCTCCGAGTCCATGCTCAGATAATGTGGGATTTTCTGCCTTGATATTCTGGGGTATAGGGCTGAGAAGGAAGGAAGGGGAATAGATATAGACACACACACACACACAAAGAGAATAGGAATAGAACAGGGAAAATGGTGGGAACATATATATATATATATATATATATATATATATATATATGTATGTATGGATGGCATGGACATAGGCCAACTTCAACTCCCACAATTCCAAACAGTCAGTAGGAAGTCCAAAATATCTGGAGGGCCCAAATTTGTCTATGCACTCAATCCATCCATACACACACACACACACATATATATATCAGTGATTGGTTGGGGGGCGCCAAAATACTGTTCGCTTACCATTTAAAATTACCTAGGTCCGGCCCTGCCGGGTGCTAACAAGGAATATAATTTTGGGGGATTGTGACTAGCAGTTTAGTAAAGATTTCTCTACGTTTAGAGTGGTGGCAGCTACCAAAGACAATTATACCCAAAGACATAATCAAGCTTTTAGTGTTTTCCCTCCACTTTGTTTAAAAGGCTTTGTTCATCACATCCAGCCTCCTGTGACAGGGTTTTCAATTTCGGAGTTAAAAGTCCTGACCTGTCATCAGTGGTGAAAACAGCCTTGTTGTTACAGAGGTGGCTAGAAATAGACTTCATCCTTTACATTGGTGGCAACGGTGGGATATAATATAGGAAAGTCCACCCTGCCCCAAGTGGTCAAGGCATTTAAGGCGACACAATGATATATCATACTATGGTACACACATTGGCATAATCACAGGGGTACCTTAGGAATGAAACGAAGGGAAGGAAAACGTGGACAGGTGTTGAGGAAAAATCATAGGGAACAGGTAAGTAATTCATCCATATTGTCCATAGAGTTCCAACGTATTGCACGTCCCAATAGTTCAAAGTGCAAAGTTCCTTAGAATAAATCCAAATAATCCCGGTACTCAAATAATAATCCACTGAGTCCAAATGTGTGTCCAAAGTAGACCAAAGTGGCGCCTTGAGATGAGCCAAAAGGACGCTGGGCGGGCCGCAACGGTAGAGCTGCAGGGCCTGATCCGTTTCGACCCAATCGGCTTTATCAAGCAGCGAAAACAAGAGCAAAATGCTGCGTGTCACAGGAAATCATAATTCTGTAACAAATAACATAAATACAATATCATGTCCATTTACCACAACAACAGTGTTGGAAAGGTAATACACCTATCATGGCAGTGGTGGATAATTATGCTGTATTTCCTGAGGACCTGAGGGTAGCTATTGTTACAATCCCATACTATATATAGCTACACCCAGTCAATCATGTTCTCAAGATTCACGTGAGAAGGGCATTAAGGGATAAGGGTTCGTTCAATCCAAGCGGGGATTCTGATTGGAGGTTGGTGATCTACCAGGTTTCTCTCCTAATAAGCAGATCGTGGTTGTTACTGTGGGCGTTGATTTTGACCTTTGACATTTGTTAGTGAATTGTAAAATGAATTAAGCCCTCTGTGATATTATATCCTATTTGATTCTACTGAATTTATGTTGTCCCACTCATGGTTTACTAGTAGCTTTTCCACAACTTATACTGTCTGTGTAGTCCAAGTGGTCAAGGGCCAGGTCGTTACACCTTGTAAACCTACAACTCCCTTGATTTGATAGCCTTGAGCCATGCTAGTTAAAATGATACCAAGCTGTATTTATTCTACCATGTAGATGCACCCTTTTGTGGCATATCTCCTAACCCTGCCTACCTTTGATAAAGTTAAAAGTGTTTCTTTTCGTGGTCCAACAGTGCCGAGTATTGAGATTTGTTTCACATACCATTTGCATTTTGGAAAATGTGTGTGTTTTTAATTAGAAAACTGTCATAGGCAATCAGTAGGCCAAGATGGAGCCAAGCACAACAGATCTGAGAACCCTCTGAAACCTTCCCAAGTGCCGCTTTGCTTATATATGTGCTCAGAGCTCATCCGTGTTCTGTTATTAAAAAGCATTTTTCCCTGACCACTAGCCATCTGCTAGGTGCAGAATCGCTTCCTTCAAGGATGTGCGCCTTACCCATTTTTTGACGTCGCCGTCACATCGGCTCAGTGTTTTCCTGCCATCCCTCACTTCCGATTAACTTTTTTTGAATTGACAGCTGCCATCGGAAGTTGCTGAGGTGGCGATTTGGAGCATGTGCTTAACAGAGCAAGGTTAAAGCTCTTCCGTTCCCATTTGCCACATGGCAGGGAAGACGGGTCAGAGAGTAGAAGGAAGGAAGGATTGCCAAGCTTGCCTTTTAAAAAAAAGTCAACATAGCTCCTTGGGAATGAGTGTTGACTGTTGCAAATTAAATGGCATCCCCTTATTCATTTATTCCGATATTGAAATACCTGTAGCATTCTTTGCAGAGCACTGCAAAAATCACTATTGCATCGCTCTGCAAAGATTGCTCTGCAAAGAATGTTGGCTTTTGGATGGCATCCCTTATCCAAAATATTCCAAAAGCCAAAATTATCCACATGAATGGCAGAGATGGTGATTTCTGATGCTTCAATGCACACAAACTTTGCTTCATGCACAAAATATATATATATATATATATATATATATATATATATATATAGTTTCGGCTTCTAGACCACTCCCTCTAGAAGCTCGGAGCGGTTTACAGCAATGTAAAACAGCAAAGGAAAACAATATGTAGCAAGTAAAATATAAAATACTACTAAAATACGACTATTACTAAGTAAATCTAAAATTACAGCCAACTAAAACTACATAGTGAGCCGAGACAGTTTACTCGGCCGGGAAGGCCGAACAAAAGAGAGCCGTCTTGCAGGCCCTACGAAAAGAAAACAGTTCAGTGATACCTCTGGCTTCCTTTGGTAGCGTATTCCATAGAATTGGTGCAGCTACCGAGAATGCTCTTTGTCTAGTTGAAGACAAGCGGTATTGTCTGATGGAAAGGACAGTGAGGAGATTTTGTTCACCGGAGCGCAGGGATCTCTGGGCACAGTATGGGGAGAGGCAGTCCCTCAGGTACACTGGCCCAAGACCATACAAGATCTTAAAGGTTAATACCAACACCTTGAAGGAGATCCGGTGCTCAATAGGTAGCCAGTGCAGTTGCCGCAATATTGGTGTAATGTGACACCTCACCGGAGGCCCGGCGAGAAGGCGTACTGCAGCATTCTGCACTAGCTTGAGCTTCCGGATCGTCCCCAAGGGTAGGCCAATGTAGAGGCTGTTACAGTAATCCAGTCTCGAGGTGACTGTCGCCTGGATCATTCACGGATAGATAGGGCGCCAGCTGCCTAGCCTGGCGCAGATGGAAAAATACAGTTTTGCTAACCATGGAGACCTGAGTCTCCATGGACAGCAATGGGTCCAATTGGACCCCGAGGCTTTTTACTTTTGTGCCAGCGCAAAGCAATGTCGGAACCTTCTGGAAATACAAATGTCAATCATTAGTGAAGCCCCGCCCACCTGCCCTATAAATAGCCCACCGCGGGGCTGTCACCTCAGTTCTCTTCCGCCGCATAGAGCAGCCAGAAGGAGGAGGCATGACCAGAGGGGAGGACCGGGCGGAATTGTACGAATTCACAGGTGACCACTCAGGGAACTACGGTTACAGGTAAGTAACCAATAATTCCCTTTCGTGGTCACTGTGAATCGTACCTTTGGTAGATTAGCGAGCTACTGACCTTGGATGGTGGGCGTCATGCCACCACAGAGGAAAGGACTGCTCTTCCGAACTCCGACTCCTTCCTCGACATCACATCCATCTTATAGTGTGTCACGAAGGTATGCGGACTAGACCAGGTGGCTGCACGGCACACAGCCTATGTGTATAAGGTGCACATGATGAAAATGTATGCTATGTTTAGACATGGGTCCAGGATTTCTCATTATCTACATTTTTGTTACTGCAGGTATTTCAAAAGCCAAATTCCCAAACACTTCTGTTCCCAAGCATTTGGGATAAGAGATACTCAGTTAGTACTACTACAATAATAATAATAATAATATCAGGTGACAGTCACATTGAGGGAAAACAATAGGAAAAACTTGGTCGTTATCAAGACCTCAAAATTGAACTGCAGAGGCTCTGGCATAAACCAGTACAGGTATTCCCAGTGGTAATGGTGCCATGCCAAAAGATCTCCGCCGGCATTTGGAAACAATAAACATTGACAAAATCATGATCTGTCAACTACAAAAGGTCACCTGACTTGGATCTGTGCACATCATTTGAAAATACATCACACACTCCTAGATGCTTGGGAAGTGTTTGACTTGTGATTTTATGATATAAAATCCAGCATATATATCTCATTTGCTGTGATATATTGTGTTTTTGTGTCAGTAAAATAATAATAATAATAACCCACTGTGCCACCAGGGGCTCTGAGAAGAAACCTATAGTTTTTCCTCCCATATGTGGATGTGAAAAAATGTGGTTGCAATATTATTAGCTCTCTGCAGACAACCAGTTTATGGCTGTGTTATATATTCATAATTTTTGTGTTTATTTACTTTAGAGACTCGTTAAGTTGCTTGCTTTTAATTTTTGTGGCCATAAAATTTGTTCTGGGTATTTGCACAGTATTTGCGAAATATTCTTTATGAATTCTGCCTTCCTTTGAGTAGGGAACGCAAGGAAACCTTAGGCTGATTGAGTTTGGGTGGCAAAATGGCTCAGGCTATTTATTAAGAGGGCAAGTTGGCAGCAAATTCAAATCTGGCAATTTGTTTAGACAAAGCTCAACATTTCTATAGCATAGGAATGGGAACCCATGGCCTTGAGCTGGAGAGACAGGAGTGAGGCCACAAGAGCCACTTAGAGCCAGATGCATGATTGGGGTCCTTCCTTAAATTTAGCAACAGACAGTATAGTCACTTTCTGGTGTGCCCCCAATATCTTGTTCTCTGATTCTAAATCAGTGGTTCCCAACCTGTGGACCATGGCCCACTGATGGGCCACGAGACCTAACATGAGGTGACTCTAAATGATAAAATATAGTTTTCTGTGGGCAAGAAGATGGTGACAACAGGATGGCATATATTCCGTATCAGAAACTAGAGCTGATGTGGTCTATTCAATGCAATTTTCTGAATCAGCACCCCAAATAACCAAACCAAAGCTAAAGTTGACCAAAAACTAATTTGTAACCCTTTTGGTACTAATGTTGGAGAGCGGTTTTTAGTCAAGTGGTCCCTGGTCAAAGTGGTCCTTGGTCAAAGTAGCCCTGGTCAAGTGGTCCCTGGTCAAAGTGGTCCTTAGTCAAAGTGGTCCCTGGTCAAAGTGGTCCCTGGTCAAAGTAGCCCTGGTCAAGTGGTCCCTGGTCAAAGTGGTCCTTAGTCAAAGTGGTCCCTGGTCAAAGTGGTCCCTGGTCAAAGTAGCCCTGGACAGGTGATCCCTGGTCAAAGTGGTCCCTGGTCAAAGTAGCCCTGGTCAAAGTAGCCCTGGTCAAGTGGTCCCTGGTCAAAGTGGTCCTTAGTCAAAGTGGTCCCTGGTCAAAGTGGTCCCTGGTCAAAGTTGTCCCTGGTCAAAGTAGCCCTGGTCAGGTGGTCCCTGGTCAAAGTGGTCCTTGGTCAAAGTGGTCCCTGGTCAAGTGGTCCCTGGTCAAAGTAGTCCATGGTCAAGTGGTCCCTGGTCAAAGTGGTCCTTGGTCAACAAAAGTTTGGGAACCACTATTTCAAAGAAAAGTCTCACTATCATGCAGATAGTATTTCATTTGTTAACAAACAGAAGGAACATCATTGTCAGAACTGAGCCATTATAATAATACAGGCCTCCATAAAAAAGCGAAAGACATCTGAATTGTTGATTGGTTCATCAATAATGCTCTTCGCCCTTTGTTCTAATGTAAAAAAAAGTTAGATCTCCCAAACTCATCTGTCCTGTGTTTGTCTCAGACAAAAGGTCCCCTCTAAGGTTTATATTTATAGCATGACTTCAAGGGAGTGATAACATTGTGCCTTGGAGTGTCCCCTTCCCTGTTCCAATACTGTTGAACTGCAATTTCCATTATCTCTCACCGTTGGCTAGAGCCAGTGGGAATTACACCTAACAATCTCTGGAATACAGGACGTTTTCCATCCTTGTACAAAAGCAGGAAACAAAACCCGATTGGTCATCCATTGCCACCTCTCTTCACAACTCAACATGGCAGAGGTACATAAGTTAGCGCTGTTTAGAACAGGGGTTCTCAAACTGTGCTCGGTGGAGCCTTTGGGGTTCCATGAATGATAGTGAGGGGCTCCGTGGCACCATGCTGCTTCCTGCCTCCTCCCTTCTAGATGTTTTGTACTACAGTTCCCACAAACACAGAGCAATGGTCCTGGTAGCCAGGGCCGCTAGTATTAGGAGACCAGAACATCTGAAGGCACCATATTGCCTCGATCTGTTGTCGTTGATGGTTTTGTTGTCATCATCAATGTATCTGTAATCACGTCTGGATTGTTAATGTTGACTCTATTGCAAAATAAATTTGCGGTTGTACTCATTTTTCTATTTTTGCTAATCTGACTGTCTTGAGCCAGGGTATTACTTGAAACCATGTAGATGTACCTTGTACAACTGATTTATCCTGAGATGGGATAATTTATAATGACTTTGGTTTTACTGATGGGTCTATAGCAGGGGTGGGCAATTATTTTTGCCAAGGGGCTGCACGAGAGCCAAAAAATATTATGGAGGGCCGCACCTGAAGGCTGAACTGCATTCTACATAATAAGAGCGGCCTAGAAGTCCGAGAAATAAAAATAAAATAATAAAAAAATATCAATTGAATTTCTTTAATAATAATAATAATAAAGGCATTACATTGCATTTTTGATATATTAATAAGACTGATAAGTGTATATGTTATGAGCAAGGAAAAAGAGAGGTTGTCATAGGAAAAATGACATTAATTTACTAAAATTTTACAAAACAATAGTTAACAAAATGTGAACATTTGTATCATTTGTGATTCCCTCCTCCCTATGACCTCCCCTCTCATATTTATACATGGCTATCAAGCCTCCTCTCAGTCTTCTCTTCTTCAGGCTAAACATTCCCAGCTCTTTAAGCCAATCCTCATAGGGCTTGTTCTCCAGATCATTTTAGTCGCCCTTAGTCGCCAATAGCAGCCCTGATAAAGTCTACCTGGCAAGGCAGATCAGGGTGGGGCGGGCTGCTGATTGGTTCGCCAGCCAAGCAGCGGAAAAACTTCCCATCATGCAGGAGGCATGCTTAGTAAAGACCCCAACCACACACCCCACCCACAGACCCCAACCCGCCTTTACCTCTTCCTCTTCTTTCCGACACTGCCTCCTGCTCTTTCCCCTGAAGGACTTCTCTTTCCCGCCTGCATCAGTGAGGTCACAGCGGCTGCGAGTAGGAGACCCTCGGGGAGATGGGGCTTCTTGCAGAAGTTCTTCCGGAGCCGCAGAGAGGGACAGGAACGGAGACACTCTCCTCCCTCCCTTCCTTTTTCCCCCATAAGGACACAAAGCATCACGTTTCATTGTTGTCATGCCCCAGCCTGACTACATATCCCAGCCAGACCGAAGCCATGTTAAATCCAAGCTACCAGCCAGGGCTGAGAAAGAACCTCTACAAAGGCCTCTGAGTCAGCCAGCAGTCAAGGCCAGGCTGATAAGAAGCGCTGGGAAAGCAAAGCTCCGCTGTCTCCCTTGTCTCCAGGTGCACCACCTACTAATGAGCTAACATATTTGCCTCCTTCGAGAGGCCTGGGAAAGACAGGCCCACGAACTGTCCATGGGAACGAGTTACGATGCAGCCAGCGTCTCAGAGACCAAAACAATGCGGGACCTATTTAAGTTGGGTCCCGTTGGTGCTCCGCATCCCTTGCCAAGCTCCACGGAACTCAAGTCCAGGACAAGGCCTCCGCGCCTCCACGTCACCGTACTCAAGTATTCAGCCAAGCCATTGTTGCCAAGGACTTATCCCGGATTTAAGCCCATTGGGGTTCAAGACTATTTCTTCATTATTGGATCTTTGAACTTTGCTAGAACTATTGCCTTGCAGTACATGGATGTTGGAAGCATCATTGGACTACATTTTTACCTCTTTCCCTTTTTCTACTTATTCTAAATAAAGCATTTAATCACGGCTGCTCTGTGGTGGTTTACTGAGGGATCCGTCAGGTCTTGGTTGCAACAATTGTGCTCCTTTTGCTTCCTCGATGGGAGCCCCAATGGGAGTTCGCCTCCCTCTCTTCGGGACGAAGCCTTGAGGGATCTGTGGGCCGGTCAGCATCAGCCGGCGGGCCACATGCGGCCTGCGGGCCATAAGATGCCCAGGCCTGGTCTATAGACTGTAATAAAATGTTCATATTGCCTCAATCTGCTTTATTTGCTAGTTCGTTTGTACCCCTCTATGGCTCTGTAGCTGTACAATGGATATAGCAAATAATATGTCTAAATCTGTTATTTCTTGAGGGTTTGATCCTTTTTGCATCTTTGAGATACCTTTCAGCCTAATGTTTCCATCATGACTGATACATTCAGGCAGTCCAGTTTCCTTCGATTCCCTACCTGACAACCCTAGAAATGATTTATGGCAATGGTGATGCTGGGGGAATAGTTTGACAAAAATTCTCCCTAAAGCTATCGGTCTGCTCTGCAGATATTTTCCCCCAACGAAACATGTTACTCACCTAAAACTTAGTGTTAATGATATTGTAAACGCAGACAATTACAGTTAGAAAAACCCCCAACCTCAATTGTCATGATTTCGTAATGATGTTCCTGACACATGGCTCCCATTATTAGCAGTCATTTTCCTCCTGTAGTTTTCGTGCTTTTAGAAAATGTTTGGCCCAGGAGTGTGTGTGTGGGGGGGAGTCTGTTAGGCAGTTTGGCAAAACTATCAAGGAATCCTAAATAAAATAAATCACCCTGCACACTTTTTCTTCCTAGGAACCTGACCTAGTTTGTTAGATCTATACAATCTCTTCCTCTTTTTTTTTGGGTAGATAACGGTGGAATTCACACTATTATCATTAAAAGCTGTATCAGCATATCCTTTACAACCGAACCCTCTCCCCCAGCCCGCCCCAGCCATGTCTGAAGTGATTTTGCTGTAATGATGCTCTTTGACACCTTTAGAAAAGCACTCGAAGAGTGCTGAGGAATGTCAGTTTGTCACAGTCAAGGTGCACCCAGAATCCTCTCTGTTCCTGAGGTCTTGTTTCCAATTATGCTTCCCATTCTTTTGATTGCCTTGAGAGCGCAGAAGGTCAAAAGAGAGAGATGGGTATTTTCTTGTGTTTTGTGGGTGGATGATTGTTTGATCCATTGTAAGAAAGAGTGCTTGGAGTTGCAAGTTCCCCTGTTTGGGTGTGTACAGGTGAGCAGGTAAAGGATGACCCAAAACATTTTGCTGCTTGCGGTCCTAGGCACCCAAGTCAATGAAGCACAGTATCCAAAACCAGGGAAATTATTCAGGGTTGAAATTCCGCAAATTTCCCTCAATATTTACCTTCCTTGCAGTAAAAATATAACAATGATCAATGAAACATTTGTGGCCCTTTCAAGACATCCAGGATCTGTTGCCAGATCATGCTATTAGAGGTGGTGACACCAAACTTTGGGGGCAGAGTTTCAGCAGCAAATAATTAATTATACAAAATCTCCCTCTAGTTCAGTGTTTCCCAAACAGTGTGCCGGGGCACACTAGTGTGCCGTGAGCGATCATCAGGTGTGCCGTAGGAAAGTGCAGTGGAGAGAGAGAGAGAGAGAGAGAGAGAGAGAGAGAGAGCCTAGCAGGAAACTTCAGTCAGTGGAAATGAAGCTTTCCTGGCCGAAGCAGCAATGCTAGCCAGCCTGGCTGCAGTCAGGGAGAGCCCTCGGCATCCAGAACTTTCCTCCCTATCTCCTCTCTCTCTCCTTCCCTTCCTTCCTTCCCTCCCTCTGTGCGCCAAGGGCTACCTGGCTGGGCTGCGGCTCCTCCTGCTTCCTGCCTCCTGGGCGCTTTTCTGCCCTCCTCCCCTCCAGCAGCAAGGAAAAAGAGAGGAGGAGGAGTCAGTGCCCTGTCCAACCCCGCTCCCGGAGGATCGAGGCGAGGCGAGGCTTTCTGCCCTCTAGCCCCTCTGCGCCGGGGAAGGGGAGCAACCCCTCATCTCCTGTCCTCTCCTGGCTGGACTCCGGGTTCGCTGCAGAGCAGAGGAGAGGCCGGGATGCTCAGCTCCACAGCCCAGCATGGTTCTTTCCCGATCTGGCCCCAAGGCGACAGCAGGGAAGCTGAAGGGACGCAGGGGGGGGGGGGGGGTGAACACCTTCGGGAAGGAGAGCTGGGAATGGTGATGGCTGCAAGCCTCCGCTGCAGTTTGAGTGCTATATAACAAATTAGCTGTACCTGGCCACGCATTGCTGTGGCATAGTCTGGTGGTATGCAAAAGTAAATAACGAGGAAGTACTTGTTTTTAATATATTTTGTTTCTTAAAGTTTGTGAGGGAGGAGATGACTCCACAGCCTGCTTGGGAAGGAAGGAAGGAAGCTCCCTTTCGGGTCCGAAGAGAGAGAGAGGGAGGGAGGGAGGGAGGGAGGGAGAATGGAGGGAGAGTGGGAGGACGCGCAGAAAGGGGAAGGTGAGGTAAGGTGAGCTCTGCGGTGCTCCTAGCCTCCCTTTATCAACAACCAACTGCCGGTTTGAAGGTTGTTTTTTTCTCTCCACCAGGGGGGGAAGGGCCGAGAGCATGCGGGCAGTATGTCCGCGCATGCACTGTGCTGTTTTAGCGTGGGGGGCGATGGGAGTTGTCCCATTCGTTTTTTGTGATTTTGACCGTTTTGTTTTATTTTATTTTTAAAAAAATTTCGGGTGGTAAACATACCTTGTTTGGTTGTGGGTTTATGTGGCCTGGTTTGGTGTGTCTGCGTTGTGTGGTTTTGCTGTTTATAAGCTCCTCACCACGACAGTTCTCATTTTATATATATAGATTTTGAAAAAAAATCTGTTCCTGGATAGATATTTATTTCCTCTGTAATTGTGTGGTACTTACTTTGGAAGTAGTTGTTCTACTCCATAAACTTCGTTTTTGTGGCTGAGGTTAGTACTACTACCATTTGTAATTTCCCTTAATTAAAATGTCATTTTGAACCTTACATTGTGCAACAAAGTTTTTGCGGTTTAATAAACTTTCCCCATGTGTTTTCAATAGAAGCAATTAGGAAATGACATTGATAACACAGGAACAAAAATCTTGTAACACAGTGTTATAATCTTACAAGTGTTGGAATGCATTGTCAAGGCTTATTAGGAGATGAGACCTTGAACAGTTGGCATGTTGGCAGAAAAGAAAATGTAAAAAGGAATGAAACAACTCTTAGAAGATAGGACTTCAAGTTGGTACAAATATTCATGTCCATATGGATCAGGATCGGCACGTCTGTGACTACCAGTTAATACAATAATACACTTTATTTATATTCTGCCCTTCTCCCCTATGGGACTCAGAGCAGATTACAGCATTTACATAGGCAAACATTCAATGCCTTCACATTCAAATGCAAGTGAGACATACAAACAAAGGCATTTCCAGCTTTCTGGAGCTCATCTCTGGCTCCGGCGGGGTGCATTTTTCTCCCATGTGGCCAGCAAGATTGCTTAGAATGTCTTTTTGCCTTTTCCCACAGAAGTGTCATCAATACTTTTTAAACCAAGTTATTTTTATTGCAAGTTTCAGTGTGAGAAACTTTTACAGAATTTTTACACTTTTACACAAAGAATGACATTGAACATCCAGACATCCAGATTCTGTGTAAATACATCGGATTCACAACTTAGAGTTATATGGGCTAACAAACAAACAACAAAGGGGAATTACATTTTCACTCAGCATTCCAACACAGATGGTCATTCATCCTTATATATCCAAATGTTACCATATCCCTTTCTCCCTCCTTGGGGAAGAACATCTGTTAGGCCAGACCCTGCTCTCCTGCAGCCTGCCAATGCATATTTCCAAAACTTCCATAATGCCAAAACTTCAAACTCCCTAAGAACATGACTCCAAAACACACTCTTTTCTCTTCCCATGAGAAAAAGGGCAAGTGAAGAAACTGCTCCCTTGCAAATATGCCACTCTCTGAGTACACCATTTCTTTCTATAGAGCAGGGGAACCTATGGCTCATGAGCCATATATGGCTCTTTTGACGGTTGCATGTGGCTCACTGGGCCACCTCAGTAGGCCCCACCCCCTCTGACTCTTCAAAATTGCTGTCGGCTCGCGTTTGAGCCAAACAGCCAGGCGCTCCTGGTTGGCTCCTTGTCCTGCAGGGAGTCAGGAGAAGGAGCTTGGAGGCAAAGGCGTGTGCGGGAGAAAGCACACCGCTCGCCTCTCGCCCCCTCCATCTTCGGAGGGGGTGAAGGGCAAGCGCCCAGGCTCCCTGCATGGCTAGGCCATCCGGGGCGCCTTTGGAGCTAGCCTTTCGTCCCTTCCATCTTCAGAGGGGGTGAAGGGCAAGCTCCAAAGGCGCCTTGCATGGCGAGGCCATCCGGGGGCGCCTTTGGAGCTCGTCTTTCGTCCCTTCTGTCTTTGGAGGGGGTGAAGGGTGAGCTCCAAAGGCGGCTCGCATGGCAAGGCCATCCGGGGCACCTTTGGAACTCGCCTTTCGTCGCTTCCGTCTTTGGAGGGGGCGAAAGGCGAGCTCCAAAGGCTCCCCGCATGGCGAGGCCATCTGGGCCGCCTTTGGAGCTCGCCTTTCCTCCCCTCCGTCTTGGGAGCGCACATCCACCAGACCCTGGCGTGTGCTCACAGCCCTCTTTCCCCCGCGCACCTGCCAACGCCGGGGTGCACACACCCAGGGGCTCATGCCTCCCCAGGCAGCTGTGCCTGCACCACTCTCAGGGCAGCAAGGAGGCCTCTTCAGCCACTGAAGCATTGAAGGTACTGCAAATCTAATCTATTATATATGCCTCCCCAAAACCCCTCCAGTATTTTCTGTTTGTCATGGAAGTCCCATATGCCAAGTTTGGTCATTCTAAGTGGAGCCATATGCCAAGTTTGCCCATCTAGTCCAGCATTCTGTATCACACAGTGGCCCACCAGTTGTACACGGGGATCTGGAGCTCAGAAATGCAACCAACTCCGAGGTGGCACTTGATGCCTGGTGAACTATAAATCCACAGAACTGGAATTCCCAAAGGACATGGTCTCTTTTCCCCAAACCCCTCCAGTATTTTCTGTCGGTCATGGAATCCTTTTCTCATAGTATGTACGTATATACTCACATTTTGTTGAATTCAGTCTTAAAATCCAAATATTTTGCTTTTATGGCTCTGAGTCAAAAAGGTTCCTGACCCCTGCTACAGAGCAATGTAGGTGGACTAGACTCCTCTAGTCTGCCACACTTGAGAATTATTAGATTGAGTCTTTTATAAGAATAGTCTGCTGATGTTGTAAATAATTGTCCTGTTTGAAATTATCTTGAGACTTCCCCTCCTGACATAGATGTTGATCTTCAGGTAACCAACCATTGTGTTCTGGGCTTGACTTGAAACAGCATTGTCTTTGATGAATGTAAACAGAGATAATTTCATTAATTAATCCAGTTTATGGTCAGCAAATGTTGACAGATGTAAACAGATGTAAATATTTATCTTATCACTGTCACAGTTCTTACTGGGAATGTAGCGCAGCTGGCTAAGTGTCAGCTGCATAAAATCTCCCTGACCAGTAGGTCATAAGTTCGAGGCCTGCCCGGGTTGAGGTGGGTGCTCAACCTTGAAGTGTAGCCTGCTGTCGACCTTTGCAGCCCGAAAGACAGTTGCATCTGTCAAGTAGGAGATAAAGGTACCACATTAGGTGAGGAGGCAAATTTTGACTGAATTATGAGGCCATTAAAGAACTCCAGGAATGCTGAGCAATGCGGAAGGAACAACAAGGGACGCTGAGAATGCTGAGAGATGAAAAGTGCGTCAACTCCCACTGGTGGCCAGGGTTTGCCTCTGTTCGTCTATATGTTTGTATGTGTAAATGGCAGGGATTGTCTGCTAAGTATGTGTACCTGTAATCCGCTCTGAGTCCCCTTTGGGGTGAGAAGAGCGGAATATAAATAAAGTGTATTATTATTATTATTATTACAATTTCAGTTCTCATTAGCCACTTTTAATTGCAGTTCCTCAAGCAGGTAGTAAATGTTTTAGTAATTGTAGGCCTCAATATTAAGAATACTGTCTAGAAATTTATTAGCTCCCATTCATCCACCTTTCATTCAGTTCCATTTATACCCACACATATCAAATCCACATTTATCGAATCTGCACATCATTTTAATGTGACAGAAGTGGTACCTATTTATCTACTCACAACTTGTTTTCTAACTGCTAGGTTGGCAGGAACTGGAACTTACAGATGGAAGCTCACTCTTTCCTTTGTCAAGAACTGAAAGAGAAGGTGTTAATTAGAGGAGGCAATGTAGGATATCTTTTTTAAAAATCAAAGTTTCTTGCAATTAGTTTTTTTTTTGTCATGCTTATTGCTCAGTTTCTTTGTTTGCATGGAAAAACTGAGATATGTTTTTGGGACAAATGAATTCTTAATGAGAGACAGCATGAGCCGTCAGGTTTCATGACTGTTTCCTACTGTAGCCTGCTTCTTGTACCTTTACTGCTGCTTGTTTCTTGCCACGCAGGACAAAGGGGAGCTCGTCTCCCACTGCCAGCCTCTTGTTTTGTCCAAAATATGCAGCTATCGAATGTACAGATGTTTTTAAATCACATTTCAGCATGTTGTCTAATTTTATGGCATGTCATTACAGTAACGACCCCAATGAAAACGGAAGAAGAAATGGTTTTGGCGTCTGAAATCAATGCGTCATTAAATAGGGGACTGTAATATGGGGAAAGAATTTGGAATATCTTATTGGCGTTGTGGCCAGGTGCCTGTTCCCTGCCAAATGCCAAATGTGTGTGCTGCTATTTGTATGGGATTTGCACTGGATGCAGGCTGTTTGTTTCTTTTAATAGGGGGTCACCCATCTCTCACTCTGAGGGCTACCAGACAATAAGATTTTAGAACCCATTTATTTCGAGACATGGAATTATAATCTCACAATCCCAAAAAGCATACTCGCCCTCCTATACCATCTTGGCATTACTTCATGAACGGAGATTCTTAGGAAGGACTCATCCCACGCTTTTTACAAGCGCGTTGATGACTAAAAAGGCCAATCTGAGATAGGCAAGTTCGGTTGCAGAAAGCGCTGATGAAAGCGTTCGAGGAGTCGTAGGTATTGGCGATAGGTGACCCATGTTTCAGACCCATAGAAGAAAATAGATAGTATGATAGCTCTGTACACTCTGATTTTGGTGCTTTGCCTCAGGTGCTTGCTGCTCCAGACCCTTTTGTGAAGTATTCCAAATGCACTCTATGCCTTTGCTAATCTGTGATCTATCTCTTTATCAATCTTGGCATCTGAAGAGATGATGCTTCCCAGGTAGGTGAACTGCTGAACGGACTGAAGCACAGATTTGCCTATGCTGACGTGGGGATGATGGTGTTCTTCCTGTGGTGCGGGCTGGTAGAGGACTTCAGTTGTGTGCTTTTCCACAGGTGCTTTTCAGTTGTGTGCTTTTCCACAGGTGTTGATTTGTGTGCTTTTCCACAGGTGCTTGTTGCTCCAGACTCTTTTGTGAAGCCTTCCAAATGCACTATATGCCTTTGCTAATCTGTGATCTATCTCTTTATCAATCCTATACAGTCTGCTTCATACTCATGTCTTTCTGGGAAGACTGTAGCACAAAATATTTATTTGCTTCGTGTCAAATGCATTGCATAAATAAGTATAAACTGATAAAAAATAGAGAGAACACACACGATTAAATTATTTTGACCAAAAACAGGCAACAGCGACTGCATTGTCTGTAGCTTTAAACAGTTCTTCCTCCGTGCATGAGGCAGGGCATTGTGGGCAAGCACACAGGTGCAGAGTTTTTTGTTCTGCTCCACAGTCGCACAAGGTGGAGGGTTCTTCTAGGTCAGTGTTTCCCAACCTTTTTTGAGCTGCGGCACACTTTTAACATTAAAAAAATCCGGGGGCACACCACCAACCAAAATGACACAAAATGATACTTTAACACAGTAAAGAACGGCTGGGGGATGGTAGCCTGCTGGGAGCAGCTGCTGGGAGTATCAGCGGTGGCAGAGCCAGCACAATGCTGGCTTGGCACCGTCCCCTCAAGGCTGGAGAAGCTGTGGGAGAGCTGAAGCTGGGGGGGAGGGGGCGGAGCCAGGTCGTGCCATGCCCCGCCCCCGTCCCCGGCTTCAGCTCTCCCACAGCTTCTCCAGCCTTGAGGGGGCAGTGCAAGTGAGGGGCGGGAATCATGGCCCCCGTCCCCTGAGCCAATCTCAGTCATGACTCCCACCCCTCGCTTGCTGAAGCCGCGCGGAGGAGGAGGAGCATGAGCGGTGGATGGGCTTCAGCGTGCAAGGGGCGGGAGTCATGGCAGATTGGAGGCTGGCTGGGGAAACGGCTGAAGGAGGCAGCGCCCCAGCCCCTTCTTCTTTTTCTTCGCCGCCGGCCAGCCCTTCCTCCTCCTCCCCCAAGCAGCAGGAGTTCGGGGAAGGAAGGGGGGCAGAGAGCTTTTCTCGCGGTACAGCAGGAGGTCCGTCACGGCACACTACTGTGCTGTGTCACAGCGGTTGGGAAACACTGTTCTAGATAGTGCCAGGTTGTCTTTTGATCTGCCCACTCCACTTCAAAGCCTGTTCAGGGACTTCCACGTTGCCCATTCATGGTTTGCCCCTGGAGGAAGACCCTAATGGGGGAGGGGGGGCATCCAATTGGGATTTCCTGGTTTAGCTGCCCAGAAGGATGCTCTTGCTGTTGCTGGGAGAACGTTAAGAGGAGTGGTGGTTTTCATGAAGCTTTTCCTTGATTTGAGTCTACTGGGAGGAGGCTGGTAGCCATGCAGTATCCAGATTTGGGCGTATCGGGTATTTGTGCCAAATTTAGTCCAGTGAATGAAAATACATCCTGCATAACAGATATTTACATTATGATTCACAACAGTAGCAAAATTACAGTTATGAAGTAGCAACAAAATAATGTTATGTTTGGGGGTCAGCACAACATAGGAACTGTATTAAGGGGTCGCGGCATTAGGAAGGTTGAGAAACACCGAAATAGATGATGCTAGATTGAGTTGTTGATCCAAGCTTAATGGAAGCAGACGCCTGAAATGAAGGGTTATTTTCCTTGGGTACAGAAAATTGTGTATTCTGTGGAACTTTTCTATATATTCTTACCAGATCAAGATTTCTTGCTTACCCCTGCCCACAGCGTAATGGTGCTTCTTATTATTTCCTTCTTCTTCCTCCAGCATGGGTTCAGCTGGCCCAGAAGTCTCCTGGACTTCCCAGTGGGATTGAAAAAGGCATTTCCAGCCTTAAGCAATTTCATTGTCACGACAGGTTTTGCTGATATTCACTGTAAAATTCTCTTCTGTTAATTCAATCAGGAGTGCTGGAAAAGAATTACTGCCTCCGGCATGATCTTACAGTAGCCTCTAATACCAATTTAAGTCATCTCAGGCTGGTAGAAGAAAGTGACTACTGACACGCAAGCTCTCCTCCCGCTGCCGCCTTTGCATTGATTAAACTGCTCTCTTAAACCCCAAATGCAAGGTCAATTCTGTAGCTCTTATTAGTTTAAACTGCTGTATCATCCAACTGCTTGTGGCAGACTCTCTATGGCTTCAACGCTTGCCCTTTCTGTATGTTCAACAGCCTTCGGAAGGCACGAAGAGCCATGTTCAATCAAGCCAAGGGACTCTCTAGTCTGTTCTGTTTACACAGCAACAAAACAGATGCATCGGGGAATCCTGCAAATAGTGCAAGAATACAACTCTATCTCATATTTTCATTGGGTGCAATGACAGAGCTGCTTTCACTGATGTTTTCCTGTTGCAAGAGATGGAGGAAGAAGTGTTTTGAATGGCCATGGGTATCATTTGTAACTCTGCCTCAGTCAGCAGAAGACAAGGATCCCCAGGTGTGGTGTTTCAGCCTGGTGCTCATGTGCATGCTAGGGATGATGGGATTGTTCCTGAAAATGCTGATGATGGGATTGTTCCTGAAAATGCTGATGATAGGATGCTTAGTGAGAATTCTGAGATGCAAAGTGAACTTTCAGATGAGGCTTGCTTTCCTGGGAACAGTTCTCTTCCCAGGGCTTCATTAGATGAGAATTCTTGTGTTCAGGACTCTGAAGGTCTTGATGTTGATAACGGGACACCTAGGAACCATTCAACCACTGAGATAGCATTCGAGAATCTAGGCAGGCTGCCAGCCTCCGACGCAGCAGCCGGTTTGCAAACCGAAACTGATTTGTCTTTATATTAGATTGCTAGGGAAATTGTCTTCAGTTTTCAGGTTTCGTTTAGAATACCATGCCAAGTCTGCCCCGTCTCCAAGCTCTTCATTTTGCCTAGGCCTTTGAGCACGTTTTTGTTTCTATAGCTGCCATGTATTATTCATGGGATTTGCATCAAGCTTTCTACCTTTGCCTTTGGATTTTGGGACTAATTGAACTGTGTGATTTACCTTGGATATATTCTACAATTGATCTTCTTTTAACCCTTTTGTTGGACACTATATTTGTTTCAATAAAAGCCTATTATTCAGACTGTCTGTTGTGTGTGTGAATTAGGGAGGTGCTCCTTGTCTGAAGTGCAACACCCGGTAGCGCAATAGGTTAAACCCTTGTGCCAACATGACTGATGACCGACAGGTCAGCACTTCAAATCCAGGGAGAGGGTTGAGCTCTCTCTGTCAGCTCCAGTTCCCCATATGGGCACATGAGAGAAGCCTCCCGCAAGGATAGTAAAACATTTAAACATCCGAGCGTCCCCTGGGTAATGTTCTTGCAGATGACCAATTCTCTCACACCAGAAGCGATTTGCAGTTTCTCAATGTGGTTGCGTGTATATTTGGTTTTGGTAAATTGATATGATATGGGAAAATCACTTCTGGATTGTAGGCGAACTATAAACTCCAGCAACTACAACTCCAAATGACAAAATCAGTATCCCCCAACACACAAACACACACACATACACAACCCCACCCGGAATTCAAATTTGAACGTATTGGGCATTTGTGCCAAATTTGATCCAGTGAATGAAAATACATCCTGCATATCAGATATTTACAAGACGATTCTGAACAGTAGCAAAATGTCAGTTATGAAGTAGCAACGAGAATAATGTTATGGTTGGGGGTGGTCACCACAACACGAGGAATTGTATTAAGGGGTTGTGGCATTAGGACAGTGTTTCCCAACCAGTGTGCCAGCGATCATCAGGTGTGCCGTGGGAAATTGGAACCCCCAATACCCTTTCTTCCCCCTCCTGCCGAACACTTTTTCTTCTCCATTCGGGCTCCCTTCTTCCCAGCCTCGCTCTGCTCGCTTTGCGTCGCTTCGCTCTGGGGCGAGTCTGCGCAGTAGCGCCAGCACGGGTCACGTCTTCCTCCCTCCCCCCTCCTCTCCTGAACACGCTCACGCAACCCCTCGGATCAAAATGGCGACAGAAGCGGCAGTGTAGAAGAAAAAGTAAGTGTTCGGCAGGAGGGGAAGAAAGGGCGCGAAGGAGGAGGAAGAGGTTTCTGTTGAAAGCTGGCATGGGCAAACTTGGACCTTCCAGGTGTTTTGGACTCCAACTCCCACCATTCCTAGCAGCCTCAGGCCCTTTTCCTCCCCCTCAGCCATTTAAGCAGGAAAGGGCCTCAGGCTGTTAGGAATGGTGGGAGTTGAAGTCCAAAGCACCCAGAGGGCCGAAGTTTTCCCATGCCTGTTTTAGGGACCTTAAAGTGGTGAGCCTGCTTCCAACATTGTGATTCTGGATAGAAAACAAACAACAACATAACATAACATTGTTTGAGTCCACAGTGCTCTCTGGGTGTAGGTGAGCTACAACTCCAAAACTCAAGGTCAATGCCCACCAAACTCTTATAGTATTTTCTCTTGGTTATGAGAGTTCTGTGTGGGAAGTTTGTGTCTTTCTGCCATTCCTGCCAGGATATCTATGTTGTGTTCATCAAAATAGGTCCAGGTTTCACACTGAGTGTATAAATACATTTAAGAACATATTAACTATATGTCTTACTGTGTTAGAGTGTCATTTTGTGTCATTTTGGTTGGTGGTGTGCCCCAGGATTTTGTAAATGTAAAAAATGTGCCGCGGCTCAAAAAAGGTTGAAAAAAACTGCATTAGGAAGATTGAGAACCACTGATTTAAAGGAAGGCTGAATCAGGGGGTGAGTACAGCAAGCAATCGCCACCCCCTTATGATGCAAACAAAAGAAGTGTGTTATTGATGTACTTGTCTAGGATCCTGAAGTGTGCAAATGCACAACACATTTCAGCAGTGAATCCTAATGAGAAAGTAACTAGAAGAACATAGAGCAGCAATTGCGAAACAGGGGTGCTCAAGAGAGCGGTTAATGGGCTTTGAGAAAGAATTGAACTGAATGATGGTCTTCTGTGAGCCTGAAGCACCTAGCCATAGCTGACTATTGCTTATGTCAGGGTGGTATTGTGCCTTGTTTATATATTGGATGTGTATTTGGTCTCCTGATGTATATTTAATGGAAAGAGAAAAGAAGTTGGCCATGTGGTCTACAACAGTGTTTCCCAACCTTTTTTGAGCCGCGGCACACTTTTAACATTAAAAAAATTTGGGGGCACACCACCAACCAAAATGACACAAAATGACACTCTAACACAGTAAAGAGCGGCTGGGGGTTGGTGGCCTGCTGGGAGCAGCTGCTGGGAGTGCCGAAGCCGAGGAGGGGGCGGAGCCAGGCTGCGCCATGCCCCGCCCCCTACCCCCGGCTTCAGCTCTCCCAGCAGCTGCTCCAGCCTTGAGGGGGCAGTGCCAAGCCAGCGGTGCCAGAGCCAGCACAATGCTGGCTTGGCAATGTCCCCTCAAGGCTGGAGCAGCTGCTGGGAGTGCCGAAGCCGGGGAGGGGGCAGAGCCAGGCTGCGCCATGCCCCACCCCTCCCCCCAGCTTCAGCTCTCCTACAGGCTGCGTCATGCCCTGCCCCCTCCCCCCAGCTTCAGCTCTCCTACAGAGGAGGAGCATGAGCAGTGGACGGGCTTCAATGCGCGGGGCTCCTCCACGTGGCTTCAGCGAGCGAGGGGGGAGAGTCATGGTGGGAGTCATGGCGGATTGGAGACTGGCTGGGGAAACGGCCGAAGGAGGCGGCGCCCCGGTCCCTTCTTTTTCTTTGCCACTGCCCGGCCCTTCCTCCTCCCCCAAGCAGGGGGGGCAAAGAGCTTTTCTCGCGGCACAGCAGAAGGTCCGTCACGGCACACTAGTGTGCCACGGCACACTGGTTGAGAAAGACTGGTCTACAATACAAAGCAAAATTAGAGATGAGTAATATCTTTTATCAGGGCTGCTACAGGGATGTCTAGGTGGAACGAGCTTTCCTGCCCTCCAGAGTTCTTTATCATGGCAAATATTTGCTATCTGTGCCATCTGAATTTAATCTCCAGTTTTGCTAACAGGGACTGCCATGGTGCTTCATGTTCTTTCTCTATGCCAAGTGAAGAGATTCAAACTGTTAGGTCTGAAAAGGGCAATGTACAATTCTCAAGGTATCAGCCAGCTTTCTAGAAAGTAAAGATGCTGAGAAGACATTAACTGCGTATACATTCCTTGAAAACACAAAGCTGATGTGGCACCTGCAGAGGCACGTTATGCCCAGCCCATCACACCAGGCCTTGTTTTTCATCCTCTAATCTTGATGCCATCATGGCTGAAATGAGGTTCCAAGAACTCAGAAACTCCCACACTTTTTATGCGCTTTGTTTGTGTTTCGTAAGGGATCCTATCCATCTTTGACATCCCTAGGGAAGTGACCCAAAAGAATTGACCATTTTTGCAAGAAGGCAGCTGCTACACAAATGTAAGGAATCTCTGATAGAGAGGAAAGGGAAATTTTCATGGCTGGGAAGCCCACTGGTTCTATCACTGAAGTCTATAGTGATTAGTGAATGAAGTAATCAAGAATCCAAGCGTTACTATTTTGGTTTTGGCTGATTTGTTTCCTCAGCCACAGATGATACACATTTTTTTTAAAGGCCATGAAATGAATCAACTGTATAGAACAGGGGTGGGCAACCTATGGCCCGGCAGCCGATTCTGTCCAGCCCGGGGAGAAGGGCAACAGAAGCGGGGCCAAGAGAAAAGGGTTCCGCTGCCGCGGGCTCTGTGGGGCCTGTGTCGGCAGACAGGCTGGAGGAGCAGCGGGTTTGGAGTACCTGCCATTCCTGGAGGCAATCCGGGCCTGCAGCGGGAGCATTCAGAGACCTATGGTGGCTGATCGCCCTGGCAACCCAGAAGACTTGATCGTCTTCTGGGTCGCAAGGGCGATCAGCCGCCTCAGATCGCCGACTGCTCCCCCTACAGGCCTGGATTGCCTCCTGGGATGGCAGGCACTCCATAGCAGGGCGATCAGCAAGGGGAACGGCTGGGGGCGAGAGCGGGTGGAGGCCTGCAGCCTCCGATTGCCTGCTGCTCTGCTCTCCTCTGCTCCAGCGGCGGCTGGGTCCGCTTTGCCATCCTCTGGGCTGGGTCCATTGGGCCATTCCATCTTGGTTCGCACCTTGTTTTCTTGAATTTAATTTAATTTTAGTTGTTTTTATTATTATTTTATAATAATGTTATAATAATAATATAATAAATAGTATAATATAATGTTATATTATATTATAATTTCAATATATTATAATGCCTATATATATATACTATAATATAATAATTATGATATTAATACTAATAATCGTCCATGCTCTGGTCACATCCCGAATAGATTACTGCAACGCACTCTACGTGGGGCTGCCTTTGAAGACAGTTCGGAAATTGCAATTAGTCCAGCGGGCGGCAGCCAGATTGCTAACAGGAGCTACATACAGGGAGCATACCACCCCCCTGTTGTGTCAGCTCCACTGGCTGCCTGTCAATTCCGGGCTCAATTCAAAGTGCTGGTTTTGACCTTTAAAGCTCTATACGGTTCTGGCCCAGCTTACTTGTCCGAACGCATCAGCCGCTATGTCCCACCTCGTAATCTAAGATCATCCGGGGAGGCCCTGCTCTCGCTCCCGCCTACGTCTCAGATGAGGCTGGTGGGGACGAGGGATAGGGCCTTCTCGGTGGTGGCTCCCCGCCTGTGGAATGCGCTTCCTATTGATGTACGATCCACCACATCCCTCCTGGCCTTCAGGAAAAAAAGTAAAATCCTGGCTGTGGGACCAGGCATTCGTACACCAGCACAAGGCAGCATTTTAGATTGGTTTTAATGAAAGTGGGTGATTATGGCCAATGTTTTATGGACTGAACATTGTTTTAATCCAGAGTGAATGTGTATGGATAAAATAAATAAATAAATATATGAATATTTCTTGATATATTGATATGTTAATATTAATGATGTGTAATATATAGTAAATATAGTAAATAAATAAATAATGTAGATTAGAATGTAGTTCCGCCTTTAGGTGCGGCCCTCCATAATATTTTTTGGCTCTCGTGTGGCCCCTTGGAAAAAATAATTCCCCAACCCTGGTATAGAAGAAATCACACCATCCCTTTCTCTTTTTTCAATCCAAACTCCTACTCACTCTCTCTCTCTCTCTTTTTGGTATATTCAAGGATTTGGTTTAGTAAGCCTTTTTAACTGGACCAAAAGCATTTGTCACTTCCAACTCTAGCATACAGTTTCCTTTGGTTTGGACATTTTTCTACCTTTTTATCATGATGCCAGGGCTCTGCTGGTATGCAGGCAGAGATGAAATAAAACAAACACCCAGTTTGTCTCAAACTGCTGAATTAAAGCAGCAGTTATTACCAGACTGTTTTCATAGTCCAAATATAACACATAAAGATAGCTCTCAGCCACAGAATATAAAAAAGAGTGGTAACAAACACAAATGCAGGTTCAAGAGAACACCATAGTCAAAAGGTTCAATCCAGTAGTCAAATGATTAATGATTATCATTAGAATTCAATGATTAATGTTTACTTGTCCGAACGTATCTCCTGCTATGACAGAGCCCTGTGGCAGAGAATGCAAAAGGCCCTGCCCTGAACTACATTTCCCAGAATTCTGTTCAGCCTCAGGAATCCCTAATCAGGAGAGGGGAGAGAGAGCCAGAGTTCCAATGAATGGTTGAATCTGGAAAGAGGAGGACCGACTCATACTTTAATACCATTTATTAAAGTAAATATCTGTTGGGCTGGGAATAAATCCCTCAATGGGAGTTCTACTGGTAATTATGATAGTGTCAATGAGATTGCTATTGTAACTTCTTTTTTTTTAAAAAAAAAAGTTTACTCAAGACTTTGAAAATTTTCCAAAGATCTGTGGAAGAGTGAAACGTTCTGAAACTCGATGGGCTCACAGTGGTGAATGTGTTCTCCCATTGTAGCAAGTGTCACCCCAATAGCTGTAAAACAAGGGGAGTCCCTAAAATTACCCAACTTGTGCAATTAGTATAACAAAAAAGTAATGAAATTTCATTATTCTCATTATAGTAATGAAATTTGCTAATGACACTTTAGAAACACTTTAGAAATGCTGGTGCCTCCTAATTTTTTAATGACCTTTGTGGTATTTTTTTTTAACTGCTCGCGCAAGCCTAATATTTAATAATCTGGTTTTTATGTATTTCTTTTCTTGTCCTATATGTGAAAGACTTCTGGTCTAAGCATTTAATAGGCTAGGAAACTCTCTCTCTCTCTCTCTCTCTCTCTCTCTCTCTCTCTCTCTCTCTCTATATATATATATATATATATATATATATAATGGAAAGCTCAGCAGAAAACTATGCCAGTTAGCGCAATGCTCTCCAGGCTGATGTGGGACTACCAATTACTTTTTCCCACTGGCATACCAGGGACTGACAGGGATTTGCTTCCCATTGGGTCCAATTGTTTCCTTTTTTGCAAACTTTTGCAAACTTTCCAGGGACTGGCAGCCAGTGCCTTGGGGACTTGTCCTGGTCGAGGGACCACTGCTTTGAGTAGTGCTTATTTGGAATGCAATGTATAGATTCAATAATAATGTAAGCGTCTGTGCATTTTGTGAAAAAGAGATAAAAATGGACATGGAAGCAGAAAAGGGAAGGCTTATGAATGAGCAGATGCAAAAATATTGCAGAGTAAAATTGCCTGATCTCAGGGGCGGTCCTACAGGTAGGCCAAGGAAGCGGACGCATGGGGCGGCATCTGGGAAGGGTCGAATTCCCCTGCCTGCCGGGCGCCGGAGCCAGACAGCGTCCTGGCCCTGCCGATGTTCCCCAGGCAGCGCTGCGGCTGCCTGCTTTGGGGCCCCGGCCTTGTGCGCTCCGATGCCGCTTCTGGGTATGCGCTGAGGTTTTCGGGCAGGGGCAGTTGCTCCGGAGCTGAAGTTGAGCGCAGGAGCAACTGCGCATGCGCAAAAACCTCCGCGCATGCCCAGTAGCTCCTGTGCGCAGAAGCCTGTAAGCAAAGCACTCCCTATTGGGCAGGCAGGGAGTTCTTCCCCTCTCCCTTCGTCTCCGCGCCCTGCCGCTGAATACGGTGGCCCAATTGGGAGAGGGGAGTGGAGCCAAAGGGGTATTGGCAACGTATTGGCAACGTATTGCCTCCTGACAGCCGCCACCAAAAGTAGCCGCTGCGCGCTGAGGCGAACTCCCTCGCCAGGCCAAATCACGTGTGAACCCTACCACAACTGCCCACCTCCCCATGTGCATGTGCGCGCCAGCCGGGAGCATCAAGGAGAGACAGGCGCAACTGTGCAGGCAAATAGTAATATATAATATTTTATTTTACTTTATTTTGGGTTATTTGAGTTTTATAGGAGTAATGAAAATATTTAGTAGAGGATAATTTTATTTAAATAAATAATTTTATTTATTATTTTATTATAATAATATAATAGAATATAATATTATATTATATTATTATATTATAATATGATTACATTGTAATGTAGTATAATATAATTATGATATAATATAGTATGAGTATGTACTATAATATATTGTATATACATTGATACAATATAATACTACTAATGGTATTGTTATATTATAATTGTATATTTGTTTTACATGGGGGGGGGGGGCAAAATAATGTTCGCTTACCATATAAAATTACCTTAGACCGCCCCTGCCTGATCTTGTTCGTCTTGAAGTCCAGTCCAGATATAAAATGCCATTCCTTCCCACAACCACCCTTTCCCATTGCAAACCTTCTAAAGTTTCCTCCAATAGTTTTGTTTCCTGGAGTTTTCTTCCACCTATTTCAAATGCAACTTTCTGATTCTTCCCACCGTCTCGCCTCCTCTGTTAGCCATATTTGCACTTTAAACTCATGAGGAGGTGCACGGCGTATAAAATAGAATAAATTCTGAGCCGTTAATGAACACTTAAGAGAAATATATTGCCCATTTTGCCTTAATTGTGAGCTTGATTAGATATTTTGTATCTACATAAAGCCAGCGATGCCTCTGTAAAAAAAACAAAACACCATTAACTTTTAATCATAGCCCAAGCAAACTTTGATAATTGCATTCTGGCTTGTTAACTTCTTCAGCATGTCTTAATTGAGATGTTGAGTGAAGTAAAGCATCCAATGTACTTAAAGTAAAAACAGAGCAAAGTACCACATTTCTGTGTTAATAAATCACAGTATAGTAGGCCCTTCAAGTTAGCACAGGTTCGTGGTGCAGGACGCCCACAAAAGTGGGAAAGCCATAAATAAAACATTATTATTATTATTATTATTCTCTTGTCTCGGCATTACTTTGCGAACGAAGATTCTTAGGAAGGACTCATCCCACGCTTTTTACAAGCGCGTTGATGACTAAAAAGGCCAATCTGAGATAGGCAAGTTCGGTTGCAGAAAGCACAGCAGAAAGTCTCCTTGGGTGATGTTGTTTCCAAGTTGCGGTTCTTTCTGCGTTGTCGTTTCTCTTTCGGACCCATTCGGCGTGTCTTCTCGAAAGAGGCCGCAGCATTGTGGATAGTGTGTCTCCATGCCTCCCGATGTGAGGCCAGGGTGGACCATTGTGGGTGATCAATCTGGCCGAGCCTGAGATGTTGTTTCAGGGAGTCCTTAAATCTCTTTTGGGGGTGCCTCTCTTGCGCTGACCTGTGGCGAGTTCACCATAGAGTAGTATCTTTGGGAGGCAGTGGTCCTCCATCCTAGAGACGTGCCCTGTCTACTCCTCCTCCTCGTAAGCCAGTGAGCAAAAGTATGTCTTCAGCTGTTTCTTGAAGGCAGAGAGGGGGCCATCTTTAACTCCTTAGGAAGAGAGTTTCAGAGTTGGGGGGCAGCCATGGAGAAGGTCCTTTTTCTCATTTCCGCCAGCCGCGCTTGGGACAGGGGTGGGACCGAGAGTAGGGCCTCCTCCGATGACCACAGTGTTCGAGTTGGTCTGTACTTGGAGATGCAGTTCATCAAATAATCTGGACAGGAGCCATTTAGGGTTTAAAGGTAAGAACCAGCACTTTGTATTTAGCCCGGAAGGAGACTGGGAGCCAGTGGAGCTGTTGCAACATGGGACTTGTCCACTCCTTGTATGGCGCTCCAGGCTGGCTGCTGATCTCTGGACCATTTGGAGTTTCCAAACTATGGTTGATGGTATCAAAAGCCACTGAGAGGTCTAGAAGAACCAACAGGGACACACTTCCTTGACTAGCTCTCCTCATCCACCAAGGCGACCAATGCCATCTCAGTTCTATAGCCAGGCCTTAAACCAGATTGAAATGGATCCAGTTAATAGGAAATAGCCACTCATTAACTACTTGGGGGCCAGAGGCGACTTCATATAAAATTCTCAGCAGCTCCTGGAATCCTTTTCTCCTTTTAATTCTGTCTCCGTGCATGGCAATGCCATTGGTGTGCTCCTGACCTTGGATTGGCTGTAATTGATGGCTCAGCTTCTTACTTGCGCCTTCTTGGCTTTGTTTATCTAGATTAGTGGTCTGATGTAATAACTCCTGGAGCAGCTGACAACTTTGCTCACATTCCCTCCCTTCATCTTGGTGGATTATCAGTGACTGTTTTGGGCTGAATTGACTGCTCTACTTGCTGAAAGCAGCATTGGACGCCGTATACCTTATCCTCAACAACAGGAATAAGCAATGTAGGATTCCAGGCAAGATTCTTCCACAGCCCTACTGGTAGATCCCTGGCCTTCTGTCTTAGTACTAACCAGGTTTAATCTTGATTATCTTCAGTATGGTACAATGGACCACCCTCACTGGGAGGATGCGTTACCTTCCATGTTGGGGTTTGGTGTAGACCAGTGTTTCTCAACCTGGGGGTTAGGACCCCTGGGGGAGGGTCATGAGGGGTTTCAGAGTGTTCACCAATACAACGGGGAAGGTTGCGACTCAGCAATCACAAAAACAGAACCAAACAATTGTGGAATATCATATAATATATAATGTAAATCATAGTAGAACCCTTGGTTATAATATAACAATCAAGAAATAGCCCACAATGGACTCCTACCCTTATGTAGGGATGTATAGTTTGAAGTACACATGAAAAATGAATAATCAAATCTTTGTACGGGGGTTCAAATGGACGCAGCTGCACAATGTAATTGTACAATCCAAACCACAGAGGTGGAGAAGCGCAAAGATCCAGAAATAAAGTTACAAGTCAAATAATATCTGTGTGGTGTCCCACAATTAAAGATCTCCAGGATACGATCTGGATGGCGCACTCCGCATAAAGTACAAAACACCCAGTGGTGTGTCTCACAAAAGGCCGACGAGATAGTCACTGCAGGGGAGTCTCCTTTCTCGTTTCGACCTATGGAAGGTCTTTATCAAGGCCACCACAGTGGGAAAGTTTGCAAAATAGAAGAAGGCAGCAAGTCAAGTCTAAACAAGAACAATAACAATAAATGCAATGAATAAAGTATAAATTCTAAGGTTCATAGCAACCAATGCGAAACAACACATATCGCGGATCCATATGGATTACCTTGTAAATCAAGATGTGGGTTTCTATCCCAATGGATAGGGCAAATGCAAGTAAGTGACATGAGGGGATAGAAGATATATGCACAGCACAGTGAGCAGCAGGTGGGTAATTACAGTAAAAGGGTGTTGACAGCTAGCTTTTCATTGAGCCCAAAAGGCGGCTCGGTATTTAAATAGACAGTCCATTTTGTTTCGGCGCGTATAAGAGCTTTGTGATGATCCGAGTGCGGAATAAATGGTATTCTTTCCAGGCCAAAATACCGAAGGTCATCCGGTCCATGTTTAAGCACTTTAAAATGTAGGTATAGAGGGGAATCCTCAGAGAGTAAGCATATCTTTTAGCGGTGTTCCGAAACCCTCATGCCTACATTTCGTTTCGCCCATGTAGACACGCCCACATGGGTACACGAGTCCATACACCAGCGATTCCGTGTTGCATGTACAGAAGTTGGGCAATTTAAAGTGGCACGATCTTCCAATGCTGTAGATTTCTTTGCCCATATATGCAAAAGGACATTGGTCACAATGGCCGCAGGGGTGGGTCTTTGCTATTAGCGAACTCTTCACAATGGGTTCCTGGTAGTTTGAATGTACCAAAATGTCCTTAAGTTTTCTGGTCCTCTTGAAGGTGACCATGGGGGGTGTCTTAGGATGGTCTTAGGAACCCTTTTGCCAGAGAAAGCTGAAGATCTTTTTTGCCTGTCCTTCTCTTCCTTTTTGGAAACAAATGGCCAATCCTCCCACCAAAAGCCCTCCTCCGCTGTGATTGGCTGGACTCTCAGCCAGGGGGAGGGCTGTTTCTGAGACTCCAAATGGGGAGGGGAGAGTAGGTGTGCTCGGCGCATGGCAGCATGATGAGCATGTGCAGGGGGAAGAGAGTGTGTGAGGCTGGAAGGATGCTCACACTGAGTCCCTTCAAGACATGGGGATTCTGTGTGGCAAGTTTGGTTCAATTCCATCGTTGGTGAAGTTCAGAATGCTCTTTGATTGTAGGTGAACTATAAATCCCAAAAACCACAACTCCCAAATGGCAAGGTCTATTTCCCCCAAACTTCACCAGTGTTCACATTTGGGCATATTGAGTATTTGTGCCAAGTTGGGTCCAGATCCTTCATTGTTTGAGTCCACAGTGCTCTCTGGATGTAGGTGAACTACAACTCCAAAATTTAAGGTCAATGCCCATTAAACCCTTACAGTATTTTCTGTTGGTTGTGGGAGTTCTGTGTGCCAAGTTTGGTTCAGTTCCATTGCTGGTGGAGTTCAGAATGCTCTTTGATTGTAGGTGAACTATAAATCCCAGTAACTACAACTCCCAAATGACAAAACCAATCTCCTTCCGACGCCACCGGTATTCAGATTTGGGTGTAGTGGGTATTTGTGCCAAATTTGGTCCAGTGAATGAAAATACATCCTGCATATCAGATATTTACATGACGATTCATAAGAGTAGCAAAATGACAGTTATGAAGTAGCTACAAAAATAATGCTATAGTTGGGGGTCACCACAACATGAGGAACTGTATCAAAGGGTCGCGGCATTAGGAAGGCTGAGAAAGACTGGTGTAGACTTTATTGTTGACTTTGAAGGAGCTATCCAATGTGCTGGATTTATTTCAGGAATACAGTAGCTTCCCAAATAGCTTGTATTATGGAATGCAATCGCTTTTTCAAAGTCTGGCATGAAAGATATATCTGGTATGCTGCCATTAGTGAGATGGTCTGGTCCAGGGCTGCCCAGGAAGTCGATCGCAATCGACCAGTCGATCGCGGGACCGAAGGAGGTGGATCGCAGCCGGATGGGGCACTTCTGCTCTGCCCGCACGCACCTTCTATGCTGCGCACCATCCACGTTTGCTTCTGGATGAGAGAGAAGCAGGGCGCTCCTCTCTCTCGCTGGCAGCGGAGGCTTCAGGGTTGCTTCTGGACTAGAGAGAGGCAGGCGGAGCACCAGGCAGGGCCTCCGGAGGTCCCACCCCCTCCCCGGCTTCAGCTCTACCAGCAGCCTCTGCAGCCCTGAGGAGGGCAGGGCCAAGCCAGCCTTGTGCTAGCTATGCCACCACTGGCTTGGCACTGCCATCCTCAAGCCTGGAGAAGCTGCTGACAGAGTCGAAGCCAGAGGGGGCAGAGCCAGGCCGCTCCACGCCCCGGCCCCTCCCTCCGCCCCAGCTCCACCATCAGCCCCTCCAGCCCCGAGGAGGGCAGGTCCAAGCCAGCCCTGTGCAAGCTATGCCACCACTGGCTTGGCACTGCCATCCTCAAGCCTGGAGAAGCTGCTGGCAGAGATGAAGCCAGAGGGGGGAGGAGCCAGGCTGCACCAAGCCACAGCCCCTCCCCCGGCCCCAGCTCTACCGGCAGCCTCTCCAGCCCCAAGGAGGGCAGGGCCAAGCCAGCCCTATGCTAGCTATGCCACCACTGGCTTGGCACTGCCATCCTCAAGCCTGGAGAAGCTGCTGGCAGAGCTGAAGCCAGAGGGGGGCAGAGCCAGGCCGTGCCAAGCCCCGCCCCCTCCCCAGGCCCCAGCTCCACCAGCAGCCCCTCCAGCCCTGAGGAGGGCAGGGCCAAGCCAGCCTTGTGCTAGCTATGCCACCACTGGCTTGGCACTGCCATCCTCAAGCCTGGAGAAGCTGCTGACAGAGTCGAAGCCAGAGGGGGGCAGAGCCAGGCCGCTCCAAGCCCCGGCCCCTCCCCCAGCCCCAGCTCCACCATCAGCCCCTCCAGCCCCGAGGAGGGCAGGGTCAAGCTAGCCCTGTGCTAGCTATGCCACCACTGGCTTGGCACTGCCATCCTCAAGCCTGGAGAAGCTGCTGGCAGAGATGAAGCCAGAGGGGGGAGGAGCCAGGCTGCACCAAGCCACAGCCCCTCCCCCGGCCCCAGCTCCACCAGCAGCCTCTCCAGCCCTGAGGAGGGCAGGGTCAAGCCAGCCCTGTCCTAGCTGTGCCACCACTGGCTTGGCACTGCCATCCTCAAGCCTGGAGAAGCTGCTGGCAGAGCTGAAGCCAGAGGGGGCAGAGCCAGGCCATGCCAAGCCCCTGCCCTCGCCCCGGCCCCAGCTCCACCAGCAGCCCCTCCAGCCCTGAGGAGGGCAGGGCCAAGCCAGCCCTGTGCAAGCTATGCCACCATTGGCTTGGCACTGCCATCCTCAAGCCTGGAGAAGCTGCTGGCAGAGCTGAACCCAGAGGGGGCGGAGCCAGGCCGCGCCAAGCCCCGGCCCCAGCTCCACCAGCAGCCCCTCCAGCCCCGAGCAGGGCAGGTCCAAGCAAGCCCTGTGCAAGCTATGCCACCACTTATTTATTTATTTATTTTATTTATTTATTATTTCAGGATTTTACCCCGCTCTTCTCAACCCCCCAGGGGGGACTGAGAGCGGCTTACAGTACAGCACAATTCGATGCCCACATCACAACAGCATAGAACCCCAAAACCCCACAACAATTAAAATACATTAAGATACATTAAAATACAGTTTCAACCGCATCATACACAGTCATTCCAAGTTAAAACAATATTCAATCCATAAAAACATTGACCCTCTTCATCCATTCCATTAAAATCCCCATCTAACATGCTGCCTAGTGCTGGTGTGCACATGCCTGGTCCCGACGCCAGGAGTTTACCTTTTCTCCGAATGCCAGGAGGGATGAGGTGGACCGTACCTCAATAGGGAGCGCATTCCACAGGCGGGGAGCCACCACCGAGAAGGCCCTGTCCCTCGTCCCCACCAGCCGCATTTGAGAAGTCGGCGGGAGCAAGAGCAGGGCCTCCCCGGATGATCTTAGGTTGCGAGGTGGGACATAGCAGCTGATGCGTTCGGACAAGTAAGCTGGGCCAGAACCGTATAGAGCTTTAAAGGTCAAAACCAGCACTTTGAATTGAGCTCGAATTGGACAGGCAGCCAGTGGAGCTGGCACAACAGGGGGGGGTGTGCTCCCTGTATCTAGCTCCCGTTAGTAATCTGGCTGCCGCCCGCTGGACTAATTGCAATTTCCGAACTGTCTTCAAAGACAGCCCCACATAGAGTGCGTTGCAGTAATCTATTCGGAATGTGAGCAGAGCGTGGACGACCGTAGCCAGATCAGACTTCCACTGACTTGGCACTGCCATCCCCAAGCCTGGAGAAGCTGCTGGCAGAGCCAAAACCCGATGAGAGGCGGAGTCAGGCAGTGCGAAGCCCCGCCCCCTCCCCCGGCCTCAGCTCCACCAGCAGCCTCTCCAGCCTTGAGGAGGTAGGCAGATCTTTCTGACTTTGGCTTTATTATAAGTAGCTCGCATGCTGAAAAAGTGTGGGCACCCCTGGTCTAGTCTGATGGAGTGAAAAAAGGAAGTCCTCCTTTTTCTCCCCCCCCCCCCGGCAGCCAAATACAATGTAAGAATAAGCAGAATTAAAAGGAGGGCTGACTGCTGCCCACTTAGCTGTGTTAGCCATCAACAAATAGAAATCACCCAATCGCCCCTTTGATGGATGCTCTTTGGTGATTCATTTTGCCTTCGCTCTCTTCCTCCCCTCCCCCAAATAATCTTTAAATGGAATCGTAGGGAACTGATTGAAGATAAATGTCAGAAATGATATAATGAGCTCCTAACAAGTGTGCAGCTCTATTTGCAGTGCACTCAAAAGTCTATTGGAGCAAAGTTTTCTGAAAAGCTTTGACTCGAGATTGGAATTTGCTTCCATTTTTAGCATGCTCTTAACTTTTTTTAGGAGAGAGGGAGGTAGATTTTAAATAGATAATAGGTGTTTGATATCATGGGATATTTTTTCCAAAGGAATGAATTTGCTCCATCGTAGAAAGACGTGGACATTTGCTAGCATTGCCCGACATCTCATGCTTTACTCTTTTAGCCAGGATCATAGGACCCTGGAAGGGCAAAAGCATCCCCAGGGAACACAGCTCAGGATGTGGCTATTTTCATATAATACCACACATCCTTCAATAGTAGATTGTGTTAAAATGTGTCAGTGGAATCTGCTGGTCTCCAGTTGTTAGTGAACTCCAGTTCTCATCACCCTTCATGGCCTGGTATATAGTGAGTTGGTGAATTGTAATTCAGTCACATCTTGAAGGGCTACATATTCCTCATCTCCATGACTTAGGGAAGGGGTGGGCAATTATTTTTTTTCCAAGGGGCCACGCAAGAGCCAAAAAATATTATGGAGGGCCGCACCTAAAGGTGGAACTCCATTCTAATCTACATAATGTATTTATTTTTATTTACTATGTTTACTATATATTACACATCATTAATATTAATCAAGAAATATTCATATATTATTAGTATTAATATCATAATTTTTATATTATAGTGTATACATAGACATTATACTATATTGAAATTATAATATAATATAACATTATTTTATATTATTTATTATATTATATTATATTATATTATATTATTATTATTATAATAAATTTATTATAAAATAATAATAAAAACCACTAAAATTAAATTAAATTAAATTCAAGAAGACAAGGTGCGAACCAAGATGGAATGGCCCAATGGATCCAGCCCAGAGGATGGCAAAGTGGACCCAGCCGCCGCAGCAGAGGAGAGCAGAGCAGCAGGCGATCAGAGGATGCAGGCCTCCGCTCACTCTTACCCCCAGCCGTTCCCCAGCTGATGGCCCTGCTATGGAGTGCCTGCCATCCCCGGGCCTGCAGGGGAGCAGTCGGCGAACTGAGGTGGCTTATTCGACCTGGCGACCTGGAAGATGATCAAGTCTTCCGGGTTGCCAGGGCGATCAGCCCCGCAGGTCGCCGAGTGCTCCTGCTGCAGGCCCGGATTGCCAGGCACTCCAAAGCCGCCGCTCCAAAGGGATGTCAGGCACTCCATAGCCGGCGCTGCTCCTGCTGTAGGCCCAGATCGCCAGACATTCCAAAGCTGCCGCTTCAAAGAGATGTCAGGCACTCCAAAGCTGCCGTGATGGGATGGCGGCAGCGGCACCCCTTCTTCTTGGCCCCGCCCCTGACGCCCTACTCCCTAGGCTGGACAGAATCGGCTGTCAGGCCGGATCTGGCCCGCGGGCCGTAGGTTGCCCACCCCTGACTTAGGGGGACCACTAGATTGGATGTTTGCACATCCAATCTAACAACTAGCCAAGGAACTGTGGTGCTGGAGGAAAATTCTCTTCGACCGCGAGAAGATCAAACCCTGACTGTTCATTGGAGGGAAGGATGTTAGAGGCAAAGATGAATTACTTTGGCCACATGAGAAGGCAGGAAAGCTTAGAAGGAAAAAGTAAGAGGGGCCAACCAAGAACAAGATGGATGGATAGTATCCTTGAAGTGACTGGCTTGACTTTGAAGGAGCTGGGGGTGGCCATGACTGGTACAGAGCTCTGGTATGTACTGGTCCATGAGGTCACAAAGAGTTAGAAATGACTGAACAAATAAACAATGAGAAGCCAAGGAACTTGCAGGGAACATTAACAACCAAAGTCCTCCATAAGGAAAGAGGCACCTTCTTTTGACTTGTCACCTTATCACATTGAGAAATTTCCCAGTCCTGGGACACTTCAGCCTCTTTTCAAGCATGGAGAGGCATGGAGCTCATCACATGAGTTAAACTACATTCGGCTGTCATGCATAGCCCTCCGGGATTGAAAATAAACAGAAGTGTACTGAAAGGAGGGAACTCCAGCAATCAACCTCATCACATTGAGACATTCCTCTTCGTAGGACAATTCAGTCTCTTTTCAAGCATAGAAAGGCACAGAGCTTATTACATGAGTTGAACTACTTCTGACCATGGTGCATAGCCCTCAGTGGTTAAAAAGAGGCAGAAGTGTCCTGAAAGGAGGAAACTCCACAATCAATCTCATCACATGAAGAAATTTCTCAGTCGTAGGACACTTGAGCCTCTTTTCAAGCAGGGAGAGGCACGGAGCTCATCACATGAGTTAAAGTACTTCTGGCCATCATGCTTGGCCCTCCATGGTTGGAAAGAGGCAGAAGTGTCCAGAAAGGAGGAAACTCCACAATCAATCTCATCCCATGAAGAAATTTCTCAGTTGTAGGACACTTGAGCCTCTTTTCAAGCAGGGAGACGCACAAGAGCTCATCACACGAGTTAAAGTACTTCTGGCCATCATGCTTGGCCCTCCATGGTTGGAAAGAGGCAGAAGTGTCCAGAAAGGAGGAAACTCCACAATCAATCTCATCCCATGAAGAAATTTCTCAGTTGTAGGACACTTGAGCCTCTTTTCAAGCAGGGAGACGCACGGAGCTCATCACATGAGTTAAAGTACTTCTGGCCATCATGCTTGGCCCTCCATGGTTGGAAAGAGGCAGAAGTGTCCAGAAAGGAGGAAACTCCACAATCAATCTCATCACATGAAGAAATTTCTCAGTTGTAGGACACTTGAGCCTCTTTTCAAGCAGGGAGACGCACGGAGCTCATCACATGAGTTAAAGTACTTCTGGCCATCATGCTTGGCCCTCCATGGTTGGAAAGAGGCAGAAGTGTCCAGAAAGGAGGAAACTCCACAATCAATCTCATCCCATGAAGAAATTTCTCAGTTGTAGGACACTTGAGCCTCTTTTCAAGCAGGGAGACGCACGGAGCTCATCACATGAGTTAAAGTACTTCTGGCCATCATGCTTGGCCTCCATGGTTGGAAAGAGGCAGAAGTGTCCAGAAAGGAGGAAACTCCACAATCAATCTCATCCCATGAAGAAATTTCTCAGTTGTAGGACACTTGAGCCTCTTTTCAAGCAGGAGAGGCATGGAGCTCATCACATGAGTTAAAGTACTTCTGGCCATCATGCTTGGCCCTCCATGGTTGGAAAGAGGCAGAAGTGTCCAGAAAGGAGGAAACTCCACAATCAATCTCATCCCATGAAGAAATTTCTCAGTTGTAGGACACTTGAGCCTCTTTTCAAGCAGGGAGAGGCACGGAGCTCATCACATGAGTTAAAGTACTTCTGGCCATCATGCTTGGCCCTCCATGGTTGGAAAGAGGCAGAAGTGTCCAGAAAGGAGGAAACTCCACAATCAATCTCATCCCATGAAGAAATTTCTCAGTTGTAGGACACTTGAGCCTCTTTTCAACCATGGGGAGACGTCCACGGAGCTCATCACATGAGTTAAAGTACTTCTGGCCATCATGCTTGGCCCTCCATGGTTGGAAAGAGGCAGAAGTGTCCAGAAAGGAGGAAACTCCACAATCAATCTCATCACATGAAGAAATTTCTCAGTCGTAGGACACTTGAGCCTCTTTTCAAGCAGGGAGACGCACGGAGCTCATCACATGAGTTAAAGTACTTCTGGCCATCATGCTTGGCCCTCCATGGTTGGAAAGAGGCAGAAGTGTCCAGAAAGGAGGAAACTCCACAATTGACCTCATCACATGGAGACATTTCCCAGTTGTAGGACACTTCAGCCTCTTTTCAAGCAGGGAGAGGCACGGAGCTCATCACATGAGTTACACTACTTCTGTAGTATTACAGCGGTGTAAACGTAAATAATACAATGCAGGGTGTGGTCAAGCATATACATAAATATGTACAGTTCCCCCAGTCAGACCAAACAACTAAATAGATGAAGGTCTGTATTATAGCAAAATAGCCAACATACATATACAGTGGAAAACCGAGTCAAATGCAATATTGACAATATACATCGGATTAGTCCCATTCACTACTTCTGGCCATCATGCTTGGCCCTCCATGGTTGGAAAGAGGCAGAAGTGTCCTGAAAGGAGGAAACTCCACAATCAATCTCATCGCATTGAGAAATTTCCCAGTCGTAGGACACTTCAGCCTCTTTTCAAGCAGAGAGCGGCACGGAGCTCATCACTGAGCTTACTTCTTACCATGTTGCATAGCCCTCAGTGGTTAAAAAGAGGCAGAAGTGTCCAGAAAGGAGGAAACTCCACAATCAATCTCATCATGTGGAGACTTTCCCCCCAGGTAGGACACTTCCGCCTCTTTTCAAGCATGGAAAGGCATTGGCTCATCACATGTTCCAGGCTTGAAAAGAGGCAGAAACGTCCTGAAAGGAGGGGACACTCAATATGGGCCAGCAATCCTGTTCAGAACTCCTACCTCATGTTTTGCTTTACTCCCGTCTCATCTTTACAACTGAAAAACAGGTGGGATGGGAATCGTCAAAAGTTTCCTGTCCTGTTTCATTGGCCAACTATCAGCAGTCTCTTGTATCCTATGGAGTTTGATGCAGAACAATATGATCCCGCTGAAAGCAATAGTTTTAACCTGGATCACTGCCTCTTGTTTCCTCTGAGACTCCATGCAGATCAATAGGAGCCCATGGAAGGCAAGTGTTTTAACCTGGAGCACTGTCACTTGCATGCTCTGAGGTTCCATGCAGATCAATAGGAGCCCATGGGAAGATTTTAACCTGGCGCCAGACTCCTTGAATGTAAAGAGCTTTGGGCAGGGCAAGGGATCTCTTGGATTTTTGATATTACTGTTTCTCCTGATTGCAAACAAAAAAGTAATGCTGACCTTGCGATGAATGTAAGTTGATTGGCTCTTAAGTTTCCGTGTTTCTACATACATTTTTAGGGGCAATTAAGACATGGCTCTTCAGAAGAGCCTATGATTGAGTAACAAGCAGTGACTATGTAACCTGTTAATTTTAATTCTGTAAGTCGCCCAGAGCACCTTTCGTGGAGGGCGACTCATAAGAAATAAAAGTAGTAGTAGTAGTAGTAGTAGTAGTAGTAGTAGTAGTAGTTTTAGTGTAATGGGGAGACAGAACGTTAAACAGGACTGCTGACAATATAAGAGCGGTGATTCTTTAGGCTAAAAGGGCGGTCACCCATGTGTTCCCCTCTCAATGTGGTGAGGTCATTGATCCCTATTTACACTTCATTCCACTTCCAGTCCCATAGTTCTTTGTATGGTGTCCTTGGATTGGCAGTTTGGGGAGAACTGTTCATATTTCTCAGCTGAGCATTGTGTCTCACCAAAATGGAGCCACCTTTAAGTGTGATGCTTATGTCTATAAGATATAGCACCGGGCATGTGGCACAGCTGGCTAAGTGTCAGCTGCATAAGATCTCTCTGACCAGTAGGTCATGAGTTCGAGGCCTGCCCAGGTTGAGGTGGGTGCTCGACCTTAAGTGTAGCCTGCTGTCGACCTTTGCATCCCAAAAGACAGTTGCATTTGTCAAGTAGGAGATAAATGTACCACATTAAAGTGGGGAGGCAAATTTTGACTGATTTATTAGGCCATTAAAGAACTCCAGGAATCCCTGTGGAATGCGGAAGAACAACAAGGGACGCTGGAAAACGTTGAGAGATGAGTGCGTCAGCTCCCCCTGGTGGTCAGAAGTTTGCCTCTGTTCGTCTATATGTCGTATGTTCGTCTATATGTCATATATTGAACTGCAGGGATTGTCTGCAAGTATGTGTACTGTAATCTGCTTTGAGTCCCCTTCGGGTTGAGAAGAGCAGAATGTAAATAAAGTAAAATAAATTAAGTAAAATAAATAAAAATAGCCATGGCACTTAATGTGGGATGATAGCATTGCAATTGTTTAGTGTGGATGGCAATCATCAGCCTAATCCTGTACCTATCCCGTTCCTCCACTTGCTAAATCTGAGCCATCTGTTTTACATTTCTGGAAATATCTACCGCACATTTCCTCCCTGCCTTTTCTAACCCGCTGCCTCCCACAGTGGCTTCATCTTTTTGCTGAGCCATAAAATTCTCTCCTGGCCTCGGCTTCCACTCACCTGCGGTCTCTCCAGCTGTCATAACCTGACCCTGCCAGCATCTGGAGCAGCTTTACAGTTTTATGACATCTGCTTTGGGCATGCTATTTATATTGATTGAAATGGCTTGTCTTTGCAACCCATCTTATTTTAGTTTATAGTTATTTGAGGATTGGAAACTGCAGCCATTGTCCCAAGACACAGATGGCTAGTGTTCCTTTTGTCCATCTATCTGCTTCCCGTGATGTTTTCTGAAGTGACAGTTAAGAAAACAAAAAAAATTACTTGTTGTGTCTTGTGGGGATTATATAAGATACTTTCAAATGGGATGCTGTCTTTTCTCCGACTGTCTCAAAAGCAAGACGGCTTTTGATCTTCCTTGATTGTTACTTGTGTTCAATGAAGCAAAGCAGAACCTTGCAGAGGTTATGTACCAGGCAGGAGGGTTAAAGAGAAATACTTAGATGGGAGAAAGGTTGGTGGTTTGGGGGAACGGAAAGAAGAGCTTTTGAAGAAAAGTTGCACGAGACGTGCAGTTGAACAAGCAATCCTCTCTCACAATCAGGCCCGGATTATCCATAAGGCCCCACTAGGCCCTGGCCTATGGGTGCAGGCCGGGGGGGGTGCCAGATCAAGGACCAATTTTTTTCAAACAAAACTGCAACGTGCGCCATGATGTCTCTCTCTAGCTCTCTCTCGGGAGGGCAGGGGGAGAGTGCTGTGAGGGGGCAGGGGAGGAGGGAATGGTGCCCCCCTCACCATCGCCCACGCCCCCTTGTCAAGGAAGGAGGGCACGAGGATGAGGCGGAGGGAAGCCTCACCCCCAGGGCCGCTGGCGGGCATGCGCGCGCAGCAGGAGGGCACCTCTGCCTCCTCCGCCATGTTCCTGGGTGCCGCACATGGCCGGCAGCAGCCCGGGGGCTTCCCTTCCTTCCTCCTCCTCAGGAGGAGGAAGGAAGGGAAGCGCCTGGGGCTGCTGCCGGCCATGCGCGGCACCCAGGAACATTGGGGAACGAGGCAGAGGCGCTCGCGCCCTTCTGCCGCGCGTGCATGCCCGCCAGCGGTGGCCCCGATGGCGGGGCTTTCCTCCGCCTCATCCTCCTTGCACCCAAGGAAGGAGGCGGGGTGAGGAGGAGGAAGAGGTGACGGGAAGCCCCGCCCCCTGATGCCACGCATGCCCAGCAACGGCCCAGGGGCGGGGCTTCCCTTCTCTCCTCGTCCTCGCGCCGGCCCCTCTTTCCTTGATTCAAGGAAGGAGGGGCCGGCGCAAGGAGGAAGAGGCGGAGGGAAGCCCCGCCCCCGGGGTGATGCCGCGCATGCCCAGCATCGGCCCGGGGGCGGGGCTTCCAAAGTGTGGCCTAGGGCGCCAAAAGGGCTTAATCCGGGCTTGTTCACAATGACTGTGTATGTGTGCAGTGTGTGCGCCCTCCATAAAGAGCAAGGCCAGAGGTTGAACACAGCAGTTCTTGTTGGGTGAATGGGCTTACTAGCAAAATAGTATATAGGAAAAACAAAGAGGCAATGCGATGCAGAAGTATAGACATAAATCAATATTGTATTTCAAGCATCAACATTATGATACATAAGCATCTAAATATCAGCATATAATAAGGTGTAATCCTCTCACTGTACAGAAAATCAACGGCCGTTGCGTGCTAACAACCCCCCGTATACGTCATAATAACAGAATACAGTCAAGCAGAACTGGGAATTCCCAGCAATTCAGTCAATGGTGCTTCAGGACGCTAAATAGGTCCCCAACAGAAAAATAGAGTTGGGGTTACCAAATGCCAGCTGAGGGCAAGGATTAGGGAACACAGACTGAAAATCCTCTCTGGTAATGAAGATGTATACTTATATAGACACTTCAAAGAAGTCCACAAATCCATTCCGGTTTTTAAGTTCGTTGGATTAGAAAAAGTGGAGATGCAACCCCATATGGACCTACAATCCACCCTACTCAAAACTGAACTGAAACATATTGTACAATGTGCCTGTGAACAACCTTATGGACTAAACGAGCCTGTCAGTTTAAATGCTCTATTGAATTAAACTACTGCCCCGAGACCCATCCGCTGGGGCTACAGCTGTATCCCATCTGCCTGTTAGGATAAAGCCTTCAGTGAGGCTTTAGCCTGGACCGGATCTTCGGTCATTACTAGCCATTTGGCTCATTATTTCCTACCGCATTGGTGGTTTTCTCCCATTGGGGGGACTTCTGAAGACGACATTTGGTAAGCCTTTCTTTCCTACCCTGCCTGTCGACCCGCCTATGCTTGATAGAGGTCTTACATTGTGTTTATTTTGTACAGTCGTGTATTTTCCCGGTTGTGGATCGTCCTGAGGAAGCACCTGAAATGGGAAAGATCTCGGTATTTCATCCCGTTGACGACACACCTTATCCGCTTTGGAATCTACTTTTTATTTGGGAACCTCTCCACGCTGCATTTGCCAGGCCGTTTGCAATGCTCACGAGCATCCTTGTTTACGGAGCATTGTGCTCTGGCCCCCACCTTCGGGAGGGCGGAGTCACGTCCCGCCCGATGCCACCGCTTGATGCGCTCCTGCCCGGAGTTCCGGGTTCGGCGGCTGTACAGCCACAGGTCACACGGGGGGCTTGTTTACGTTTATTTTTCTGTTGGGGACCTATTTAGCGTCCTGAAGCACCATTGACTGAATTGCTGGGAATTCCCAGTTCTGCTTGACTGTATTCTGTTATTATGACGTATACGGGGGGTTGTTAGCACGCAACGGCTGTTGATTTTCTGTACAGTGAGAGGATTACACCTTATTATATGCTGATATTTAGATGCTTATGTATCATAATGTTGATGCTTGAAATACAATATTGATTTATGTTTATACTTCTGCATCACATTGCCTCTTTGTTTTTACTATATACTGATTGATAGAGGGTTTGACTGTATTGTACACGTATTGAGTAATTTATTAACAAAATACCCTCCTCATAAATGTATAGCAGAGTAACTTATTAGTAGCAGTGTGACCCAGCACCAGTAGCCAAAAGTGATTAAAAAAGAAAGAAAACACAGACCAATGTTATCTATTCCTTAGGAGGCTTTTCTTGGTAGCAAAATAATATGGTTGCACTATTTACAAGAACAAGATTTCCATAACACAAATATACTTCCTTCTTTACTTCTTTCTCATGCAGATAAACTGCTTTGCTTTCATAGAGACTCTTCTCACACTAAAGTTACACATGAGCTTCAGACAGTAGCTTTTTACACACCGCAGCCTTCACACATGATGGCCTTCAACCTAGGGCTTCTCTCATCGAAGCTTCTCACACATCAAGCCTACTCACACTGAGGTCTACTAACACCGAGACCTTGCTCACAATGAGGCCCTTCTCCCATTGAGGGCTCTCTCAGAATCATAGAATCATAGAGTTGGAAGAGACCTCATGGGCCATCCAGTCCAACTTCCTGCCAAGTAGCAGGAAAATTGCATTAAAAGCACCCCCGACAGATGGCCATCCAGCCTCTGTTTAAAAGCTTCCAAAGAAGGAGCCTCCACCACACTCCGGCGCGGAGAGTTCCACTGCTGAACGGCTCTCACAGTCAGGAAGTTCTTCCTAATGTTCAGATGGAATCTCCTTTCTTGTAGTTTGAAGCCATTGTTCTGCGTCCTAGTCTCAAGGGCAGCAGAAAAGAAGCTTGTTCCCTCCTCCCTATGACCTCCCCTCACATATGTATACATGGCCATCATGTCTTCTTGCAGCCTTCTCTTCTTCAGGCTAAACATGCCCAGCTCCTTAAGCCGCTCCTCATAGGGCTTGTTCTCCAGACCCTTGATCATTTTAGTCACCCTCCTCTGGACACATTCCAGCTTGCCAATATCTCTCTTCAATTGTGGTGCCCAAATTTGGACACAATATTCCAGGTGTGGTCTAAACAAGGCAGAATAGAGGGGTAGCATGACTGGATCTAGACACTATACTCCTATTGATGCAGGCCAAAATCCCATTGGCTTTTTTTGCCACTGCATCACATTTTTGTCTCATGTTTAACTTGTTGTCCACAAGGACCCCAAGAACTTTTTCACGCGTATTGCTCTTGAGCCATGCGTCCCCTATTCTGTATCTTTGCCTTTCATTTTTTTCTGCCTAAGTGGAGTATCTTGAACTTCATTTTGTTAGTTTTGGCCCATTTCATGCACTGAGGCAAACTAACACCGAGGCGTTCTCATACTGAGGCCCACTAGCACAGTGTTTTTCAACCTTTTTTGAGCGGCAGCACATTTTTTACATTTACGAAATCCTGGGGCACACCACCAACCAAAATGACACAAAATGACACTCTAACACAGTAATACATATAGTTAATATGTGTTTAAATGTATTTATACACTCAGTGTGAAACCTGGTCCTGTTTCGATGAACACAACATAGATATCCTGGCAGGAATGGCAGAAAGACAGACACAAAGGTCTTGCTCAACAGCTGGGAATTATAGTTCACCCGCAATCAAAGAGCATTCTGAACTCCACCAATGATGGAATGGAATCAAACTTCTCACACAGAACTACCATAACCAAGAGGAAATACTATAAGAGTTTGGTGGGCATTGACCTTGAGTTTTGGAGTTGTAGTTCACCTATATCCAGAGAACACTGTGGAGGGGAGGAAGCCGTGGGGCGTGTCTGCGCAGTAGCGCCAGCACAGGTCACGTCTTCCCCCCTCCCGCAGAAGCGGCAGCGTGAGCAAAGCGAGGCAAAGCAAGCAGAGCGAGGCTGGGAAGAAGGGAGCCCGAGTGGAGAAGAAAAAGTGTCCGGCAGGAGGGGGAAGAAAGGGTATTGGATGTTCCATTTTCCCACGGCACACCTGATGATCACTAGTGTGCCCCGCTACGCTGGTTGGGAAACACTGCACTAGCACACTGAGGCCCTTCTCCCACAGAGACGTCTCAAAAACTGAGGGCTGCTAAAATAAAAGGCACACCTGCTTATATAGAAAAACTGCTTTTGCTCAATTATTGTATCACTTTAACCCTTTCAGTGCTTAACTCATATTTTTGTAATTAAAATACCTAGTTAATTTTAAATATTTCTGACAGTTCTTGAAGATAAAATAGAAAGAGGATTATGTATCCCACATTGAACTCCTGTTTTTTAAAATAAAAACAAATGTACCAAAACAAACAAACAAACAAACATGGGGATAAACAATGGTAAACCACCTTGCTAAAAAAAAACCCTTATAAAAATTGGAGTCTAGTTTTGCTCTCACAAACACACCCATTCAGATTTCATTGCCATGCCCTTGAGATAAAATAGAGATAAAAATAAATGGGTCAGTGGGTCTGGAATGACCTTCCAAGTAGTAGCCTTTCTCCCTTGGAATCTACTGAACAGGACTTTGGAGTATTTTAAAAGCTTGCCCTTTGGCACTCAAACACAAAGGAAAAGGTCTGGTTATCAGAAAGGCTGTTTGCATGATAATGAGTCCCAATGCACCCTGCTTGGGTTCCTAATGGTGGCAAGACCCCGAAATGAGATTTCCTGCCTCCAAGGTCAGCTGAAGGAAGGCAGGATCACAGCAAAAGTTATTTTCAGATCTGAAACTAAACATTCAGACATTTACCTGATTTAGAGGGTACAGAGCTTGGAAATGTTGATTATTTATTATTTATTTACTTTATTTATATTCCGCTCTTCTCACCCCGAAGGGGACCCAGAGCAGATTACAGATACACATACTTTAGCAGACAATTCTTGCTATTTCACAAACACACATATAAACGAACAGAGGCAAACTCTGGCCACAAGGGGGAGCTGACGCACTCCTAATCTCTCAGCCTTTCCAGCGTCCCTTGTTGTTATTCCCCTTTCCTGGAATTCTTTAATGGTCTCATAATTCAGTCAAAATTTGCCTCCCCACTTAATGTGGTACCTTTATCACCTACTTGACAGATGCAACTGTCTATAGCAGGGGTGGGCAACCCACGGCCCGCAGGCCAGATCTGGCCTGGCAGCCTCTTTTGTCCAGCCCGGGGAGAAGGGTGTCGGGGGCAGGGCCAAGAGGGAGGGGTGCCGCTACCGCCATCCCATCGCGGGCTCTGTGGGGCCTGTGTCGGCAGACAGGCCGGAGGAGCTGCGGCTTTGGAGTGCCTGCTATCCCTGGAGGCGATCTGGGCTGCAGCGGGACTACTCGGCAACCTGCGGGGGCTTATCGCCCTGGCGACCCGGAAGACTTTATCGTCTTCCAGGTCGCCAGGGCGAACAGCCGCCTCAGATCACTAAGTTCTCTCCCTGCAGGCCCGGATCACTTCCAAAGCCGCCACTCCTCCGGCCTGTCTGCCGACACAGGCCCCACAGAGCCCGCGATGGGATAGCGGCAGTGGCACTCCATAGCAGGGCGATCAGCTGGGGAACGGCTGGGGGTGAGAGAGGGGAAAGGCCTGCAGCCTGCGATCGCCTGCTTCTCTTCTCTCCTTTGCTGTGGCAGTGGCTGGGTCCGCTTTGCCATCTTCTGGGCTGGGGCCATTGGGCCATTCCATCTTGGGATCCTTCCTCTCTTCAGGATGTCACCTTTCATCTTGGTTTGCACCTTGTCTTCTTGAATTTTATTTTATTTTAGTGGTTTTTATTATTATTTTATAATAATTTTATAATAATAATAATATAATATAATAAATAATATAATATAATAATATTATATTATAATTTCAATATATTATAATATCTATATATATAATATAATAATTATGATATTAATACTAATAATATATGAATATTTCTTGATATATTAATATGGTAAAATTAATGATGTGTAATATATAGTAAATATAGTAAATAAATAAATAAATAAATAAATAAATAAATAAATAATGTAGATAAGGATGTAGTTCAGCCTTTAGGTGCGGCCCTCCATAATATTTTTTGGCTCTCGTGTGGCCCCTTGGAAAAAATAATTGCCCACCCCTGGTCTATAGCTAGCTGGATTCCCCAGCCAAGATAATTGGTCAAGGAATTCTGAGAGAAACTATTCTACGTACCAGCCTAGTGATGTTAACCATGTTAGATTTGTTGTTGTGCCAGGGTCACACAGCCATTGGGAGCCATGGTGCAGAGAGTTTATCTAGTTTCCTAGAACACCTTGGCTCCAAGGACCCACTTCAAAAACAAAACTCCATCACCCCCTAATTTTGTAATGAGTTTTGAAACATTTTTTAATCAACCGCACAACCCTTGTATATATACCTGGCCAAAGCAATTTGGGAGTCTCATACTACCTGCCATCAATACAACTGATGCTCAGAATTGGCGCAGTACCCAGCATCTATGGGCAACTTCATGGCTAAGCCTTTCATGCCTTCTTTGACGCCTCCTTAATTTTTTGTCCTTAGCTTGACATTCATGGGGTGTATTTAGTCTGATGTCAAATACATTATCTGCAGTGCTCTCTTGGTTATTTCCTTCTCTGACTGCAGAATTAAACCCGTTCCTTGGAAAGTGAACTGGAAGTTACTCAACTTTTCTGTTTTATCACGTCAACAACTTTCCCCATCATATCCTATTAGAATCAGGTTAAATTAGTGTTAGTTGTCATCATTAGGGTATGAAAGACTGATCATATTAGGAAATGTCAGACCGCATTAGCTGAAGCAAAGGCTGAAACAATAAGATGGAGTCGAGAGGGAGAAACCCTGACACTGGTTGCAAGACTGCGCCGCGTTAGCTCAAGACGTTGACATAATAGGCGGAATAAGACAGGAAGCGGACTTTTTGTGGGTTCAGCAAAAGGAGAAGGGAAATGTCTCATTTCCAGATTTGAGATGGAGACTTAGGGCTTTATTGCATGAGGCTGATAAAGTGCAATGACGGCAGGATAAAAGTGCTTTTGGTCAGGACTTATTGTACAATGTCATTTCTGTGTCATAGTTGCATTACACTTGAACCCTGAGTGGATCATCTCTTTTCATTGTTGGGAAAAACCCATCACTGAAGAAATTATCTTGGTTGCTTTGTCATTTTTTAAAATGTGATTGTTTCCTTCCACTGTAATCCTGATATTCTGAAGATATTCCTGATATTCCAAAATTCAAGGTCAATGCACACCAAACCCTTACAACGCTTTCTGTTGGTTATGGCAGTTCTCTGTGTGAAGTTTGGTTCAGTTTCATCCTTGGCGGAGTTCAGAATGCTCTTTGATTGTAGGTGAACCGTAAATCCCTGCAACTACATCTCCCAAATGACAAAACCACCCCCCTTCCCACACACACAACCCCATCTGTCATAATACAGAGACCCAAGGATAAAAGGGGATAACAAAAGTTTATTTGAACAATAAATGGAAAGAGGACTAACAAAAAAGTAGCCAATTTGGCTCAAAAACCCTTAAAAAATCCCAGGAAACCCCCCCACAAAATAAAGCAGCAAAAAAGCCCAAGACGCCCGTCTGCGACGTCCGATGTGGAAAGATCCAGAAGAGTAGTCGAAAAGGCCAATCCAAGGGACAAGGGCAGGAGAATGACAGGCAAAAGGAGGAGGCAGCCAAGGGTAATCAGGAGTTGAGTATACAGAAGATACATAATTCAAAGTCCCCATAAAGGCACAGTGCCGGCCTCCCTCCATGTCATTGTCATACCCCAACCTGCCTTTGGCCTCCAGCAAGACCAACGCCATGTTAAACTCACAGTAGCAGAAAGGCCTGCACAGCCTAAAAGTAAAGTGCTTCAGGAGGCCCTAGTTCACCCAACGTTCAAGGACAGAATTCAAGCCGCTTCGACACTGGCTGATAAGAACCGAGAGAATGGTAGAGCTGAGTTAACTCCCATTCAACCAGGTGCTGTTGCTAATTGGGCTTACATTCCAATTCATTTTTTTTTAAAAAAAATGATTTTTATTAGTTTTCAAAAGCATTAACAGATCGTTAAAAAAAGGGGAAAGTAAAACATACTAAGAGAAGAGGTGAATCCTCTCTTGAGGTTGAAAGGAAGGGGTAGGATTGGGGGAAGGGTAACGGAGTGGGGGAATACAATGGGGATAAAGTGAGGGGTGTGGTAAGAGGGGGAAGCGGACAGTGGAGAATGAAGAGTAAAAAGGGGGGGGGCACAACATTTCGACAAAGTCCATAAATCATAAGAACTTCATTAGGCTCGTCGTCTTCCGAGTTTTGGGGTTCAATGTCACCGCAAAGATCTGGAACAGTAGATATGGGAAAGAGAGAGATGTTCTTTCTAGTGTTTTGTTTAACAAAGCAATTTACAGCGGTTTTAAATCTAAATCATAATTGCATTCCTTTTTAAGATAGTTCTTAATTAACTCAAAATCAAAATATTCAGGTACATCATCAATACTATTATTTTTTTCTCTAAGTCTCATTGTTAAGCACTCCATTTGAATAGTTTCCACTATCTTTTGGATCCACTCCTCCTTAGTCGGGCCCTCGCTGGACTTCCAATATTTGGCTAGGAGCATTTTAGCGGCCGTTATTAATAAAATAAAAATTTTTGCTTCGATTTTGTTCAGGTTTGTATCAACTATTCCGAGTAGGAAGGATTCGGGGCTCATCTTAATTTTTTTTTGAGAATTTTTTCGATTTCTTTATGTATAACTAGCTTGGGGACCCGGCCCTGCCCGGGTTATTTGTGAAGCACAGCAGGATGTAGAGTGGGTCATGGGGGCTCTGTGTGCCAAGTTTGGTCTTGATCCATCATTATTGGGAGTTGCAGTGGTATCATGAAATTACTGAAGGTAGTGCAAGTCCCATCATCTCTGTCCCCCCCCCCCAAGTGTAGTAGGATGTAGATTGGGTCAGGGGGGGCTCTGTGTGCTAAGTTTGGTCTGTATTGGTGAATGGATGAGGGATGCATTGTTTTTCGGAAGTGAGTGAAGGTACTTCAAGTCCCATCATCTGTGGTCCATCTCACAGTAAACTGCACCAGGCTGTAGAGTGGGTCATGAGGGCTCTGTGTGCCAGATTTGGTGTTGATCAGTCATTGAATTAGGTTTGTAGCAGGATTGGGAAGTAAGGGAAGGTACTGCAAGTCCCATCATCCATGTTCTGTCCCCCTCCAAACTTCAGTAGGATGTACAGTGGGTCACTGGGGCTCTGTGTGCCAAGTGTGGACTTTCTCGGTGTTTTTTGGGGGCCACAGTGGTCTGTGGGAACAGAGGGGTGTGAAAATACTACAAATTCCATCATCCATTGTCAGTCCTCCCCCGAACCTCACCAGGACGTGAAGGCAGCCATGGGGGTTGTGTGTGCCAAGTTTGGTCTCAATAGGTAATTGGATGAGGGTCGCAGCAGACTTGGGAAGTGAGTAGAGGTACTTCAAGTCCCATCATCCATGGTCCACCCTCCTCCAAACTGCACCAGAATGTAGAGTGGGTCATGAGGGCTCTGTGTGGCAAGTTTGGTGTTGATCAATCATAGGATTAGGTTTGTAACAGTCTTGGAAAGTGAGGGGAAGGTACTGCAAGACCCATCATCCATGGTCTGTCCCCTCCAAACTTCAGTAGGATGTGGACTGGGTCACTGGGGCTCTGTGTGCCAAGTGTGGTCTTTATCAGTGTTTGTTGGGGGCCACAGTGGTCTGTGGGAACAGAGGGGTGTAAAGTACTACAAATCCCATCATCCATTGTCAGTCCTCCCCAAACCTCACCAGGACGTGAAGGCAGTCATGGGGGTTATGTGTGCCAAGTTTAGTCTCGATCAGTGATTGGATGAGGGTTGCAGCGGACTTGGGAAGTGAGTAGAGGCACTTCAAGTCCCATCATCCATGGTCCACCCTCCTCCGAACTGCACCAGGACATAGAGTGGGTCATGGGGGCTGTGTGTGCTGAGTGTGGTCTGTATTGGTCCTTTTTGGTGGCCTCATTGGTCTGTGGGAACCAAAGTGTTGGAAAGTACTACAAATCCCATAATCCGTGGGACATGTCCCCCAACCCACGCCAGGACGTAAAGGGGTTTAGGGGGGCTCTGTGTACCAAGTTTGGTGCAGGTCCATCACCCGCGCTGGTCGCTGTTGCCTGTGAAAGTGGTTGCCACATATCCGCCCTGGCCTGTGAAAGTGGCTGCCACATATCCGCCCTGGCCTGTGAAAGTGGCTGCCACATATCCGCCCTGGCCTGTGAAAGTGGCTGCCACATATCCGCCCTGGCCTGTGAAAGTGGCTGCCACATATCCGCCCTGGCCTGTGAAAGTGGCTGCTTCCGCCCTTCTGCCCTCCCGCCCTCCGCATACACACATACACACATACACACACACATACAAACATTCCGTATTATAAAGGTATACAGATATTCCAATATTTCCTCGCTTTTTTACAGAGCCACCATATATGAAAGAACGTGCCATTCTTATCTTTGCAGAACCAGCAATTTGGTTTAGCATTCTTATATATTTTGGCGATCTTCATAGGAGACATATGCCACCTGTATATTATCTTAACCCAGTGTTCTATGAAACTATAACAAAGGGAAATATTGACATTATTTCGCCAAATTCTATTCCATGTGTCATTGTTGATCTTAAACCCTACGTTTCTAGACCATTTAATTTTATAGTCTTCCATAGGATTCTTAGCACTTTCCGCGCTTTGGAGTATCTTGTATATTTTGCTAACCGTTTTTGGTTTTTTATCAGTTAATATCTCTCCTAAGCTATTTTGCTCGTATTCAATTCCTATTTTCTTATCGGTCTTTAACATATTGCTTACTTGTAGGTACGGGAACCAATTCATAATAATATTTTCTGATTCTAGTTGCTGTTTTGTTTTTAATTCATAATCTACCCCGTTCCATTTGAGTAAATCTTTATAAGTGGTCCAGGGAGTGTCATCGAGCTGCCTAATTCTAAAGGCTTCGATTGGAGAAAGCCACAAAGGAAGTTTTTGGAAGAATATTTTTTGATATTTGGACCAGTTTTTGATGAGTGAACTTCTAATAAAATGATTTTTGAAGTTGGCGTCTGTTTTTATTTTATTATAAAAGAGATAAGCATGGAAACCATATTTAAGATCAAATCCTTCCAAATTAAGGAGCCTGTCATCTCTGAGGGTGCACCATTCTTTTATCCACGCTAAACTATTGGCAGCATAGTATAGCTTTAAATTCGGGACCCCAAGTCCCCCTTTCTCTTTTGAGTTTTGGATGGTTTTCATTTTTACCCAGGGTTTTTTTCCACCCCAGATGAATTTAGAGATTTCCCTGTTCCATGTTTTAAATAGACTATCTTTTTGTATAATAGGTAAATTGGAAAATAGAAAGTTTAATTTAGGGAGAATCGTCATTTTAATGCATGCAATTCTGCCCAGAAAGGATAAATTGATTTTTTCCATTTGTTTAACAGGGTATTAATCTCTTTCCATTTTGGCTCGTAGTTGTTTTTGTAGAGCTGGGAGTTTTTAGCTGACAAATATATTCCCAAATATTTAACTCTGTTTGTTATTTGAAATCCGGAGATTTTTCCAAGTTCTTGTTTTTCCTCTTCATTTAAATTTTTAGTCAGTATTTGTGTTTTATCTTTATTGATCCTGAAACCTGCATGTATGCCGAATTGTTCTACCTTTCCAATCCATGTTTTTATGGAGTCTATAGGATTTTCAAGGATCTGCATCAGATTGTCAGCAAAGGCTTGGATCTTAATTTTTCCTTTTTTAATTTGGAGACCTTTGATGTTATCATCAGACCAAATGTCATTCAAAAGTACTTCCAACATTAAAATAAACAAGAGGGGGGACAAGGGGCATCCCTGTCTCACCCCTCTATATATTCCAATTTTTTAGGTTTCTTTTGCATTTACTATGATCCTAGCCGTTTGTTCTGTATAGATTGCTCCAATAGCATTTTCGATCTGATGACCAAGATCCATTTCCCTGATTAATATTTTTAGGAAGTTCCATTTGACCCTGTCGAACGCTTTTTCAGCGTCGACAAAGACAAAGGCCACTCCTATATTTATATTTTTTTCATAGTACTCTATAGAGTCCAACACAGTTCTAATATTTGAGTTCAGCTGCCTTCCTGGCAAAAAGCCGTTCTGGTCTTTTTTTATCCACTTGTTCATGCAGGTTTTCAGCCTTTCTGTTATGATAGACGAAAAGATCTTGTAGTCTACGATTAACAGGGCAATAGGTCTATAGTTTGCCGGGTTGAGTGGGTCTTTGCCTGATTTTTCTATTAATGTTATGTTTGACTCCTTCCATGAGTCTGGGATTTGTCTTTTATTTTGTATATCATTGAAAAGTATAACTAAAAAATCTGTCAATTCTTCCTTGTGTATCTTATAGTACTCGGCAGTGTAACCATCTGGTCCCGGCGATTTCCCTGTTTTGGCCTTTTTTATTGCTGTTTCTATCTCTTTTTTAGTTATTGTTTTATTTAGAATTTCTCTGTCTTCCTCCGAAATTTTTGGAATTCTTTGTTTATTGATATATTCCTGGGCTCCTAGATTGTCAGGTAGGTCTTCTTTATAAAGTTCCCTATAAAACTCTTCAAAAGCTTTTCGAATTTCCTCCTCTCTTGTGACTGTCTTTTGTCCCCATTTTAGTTTTGTTACATTACTCTTCTTCCTTTTTTCTTTCAATTGCCATGCCAGCAACTTCCCGGGTTTATTTGCTGATTCAAAGTATTTTTGCTTTGTAAACTTAATATTCTTTTCAATTTTTCCCATTTCATACAGAGCCATCTGTTTGTTTAGTAATTCTAGTTTTTGTTTGATTTTTTTTATTTTTTGGGTCCTTTTTTAAGCTTTTCTCATTTTCCTCAATTTTTTGATATAGTTCTGAGCATTTTTTTGTGATTTTTTCCCCCTAAAAGCTTGTAGTTTAAGATAGTGGCCTTGCTGGCATCCCAGATAACATTATTTTTGTTGTTGTCATGGCAATTGATCTCAAAAAATTCTTTTAAGGTTTTTTTACTTACTTCTTTTTCCTTCTTATCATTTAGTATAAACCAGGGGAATTTCCAATGGAATTCTCTTTTCTCATTGAAGAGTTCTAGTTCTATCTGGGCATGGTCAAAAAACAGACGGGGGGCAATCCTTGCTTTTTTCATATAAATGGCTATGTCCTTAGATACGAAAATGTAATCTATCCGAGACCAAGATGCGTGTCTATTGGAGTAGAAGGTATAATCCCTCTCATTCCTGTTTAACATTCTCCAGGAATCTATTAAGTTTAGGTCGTCTATCATTTTAAGACAACTTTTGGGTAATTTGCTCTTAGACGCTTTTTCTTTTGGGCTATTTGTTTTTTATCCATTTTAGGGTCGATGACCCCATTAAAATCTCCCATTAGGATATAACTGTCGAAATTTCCCTTGTTGATTTTCTTTTCTAACTCCTCGAAGAAATTTGTTTTTGCATCATTTGGTGCATATATGTTACAGATTAACCAAGTTTTTTGTTCTTTTTCAATGGCCACCCCGATATATCTACCTTCCACATCCTCGAAAATTAATTTAGGTTTTAGCACCGAGTCTACATATAAAACTACACCCCCTTTTTTTCCACAGATGCCAACACAAATTCTTGGCCCAATGCTTCATTTTTTAAATATCCTATCTCAGATTTTTTAATATGGGTTTCCTGGAGTGCTATTATACTTGCTTTTTTCTTTTTTAAATTATGGTAGGTTCTTCTTCTTTTGCCCCCATTGTTAAGCCCGTTAATATTCCAGGAAATGCACCTTAGTGTCATCTTATTCTGATTTAGAACCAGTCTCTTCGCGGTCTTTGTAATCCGATAGTCTTTCTTCCGTGTCTTCTTCTATTTCTGTTTCTCCTTCGCTCAATTCGTTGTTTTCCTCTTCTTCGTAGTCTGTGTTGGTATCCTTGATGGGCGAGTCCTTAGTAGGTGTGTCATAGTCATATTGTCTTTGATTTATATTATCCTGCTTCTCTTTTAAGTTTTCCCCGTGTTGTTTTAAAAAGTCATTAGCTTTTTCTTCGGTGGTTAGCCAGAATTGTTTTCCCCTGTACGTTGTCATCAGCCCCTCAATTTTTCCCATCTGAATTTGATTTTGTTCCTTTTGAGGATATTGGTGAGGAAAAAATACTTTTTTCTGTTTTCTAATATTTCTTGTGGTAATTCCTTCAGAATCAATATATCTTTGCCTTTATATTGGCCCTGTCTGTTCTTCTTCCACCTCAATAATTCATCTCTTATACTTTTGAGGGAGTAGTTGGCAATGACATCTCTCGGAGTTTTGTTGCGCTTTGCGTAGGCTGAATTTATTCTGAATACTCTATCCACTTTTCCTTCCAGAAAGGGCTCTGGGGTGTCGAGAATTTTGGCCGTGATGGCCACTATTATGTCTTTTAATTTTTCTCCCTCCTCTTCCTCGATCCCCCTAAACCGTACCTGGTACTCTTTCTGATGGTATTCAAATTGGGCTTGTCTGGCTTCAAATTTAACTGTCTTTGACTCTAGTTGTTTTATCTTAGTCGATTCTCCTTTTTGTTTCCTCCTTATTTCATTTAGGTCCTTTTTAACTACATCCATCTCTTCTTTCATTTCTGCCATCTTTTTATTTGTTTCCTGGACATCTTTCTTTATTTCCTTCATTTCTCCTTTGATGTCTCTTAAATCGCTCTTAATCTCGTCCTTTATTTTCTTTCTGTCTTCTTCCCCTTTTTGGAGGATTTTTCTTATGTCTTGTAATTCCAACAGTAATTCTTTAAAGCCAGATTCTCCCATCCCCGCCCCCGAGCCTCTTCTAGTAATCTCTCCTCTTCTGTCTCTCTCTTTGTCTTGGCGGTTTTTTATGTTTGCCATTTTGTGTCTTAAGGGGTTATTGGGTTGTTGGTCTTCGGCTTCTTGTATAGTTTATTCTCTATTTAGGTTTCCACTACTGATCTGATAGAGTTGTATAATGTTTTTCGTGGTGCTAGAATGATGTTGAGATTATAATGTTCATCTGCCAGGCTCTGTGCTAGAGTACAGGTCCTGTATATTGTATCTTCTATCTTCTGTCTCTTCTCACGTTGGGGAGGGGGTTGGCTGGGTGACGGGTCTTGAGGTAGCCGTTTGTGGTTTTCTTCTTTATCCTTGTTCTATTTCTCTCTGAAGGCTTTCCCTTCTCCGCCTCCTTGCTGTTCCGTCTGTTCTTTCGTTGCTCTATGGGGTTTCTAGACTCCTCCTCTCCGCCACGTCATCGATTACATTCCAATTCAATGCGGGAGTTTTGAGAAGCCTCAGCTGGACAACTGTTGTGAGAACCCGTTTCGACGCACCGGTACGTCGTAACTTCAAAGCCTTAGAGACCTAGAAGAGTTTGGGTCTGAGAGATGTATAGTATCTCTCGTCAACGTTGAATTCAAGACTTCATGAACTTGCCTGGGCTGCTTCCAGCTATTGACTCTGTTTGCCAAGCTTTGTGCCAAGCCTTTCCTAGTGGATTAGCCCATTGGGGCATCAAGCCTTGCTTTGTTCCTGATTACTTTGTTCCTGATTCCTTTTGGACTATTACCTTGCAACCCTGCTTCTTTTGGACATTTGTGCTGCTATCTTTGAAGCCTGAGAGCACCAACAGACTATAATCCTAGCCTCTTTACTATAACCATTTATTCTAAACTAGCTGACCTGGCCACGCATTGCTGTGGTGTAGTCTGGTGGCCAGGAAAGGTAGGAAAGTGGTAAAGAAGGAAGGAAAAGGAAGGAAATGAAATTTTATTCCTTTCTTTCTGTTTTTCTTTCCATCCATTCATGTAATCCAGGGAGTGGGGTGAGGTCCCACTATTAGCCCCAGGTTCTGTCAACCTATCAGTTTTAAAGCATGGAAATATGAGTAGAGCAATAGGTACAGCTGTGGTGGGAAGGTAACAGTGCTCCATGTAGTCATGTTGAGTTGTTCCTTCCATTCATTCATACAATCTAGGGAGTGGGGTGAGCTCCCACTATTAGGGCCAGCTTCTGCCAACCTATCAGTTTGAAAGGATGGAAATATGAGTAGAGCAATAGGTACAGCTGTGGTGGGAAGGTAAAGGTGTTACATGCAGTCATGGTGTCTACAGGAACTTGGAGACATCTCGAAGCCCAGCCCCCCACTCCCTGGATTACATGAGTGGATGGAAAGATGAACGGAAAGAAAGGAATAAAATTTCATTTCCTTCCTTTTCCTTCCTTGTTTACCACTTTCTTGCCTTTCCTGGATTGTGGGAGTTGCAGTTTCATTCCAATGACTGCAGTGCTTGTGAGGGATGAGTAGGCGTCTCTCTGCCTGTGAGGGGATTGTGGGAGTTGTAGTGTGGTTCCAACGACGGCTGTGCTTGTGAGGGGTGAGTAGGCCTCCGAGGGGAGTGTGGGAGTCGCGAGGGAGCGGCCTACTCACCAGGAAGCCCGGGTGCGGCCACAGAAGCGCCGGCGGAGGACCTCCTCGAAGTTGCGGGCCAGGCGCCGGTAGGAGGCCAGGCTGGGCCGGGCGTTGTGGGCGGCGAGGCTACTGCTGGTGGAGGTGCTGCCGCCATGGAAGGGCCGCCCTCACAGTGGCCACATGCAGTGGGCGAGAAGCACCCACAGCTCCAACACACCGGCGGGGACTTCCTGCCCCGCCCCCAGCACGCCGCACGCTGCTCCCCCATTGGACGGCTCAAACACCCCCTTCCCCACGTGACCCTCCTCCTCCTTGCGCCTTCGCCTCACGCACGGTCCGGGTCTGGGAGCGGCTGGGAGGCGGCGAAAGAGGCGGGTACGGTGCCGCCTTAGCCCCCTTCTGCAACCGGGTCTGGGAGCGGCTGGGAGGTGGCAAAGGGGGCCGAGGCGGCGGCGAAAGAGGCGGGCACGGCGCCGCCTTAGCCTCCCCTTCCGCAACGGCGCCATATCGGAGATGGGCAATGGCATGGAGAAGGAGGAGGAATAGGTGAGCGAGGGCTGAGGGCGAGGGGCTGTGGTTGGAGGGGGGGCTGAGTGCACTGCCACCATTGTTAATGAGGCCTTTCCCCCTCCCCTCCCCTCCCGGGGGAAGGAGGCCATTGCCATTCACCAAGCGCCGCTACGCTAGGTTTCTATGGCGGTTTTTTTGGGGTTGTGTTTGGGGGTCCTGCGAGGTATCTAGAGCGGGTTTTTTGTGCCTTATAGGTACCTCGTGGTATGTTGGAATGTGTTTGGGGGGTTTCGTGCTTCTGGGGCTTATAGTTTTGCTGTCTATAAGCGTCATTGCACGACCATTCTCTTTTTATATATATAGATATAAAGCATTTAACTGTGGCCGGTCTTCCGTGGTTTACTGAGGGGTCATCCAGGTTTAGGATACAACAGTCATACAATACCAAACTCTGTAGCAGGAACTCACATAGACTGAGCGAAGACCAAGCTCCGCCTCAGGACTACACGGCAGGCAACTAAACAGAAAAGCAAACATTGAATCCACCCCCCCCCCAACCACCACCACCATTGCTACTAGCAGTAACAGCAGAAGGCTCAATTACAACACCATTCAAATTGGGGCGTATTGGGTATTTATGCCAAATTTGGTCCAGTGAATGAAAATACATCCTGCATATCAGATATTTACATTATGATTCAGAACAGTAGAAAAATGGCAGTTATGAAGTAGCAACAAAAATAATGTTATGGTTTGGGGTCACCACAACATCAGGAGCTGTATTAAGGGGTTGCCGCATTTAGGAAGGCTGAGAAACACTTATTTTAGGAGATCAGGAAAGAACAGTGACAATTGAATGGCTGATGACTTTTATAATAAGCAACCCCTTTTGTTAATCTTCAGCAAATGCAGTACATACACGTAAAGAGATTAAGGATTTTTTAAAAAAACCAAAAATCTTAATTTTAACTCCTAAATCCCACTTTAGGGAGGAAAAGCTTTTAATGCGCTAGTTAGGGAGTCTAGTCATGCTAGATTAGCATTGTTATACACGAATAATAAATATAACCGGGGCCTGATTAATGTCACTTAAAGTTTCTCAAAATGAGCAATATAACTCTTTGAATTAAGCAGCTTGAACTGTGGCTAAGATTCCCCGGGAATGATTTGTATTGAAAAGTTAAGGCCTTCGCGGCTTTTTCTAAAGAGGAATCTATCATCCGTACAGTTCACTTCAAAGCATGAAAGGGAAAGCGCTTCACAGGCCATAAAGTGTGATAAAATAAGATCTACAATTGACTGTCAAGTTAAGGAGATTACTTATGTTTTTCCTTCTCAAGGAAGGTGGGAGGAGAGGCCTGGCTTCATAACCATCCTGAGCTATCGCTACCATTTTAAACCAGAAGCATCACTTTCTGCGAAGCCGTTGTAGACTACGGAGATCTTGGAGACAGGCTCTGGCATTTGCTTTTCTCTTCTTTTTTGTGGCTAGTATAAAACATCAGGATTTGTTGTACAGTAGACTGAAGGATTGTGAAAACATGAGGACGGCATCTGTGTTGAGCCGTAGGCAACTCTTGAGCGGAAGCCATGCGTTATGCCAACGAACCTTTGGGCTAAGAGTCCAACCAGGGAATGTGATGTGCATCAGAATAAGCCAACACAGAGAAAGGCTATTAATGCTCAAGCAAGAATCCCTGTCAGAGAAGGAGGCTTAAATAGTAGAGCTGTGCAATCAATTAAAGCCTACAAACTTTCTACAGACCCACCAAGAAAATCCAATAAATGCTACGTTCAGCAAAGGACAAGAGGGATCCTCTCACCTCTGCAGGAGTCTATCGTATACCATGCAACTTGGCCATGGTAGTCCATGCTCTGGTTACATCCTGCATAGATTACTGCAACGCTCTCTACGTGGGGCTGCCTTTGAAGACTGCTCGGAAGCTTCAATTGCTCCAACGGACAGCAGCCAGGTTGATAACAGGAGCGGCACTCAGGGAGCGTACAACTCCCCTGTTGTGCCAGCTCCACTGGCTACCAGTTTGCTACCAGGCACAATTCAAAGTCCTGGTTTTGGCCTTTAAAGCTCTAAACGGTTCTGGTCCAACTTACCTGTCTGAACGCATCTCTCCCTATGAACCATCAAGATGCTTAAGATCATCTGGAGAGGCCCTGCTCTTGGTCCCGCCTGCTTTGCAGGCGCACCTGGCAGGGACGAGTGACAGGGCCTTCTCAGTGGTGGCTCCTTGGCTTTGGAACCCCTTCCTAGTGACATCAGATCGGTCCCTCCCTCCTAACATTTCGTAAGGAAGTCAAGACTTGCCTTTTCGAGCAAGCATTCGCAGACGAACTTTAATCGAGATCAAGGATTAGTATGACGACGAAACGGAAACCGATTTTAAGATTGTGGAGCTGAGATTTGTATTTTGCAGTTTTTAACTGTTAATTTTATATGTTTTTATATGACTGTTTTTATCTTGTGATGTATTGTATATGGGCACTTGTTGCTGCTTGTTCACCGCCTCGAGTCGCCTTCGGGCTGAGAGAGGCGGTATAGAAGCATGGCAAATAAAATAAATAAACTGTGGACAAGAAGTCTACATAGGGACACCAAACGCAGCATTGCCCAAACAAGAATCAAGGAACAGGAAAGTCACTGCAGACTATTTCAACCAGAAAAGTCAGCCATAGCATGCACCTGATGAACCAACCTGGACACAGTATATTATTTGAAATCACACTCCAGGGCAGAGAGTTCCACTGCTGAATGGCTCTTACAGTCAGGAAGTTCTTATATGGCAAGCTCCTTCCTTGGAAACTTTTAATAGAAGCTGGATGGCCATCTGTCAGGGATACTTGGATTGTGCTTTTCCTGAATGGACCAGATGGCCTATGAGGTCCCTTTCAACTCTATAATTCTATAATTCTAATCCTGTCCCAGGATAGGATCCAAGGGGGCTCACAACATGATGAAACATAGGTGCACTGGGAATGTGGCGCAGCTGGCTGGGTGTCAGCTGCATAAGATCTCTACTGACCAGAAGATCATGAGTTCGAGGCCTGCCCGGGTCGGGGTGAGCTCTCGACTAAGTTGTGTAGCTCGTTGTCGACCTTTGCAACCCGAAAGACAGTTGCATCTGTCAAGTAGGAAATTTAGGGACCACTTTGTGGGGAGGCTAAATTTAACTGATTTCTGGAATGTTAAATTGCCTCTATGTCTGTCTATATATGTTGTATGTCAAATGGCATTGAATGTTTGCCTGTTTATGTGCATTGTGATCCGCCCTGAGTCCCCTGCGGGGTGAGAAGGGCAGAATATAAATGACGTAAATAAATAAATAAATAAATAGGTACTGGTATGTTGGAAGAATGCTTTTGACCTGGGCCCAGAACCTGTACTTCAGCAACTTTTGCTCTTCTCCCAAAACAGAACAGAACTTTCTGTCTGTGTTGCTTTCCTCTGGACTTTTCTATCTGAGTCACACTGGGCTGCGACACAATGGGACAGAATGGGCAAGGTTACAAACCCATTATTTCCAATACCCTTGTATTGCCTTCCTTTCTTTTTTTAAAAAGAGAGGGATAGATGCTTTAATCTGTCTGTTTGTTCTCTGTCCCACTACTGAAGTGAATTAGCTTTTTCCCTGAATATTTCACAAACAAACTGTTGGGCTAAGCTCATATTGGACACATTGTGGTTTTGGCCAGGAAAATGAGGCAATCCTTCACTATATTCCTTTGCTTGCCAAACCCATTAAATAGACTTAAACTGTTCCATGGAATTCATTCTTTGTCAATTTATGGCTCATGTTGTGAAATGTGGAAGCCGGGGAAATGGTAGGTGTAAATTGTTGAAACTGCAGAGCCATGGTGTGAGATTTTGTATCTGAAAACTACTACACATGCTTAAGTTCCTTGTCCATGGGAATGAATTACTTTTTAAAAGCAACTGCTCAAGCTCCATGGAAGGCTATGCCTGAAGGACTATCTTCTCCTACATGATCATCACCAAGACTGCCATAACATATACCAGATTGAGGATGCAGGCATCAGATATTTTGAGACACACAATACACACACAAGGATTATGTGGAAAATAAGTGTAGTGAAGCCACTATATGTATTGAGGGTTTTGTATTTATTTTATGGTTAAATGTGTGGTTTGTATTATTACATTTGTATTGTATTAGATTGTTATATGCTAAACAGACTACAAAGGGTTAACAGGGAATATTAAAATGCACAGCCTCTGAGATGTTTGGTTGCTATAACAACAGGAGGCGAAGCCTAACACTGGCTTTAGCAGGTCCAAGTTTGAATTTCTTAGTCGGTTAGTCGGGAGTGGTGAGACTAGCTGGTAGCAGATTTAGGAAGCTGCTGTTGTCTGTTCTGAGGAGAACAGATAAGTCTGTGTTGTAATACTGCAGAAGGCAGTTAGGTTTAGAAAACCTATGTGAACCGCTGTTAGTAGGGTAGGCTGGAAAGCTAACCTAATTTATAGATAGGAAGCCTATTGAGGCAAAATATCTATAGTATTATTAATTTAGTGTTTGAAGAGATACAATCAAACATTGTGTTTAGGGAATAAGAAACCTTAAGTTCTGTACCTCTCTGAGTTACTGTAACCAACTAAGCTCTGAACACTTTGAAACCTCCACGTGTCACGATGCACGGACTTCGCTGCCGTTCCCTCCAACAGGTTAAAAACAAACCCCACCTTGGCTCGGTCAGTAGCAAACTCGTTGGGTCACAGCTCCAGGTACAGGTCCACCTGGCAAAGGAACACCTCGACTTGAGCAGGGTTGCCCCCGAAACGGCCAGGCGCGGCCACTCCCGGGTGGCGCCCGGCTCTGGTCCGCAGCTCTCCCACCTCCTGTTGCAACGCCGCCACTCCGCGCGTCCGTCAGGTTTGCCATGGCTGCTACCGCCTTGGGCCTCTTCCTTCGGCGCCCCGTGGTGTGATAAGGGGTTCTTGAGTGCTCGGCCAACTGTCACGATGCACGGACTTGACCGGCCCCTTAATCACACACACAGAGACAGACTGAAGGCTAACTAGTTTATTGAATATAAAAACAGCTCAAAGATATTGTCCAATAGAATAGTAAAACAATCCAAAAGGGTTGCAGTAACAATGTCCAAGAAACGTGGCAAATAGGCTTAAAGTTCAGCAAGGCTCCACACAACCGTGTGGATCAGGATACAAGGCAAGGCTCCGCAAAACCATGCGGATCAGGAACAAGACAAGGCAAGGCAAGGCTTGATGACCACGGGCTAGCTTAGCTTCGTGGTCCCACTCCGCTTCACGCCTATTCAGGGAAGACGTGGCCGGAGCACTGAGGATTCGTTCCCACGGTTCCAATACTTAATCCCCGACGCTCTAGGCTTCTTCGTCTCCAATCGCTGCTCACGGACCTCGGCTGGTCTATGCTCTTAGACCATTCCCTTCTGCTAAACTCTATGTTCCGTCTCCTATCAAAGGTTCGACCTTGTCTCTCTGCAGCTGTGTTTCTATCTCCCTGGGAGCTCTCCTCCCTAGCCATTTCCCATGCGCCTTCTTCCATGTTTTCGCCTGGAGGCTCCTGAGAATTCCTCCCCCGGGTGTTCATAAGATCCCGAATCGCTATCCATCTGCACCTGGTCATCTATGTCTTCGCTAGGGCCAAACAACATTTCTTCCCATGCCAAGCTCTCTGTGGGCGAAAGAGGCTCAGCAGGGGAAAGCTGCCCTTCGCCCCAGTCATCTAGCTCATCCTCTGAATCTAGTTCTGGCACTGCTGGTTCTAATGCTAATGGGACCCCAGGTCCTGACCCCTGCCCACCAGGCACAAACGAGAACTGCTGTGCTACACCACGCTGTTCAAAATAAACTGTTACAAGATTTTTTTTAAAAAATACAAAGAATGAATATATTTTAATAAAACTTACATGAATTATAGCATAGATATTACATTATTTTTTTCCCAAATCATCACCATGCAGTTCAATACATTTGGTTATTCGTGCGATGGGTTTTTTGATGCCCATGTCAGAGAAGTTTCCCTCCACCTTTTTCAGCCAGTTCGTCACTTCAATTCTCACCTCCTCATCATTAGAAAAGTGTTTTCCACGCAGGTGTTCCTTCAATTGAGTGAACAGATGATAATCACTGGGTGCAAAATGGGAGCTGTGAGAGGGGTGGCTTCACACATCCCAACCAAATGAAGTTAACCACTCTTGTGTTGCATGAGCGGTGTGTAGACGCTACCTGCCCATTTTTGGTAGGCACATGAAAATGGAGTCTACTGATATCTGGACAGCGGAAACCGATCAAAGTTCAGCCGAAATGTACAAGCCTAATATATGGAGAAAGATAGATAGATTGGATTCTTTGTGCAGAAAATCATGCTCCCACTTTTCTCTGTATGCCTAGAAATCATCCGAACCTGTGAAGAAACATTGAAAACTGCATTCCAGGAATATCTCGCAGGCGAGAAAAAATTGTTTGAATTATTCCTTCATTCTGGCAAGGAGGGATAATTATCAAGACTTATATCTCCAGGCTCCAAATATATCTGAGTAAATCGTTTAATGATAGGTTAAGTGCTTATCATTCCTATAGAGAGTTATCATTGTGCATGCGTTGCCATCCATTTGTGGCCAGTAATTTAATTTTCTCATTGTCAATAAACACAGAGGCCCCAAAGCACTATTCATGGCACAATTCGTGCACAACGTTTGAACTGAGGAACACTTTCCTCACCTGTCTCAAAAGATGCGTCCAGCCAGGTTGATGTGAATTGTATGAATGCTGCAGTTCTTACCCGTATAGATAGCTGTTTCTGCACATGGTGTTCCTTTACTGGAATTAAGCAAGAGTATACAAATGCACAGATTCATTATAGAAGCCCCACTGTGATGCATAATATGAAGAATTGAACTATTCCTGATGAATATTGTATTTGGGACCATTTATACCCGCTAGAGATGACAGCTGCTATATTGGTCTCTGAGACCAAAAAATACAATACACAAATTAAAAAGCGCTACAGTGATCTCATTGCCCATGTGAGCATTCATTTTACGCATGAATCTCTCAATCAGGCAAAGTTATGCTAAATGCATTCCCGAATCCGGCTTAAGGAGATATGGACACTTTTTTGCTAGAGATGGAAATCCTTACAGTTATAATGAGTTTAAATAAGTTTAGCACAGAGAGGTTCTCCACTTATGTACCGAATAGGAAGGAGACTGAACTGAGCTATGAAATGGAAATCCAAGTGGGGATGCACCTACATTGTAGAAGGAGTGTGGTTTGGCATAATTATCATTCATATACAGTGTGTATATGTATATATATATATATATAGATATAGATATAGATATAGATATATATATAGATATAGATATAGATATAGATATACACACTGTATATATATATATATATACACACACACACACACTCACTCATTCACTCACTCACTCACTCACATATAAGTTTGGAAGTTTTAGACGAAGAATAGATCTACAAAATTGGATTGACCTATATCCATAAGTTAGTGTAAGTATTGTACCTTAACTGTTCTCAGAAAGGGAACCATCTCCTTTTCTTATTAAAGTGGAGCAAGGCAGCAGCTTAGCCTGGAAAATAGCCATAGCAGCCAAGAGCTATTGGAAACCTTAGATGGCATCAGCCCTTTACCATCTCAGTGGAATGGCCCTCAACTTATCCATGGGTCACTTTAAAATCCATAATTTTGCCCCCCCTAAATTGCCCTCAACTAATGCATGATGTTGAGTATATATGGTATACTGTGTATGGCAGTGGTTCCCAACCTGTGCGCCGCAAGACCCAAAATAAGGTCTGTGCCTCTAGATCAGGGGTGCCCACACTTTTTCAGCATGCGAGCTACTTATAATAAAACCAAGTCAGAAAGATCTACCTACCTCCTCAAGGCTGGAGAGGGGAGGGGTGGGGCGGGGCTTGGTGTGGCCTGGCTCCGCCCCCTCTGGCTTCAGCTCTACCAGCAGCTTCTCCAGGCTTGAGGATGGCAGTGCCAAGCCAGCCTTGTGCTAGCTATGCCACCACTGGCTTGGCACTGCCATCCTCAAGCCTGGAGAAGCTGCTGGTAGAGCGGAAGCCAGAGGGGAGCGGAGCCAGGCTGTGCCAAGCCCCGCCCCCTCCCCTCTGGCTTTGGAGCTCCCAGCAGTTTCTCCAGGCTTGAGGATGGCAATGACAAGCCAGTGGTGGCATAGCTAGCACAAGGCTGGCTTGGCCCTGCCCTCCTCAAGGCTGGAGCAGCTGCTGGAAGTTACGAAGCCGGGGGAGGGGCAGGGCTTGGCGCGGCCTGGCTCCGTCCCCCTCTGAGAAGCTGGGAACCATTGGTGGAGGCTCCTTCTTTGGAGGCTCTTAAGCAGAGGCTTGATGACTATCTGTCAGGGGTGCTTTGAATGAAATTTTCCTGCATCTTGGCAGAATGGGGTTGGACTGGATGGCCCACCAGGTCTCTTCCAACTCTAGGATTCTATGATGCTATGATGCTATGGTGTATGCTGTATGGCAGGGGTGCTCATTAGATAGCTCGGGAGCTACTAGTAGATCTTCGGCCCTCTTCCAGGTGATCTTCGGGCCTCACCAGCCGGATGGGGCGTTCCTACCATGCGCGCACACACCCTGCGCCATGCGCACTCCTGCTGCTGGCATCCCCTTTCGCGGTGCTTCTTTCGCCTGCGGGGCATTGCAGGAAGAGGGACGCATGAGGCGGGGCCTCTGGAGGGAGCGCCCTGCCTCTCTCTCATTCAGAAGCAGTTGTGCAGCCTCCATAGCCGGCAAGACAGGCAGGGCGAAGCACTCCCTCTGGATGCCCCGCCTCGTGCTTTCTCCTTCCTGCAATGCCCTGCAGGCGAAAGAAGCGCTGCGCGGGCATAATACAGCAGCAGGAACATGCACAGTGGCAAGAGCGCGTGGCAGCGGGAGTGCAGGTGCGCACGGCGGCAGGGGCAGGTAGATCTTTTGGACTTGGTTGCTTTAAGAGTAGCTCACATGCTGAAAAAGTGTGAGCACCCCTGCTGTATGGTATATATTAGGCCTGTGCGATTAATGAAAAAAGTGTCAATACTCATTAGAAAATTAGGGGGTGGGTGGGAAAAATTGTTTATAAAATGTTTCTGAACTTGAACAGGGTCTGTATCATAACTATAATGAGTTAACTACTTTTTCGTTACTTTTCGTTAAGTAATTAATTGTGCCAATGGGGAAAATTCAAGGGTTCCTTTCTCCCTCATTTTATAGCTATTGTGGTGAAACTTGCTATGGTAGAATGGATTTACTACTGTTAGCCTGTAGCACAGCAGTTCTCGTTTGTGCCTGGAGGGCAGGGAAGTGGTCCCGGGGTCCCATTAGCATTAGGGCCTGCAGCAGCAGAGGTGGATTCAGAGGATGAGCTAGATGACTGGGGTGAAGCACAGGGCCCTTCCGATGGGCCTCATTCGCCCGCAGAGAGCTTGGCATGGGACGAAATGATGTTTGGACCTCTGGAAGATTCAGATAACCAGGTGCAGTCGGGAGGGAGTGATTCAGCGAGTTATGAACACCCGGGTGGGAGGAATTCCCAGGAACTTGAAAGTGTAAGCATGGATGAAAGCGAGTGGGAAAGTGCCAGGGAGGAAAGCTCTCAGGAAGATAGCGAGACAGCTGTTGAGAGACAAGGTCGAACCTTCGATAGGAGACGGAACATTGAGTCTACTCGGAGGGATTGGTCTAGGGTCCTAGACCGGCCGAGGTCCGTGAGCAGAGACTGGAGACGAAGAAGCCTAGAGCGTCGGGGACCTCGGGCGAAGGATTAAGTATAGGATCCGTGGGAACGTATCCTCAGTTCTCCGGCCACGTCGCTACTGGATAGGCGTGAGACGGAGTTAGGGATCACGAGCTGGTTAGCTAGTGGTCATCAAGCCTTGCCTTTGTTCCTGTCCCAAAGCTTTGGGAAGCCTTGCCTTGTTCCTGGCCACAGCATTGTGGTGCCTTGCTAAGCCTTTTGCCTATTGCTAAGTTCTTTTGGACATTGATACTTCAAACCTTTGGATTGCTTTTTCATCATTATTGGACAATATCTTTGAACTGTATTTACTCAATAAAGTAGTTAGCCTTCAGTACGTCTCTGTGTGTGTGATTAAGGGGCCGGTAAGTCCGTGATCGTGACAGCTGGCCGGAGAACTCAAGAACCCCTTATCACACCGGGACGCCGCTCGACGCCGCAAGAAGCGCTCCACGACAGTGGTCGCCATGGCTAACTTGACAGATGCCCAAGTGCAAGCGATGCAGCAGGAATTGGGAGAGCTACGTACCGGGCCGGACGGCACCGGGGTGAGCCCACCGGCCCGTTTCAATGGCAACCCGGCTCAGGTGGAGGTTTTTGTTTGCCAAGTGGAACTATACCTGGAGCAGCGCCCCAACGAGTTCGCCAATGATCGAGCCCAGGTGGTGTTTGTTTACAACCTGATGGAAGGGACCGCAGCAACGTGGGCCACCGCGTTGATCCGGGCCCAGTCCCCCCATACCAACACGCTGCGGGCTTTCCTAGCCGCGATCCGAGGCGACATGGGGGCCCCGTGAATGAAGAGCTGGCTGAGGGATTTGGCCCGGCTGACGATCAAGGAACTCTCCCTGTCCCAGTACATCTCCCGCTTTCGAGTCCTGGCTGCCCAGGTACAGTGGAACGTATCGGCGTTGCGTTATCACTACACTGCGGGGCTGACCTCGGAATTGCAACAGGAGATGTTAAAACATCCTCGGCCCGATGATCTTGAGGCAGCCATTGCCCTGAGCCTTCGTGTGGAAGCTGGACTGCAGACCAGGAGGCGGTGGGACAGGGCGTGCTGGAGAAACCGGTGGCGAGGAAGGAAGAAGGGGGCCGGGCAGTTCCAACCCCGGCAATTGCCGACGCCAGCCGGTCCTGATGACCCGGAGCCCATGCAGTTGGGGACCGTACGGCCCAAAGTGGACCAGGCGGAGAAGGCACGGCGTCAGCGTCTTAACTTATGCTGGTATTGCGGGGGCTGGACACTTTTTCAAAGTGCCCCAGAAACCGCGTGGAAAGACCCCTCGGGCCTCTGCCGCCCTCGGAGGGCCCCAGAAGCCGAAGAGGCCCTTCAGGCGACGGGGGAAGGGGCCGGCCGGGTGTAAGAGGTTCGCTCACTCGGCCGGCGTCGCTAACCTTCCCCTGAACCCAAGACTGGACAATTGTTCCTTGTAATGGTCAGCTTGTGGTCACCCGAGAAGGGCCGATGATGGTCCATGCCATGATAGACTCAGGGGCCACCAACAGCTTCATCGATGCGGACTATGCCAAGTCTGCTGGATTACAATTTCTTGATCTTCAAGAGCCCAAGGGTGTCCCAGACTATCGATGGGAGAGTTTTGGCAGGGCTGTGACTCAATATACAGCCCTACCAGGATGTGGACTAGTTCCCATAAAGAGGACATTTCTTTTCTTGTAACCAAGCTCCCAGATTTCCCCATTGTCCTGGGCATTGTGTGGCTCGCGCTCCATGACCCCAGATCTCCTGGGCCAAGAGACAGCTAATTTTTCTTCTGACCATTGCCAGGGCCACTGCATGATGGCCCGGGCATGCCAAACTCAGAAGTGGAGAATGTGGCCACCCTACCCAAGAAGTATGCCGGATTTTGGGATGTCTTCAGTGAGAAGGAGGCGGGGCAGCTTGCCTCCGCACCGGCCCTATGATTGTGCCATTGGTGCAGCGGGAGCCCCAATCCCGCGGGGAGACTCTACCCTCTCGGAACCAGAGCAACAGGCTCTCCGAGATTTCCTGGATGAGAATCTGCGGAAGGGGTTCATTCGGCCCTCCCAATCCCGGCCGGGGCACCGATTCTGTTCGTCAAGAAGAAATCGGGAGTTGCTTGCTTTGCAATGACTATGGGAACTCAACAAGATCACAATCCGGAACCGCTACCCCCTTCCCTTGATCCCCGAGCTCTTTGGGCGGATGCGGGGAGCCAAGGTGTTCACTAAACTGGACCTGAGGGGGCTTACAGCCTTGTCGGATTCGCCAGGGTGATGAATGGAAGACGGCCTTCCAGACCAAGTGGGGAAGTTTCGAATACCTGGTGATGGGATTCGGTTTGTGCAACGCCCCAGCCTGTTTCCAACATTTCATGAATGACATTTTCCGAGACTTGCTGGACCGGGATTTGGGGGTCTACCTAGACGACCGGCTGCTCTTTTCTCCGGATCGGGCGACCCATGACCGCCATGTCAGGGGAGGTGCTCAGAGACTCAGAGCTCACGGGCTCTATGCTAAGCTGGAGAATGTGCTTTTGATCTGCGGGAGGTGGACTTTCTGGGCTACCGTATCTCTCCTACGGGCATTGCCATGGATGACACCAAGGTCAAGCCGTGGCCGATTGGGCGGCCCGGCTAGCAAAAAAGACATTCAAAGATTCCTGGGCTTTGCCAACTACTACAGAAAGTTCATTCCTGACTTTGCCAAGTGGGCTGATCCTATCACCCAGTGTTTGCGGGGAAAGGTGCCTTTCCGATGGACTCCGGAGGCGGATGTAGGGTTCCGCAAGTTAAAGCAGCTGTTCCCCACTCAGCGCTTCTGCAGCACCCCAACCCCCCGCACCCCTTTCATCGTCCAGGCCGATGCGTCGGATGTGGCGGTGGGAGCGATCCTGCTACAGCCTCAGGGGACGGACTTGTTGCCCTGTGCCTACTATTCCCGGCAGCTGACGGCTCGGAAAGAACTATACCATTTGGGAGAAGGAACTTTTGGCCATCAAGGTGGCGTTTGAAGTCTGGAGACACCTGCTTGAAGGGCCAAGTTCCCGGTGGAGGTTCACACCGACCACGGAATTTGGAGCACTTGAAGCCCCAGCGCAAATTGAACCAGAGGCAACAGAGATGGTCCCTGTTCTTTGAGCGATTCAATTTCGCATTCACTATGTGACCCCCAAGCAGACCAAGCAAGCTGATGCGTTGTCCCGAAAGCAGGCGTTCGCGATGGGGGCCGGGCCGTCGGAGGCCAGGTTGCTCAAAGCGGAGAACTTTGCGGCTGCTCGGGCGCTCCCTGGCCAACCTCCCGCGGCCCCGCCGGCCCCTGGAGACAAGAGACCTTGAGTGTTCGGTGTCCAGGCTCGCCAGCGGACCGACCCGTGGGTGCAGGAGCAGCTGACCAAGGGCCCCAAGCCCCTTTCCAGGTAAGAACGGGGTGCTCTACCACCGGGACTCGGTCTATGTTTCCCCTGGGCCCGAGCGGGAGGACATTCTCAAGCTTTGCCACGATAGCCGGGCCGCAGGCCATTTTGGGCTTTTCAAGACTCTGCAGCTGGTCCTACGGGACTTTTGGTGGGTTAAAGTGCGGAGGGATGTGGAGGACTATGTGGGCTCCTGCCCTGTGTGCCAGCGGGCTAAGAACCAGGGGGGCAAGCCGGCCGGTTTGCTCCAGCCGCTCCCGACCCCCTCTGCTCCCTGGAAGATGATTTCGGCTGATTTCATCACCGACCTCCCCAAGTCAAGGGTTTCACCACGATACTGGTCGTGGTGGATTGTTTCACCAAGATGGGACACTTCATCCCCTGTGTGGGGGTGCCTACTGCCAAAGAGACTGCTGATATGTTTGTGCAACATGTGTTTCGGCTGCATGGACTGCCACAGAGTTTGGTGACAGACCGGGGCACCCAATTCACTTCCCAGTTCTGGAAGGCTGTCCAGAAGTTGCTGGGGATTGATGTGCGGATGTCCACGGCTCATCACCCGCAGACCGATGGGCAAACCGAAAGGGTCAATGCCACCTTGGACTTGCGCTGCTATGTTAACTATCAGCAAACCAATTGGGCGTCCTTGTTGTCTTTGGCGGAGTTTGCTTACAACAATGCGACGCAGGAATCCATCAAAGAGACTCCTTTCTTTGCTAACTATGGACACCACCCTCGGTTCTACCCCGGTGGACCCGTCTGGGGAAGTTTCGGAGGCTAAGGATTGGCTCGAGAGCTCACTGCACTCAAGACTTGCTACGTACTCAATTGGACCAGGCAAAGGCCGACTACAAGCGGATGGCTGATCGGCGGCGCCAGGAGGGCCCTGAGATCCTGGTGGGGGATAAAGTTTGGCTGTCCACCAAGAATTTGCCCACGCAGCGCCCCAGCCGCAAGTTGGATGCGTGGTTTTTGGGGCCCTACCAAGTTTTGGAGAAGGTGGGGCCTGTCTCCTTCAAACTACAGCTCCCAGCGGACATGAAGCTCCACCCGGTGTTTCATCGTTCATTGCTCCGCCCAGCGAAGGGTGCGGCCTGACGTGACGCAGCCGCCTCCTCCTCCTGTGATGCGATGGCGAGAGGAGTTGGAGGTGCAGGACATTTTGGATGCACGCATCAGATACCGGAAGCTGGAGTATTTGCTTGACTGGAAGGGGTTGGGCCCGGAAGAACGTTCCTGGACCCGGGCTCGGGATGTCCATGCTCCGGATTTGGTGGCTCGTTTTCACCGCAAGTACCCTGACAAACCCAAGCCTCGAGGGCGGCCTAGGAGGGGCCCTGAGGGGGGGGGATAGTGTAGCACAGCAGTTCTCGTTTGTGCCTGGAGGGCAGGGAAGTGGTCCCGGGGTCCCATTAGCATTAGGGCCTGCAGCAGCAGAGGTGGATTCAGAGGATGAGCTGTGTAGTGATAACGCAACGCCGATACGTTCCACTGTACCTGGGCAGCCAGGACTCGAAAGCGGGAGATGTACTGGGACAGGGAGAGATCCTTGATCGTCAGCCGGGCCAAATCCCTCTCAGCCAGCTCTTCATTCACGGGGGCCCCCCATGTCGCCCGGATCGCGGCTAGGAAAGCCCGCAGCGTGTTGGTATGGGGGGACTGGGCCCGGATCAACGCGGTGGCCCACGTTGCTGCGGTCCCTTCCATCAGGTTGTAAACAAACACCACCTGGGCTCGATCATTGGCGAACTCGTTGGGGCGCTGCTCCAGCCGGTCCTGATGACCCGGAGCCCGTGACATAGCCCATCAAGTTTCAGAACGTTTCACTTATCCATAGATTTTGGGGGAATTTTCAAAGTTTTTATAAACTTTTAAAGAAAACACACAAGAGCTATCTCCTTTAATTTCCTATACAATGCCACAAGATAATAGGATCACCCCCCGTTTTAGTTATATTTATATATCTACTGATGTTAGGAAATATTTTAAATGTTTCTTAATATCTGCTCATATATACACAACTTACAAATTAGATATGATTTACTAATTAGAAATGAAATAATGCACAGGACTAGTATATATGAGGGTTATCCGGAAAGTAAGGGTACCAATTTTTTTAAATACAAAGAAAGAATCTACTTTAATAAAAATACAAGGATTGTAGCCTAGGTATTACATTATTTTTCCACATTTTCACCATTCATTTCAATACATTTGGTCATCCATGGGATGAGTTTTTGATGCCCTTGTCATAGACGTTTCCCTCCCACCTTTTTTAGCCAGGCCATCACTTCGATTTTGACTTCCTCCTCCTTGAGGGAAAAGTGTTTTCCACCCAGGTGTTCCTTCCATTTAATGAATGATGATAGTCACTGGGTGTGAGATTGGGGTGGCTTAAAACATCTCAACCAAATGAAGTCAACAACTGTGTTGTATGAGTGGTATACAGACATGCATTATCATGAAGGAAACAGACTCCCACCGTCGGCATCCCACAAAGTTTGTTTTGGGTGGCTCTGCAAAGTTTCTTCATTATCTCACAATAGATTCCGTAGCTATTTTGTCACATGCTGTCTTGACATTACGTCATCTACATCAGTGATTTTCAACCTTTTCTGAGCTGCAGCACATTTTTTACATTTACAAAATCCTGGGGCACACCACCAACCAAAATGACACTCTAACACAGTAATACATATAGTTAATATGTTTTTAATGTATTTATACACTCACTTGGTGTGAAACCTGGGCCTGTTTTGATGAACACAAAATAGATATTCTGGCAGGAATGGCAGAAAGACACACATGAAGGTCTTGCTCAACAGCTGATAGTCTCTCTCTGTTTGGCATTTGCATTTTCCCTTCTCAAAAACTTCTCCATCACAGTCACTCGCTTGTCTTGCTGTGATCCCAAATCACCACTGTCACTTGATGCGCAGCTGCAGCACTAACTCTAACTTTGTTTACTCCTACCGCATCTGAGCGAATCCAAGATGGCACGACCACAGCACTCTCGCGTCACTTCTTAGGTGACGCGAGAGTGCTATGGTTCCATTTCTTAATGGGACAGATGTGCCTTATAGTTTATATATGAATGAAGTTCGAAAATAATTTCCCATGGCACACCTGATGATCTCTCACGGCACACTAGTGTTCCGCGGCACACTGGTTGAAAATCACTGATCTACATAAACTGAAATGATTTTGTGATTAATCAAAGCAGTGTTCATGCCCTTAGCATTTAGGTACTATATTACAGCACAAACTTTGCACTTGGGGAGAAATGGAATGAGGACGCTCATCTGTAACTTTCACCATAACAACAGTTGATGAGCTACTGATGACTGGCACTGCTTGCTCGCACCCGCTGGCTTCCTGCTACACGGCAGTGATACAAACTTCTCCCGAGAAAATTCTCTGCGAGATCTTTCCGGGTATCCCTCGTACATTGCAAACTTCACACTTGGAAGGAAACGGAATTAGGACGCTCATCTCTTCACCACAATGAAAGTTGATGAGTTATTGACAACTGACGCTGCTCGAGCACTTCCGCTGGCTTCCCAGTACACGGCTGTAATATCAACTTCCCCTGAGAAAATTCCCTATTACAGCTGCATGCCTTGTAGTAACATTACTGTCCAGATAACCCTTGTATTTTCAACAGTATATACAATTACTAAAGCAGTTAGGAATTCAAGTAGGGAAGAAGGCACCTGCCTGAGACTCAGTTCCATCTCTCTTTGGAGCCACTGAGCTCTATATGTTTAATTATGTTCCCGCATGGCCCCTTCTTTTGCATTAGATACACTTTTGGCTGGTCGACCATTCTTTATTCCATCAGCACTTTGTATGAAATGTGTGTGTTTCATATGGTGTCAGAGCGAATACACGGAAATCAATAAGCAATTTGTGGGATAATTAATGAGGGTGCCAAAGTGAATTATGGCACTTTCCCCCTTTTGATTTGGATCAGAGTCCTTTCTGATTTAGGAAGTTGTCTGTTTTTCAATTATAGTCTGCTAGGTCTTTTTTCTTTAATGGGCGGAGGAAAATATGACCAGAATGGAAGACAGGGAGGCGGAAAATCATGTTATACAAAAATGCATGACATGGTAAGCTGACCGTGTCAGCTAGAATATCCTGGATTAATTCTGTGCCAGAGGAAATTTGCTGTATCGGTGCATATCAGAGATCAGGAAAGTGAGGGTCGCAATCCGGCAAAGCCGTTGCGCATGGTGGGGAAAGGACTGCGATGAATATTAGTGGGAATGTACGTGGAAATTGCTCTCTGTGGAGAGCTCCAGATGGCCATGATCCAGGCAGGAAATGGAAAAATCTTGTTTTCCTCTACGAGAAACAACTTCGCCAAAATATTAATTTCCTCTCATTTCAACCAAGAAGAAATGAAGCCAATTGAATTGGATAGGGTTGGATTTTTTTGCCAACAATTCTGTCTTTGAATCATTTCAGAGGCAAGGTATATTAAAAGCACCTTCGATTTTCTAACTCAGCGTTTCTCAACCTGGTTCGGGACCCCTAAGGGTGTCACGAGAGGGCGTCAGAGAGATCACCAAAGACCATCAGAAAACACAGTATTTTCTTTTGGTCATAAGGGTTCTGTGTGGGAAGTTTAGCCCAATTCTATCATTGGTGGGGTTCAAGGGGTTATTTGACTGTAGGTGAACTATATATTCCAGCAAGGCGAAGACAGAGATCCTTTGGCTGGGTTGTCCGGGTGGTAGGGACGTCCAGCTTCCAACCCTGGATAGCGTGGCACTATGCCCGTCATCATCAGTAAAAAGCCTTGGAGTCCTTTTGGACCCTCTGCTGTCTATGGAGGCCCAGGTCTCCGCTGTCAGCAGAGTGGCGTTTTTCCATCTTCAACAGGCCTGGAGCACGCACTCCATGGCAGGGCAATCAGTCGATTGGGGACGCCTCTGATGGAATGGCTGGGGGCAAGAGCGGGCGGAGGCTTGTAGCCTCCGATCATCTGCTGCTCTGCTCTGCTGCGACTGGGTCCGCTTTGTCATCCTCTGGGCTGGGTCCATTGGGCCATTCCATCCTGGGATCCTTCTCTTTTGAGAATGTCAGCCTCCATCTTGGTTCGCACCTTGTCTTCTTGAATTTCATTTTATTTTATTTTAGTGGTTTTTATTATTATTTTATAATAATTTTATAATAATAATATAATTAATAATATAATATAATGTTATATTATATTATAATTTCAATATATCATAATGTCTATATATATACTATAATATAATAATTATGATATTAATGCTAATAATATGAATATTTCTTGATATATTAATGTTAATATTAATGATGTGTAATATATAGTAAATAAATAAATAATGTAGATTAGAATATAGTTCAGCCTTTAGGTGCAGCCCTCCATAATATTTTTTGGCTCTCATGTGGCCCCTTGGAAAAAATAATTGCCCACCCCTGATGTAGATGTTATACAACATGGGGGACAATACTGACCCCTGCAGGACTATACAAATCAATACTGTGGAATCGAGCAGGTGTCCCCTAGTAACAACTTCTGTGATTGACTCTACAAGAAGGACTGGAGCCACTGTAAAACTGTGCCCCCGGCCCATTTCTGTGAGGCATCTCAGAAAGATACCGTAATCCAAGATATCAAACTCTACTGAGAGATCTAAGAGAATGATCAGGAATGCACTCCCCCTGTGCAGTTTCCTGTGCAGATAATCCACTAAGGAGACCAAGGCTGTTTCAGTTCCATGTCCCGGCCTAAAGCCAGACTGCGACGGGTCTATAAAATCTTACCTTTTCCATTTCTTTCTTAATACTTAAGGAAATAACTCTGCTTTTTATATAAAAGAGAGGAACTAATCAGCTCCTGCAATTAGAAAAAGGCATCTGAAGACCCTTCAGAATGTGGATTTGTTGTCCTGATGAGGGAATCCAAGTTTTGGATTTTTCAATATTATGCTTTGCTTACAAAACGGAAACTTCCTACACTGTCCATGCTAGTGCCTTTTTGTATGGGGAGAATTAAGGAAACAAGATTTGAAAAGGCAAGAACGTAAGGACTGATGCAGCTTGCAGGCAAGCGACAGATGAGGAAGGCTTCCTTAAAGGTTGCTGTCACAATGTTGTGTGCAATTTTGTCTACTGAATTTACGAAAGCAGCATGGTCCGCTGAGAAGAGGGACAGATTTAATCTGAGCCATGGCTGGAACTTTTCTCAGCCCCCTGCATGCAAATAACATTCATGTCCGTCAGCCCAGTCTCTCCTGCTGGTCGACTAGTTGAACAATTCTCGGCGTCTACTCAGTCTGTGAAGCCAATGTTGTGCTTTTAGTTCATTTATTCATTTTCACTTGGGGTGCTGTTTTGTTTTTGGTGGCATTTCCCGAGTAGATAATCATGTCATCTGCAGGACAATCCAGACTAAAGATGGGCAAACAAGAGCAACACAATTCTGCCTCTGAGACTTGAAATATGACATTACCGTATTTTTCGCACCATAAGGCGCACCTGCTGATAAGACGCACCTAGATTTTTGAGATGGAAAATTGGGGGGAAAAATGGGGGCTGTCTACTATATGGGACACTAATATGGAGGGGGGGAGGCGCTGGAGCAGAGGGGGGCGGCAATATACTCACGCTATATTTGCCCCGGCGGCTCCCGGCGGCTTCCGGCTGCACCCGCGCATGGGCAGACTCCCGCTGCCATGTCACCGCAGCCAGTCGGCGGCGCGGAGGAATGGGGGCGGAAGAGGGGACTCACAGGGCGGGAGGGAGGGAGGGAGGGAAGGAGGAAGAGGCCACAGCGCCTCCGCAGGGCTCCCTCCCTCCGGCGAGGCCTTTCTCTTCCTCCTCGGCAGAGGCGCGACGGAGTGATGTCACGAAGATGCGCCTCTGTCTTCGGGCCCTTCCGGGGGCGCTGCTGCTGCTACCGCTGCGTCTCCGGAAAGGCCCGAAGCCAGAGGCGCATCTTCGTGACGTCACTCCGTCGCGCCTCTGGCGAGGAGGAAGGCCTCGCCGGCTGCGCGCTGTAAGGACGGCCGGCAGAGAGGCCGGAGGGAGGGAGGGAAGGAGGAAGAGTTTCCTCCCTCCCTCCGGCGACACGGCAGCGGGAGTCTGGCCATGCGCGGGCGCAGTCGGGAGCCGCCGGGAGCCGCCGGGGGGGGGGGAATATAGCGTGAGTGTATCGCCACCCCTGCTCCAGCGCCTCCCCCTCCCTGCCTGCATCTTCGCTCCATAAGACGCGGCTCATTTTTCTTCCTACTTTGGAAGGAAAAAAACTGCGTCTTATGGTGCGAAAAATACGGTATATCTTCTTATTCCTTTGGTTCAACGTATGTTTGGAGAACTTTATTTATTTATTTATTTGCCATGCTTCTATACTGGGTCTCTCAGCCCGAAGGCGACTAGAGGCGGTGAACAAGCGGCAACAAGTGCCCATATACAATACATCACAAGATAAAAACAGTCATATAAAACATATAAAATTAACAGTTAAAAACTATAAAATACAAATCTCAGCTCCACAATCTTAAAATCGGTTTCCATTTCGTCGTCATAGTAATCCTTGATCTCAATTAAAGTTCGTCTGCGAATGCTTGCTCGAAAAGCCACGTCTCGACTTTCTTATGAAATGTCAGGAGAGAGGGGGCCGATCTGATGTCACTAGGAAGGGAGTTCCAAAGCTGAGGAGCCACCACTGAGAAGGCCCTGTCTCTCGTCCCTGCCAGGCGCGGCTTTGAAGCAGGCGGGGCTGAGAGCAGGGCCTCTCCGGATGATCTTAAGCATCTTGATGGTTCATAGGGAGAGATGCGTTTGGACAGGTACCACTTAGAGCTTTAAAGGCCAAAACCAGCACTTTGAATTGTGTCCAGTAGCAAACTGGTAGCCAGTGGAGCTGGCACAACAGGGGAGTTGTACGCTCCCTGAGTGCCGCTCCTGTTGTCAACCTGCCTGCTGTCTGTTGGACCAATTGAAGCTTCCGAGCAGTCTTCAAAGGCAGCCCCACGTAGAGAGCGTTGCAGTAATCTATACGGGATGTAACCAGAGCATGGACTACTGTGGCCAAGGCAGACTTCCCAAGATGCGGGCGCAGCTGGCGCACAAGTTTTAATTGTTCGAATGTTCCCCTGGTCACCGCCGAAACCTGGGGTTCCAGGCTCAGTGATGAATCCAGGATCACACCCAGACTGCAAACCTGCATCTTCAGCCCCATCCAACACATGCTGTAACCCTATACCCTGTTCGGCCTTTCGACTGACCAGGAGTGCCTCTGTCTGATGTGAACTTTAGGCAAAGTTAAATCATGGTGAAGCCATCCATACATTGGTAGAGTAATCAGATGGGTACATCCAAGACTCAACTACGGAACATATTGCTGTGGGTAAAAATTGGTATGTACTGGTTTTTTTTGTTGTAAATAGTAACTCCCAAGCCTTTCACTATTCATTTGTTAATATATATAGTATCTTGGGGGCCCGGCAGTGCCCAGGTTATTTGAAAAAGTCATTGTTTGTTTTTTGAAGTTTGGTAATATCTTTTTGGTAATGTCTAACACTATTTATTAGGGGAGAAAGCTAGTCTTTCTCTTTTTTTAAAATGAATGCTCCCAATAGAAAATGCATAAGGATGTGGGTGAACTACAATTCCCAGAATCGTGGGTCAGTCCTTCCCAAACTTGGCCTTTATTCGAAGTTGGCCATGTTGGGTCTGTGTGCCAAGTGCGGTCCAGATCTGATACCAGCTGGGTTCAGTGCTCTCCGGATAAGGGTGAACTACAATTCCCAGATTCCCAGGGCAATCACCCACAAAGCCAGCCAGTATGCACAGTTGGCCATGGTGGGTCTGTGTGCCAAGTTTGATCCAGATTCTTCGTCGGCTGGGTTCACAGTGCTCTCTGGATGTAGGTGAACTACAACTCTTATAAATCCAGATTAGTTTCCCCAAACCTGGTCATGGGGGTTCTGTGTGCCAGATGTGGTCCAGGTCCATTATCGAAGGGGGTTACAGTGCTCTGCCTTGATGCAGGGTGGACTACAATTTCCATCCTGTTGAGTCAGTCCCCCAAACCTCTCCAATCTGTTCAGCTGCTGATAATTCCTACTTATTTTTTCTCAAGAAGATACACTATGACTTATTTTCAGGGGATGTCTTATTTTTATTAAGTATAGTTTAAAAAAATCTGTATTTATGGGATGATCTCTCTGGGCTCAGTAGCAAACTGCTTGCTGAAGCTTTCCCCATATCCCTTGGTGCTTGTGTGAGTTGAGAGAGACCCACAGACTATTGCTGATCAGTGATGGGGGGGGGGGGGCAGCAGCTTTTCTGGTGTTTGTTGTGGGTGAGAGAGACCCACAGACAGTTTCTGGTTGATGCTGGGAAAGAGAAACCCACAGTGCTGAGTAAAACGGCAGCCACAGCTTTATTTCTCCCCCTTGAGGAAACACAGTACCTAAAGCAGAGCATCCAACTCCTCACTTCACTGAGGAGACTTCTATTTTCACTTCCTATGTCTCCCTCGATGCCTCAGCTTGCAGCACGCACTGAATGACTGGGACCTGATGAGGGAGCCAACCTTGTACGCTGCATAGCCACACCTATCACTATGCCTTATTTTCAGGGTATGGCTTATATTGGGCAAATGCTTAGAAATCCTGCTACACCTTATTTTATGGGTATGTCTTATTTTCAGGGAAACAGACTAGCAGCATGGACATTTAATACTTGTTATATATATATATATATATATATATATATATATATATCATACATACTGTATATTAGGCATGTTTTAGAATCCCAAAATGGCGATTCGTATATCAAATGGGGGGGGGGGGATTTTTTTTGTTTAGTAAAAGAAAGACTTACAAAAAAAATTCCAAAAATTTCTGAAATGTAACTTAATTACTTACGAAATTTGTTAGTAGTTCTAAAATAGGCAAAGCAGGAAAACAGGACTGATACTGTTTTAAGCACAGGCAAATCAAGGGGCAACATTTCCCTTGGTTTCCTTGCAGGGAGATATAAAGCATTAATATATTATTATTATTAATATTATTAAATAAATGCCTAGGCCTACCTCTGGTGCAGGCCTTGCTAATCTGTAGAGTTCTCCTCACTCCATCTTTTTTCCCCATTCAGTTTTACCATAGCAGTCTAGGACCTCCGTTGGAACTCTATGGCTTTTCTTGATTCTGAACTCTTCCTTCTCCTCTCCGTGCTCTTTTCACTCCTGCTGCCCTTCTCTCAGCAGTTCTTATGTCCTCCTACTCTGTCCTTCTATCTAAACCCTCCCTGGGTGTTTAAATCGCTTTTTCATCAGTCCTCCAGCCCCTCTAGGAGTCCCGATTTCGAGCTCTCTATCGTTTCCGGCTCCTTTTCACTTCCTGGAAGAGGCCTTCCACTCTAATTAGGCTGCAAGCATGGAAAGGCCCAGATTTGACTTTGAGTTAAGACTGCAAAGCTATTTTGGAGGGGAAAATTTTCCTGTTGGGGGGACATCCGAAATATGTAATAATCTAACGAAATTTTGGGCCCAGGGGGTGCGTAAAAGAAAGTCCACTTCTGGGATTGGCCTTGCGATCCGTATAAACTTGAAAGGCCCATTACATACGAATCACTTACGATTTCTTTTAATTTCCGTTTCATTTTTCTCATGCCTACTATGTATATATATATATATATATATATATATATATATATATATATATCTCAAATTTATCGTTCCTGGCAAGGTGATTGAGAGGGCAGCAATGGAGCAGCTGCAGTCCTTCCTAGATGACACAACTTGGTTAGACCCCTTCCAGTCCGGCTTTTGTTCGGGACATGGGACGGAGACGGTTTTGGTATCCATCACAGACAAGCTATGATGCCAGCTAGACCAGGGCGGATCGGCGCTGCTTGTGTTATTGGACCTCATAGCAGCATTCGATACAGTCGATTATGATCTTGTGACCCACCGCCTTGCTGGGGCCGGGGTAAGGCAGAGAGTTCTGAATTGGCTGTCTTCCTTCCTCCGGAACCGGCTACAGTGAGCGAGGAGGGGTGAGGTTGTCTCCAGGGTTTCCCCCCTACTTTGTGGGGTCCCCCATGGGGCAATCCTCTCCCCTCTGTTATTTAACATCTATGTCCGACCACCTGCTTGACTGGTATGTAGCTTTGGGCTGGAGTGTCACCAATATGCTGATGACACCCAGCTCATTCTGGGGATGGAAGGCCGGCCCGAATCCATACCCGATAATTTCCATCGCTGCCTTGAAGTCGTTACTGGATGGCCGCGAGCCAGTAGGTTGAAGGTGAATGCGGCGAAGACGGAGATCCTGTGGCTTGGTCGTCCGGGCGGTAGGGAGATCCAGCTTCCAACCCTGGACAGCGTGATGCTATGTCCGTCGTCATCAGTAAAAAGTCTTGGTGTCACACTTGACTCTCAACTGTTTTTTCATCTACGCCAGGCAAGGAAGCTGGTCCCCTATTTGTCCTGCCATGACCTGGCCACAGTGGTCCAAGCTACGGTCATCTCAAGGTTAGATTACTGTAATGCTCTTTACATTGGCCTGCCTCTGTCAGTGATCCAGAAACTTAAGCTGGTGCAGAACGCGGCAGCTCGGCTGCTGGCAGGTGTTCCGATGAGCTGCCACATCACTTCCATCTTGCGCGAATTGAACTGGCTCCCAGTGGAATGCTGGATTACCTTCAAAGTGCTGGTATTGACCTTTAAGACCTTGAATGGTCTTGGGGCCAGTGTACCTAAGGGACCGCCTCATCCCATACTGTCCCACTAGACCCCTGCGCTCGGAGACAGAAAACCTCCTGGTGGTCCCAAGTCCTAAGAGTTAGCATCTCACTACAACACGGAGGAGGGCTTTTTCTATCATAGCTCCTACCCTGTGGAACGTGTTGCCCTCCGAAATCTGTGCTCTTTCAAGTTTGCTGGCTTTTCGGAAGGCATGCAAGATATTATTGTTCCAACAGGCATTTGGCTCCTAAAAATTGTCAGTCTCTCTGACATTACATTGTCCTCTCTGATGCTATCTGTATTTTGTGGTTGCTGTTTTAATCCTAATGATTTTAATGTAGTTGTAAATGTTGTTGTTGTTGTTTTTATTGTTTGTGAGTCGCCCCGAGCCGAATGGGAGTGGCGACGGATAAATACACACACACACACACACACATTATACAGAGAAACACCTGTGTCTCTTTATAGAGCTCTGTCTCTTGGTGAAGTCCTAGTGGAAACCCACTGGACCAATTTATTGCCTTGGTTGTGTGCTTACTCTGTGTTGTACTTCAGCCATCTCCCTTCTCTTGTTAGCTATGGAAAGAACTAACAGATCCCATTGGTGAGCCTCTCCAAATCCTTCTCTGAGAAATTCCAAACCTATCTGTTCCCTTGAGCTCTGAACCCATTGCCTGCTTCTGTGTTCCTCCTTCAGGCTTGAACGTTGTTGCGTCCAAGAATTGAGCTTGCCAAGCAATCCCGACCAGTCCTCCAAAGCTAACAAGTTGCCCTTTTAACTCAAGAAAACACAAGATAAAAGTGCCGTCGTCTTAGCTACTTGCATTTAATGAGGAGCGCCAGTTGTGATATCAAAAAAAAAAAAAAAGATTCGGTAGCAATGACCTGGAGTTCTAAGAACCCAGAACATTGCAAGAGCAAGTTGCTATTTTGAGGATGGCCGGGTGACAGACAGAACCGATTAATTTGCAGTCCTAAAGGACTGATAGAAGATTAGATTACTTTTTGATTATTTTTTTCCCTCCCTGAAGGATTTTTATAAAAGGAAGGGAGGAAGTTAAGATGTTGTTGTGGTTTTTCTTTTTCTATTGATTCAAAGATATGTTGACTGACTCATTTCAAACAGAAGGAAACTTTGCAGTGTGGAGGTTAAAAAGACAATACAAGAAGAAGTCTGGAGAAGAGCTTATCTGCGTTATGCTACCCACTTACATTGGCCTTGTACTAGTTCAAGCAGGGTGGCTTTTTCTAATGAATAGGGATGATAAAACAGGCCAGTGCTTACATCTCCCTGTGACTATAATTCTGGATGTGCCCAGAGCAAGGCATGGCTATTAAATCAGTTTTAAATCCCTAGAGCAGTGTTTTTCAACCTTTTTTGAGCTGTGGCACACTTTTTACATTTACAAAATCCTGGGGTACACCACCAACCAAAATGACACAAAATGACACTCTAACACAGTAATACATATAGTTAATATGTTTTTAATGTATTTATACACTCAGTGTGAAACCTGGGCCTGTTTTGATGAACACAACATAGATATCCTGGCAGGAATGGCAGAAAGACACAAACTTCCCACACAGAACTCCCATAACCAAGAGAACATACCATAAGAGTTTGGTGGGCACTTGAGTTTTGGAGATGTAGTTCACCTATAGCCAGAGAGCACTGTGGACTCAAACAATGTTGGATCAGGACCCAACTTGGCATGAATACTCAATATGCTCAAATGTGAACACAGATGGAGTTTGGGGAAAATAGACCTTGACATTTGGGAGTTACAGTTTCTGGGATTTATAGTTAACATGCAATCAAAAAGCATCCTGAACTCTTGCAACAATGGAATTGAACCAAACTTGGCATATTGAACTCTCATTACCAACAAAAAGTACTGAAAGGGTTTGCTTGGGAATTGACCTTGAGTTTGGAAGTTGTAGTTCACCTACACCCAGAGAGCACTGTGGACTCAAACAATGTTATGTTATGTTGTTGTTTGTTTTCTATCCAGAATCACAATGTTGGAAGGAGGCTTACCCTGAAACAGGCATGGGAAAATTTCAGCCCTCTGGGTGCTTTGGACTTCAACTCCCACCATTCCTAACAGCCTGAGGCCCTTTCCTGCTTAAATGGCTGAGGGTGGAAAAGGAAAAGAGCCCGAGGCTGCTAGGAATGGTGAGAGTTGGAGTCCAAAACACCTGGAAGGTCCAAGTTTGCCCATGCCAGCTTTCGACAGAGACCTCTTCCTCCGCCTTCCCCTTTGCGCCCTTTCTTCCCCCTCCTGCCGAACACGTACTTTTTCTTCTCCACTGTTGCTTCTGCCGCCATTTTGATCTGAGGGAGCAGCGTGAGCGTGTTCAGGGGGGGGGGGGGAGGAAGATGTGACCCTTGCGGGTGCTACTGCGCAGACTCGCCCCACAGCAAAGCGAGGCAAAGCGAGCAGAGCGAGGCTGGGAAGGAGGGAGCCCGAGTGGAGAAGAAAAAGTGTTCGGCAGGAGGGGGAAGAAAGGGTATTGGAGGTTCCAATTTCCCACAGCACACCTGATGATCGCTCATGGCACACTAGTGTGCCACAGCACACTGGTTGGAAAACACTGCCCTAGAGCAAAGCAAACTGATTCCCCATCTACACTGCTATATAAAATCCAGATTATCTGCTTTGAGCTGGATTATATGAGTCTACACTGCCTTATGGGCAATCCAGTCCAACCCCACTCTGCCAAGAAACAGGAAAATCACATTCAAAGCACCCCTGACAGATGACCATCCAGCCCCTGCTTCAAAGCCTCCAAAGAAGGAGCCTCCACCACACTCCAGGGCAGAGAGTTCCACTACTGAACAGCTCTTCTTACAGTCAATTCTTCCTAATGTTCAGATGGAATCTCCTTTCTTTCCTGTAGTTTGAAGCCATTGTTCCAAGTTCTAGTTTCCTGGACAGAAGAAAACAAACCTGCTCCCTCCTCCCTAGGACTTCCCCTCACCTCTTGATCCATGACCCTCATCATGTCTCCTCTCAGCCTTCTCTTCTGCAGGCTAAACATGCCCAGCTCTTGAAGTCACTCCTCATAGGGCTTGTTCTCCAGACCCTTTGAGTTGCCCTCTTCTGGACACATTCCAGCTTAGAGTCAACATCTCCTTTCAATTGTGATTCCCAGAATGGGGCACGGTGTGATTCCAGGTGTGGTCTGACCAAGGCAGAATAGAGAGGGAGCATAATTTCCCTGGATCTAGGTGCTAGACTCCTGTTGATGCAAGCCAAAATACCATTGGCTTTTTTGCTGCCGCATGGTATTCCTGACTCATGTTCCCCTTCCTCCCCTCGAGGACTCCAAAATCTTTCCCACACATCCTGCTGTTGAGCTGGGCATCGTCCCTCATTCTGTGTCTTGCATTTGACCCTGTTAAACTTCATTGACCCTGTTGAACTTCACTCCACTTCAGGCCCGGATCAGGCCCTTTTGGCGCCCTAGGCCAAAGGGTCTGCCTCTGCCGCTGGCTCCACCCCTCCTCGCCCCTGGCTCCACCCCGGCCCCGCCTCTTCCTCCTCGCCAGCACGAGGAGGAGGAAGGAAAGCCCCACCCCCGGAGCGGCAGTGCCCCCAAGCGTGGGGCCTCCCCTTGGCGCCTCCCTCCCTCCTAAAGCAACATGCCGGGCGGCCTCAGAAGTGGGCGAAATCGCCACTTCTGAGGAAAGCGTGACGCTTTAGGAGGGAGGGAGGAGCCAAGGGGAGCCCCCCATGGCTCCACCCTCCCTCCTAAACGTCATGCCGGGCGGCCTCAAAAGCGGGCGAAATTGCCGCTTCTGAGGCCGGCGTGACGCTTTAGGAGGAGAGAGGAGCAAGGGGAGCCCCCATGGCTTTTTCCCCCTCCTAACGCGACCTGCCGGGCGGCCTCCGCCGCGGGCGATATCGCGGCTTTTGAGGCCGGCTTGACGCTTTAGGAGGGAGGGACAAGCCAAGGGGAGCCTCGCTTCTGAGGCCGCCCGGCATGATGCTTTAGGAGGGAGGGCGGAGCCATGGGGAGCAGAGCAAAGGGGGCGGCGGCCGTGGATGGCGCTTGTGCCGCTGCGCGCTTGCGCACTTTTTTGGAGTTGTTTTTATCTTTAAAATTGGGCGATCCGCGGCCCCCCCAATCACGCCGCCCTAGGCCATGGCCTAGGGTGGCCTTATGGGTAATCCGGGCCTGCTCCACTTGTCACTTCTTTCCAGGATGAAGAGGAATTTGGATTTTATATGGCGGTGTAAATGGGGCCTAAGTCCCTGGGTACTAGCTAAACCTTTCCAGTTCTGGCTTCCACTGAATTATAATAGCAGATTCTAGTAGTCTAGACCAGTGTTTTTCAACCTTTTTTGAGCCACGGCACATTTTTTACATTTACAAAATCCTGGGGCACACCACCAACCAAAATGACACAAAATGACACTCTAACACAGTAATACGTATAGTTAATATGTTTTAAATGTATGTATACACTCAGTGTGAAACCTGGGCCTGTTTCGATGAACACAACATAGGCTTTGAAACTGCAAGGCCATCAAGGTAGCCAATGGCAACATGCACACTTGCATCAAAGTTTTTTTTCTTTCACACCTCGCAGCACTCCCAACGCAGGAGAGCATAGCCTTCCTACTGGTGTACCGAGCACCTAGCGCACCAGCGGAGAGTCTATCCCAGCTGCTGGAGAATGTGTCAGAGTGGGCCTTGAGGTTCCCTAGGCCAGTGTTTTTCAACCTTGTTTGAGCTGTGGCACATTTTTTACATTTACAAAATCCTGGGGCACACCACCAACCAAAATGACCCTTTAACAGAGTAATAAATATAGTTAATATGTTTTTAAATGTAATTATACACTCAGTGTGAAACCTGGGCCTGTTTCGATGAACACAACATAGATATCCTGGCAGGAATGGCAGAAAGACACAAACTTCCCACACAGAACTCCCATAACCAAGAGAAAATACTATAAGAGTTTGGTGGACATTGACCTTGGGTTTTGGAGTTGTAGTTCACCGACATCCAGAGAGCACTGTGGACTGAAACAATGTTGGATCAGGACCAAACTTGGCATGAATACTCAATATGGCCAAATATGAACGCAGATGGAGTTCAGGGGAAATAGACCTTGACATTTGGGAGTTGTAGTTGCTGAGATTTATAGTTCCCCTACAATCAAAGAGCATTCTGAACCCCACCAATGATAGAACTGGGCCAAACTTCCCACACAGAACCCCCAGGAGGCAAGAGGAGGTCTCTACTTGGGGAAAGGGAGGCGGGCCTTCCCAATGCATGGAGAGGGAGACCAAGTAGACAACGGGTGGGGAGGGGGGTGTTTGTAATTTTGTGCCTTTATCGAGGTAGGTTTCTTAGGGTTTTTATACTTCAACACACTAGACTCTCCCCCTCCCCCCCTCCTGGAGGTTCCAATTTCCCACGGCACACCTGATGGTCACTTACGGCACACTAGTGTGCCCCGGCACACTGGTTGGGAAACACTGAGCTACTCTGATGGTCTTCTACAGGGTGCAGAAGATGTTATGTAGACAGCTTTCAAGAATGTTGCTTCTAGGCAACTGTAAAGCACCAGATTATGTCCAACATGTCAAAAATCTGCTTCAAGCATACAAATCAATCAAGTGCAACATGTCATTGAAGAAACATTTTCTTCATTCCCACATGGACTTGTTTTCAGACAACCTAGGAGCTGTGAGTGACGAACATGGGGAAAGGTTTCATCAGGACATGGCCAGTATTAGGGCAAGTGGAACCCATCTATGTTGGGAGACTATTGTTGGACTCTCATCCTCAAAGCATCGGACTGCCATTACAAATGCAAATCTGTGGAAAAACATTTTTAATATTGTTTACTGATGACACCATTACTGTCACAGTGTATGCTGCTTTAGACAGATTAGCAATGTTTAGGTTATATCATGTTTTTTTTCTGGAAAACTCTATGTGATACAGGCATGATAAATGCATAGCTGTGTTCTGCGTGTTGAAGTCTACTTGGTTTACCCAAAATTGTGGAGGAAACAAAACAATCCCAAAAATTTGTTGACCATTATAATAACGTTTCAAATCTTCCCCCAGTTCCAAAAAAAAGCTGATTCTAGGCTCTGGGCATATCTCTTTGGCACCATGCCTCTCCGAATCTAGACACTATACTCCTATGGATGTAGGTCAAAATCCCATTGGCTTTTTTTTGCTACTGAGCCAACAATGTGATGCAGTGGCAAAAAAGCCAATGGGATTTTGGCCTGCATCAATAGGAGTCTAGTGTCCAGATCCAGGGAAGTCATGCTACCCCTGTATTCTGTCTTGCTTAGACCACATCTGGAATACTGTGTCCAATTCTGGACACCCCAATTGAAGAGAGATGCTGACAGGCTGGAATGTGTCCAGACGAGGGTGACTAAAATGATCAAGGGTCTGGAGAACAAGCCCTATGAGGAGTGGCTTAAAGAACTGGGCATGTTTAGCCTGAAGAAGAAAAGGCTGAGAGGAGAAATGATAGCCATGTATAAATACATGAGATGAAGTCATAGGGAGGAGGGAGCAAGCTTGTTTTCTGCTGCCCTGGAGACAAGGATGCAGAACAATGGCTTCAAGCTATAAGAAAGGAGATTCCAACTGAACATTAGGAATAACTTCCTGACTGTGAGAGCCCTTCAGCAGTGGAACTCTCTGCCCCAGAGTGTGATGGAGGCTCCTTCTTTGGAAGCCTTTAAACAGAGCCTGGATGGCCATCTGTCAGGAGTGCTTTGAATGTGATTTTCCTGCTTCTTGGCAGAATAGGGTTGGACTGGAGTGGCACATGAGGTCTCGTCCAACTCTATGACTCTATGATTCCTTGAAATTCAAGTGAAAATCTCCGCCAGGCGAGGAAGCTGGCCCCCTACCTGTCCCGCCATGACCTAGCCACAGTGGTCCAAGCCACGGTCATCTCAAGGCTGGACTACTGTAACGCTCTCTACATTGGCCTTCCTTTGTCGGTGATCCGGAACTTAAGCTGGTGCAGAACGCTGCAGCTCGGCTGCTGGCAGGCTTTCCAACATGCTGCCATATTACTCCCATCTGGAGTCAGGGGCGGTCTAAGGTAATTTGAAATTGCACTGGTTCCCAGTGGAGTAGTATTATATTGTATCAATGTATATACAATATATTATACCATACTCATACTATAATATATCATAATTATATTATATTACATTACAATATAATTATATTATAATATATTGACATTATAATACAATATAACATTCTATTATATTATTATAAAATTATAAATAAAATTATTTCAATAAAATTATCATCTACTAAATATTTTCATGACTCCTATGCTGGTTCTGTAATATAAAATATATCATTATTCTATTGTTATATTGTATTTTTATTATATTGTATGACAATATTAGAACTGTATAATAATCAACAAGAAATGCAATGCCTTACCTACCAATGGTCTGGAAACCCTTCATGCCCACCTTTAGGCAGGCCTGTCTGAGGAACATCAGCAGGGCCAGGATGGCGTGTACTTAGAGGGACCGCCTCACCCTGTATTGTCCCACCAGACCACTGGGGCCAGTGTTCAGAGTCACTCCAACCACTCTCAGAGTCACAATCCCAAGTTGTAAAACCTATCACTTGACTTCAATGCGGAGGAGGGCTTTCCGTGTCATCGCTCCAACACTTTGGAACGCGCTCCCTCCAGAAGTTCGTGCCCTGACTAGTTTGCTGGCGTTCCGGAAGGCCTGCAAGACCTTATTGTTTGAACAGGCGTTCAGCCCTTAAAACTGCAGGCGTTTGATGCCTACTGCCATACGTTGTCAGGTTGCTTGTATTGCTTGTATGATTTTTATGCATTTACATATGCTTTTAATTGTGTTTTTAACTGTGTTTTTAACTGTGTTTTTAACTGTGTTTTTAACTGTGTTTTTAACTGTGTTTTTTACTGTGTGGAAGTCGCCCTGAGCCGGATGGGAGTGGCGACGGACAAATCCAAATAAATAAATAAATAAAAAGAAAAGCAAAGCAAATCAGATGTATTCCTCAAGACCTGATGTTCTGTGCAGAGAGATATCCAAGTCTCCCTTTTCTGTTCTCTTGTCTCTCCTTTTGGAACACAACCCCTCAGAGGGCAATTGTCCATCATAGCTTTTACATTTTTTACTTACATGGTATAGAAACCTGAATGAGCCATTTGTGCTTTCCTGCAGGAACCACATAGTGGCCATTTTGGGAGCTTCACTGCCAGCCAAGCACCTCTTGCATTTCGTATTAGACTGGGACATCAGTAATTTTTAAAGCAAATTGTCTTTGGCAGGGGTTGGCTGGAAGGCACTCGGAATTGAGTGAATGTAACCTGATTTTCAAAAACCATTCAAGGAAATGCTCATGAGCCTCCAGTGAAGGAATACAAGGTGAAGGATCATTTTTGTACAAGTCAAAAACTCTGTGGTGACATGAAGACTTACCCTCTTCACTTGAAGACATTTTAAATGAGAAATCCACAAGCACCCAGCAAACTGTCCTGAACAATGTTGCTCACATTGTGTTGTTGAATTCACATTGTAGTGAAGATGATCGTCCCTTGCCTTGATTTTCCCTAGAATTCTTGGGTATTGTAATGCAGTGTTTCTCAACCAGTGTGCCGTGAGCGATCATCAGGTGTGCCGTGGGAAATTGGAACCTCCAATACTCTTTCTTCCCCCTCCTGCCGAACACTTTTTCTTCTCCACTCGGGCTCCCTTCTTCCCAGCCTCGCTCTGCTCGCTTTGCCTCGCTTTGCTCTGGGGCGAGTCTGCGCAGTAGCACCCACACAGGTCACGTCTTTCCCCCTCCCCCCTCCCCTCCTGAACACGCTCACGCTGCCCCCTCGGATCAAAATGGCGGCAGAAGCAGCAGTGTCAAAGAAAAAGTAAGTGTTCGGCAGGAGGAGGAAGAAAGGGCGCGAAGGGGAAGGGGGAGGAAGAGGTCTCTGTCGAAAGCTGGCATGGGCAAACTTGGACCTTCCAGATGTTTTGGACTCCAACTCCCACCATTCCTATCAGCCCCAGGCCCTTTCCCCTCCCCCCCTCAGCCACTTAAGCAAGAAAGGCCCTCAGGCTATGAGGAATGGTGGGAATTGAAGTTCAAAGCACCCAGAGGGCCAAAGTTTTCCCATGCCTGTTTTAGGGACCTTAAAGTGGTGAGCCTCCTTCCAACATTGTGATTCTGGATAGAAAACAAACAACAACATAACATAACATTGTTGAGTCCACAGTGCTCTCTGGGTGTAGGTGAACTACAACTTCCAAACTCAAGGTCAATTCCCAAGCAAACCCTTTCAGTACTTTCTATTGATAATGAGAGTTCAATATGCCAAGTTTGATTCAATTCCATTGTTGCAAGAGTTCAGGATGCTCTTTGTTTGTGTGTTAACTATAAATCCCAGAAACTGTAACTCCCAAATGTCAAGGTCTATTTTCCCCAAACTCCACCTGTGTTCACATTTGGGCATATTGAGTATTCATGCCAAGTTTGGTCCTGATCCAACATTGTTTGAGTCCACAGTGCTCTCTGGATATAGGTGAACTACAACTCCAAAACCCAAGGTTAATGCCCACCAAACTCCTATAGTATTTTCTCTTGGTTATGGGAATTCTGTGTGGGAAGTTTGTGTCTTTCTGCCATTCCTGCCAGGATATCTATGTTGTGTTCATCGAAACAGGCCCAGGTTTCACACTGTGTTTACATACATTTAAAAACATATTAACTATATGTATTACTGTGTTAAAGTGTCATTTTGTGTTATTTTGGTTGGTGGTGTGCCCCAGGATTTTCTAAATGTAAAAAATGTGCCGCGGCTCAAAAAAGGTTGAAAAACACTGTTGTAATGGATTGAAATGAAATGATAAAAATACCTTCATCAGCAATGTCTCATAATGAACCGTTATGTGGCTGGGTTTGAGAATTGTTGCTACAATATTTGTTCCAGATCAAACAATCAGGGCAAGTTCCCCTTTTTTCAGTGGATGATGCCTACAACTTATTGTGCTGAAAAGTACCGAGTAGTGCTTGATTGTCAATCACTTGATTTATAAATATTAGGGAACAGACTGAACTCCGAAGAGTTGAAGCTAGTGAGAAAAAGGTCTTCGGTCTGGTACCATAGACCTCCTGCTTGACAAAGCCTAATCTTACAGCAAAACGGTATCAGGCCTTGCAGTTCAACCGTTGCGGCTTGGGCTTGGCGTTTCCGATGCGCAGCCCTGCTTCCTGATACCCCGCTTCCACCTTTGGTTTACCTCCAGCACGCCCTGTACTTCTATTGGATTATTTTGAATAGCTTGGACATTTCCCCTTGTTGAACTATAATTTTCGGAACTCTATTGGACTTACTTTGGACTTGCATTCTAGCTCTTCCTATCGTAGCTGGAGGTACCTTTGTTGCGGCGGTTTATCTGTTATGACTTTGATCCACTATATGAATTATTTGTAATTACTATTTGTCTATTTTGCACTACTATATCTATTGTATATATGCTTGTTCCCTTCCATAGGGGGCTGCCCCATTGGTGACAACAACACAATTTATTTTTATACAATGATACTGTGATATATGAGTTTAACTCTAGTTCTCTCAGTTTGCGAGTATGTGAGAGATGCACCATAATCTTTCCCTGCACACTTCCCCGAAACTATTTTCTCATCCAAGGCAATAGTCATTTCTCCTTGGCACATGTACAGAAACCGGCCTCTACTTCTCTTTTGGGGTGGGAGAGATAAATGAGGGAGAAAAAAAATCAGGAACTGTTCACTTTCAAGATTGCATTTGTCTCTGGAGAGTAATGGCGTACTGTTGTATCTTCTTGAAGCAGTATTTACAATCCTCTTAGAACTCGCAGTTCAGTGAAAGCTTATGTCTGTCACATTTCATTATTGTGTGGGCACATGCCTAACACATTTCTCATAGCAAAACATCGCTGTGCCAAGGCATTTACTACAGCAGCGCCGTGGCATGAAGTAAACAAGTTATTTGTAGGAAGACAAATTGTATTTAGCATACACACAAAATGGGAAAGCACATGAACGTATAAGCCGGCTTCTGTTATTTTCCCTCTGATTTGTGTTGTTTTTACAATCAATTCATTGATTAAATCTATACATTACATCCTCTTCACGTACGAGGCATCTGGGAGTTAAGTACAATAACTGTATGGTTCAAAGTCCTTCTGAAGCACAAAGGATACTTAAATAATATAGGCCCAAAGCAGTGTGACAAAAATGAGAGCAGCAATAAGATTAAAGAAGGATGGGATTGTATACCAGGAATGTGGCGCAGCTGGCTGGGTGTCAGCTGCATAAGATCTCAACTAACAAGACGGTCATGAGTTCGAGGCCTGCCCGGGTCGAGGTGGGTTCTCTACCGATTGTGTAGCCTGTTGTCGACCTTTGCAACCCAAAAGACAGTTGCATCTGTCAAGTAGGAAATTAAGGTACCACTTAGTGGGGAGGCTAAATTTAACTGATTTATGAGGCCATAAAAATATCTGCAAAAAACATGCTGAGGAATGAAGGAGTGCGACAGCTCCCCCTGATGGCCAGATGTTACATTGCCTCTGTCTGTCTTGTGTGTTTATGTGTCTAAATATAATGTGTACATTGTAATCCGCCCTGAGTCCCCTGCGGGGTGAGAAGGGCGGAATAGAAATGAAGTAAATAAATAAATAAATATACAGAATTAAAAGTCAGAAGGAACAGAACAGAATCATGAAGTCTCAACCTCACTCCTTTCAGTGCCACTGCCAAGAAGGTCCTATCTTCTGTAGCTATGGACCAACCAATGTGTTTTTTCTTCCAGTTTCAGATAAAAATGGCTTTTCTTTGACCCAAACTGCCTTCCTAAAGCATTTTGCTATGTCAAATTCTCACAAGTAGAGAACCGGTGCATCAGGCTTTGCACTAGATTTCTCCCTGCTTTGTCCACCTATATACATTCCTACTTATGGGGAGGTTGTTCTTTCCGCGAGAGAACATTAAAAAATAGATCTCTTTACCTAAAGTAATAAAGTCATTCCCCGGTAATTTCTAGGTTTTTGTCCCTTTCACCTACTATATCTATATAAATAAAAATGTAATGTTCGTTTGTGGGGTTAACATAACTCAAAAGCCACTGGACGACTTGCCACCAAATGTGGACACATGACACCTACTAACCCAAGGAGTGACCATCACTAAAAAAATGGATTTTGTCATTTGGAATTTGTAGTTGCTGGGATTTACAGTTCACCTACAATTAAGAAGCATTCCGAACCTCATCAACAATGGAATTGAACTGAACTTGGCACATAGGACTCCCAAATTTATATGCACACTAGCTTGGGGACCCGGCGGTGCCTGGGTTATTTGAGGAAGGCATTGTGTGCCAAGGTTGGTTCCTATTAGATGTCTATGTGGCTTGTAGTGGTCTCAGGAACTTAGTGAAGGTACTGCAAGTCGCATTGGCCATGGTCCATCCCCCTCCAAACAGCACCAGGATGTAGAGTGGGTCATGGGGCTCTGTGTGTCACATTTGGTATTGATCATTCTGTGGATGAGGGTTGCAGCGGTCACGGAAGGTGAGTGAAGGTATTTCAAGTCTCATCATCTGTGGTCCAGCCTCCTTGAAACAGCACCAGGGCGTAGAGTGGGTCAAAGGGCCTCTGTGTGCTAATTTTGGTCTGTAGTGGTCATTGGGTGAGGGTCGCGTTGTGAAGTGGGCCATTGGGCCGCTGTGTGCCAAGTTTGGTCCTGATCCATCACTGCTGTGGGCCGCAGTGTCTGACTGCCTGAGGCCTTTCCTTTTCTCTCTGCGTCACCTTAGAATGTTGGAATGTGGATGGCCAATCGGAGTCCTTTATGCAAATACCATTTTAGTGGCAACCAATCCCCTCTGTCTGGGGCCGTAGAATATTGAAGTTCTGAGGCTGGCCAATCAGAGTCCTTTATGCAAATAATCCCATAGTAGCAACCTATCGAAACGCTGCTGCATATTCCTTGGCACCTCCGCACCTCCCAGAAAATGCACATTCCTTTTCCAACGGAAAAAAAACTGTCATTTGGCTTACTCAAGCATTCAGTTGCATTCTGTTTTGCTGGCCAATCAGAGTCCTTTATGCAAATTGTCTCCCCAATTACCTCTGTCTGGTGCCTTAGAGTGTTGGAGTTCTGAGGCTGGCCAATCAGAGTCCTTTATGCAAATAATCTGGTGCCTTAGAGTGCTTGAATTCTGAGGCTGGCCAATCAGAGTCCTTTATGCAAACATTCCCACAGTAGCAACCAATCGAAACGTTGGCACATATTCCTCCGCACCTCCGCACCTCCCGCCCTCTGCACCTCCATAAACACTGACTTTTATTATATACATAGAAGATAGATAGATAGATAAATATTTGGTATATTTATCTATCGTTCACATAGGCTCTACACATAGTAAGAAAGAAGTTGGTATAATACGATTTCCTTATTGTTGCTGATCAAACGTTCTAAGACTCCTTGATATTCTTCCTTCTGAACTGGAGAGGAGTCTCTTTCCCCTTCGTCCTCAGTTCTGGTCCCCAGTCCTTCAAAACAGAGCTCTGTTGCCTCACTGAGCAAGCCAACCACGAAGCAATCTCTAGACTGCTCCTGGGACCTGACACAATTACTGTGGAGAACAATGAAGCTGAAAGGATGCCGGTCCTTTGGTTGGTGGGGAGGAGAGTTGGTTGTTTTGTTCAAAAATGCAGAAACTCTGCTGCACAACTTCCAATGCTCATCCAACTCTGCATGTCATTTGCAAGAAAGGTCAGGCTACTACTAATCTGGTGCATTATGCCACATTTTTCACCTTCTCTATATGAAGTCCCTAGGAGAGCCTCTCCTGGGGATTTCAGGGGTGCATCTACACTCTAGAATTAATGCAGTTTTAGCTGTCTTGGCTCAGTGCTGTGGAATCTTTAGCCTTCTCTACAAAATGTTGCTGGTGGCTCACCAAACTGCAGCTCCCAGAATTCCAAAGTATTGAACGATGGCAATTAAAGTGGTGTGAAGTTGGATTAATACTGCAATATAGATACCACCCCCAGGGTCTGGAAAGGTTCACGTTAGGGTTGTACATGTATTTAGTTTTCTCCGTGTCCTTCGGTACCTTTAGTACTTCGGGAGCTCATAATGGTAAGGGCCCTCGTGGTACAAAATCTTGGCTCCTCCTCCCCTATTTGGCATCACAGTTGAATTGTTTTGATTTTCCTTTATTTTCCTGATTCTTTTAATTTAGTGGGACTGACTGGGAGTTTGGGACCTGGGGGAAAGTGGGGTGTGTGTGCGTGCACATGTGCATTCGGGGGCCTGGAGATGCTTTTAGCTTCTTTTACTCCTTTTCTTCATCTCCTTCAGGAAATACTTATAAAAGGTGATAATTATTAATAATAGTAATTCCAGCAAACAAAAAGAGAAGTCTACCTCTCATCTAGAGTAGAAAGTAGAAACAGCTTTAAGGAAGCAAACCCCCAAGCAGAAAGAAGATTGCAGGCAAGTGAGAGTTTTTTTTAAAGTAGTCCAGGGAAGATAGTTCGACTGAGCTCCGGGTTATCACTCTTTTTTCCCTGGTCCTCCTTAAAATGCCTTGGAAAGCTGCTGGTGACCACAAACCGATTCATAACCCTTTTGCTACTAATGTTAGAGAGTGATCCCTGGTCAAAGTGGTCGCTGATCAAGTGGTCCCTGGCCAGGTGGTCCTTGGTCAAATGGTCCCTGGTCAAATGGTCCATGGTCAAAGAGGTCCCTGATCAAAGTGGACCCTGGCCAAGTTGTCCCTGGTCAAGTATTACCTGGTCAATTGGTCCCGGGTCAAGTGGTCCCTGGTCAAAGTGGTCCCTGATTAAAGTGGACCCTGGCCAAGTGGTCCCTGGCCAAGTCGTCTGTGACGAATTGCCTATATTTGGGGCCAGAAGAAGCCCAGGAGGAAAAGCCCTTTTTGGTGGGTTGGCCATTTAATGGTCTGTTTTGGATGAACTGCCATTTTAAGGTTGGGTTCCCAGTTTAGGCTGAGTTGGAGACAGCTTAGGGAAGGGAGCATAGAACCTTAGGGAGCCAGTAGGCAGTTAAGCCAGGCACCGGGGGTGAAATGTTGGTTGGAACTTTGAAAACTGACAGTTGGTGAGCAGTTAGGCAGCTAGGGAGGCCACAGAACTCTGGAAGGAGTTGATGGTTGGTCTGTGACAGAGTAGGTCAGAGTGAGTTAGGCTCTGATAGAGAGCTAGCAGCTTTGTGCTGGGTTTCTGGTACTCTGTGAGGTAGCAGAGCCAGATAGTTGTGGCCAGTTAGCAGATAATACCTTAGCACAGTATTATCTGGGGTGCTACATTGATTGTAACTTGTTTCAAGTTTGTACAAGTTTTTTTAAAGTAACCACACGCTCCAACGTTTCATTGTAACCATTACGCAAAAGTGCCTGTGAATCTCTCACAAGTTGTTAAAATAAACTCTGTTTTCTTGTTCATCTTCATCCTTGTCTCCCGGTGTCTCAATCTTCTCTGAGTGAATGGTGGCAGCAAGTTTTTAAATACAAAAGTTCCCTGACACTTTGCCCAGCCTAGAGACTAAGGCGAGCCCTCACCACAGTACTTAGTGGCAGCACGGGATTAAAACAGCCTTGTCTCCACATGGTCCCTGGTCAAAGTGGACCCTGGCCAAGTGGTCCCTGGTCAAAGTGGTCCTTGATCAAAATGGACCCTGGCCAAGTTGTCCCTGGTCAAGTATTCCCTGGTCAATTGGTCCCTGGTCAAGTATTCCCTGGTCAAGTGGTCTCTGGTTAAAGTGGTTCCTGATCAAAGTGGACCCTGGCCAAGTGGGCCCTGGTCAAGTGGGCCCTGGTCAAAGTGGTCCCTGGTCATAAAAAAGCTTGGGAACCACTGTCCGAGAAGAAAAGCCTAAGTCCGTAGGCTGTCCTGATAGTGATGCTATAATTAAGTCAAAGACTGGCCTTTTCCATCTGTTGTGGTATCTGTTTGGGGACCAATTCAGAAAATAGGACAACTAACCTCAGAAAAGAAGGAAAAAAGGAAAGAAAAGGGGAATGACAGGCCGTGAACATGCATTTTCAGAGCTGTTAATGTACACATTTTTTTTCTAAACATATGAAGTATTCCACAAAAATCAATCTTGAAACCTGCTGAAAATGTTCTGTTTTGGAAAAGAGAAGGAATAAACGCATGGACATTATAATCCCCTCTTTCTCTTTCTTTCTCTCACACATATACATATATAATTGATGTCTAACTATAGGTAATGAAATAGATAATAAATTAGGACTAATGGAGGTGGAATTAAAGATAGCAGCTGACCATATTTTGAAATTCTTGCTTTTTTCCGGGAAGTCTTTCAAGGCTTGATCCTAACAATTGACATGCCGGTTGCAGAGAACTCGGCCTGTATTTATGATACTAATTGATTTCATTTATTTTGCCTCCCTGGTGCATTTTTCACTGTCAGGCCTGTCATTATCTTAATGTTGTTGTTTCCAATAAACACTCCGAAAAGTCATTTTAAAGGCAGGGGGTCTCTGAGCACAGATGCGTCAGGTGTATAGCTCACTTTCCTCTGAGTCAAGGAGATTGGCTAAAGGAAGCCCCATGGAACGGAGCTTCCGAAAAGGCTGCGGTTTGTCCATCTGTTTGATTCCATGCTACCTGGAGGACGCCTGTTTCAAACGCCATCCTACGATGATGGAGAGCTGCAGAGGAGGTGCTTGTACAACTGAGTGCTGAGAAAAGCAATGATGTTTGGAAACTGGCGATCCTTTGAAGGTCATTCTCATTTGGAAGGAAGATAACATCGATCTGCAGTTGCTGGGCATGTTGGAAGAGCCAAGCTATCACATCAATATGCAGAAGGGATGGCATGGGGTTGGACTGGGTGGCCTTTGTGGTCTCATCCATGCCTATCATTCTAGATCCGTGGTTCTCAATCTTCCTAATGCTGCAACCCCTTAATACAGCTCCTCATGCTGTGGTGACCCCCAACCATAACATCATTTTCGTTGCTACTTCACAACTGTCATTTTGCTCTTGTTATGAATCGTAATGCAAATATCTGATATGCAGGGTGTATTTTTATTCACCGGACCAAATTTGGCACAAGTACCTGAAATTCAGGTCCGGATTACCGGTAAGGCCAACCTAGGCCATGGGACACAAGCCGAGGGGGGCACAGATCAGGCACCCCCCCAAAAAAGTCAGAAAAAGTCAATCTTCGGGCAGTGGAAAACGGCACATGGCGGGTCCTGCCAAGCCCAAAACGCAAAAGGGAGGCTGTCCGGGGGCCCTTTTCACTCGCCCTACACCTCCTCTGGCTTCAGAGGGGGCGAAAGGGGAGCGAACCGGCTGCCCGCATGGCCGAGGCCATCCGGAGGCCTTTTTCGCTCGCCCCACGTCTCCTCTGGCTTCAGAGGCAGCGGAAGGTGTGCCGCGTGGATGGAGCATGCGGTGGCGCGCGAAGACGAGCCACGGGGGAGGACAAACAGCCTTGCAGCTCAAAGGCTGTCTGCTTTCATTCTGGCTCATTATATTTGTGGAATTATGTCAGGGTGGGAGAAATAACTGTTTGGATGCATTTCTAAATGTTTTATTGTCCATATTGCCAAGCATTGAATGGCCTTATAGCATAAAGGTCTGTTTGCTTTCATTCTGGCTCATAATAAGGTTGGCTTAAAGGGGGCGTAATTCCAAAGTGTGGCCTAGGGTGCAAAAAGGTGTTTTCAGAAGAGCCTATGATTGTTAGCAACAAGTGGTGACTGTGTAACCTGTTTATTTTAATTGTGTAAGTTGCCCAGAGCACCTTTGGTGGAGGGCGACTCATAAGAAATAAAGTTAGTTAGTTAGTTAGTTAGTTAGTTAATCCGGGCCTGCCTGATACACCCAAGTTTGATTGCTGGTGGAGTTGGGCGGGATTGGTTTTCTCATTTGAGAATTGTAGTTGCTGGGATTTATAGTTCACCTACAAAGAAAGAGTATTCTGAACTCCACCAACAATGGAATTGAACCAAACTCCCATAACCAACAGAAAATCCTGGAAGGGTTTAGTAGGCATTGACCTTGAGTTCTGGACTTGTAGTTCACCTACATCCTGAGAGCACTGTGGATTCAAACAATGATGGATCTGGACCAAACTTGGTACGGATGTTCAATATGCCCAAATGTGAACAGTGGTGGAGTTTGGGGAAGATAGACATTTAGGAGTTGTAGTTGCCGGGATTTGTAGTTCACCTACAACCAAAGAGCCTCTTGAACCCCACCAATGATAGAATTGGGCCAAATTTCCCACATAGAACCCCCATGACCAACAGAAAATACTGGAGGGATTTGGAAGGAATTGACAGTGATTTAGGCGCTCATTCTGGCCTCATGATTCACTACTGGTTAGGCCCAAGTAAATGTGTAAATAATGACAGTTAAACGCAACCGGATTTAATTGCAGGATTAATTGTTTTGCAAAGGTATCATCACAACCAGCCGTGCGTTGTAGCATTATCATCTTCTGCTTTTCCTTGTCACTGGAGCACAATGTATTATTTATTTATTTCCTATATTTATACCCCACCCTTCTCACCCCTGAAGGCGGACTCAGGGCGGCCTCACAAACCCCGTAGGGTGTCATCATAATAAAACAATCAACAATACATTAACATATTAAAAATGTTAAAACAATAATTAAAACTATTAAATAACACACGCCTATTAAAATCAAAGTCTAAAATCTAGTCCGGGTCAACATTGACTAGAGCAGTGTTTCCCAACCAGTGTGCCGTGAGCGATCATCAGGTGTGCCGTGGGAAATTGGCACTCTTCCCCCTCCTAGCAGCTCTTTCTCCCTATTTCCCTCCCCAAAGATCCTCCCCGAGGCAAAGGAAGGGCTCCCCCGAATGCCGGAAGCTCCACGTTGGTGAATTGGGCAGTGAGTGAACCTGGGAGCATCGGGAGGCTGAAGCATTCACAGGTTTCGAAGAAACAAATTAAGCCTCTCCGCTTGGAAATGTTAATTTTTTTACTATTTTACTGGATTTTTTGAGAGTTGCCTCCCCGCCCCCCCAAGGAACTGTTTATAACAGCTTCATGACATCCATAGTTATCTGGAAGCAAGTTTCACTCAGGGTGAAATTTCACAAGGGTCTGGAGAACAAGCCCTATGAGGAGCGGCTTGAAGAGCTGGGCATGTTTAGCCTGAAGAAGAGAAGGCTGAGAGAAGACATGATAGCCATGTATAAGTATGTGAGAGGAAGTCATATATATGTTGCGTTAATCGAAACAGGCCCAGGTTTCACACTGAGTGTATAAATACATTTATAAACACATTAACTATATGTATTACTGTGTTAGAGTGTCATTTTGTGTAATTTTGGTTGGTGGTGTGCCCCAGGATTTTGTAAATGTAAAAAATGTGCCGCGGCTCAAAAAAGGTTGAAAAACACTGGACTAGAGCAAATGCATCCTCCTTAATTGTTGAGGGGACTTTATCACACATCCCATCAATGAATAAGGAAGATGCCATTTTCCTGCAGCATCCTTGTGTTTCCTGCAATGCATAGGTTTGAGTCCCAAATAATCCTTAATGTGGCCAGATAGGGAACTTCACCTTCTCTCTTTTAGGTTTCAGATATTATGGAGATAACGGCCTATTATATCATGCCAGATACCTTTTTCAGCACTTCCAGGCCGAGTGTGCAATCTCCTTTGTATTCATGACACCTGCCCTTTTGTTTTGTCAGCATTTTCCCTACTTCTTCCTCAAAGGCAGCCTTTATTTAGGTCATTTAAAACCAAATTGAAAAGCCACAACACCACCGGCTTTGACCTAGAGCGTCTCTGACCTCCTTCCCCAACACACACACACACTGCCTCCGTGTTTTCGAAGTGCTGCATAAGCTCATTTTAAAGCATCTCCAAAATGTGCATCTCAAGACTCGGTTTAAATCTATACAGCAATGCAGAAGAGGAGGATTTTGTGGCATAGCTTTGTCCACCTTGACCGCTGTGCATCTGTGATGTGTTCTGCAATTTCCCCCTTGTAACCGTTTAGAAAAAAAGATTGAAAATATAGTGTATGTCTATGCCAGGGGTGGGCAAATATTTTTTCCAAGGGGCCACACGAGAGCCAAAAATATTATGGAGGGCCGCACCTAAAGGGTGAACTACATTCTAATCTACATTATTTATTTATTTATTTAACTATATTTGCTATATATTACACATCATTAATATTAACATATTAATATATCAAGAAATATTCATATATTATTAGTATTAATATCATTATTATTATACTATAGTATATATATAGAAATTATAATATATTGAAATTATAATATAATATAACATTATATTATATTATTTATTATATTATTATTATAAAATTATTATGAAATAATAAAAACCACTAAAATAAAATAAAACTCAAGAAAACAAGGTGCAAACCAAGATGGAATGGCCCAATGGACCCAGCCCAGAGGATGGCAAAGCGGACCCAGCTGCTGCCGCAGCAGAGGAGAGCAGACCAGCAGGCGATCGGAGGCTGCAGGCCTCTGCCCGCTTTCGCCCCCAGCTGTTCTCCAGCTGATTGCCCTGCTATGGAGTGCCTGCCATCCCTGGAGGCGATCTGGGCCTGCAGGGGGAGCAGTCTGTGATCTGAGGTGCCTGATCGCCCTGGTGACCCAGAAGACGATCAAGTCTTCCAGGTTGCCAGGGCGATCAGCCGCCGCAGGTTGGCAACTGCTCCCGCTGCTGGCCCGGATCGCCTCCAGGGATGGCAGGCACTCCAAAGCTGCTGCTGCTCCGGCCTGTCTGCCGACACAGGCCCCACAGAGCCCGCAATGGGATGGCAGCAGCGGCACCCCTTCCTCTTGGCCCCACCGCCAATGCCCTTCTCCTCAGGCCGGATAGAATCGGCTGCCGGGCTGCATCCGGCCCACGGGCCATAGGTTGCCCACCCCTGGTCTATGCAAATACAGATATTCAAATGTCTGAAATATTCAAAATCCCAAATATTCCTATTCTGAAACATTTCCAATAAGGAATACTTAACCTTCACATGTTTTTTTGCATGTTTTCATATGTATAGATTTAAATATATAGATATATTTATTTATTATTTATTTATTTACTTTATTTATATTCCGCTCTTCTCACCCCGAAGGGGACTCAGAGCGCATTACAGGTACACATACTAGCAGACAATTTCTGCTGTTTTTCACATACAAACATATAGACGAACAGAGGCAAACTCTGGCCACCAGGGGGAGCTGACGCACTCCTCATCTCTCAGCGTCCCTTGTTGTTCCTATCCGCATTCCTCCACTTCCTGGAGTTCTTTAATGGCCTCATGATTCAGTCAAAATTTCCCTCCCCACTTAATGTGGTACCTTAATCCCCTACTTGAAAGATGCAACTTTTTTTCAGGCGGCAAAGGTCGACAGCCGGCTACACTTAAAGGTCGAGCACCCACCTCGACCCGGGCAGGCCTCGAACTCTTGACCTACTGGTCAGAGAGATCTTATGCAGCTGACACTAGACGTGTTCATTGAATTTTTCCCTAATATGAACGTTTATTTATTTATTTTATTTCCACCATTTCTACCCCGCATCATCTCAACCCCCGAGGGGGGACTCAGAGCGGCCTCACAATGGCAACAATTCAATGCCCAAAACACAGTAAACATATGATAGAAACCACAACAGTCAAAAATTTAAAATACATTAATTACTGTTAACATTAAAATACATTAAAAAATAATTAGCATTAAAAATATCAAATACATTCAGATAGGTTAAAAACAGTATTCCGTCCATAACAGAAGCCTTAGGTCATGTCCACCAGTTTGCCATTTCAATCCCAATCCCATTTCAATCAAGTGCTGTATCGTGCTAATGTGCAAACGCCTGGTCCCATAACCAGGATTTCACTTTTTTCCTGAATGTCAGGAGGGATGAGGTGGATCGTATATCAATAGGGAGCGCATTCCACAGACGGGGAGCCACCACCGAGAAGGCCCTATCTCTCGTCCACACCAACCGCATTTGAGAAGTAGGCGGGAGCGAGAGCAGGGCCTCCCCGGATGATCTTAGATTACGAGGTGGGACTGCTGATGCATTTGGACAAGTAAGCTGGACCAGAACCGTATAGAGCTTTAAAGGTCAAGACCAGCACTTTGAATTGAGCTCGGAATTGGACAGGCAGCCAGTGGAGCTGACACAGCAGGGGGTGGTATGCTCCCTGTATGTAGCTCCAGTTAGTAATCTGGCTGCCGCCCGTTGGACTAATTGAAATTTCCGAACTGTCTTCAAATGCAGCCCCACGTAGAGTGCATTGCAGTAATCTATTCGGGATGTGACCAGAGTGTGGACGACCGTAGCCAGATCAGACTTTCCAAGGTACGGGCGCAGCTGGCACACGAGTCTTAACTGTGCAAAAGCTCCCCTGGCCACCACCGAGACCTGGGGTTCCAGGCTCAGCGATGAGTCCAGGATCACTCCCAAGCTGCGATGGCCATCTGTCGGGGGTGCTTTGAATGCCATTTTCCTGCTTCTTGGACTGGATGGTCCATGAGGTCTCTTCCAAATCTATGATTCTATGATTTCAAGACAAAAGAGGATTGTTGGGAGTTGAATCAACCTTGTGAGGTAGGCAATATTGAGAAGTAGTAACTCCTAAGTTTATCTAGTAGATGGAGCCCCCGGTGGCACAGTGGGTTAAACCCTTGTGCCGGCAGGATTCAGTACCGACAGCTTGCTGATTCGAATCCGGGGAGAGCACAGATGAGCTCTTTCCATCAGCTCTGGCTCCCAATATGGGGACATGAGAGAAGCCTCCCACAAGGGCAATCCTTGCAGACAGCCAATTCTCTCACACTAGAAGCGATTTGCAGTTTCTCAAGTTGCTTCTCACAAAAACAAATCTAGTAGGTTTCCTGTTGTTGTTGTTGTTGTTGTTGTTACAAAGCCTGGCTGGGTATCTGTTGGGGGTGGTTTGACTGTCATTTTTCTGCCTGGTAGAATAAAAGGGGTTGGACTCCATCCCCGTGCAATTATTTAACGGAAACTAATGAATAATTTGTTATATTGTTATATTTACGATACAGAGCACTAAAGATATTGTAGAAACACTTTAGAAATGATTATCCATTTCTAAACATGACCCCTAATTTAGTAATGAGTATTGAAATATTTTTTTCATTGATCACACAGGCCTACTATGTATTCTTTCAGGAAATTTTGCTTCAGGAAATGTAAATTTAGTTGGTCTGTATGAAAATGCCAAGCATACATCTCTTGCCCATCTCTTCCTGATGTAACAGGATGCACCGCAACGGGAGACCTTTGCCAGGGGTGATATTGCTGTGGCCCACTCCTTCAATGAACTATTAAACAAAATTGTTTCCACATCATGTTGACCTGCCGGAAAGCCTTAGCTCAATGGATGCAGGAGAATAAATCTTGCATCCATTGACCTTCAGGATGTGAATGAAATGATACCTGCATTGCAAACCATTTCGCCCAGTGATGTTGGGAAGCATGGGCAGTAGAAGGGAATTGTGTATTTCATCAATAAATGTTATTTTATTTTTAATTAATTTTTTTAAATTTATCATAAAATTCATGGAATTTTGTTATCCTAAAATTAAGTAAGAAGTGCTAAGATTGTGAAGGAGGTGAAGGAGAGAAAGGTAGAAAAAGAAAGGAGAAGAGAGAGAGAAAAGTATAAGGGTGGGGAGGGGGATAGAGTTGGGATGCGAGAGGGATTAGTAAGATTCTCCCAATAATAATTTGCCTGCCCACCCCCGAAATAACGAGACCACACAAGTAAAGTTGGGTTCAAATTTTGGGCAACTTTTATTTCAAATTGTTACCTATTTAATTTTGCCTTAACCTAAACTAGTAGGTATCAGGAACCTGGTGACAAAGCCGAGGAGGTATCCCAGCCGGCTATACCCCTCGGCTAACTGTGGCAAAAAGCCTATTTTCCTATAACCAAAAAACGGACAACTGTTAAGGAGAATGGACAGAAGTCTATACGAAAAATGTCGCTATCAGACTCTGCCATTTGTGTGCCATCAAGTCTTCCCTCACCGAATCTAACTTTCAAGTGAGTGTTTAAACAAATGACCCCCCCTCCTAAACTGTGGGGGCTTTGTGTGAAGACAACTTTATATATTTCTCTCTATTTTCCACTAAGCCTAATTATGAAAAGACCCACCATACCATCTAGCCCCTAAACAGTCTAGGGCTAGGCAAAAAACCTTCACAGAACATGAGAAGGAAAAAAAAACCTCAACCGGCCCCCCGGTTCCGCTGATTCCGCCGGTTCCGCGACGACCAGTACTGTACTGTTAATGGGCAGGTGTGGTGGGCCGAACCTCGGTTCGCAATGAAAATACAGGGGGCAGGCCAGCCAAGCACTGGCCACGCCCCCTGGTCTAGATGGTTCCAGGAAGGAACCATCACCTCTTTTTCTGTGGGGGAGGCAAACTTCTCTCCTCCCTCACTTCGTGGGGAGGAAAGCCCTATCCCGACACAGAGGTTGCCATATAAAAAAAATATGTCTTTGTTCTTTCCTAATTTGAAGTCTATTATTCCAAGAAAGTAGTATTCTGGTTTCATCTCTATTTTGTAACCAATTACCTTCTGTGATATTTCGTGAATTTCTATCCAAAATTTGTTAATTTTCTTGCACGTCCACCATGAATGGTAAAACGTCCCTGCCTTGGTTTGACATTTCCAGCACTTGTCCGATACATTTACTGGGTATGATGTACCATTGATACATCAGAATAGTAGAGCTGAATATATGGCTCAACCCTCACTGAGGGCAAACGGCAAACAGAGGTATCTTAGAAAATATTCCTCTGTCGGAGGTTCCCATTCGAAGTCCATCCAGCTGGTTCACCTTGGAAGATACAAGATGTGGGTGAGACAAAACTAAAGTTAGGTAGATCTGGAATTGGCTAAGTGCTTCTCCTCAATGCTTCCTCTTTTTCATCCTGGAAAGAAGTGAGGAGTGGAGAGCAACAAGCAGAGTTCCCTCCTGGGAATGGTCCTGTACAGGATCTTCATTCATGACTTAGATCAAAGGTCAGGAGCCTATGGCTCACGAGCCATATATAGCTCTTTTGACTATTCTATCTGGCTCCCAGGCGCAGTAGGCATCCGGCCCCTCCCTGCCCAAGGAGTTGCCAGAAAGCGGCCTTGGGCCGCGGATCTCCGTCTTCAAAGGGTTCACCTTCAACTGGCTAGCTCGCAGCCATCCGGTCATGGCCTCTAGGCACTGATGGAAATAATCGGGTACAGAGTCCGGTCTGCCCTCCATCCTCAGCTCAAGCTGGGTGTCATCAGCATACTGATGGCACTCCAGACCAAAACTACATACCAGTTGGGCCAGTGGACGCATATAGATGTTAAATAATAGAGGGGAAAGAATGGCCCCTTGAGGCACCCCACAATCAAGGGGGAGTCCCTCAGAGACCACTCCGCCCCTCACCACTGGTTGTCCCCGATTGTGGAGAAAGGAGGCCACCCATTTAAGGTCAGTCCCCTCACTCCAGTCACGGCTAAACGATGGAGTAATAAATGGATCAAGGGTCTAGAGCAGTGTTTCCCAACCAGTGTGCCGGGGCACACTAGTGTGCCGTGAGCGATCATCAGGTGTGCCATGGGAAATTGGAACCTTCAGGAAGGGGGAAGAGTCTAGTGTGTTGAAGTATAAAAACCCTAAGAAATCTACCTCGATGAAGGCACAAAATTACAACCCCCCCCCTCCCCACCCGTTGTCTACTTGGTATCTCCCTCTCCATGCATGGGGAAGGCCTGCCTCCCTTTCCCCAAGTAGAGACCTCCTCTTGCCTCCTGGGGGTTCTGTGTGAGAAGTTTGGCCCAGTTCTATCACTGATGGGGTTCAGAATGCTCTTTGATTGTAGGGGAACTATAAATCGCAGTAACTACAGCTCTCAAATGTCAAGGTCTATTTCCCCTGAACTCCATCTGCGTTCATATTTGGGCATATTGAGTATTCATGCCAAGTTTGGTCCTGATCCAACATTGTTTGAGTCCACAGTGCTCTCTGGATATACAGTAGGTGAACTACAACTCCAAAACCCAAGGTCAATGCCCACCAAACTCTTACAGTATTTTCTCTTGGTTATGGGAGTTCTGCGTGGGAAGTTTGTGTCTTTCTGCCATTCCTGCCAGGATATCTATGTTGAGTTCATTGAAACAGGCCCAGGTTTCACACCGAGTGTATAAATACATTTAAAAACATATTAACTATATGTATTACTGTGTTAGAGTGTCCTTTTGTGTCATTTTGGTTGGTGGTGTGCCCCAGGATTTTGCAAATGTAAAAAGTGTGCCGCGACTCAAAAAAGGTTGGGAAACACTGGTCTAGAGAACAAGTCCTATGAGAAGTGGCTTCAAGAGCTGGGGATGTTAGGCCTGCAGAAGAGGAGGTTGAGAGGAGACATGATTAGACATGGATCAAGAGATGAGGGGAATATGTCATAGGGAGGATCAAGAGGTGTGGAGAAATCATAGTGAGGAGGAAGCAGGCTTGTTTTTTTGCTGCCCTGGAGACTAGGATGCAAGGGAACGATGGCTTCAAATGACTGGAAAGAAAGGAGATTCCACCTGACCATGAGGAAGAACTTCCTGACTGTGAGAGAGAGCTGTTCAGCAGTGGAACTCTCTCTCTCTCTCTCTCTCTCTCTCTCTCTCTCTCTCTCTCTCTCTCTCTGCCCTGGGGGGGGGGGAGAGTGGTGTAGGCTCCTTCTTTGGAGACCTTGAAGCAAAGGCTGATGGCCATCTGTCGGGGGTGCTTTGAATGAGATTTTCCTGCTTCTTGGCAGAAGGGGGTTGGACTGGATGGCCCACCAGGTCTCTTCCAACTCTAGGATTCTGTTTCCTCTGTTTCATCCCCATTGTGCAGTCATGTTGGTCTCTAATAACAGCATTCTATGTCCAAATTTGTCCTCGATCCTTCTTCTTCTTTTCATTCCGTGCCCCACGTTTTTACTCAACATTGCTATACTTGTGGGTAGCCTACCAATTAGGGAAAGGTTTCCATTGCATGGCATGCAGCCCATGGATGACATACAGCCCATTCCTTCTTTAGAGGTTTGAGAAAAGCTTGATAATAGGGTAGGACTTTTATGTCCTTATGCTGAACTATTACGCTAGTCGAGGAAGATCCTATTGCTGAGTGGATGAGCATATACTTTCCACGTAGAGACATGCTTCTCAGTTTGCAGTCTGCATCGAAAAGGGTTGGATAGGGTTGGATAGCAAGAGATGGGGAAGGTGGGTTGTTGTGAGCTTTCTGGGCTGTCTGGCCATGTTCTCCTGACGTTTCACCTGCATCTATGGCAGGCATCCTCAGAGTTCAGGGGTCTATTAGATACTAGGAAAATATGGTTTACATATCTGTGGAAAGTCCAGGGTGGGAGAAAGAACTCTTGTCTGTTGGAGGTAGTGATGGAGGATATGAATTTAGGGTAGTCTGAGGCCCTAAGTTCCTCTAAAGCGAGGATTCTTTGATGGAAAATCTTGGTGGGCAGTAAGGAATGCCAGAATAGCCCCCTAAGTCCCAATAGTAGGCTCTCACCAAGATCCGGAAGTGTGCGCACGGAGAGAGTTCTATCCCAGCTGAGAAAGGATGACAGCAGCAATCATTTGCCATGCTGACACATTTAATGTCAATTTTTCCAGTATGTTTATACATTTTCAGAACAATCAGTTTCAAACCTCCCCCTCTTCCCATTGTGGATGCCAATGGGAAGAGAGAGGGGGGGAATGGATGGAACAATGAGGTTAGGGATTTTGAGAATTTGATGTGTTAATGAAGTTTTGAGGTGAGAACTCCAGGCATTCTACAAAACCTCCCTGGCTATTGTCTCAAGTTTGCAGCAAACATTTCTTTTTGGCTGTGCCAACAGAGAGTTCAAGATCTGTCATTTCCTGCCGGTAATTACAGATCTTGATCTGTGGGGTGAGTCTTTTCAGTGTCATGGAGGGTGATAAAAAGATATTGTGGCCATATTTGAGTTTCCGAGGCTCACAGGGATGGCCCTTTTAAAAAAATAATAGTGTTTGCCAAGTGATCATATGATCCTTTGATAGGCAGAAAATCTCAATAATAATAATAATAATAATAATACTTTAATATTTGTGAGTCGCCCTCCACCGGCGGTGCTCCGGGCGACTTACAACAGTTAAAACCCTAGGGTGAACAATGTACAACAGTTTAAAAACATGGAATATGAACAGGAGGGGTGGCTCAGGTAGTCCAGGGTACCGAGCCAGTCCCGAACGCTAGGCGGAAGAGCCAGGTCTTCAAGGCTGGCCGGAATCCAGATAGAGTCGGAGAGGCTCTGAGGGTGGGCGGCAGTGAGTTCCAAGTCGAAGGGGCCGCGACGGAGAAGGCTCTCCGCCGAGTTTCCGCCAGTCTAGCCTCCCGCACTCCAGGGGTAGTCAGGCGGTCACCGTTGATGGAGCGTGCTGGCCTCTCGCTGCATTGGGCCGTCAGCCGGTCACTCAGATAGGAAGGCCCAATGTTGTGCCGGGCTTTAAAGGTGAGCACCAGGAGTTTGTAAAGGGCTCTGAACTCTAGGGGCAGCCAGTGAAGTTCTTTAAGAATGGGGGAAATGTGATCCCTCACTGATGACCCAGTAATGAGTCTGGCTGCGGCGTTATGGATACGTTTCAGCCTCTTAGTTGTTGTCTGGGGAGGCCCACATATAGGGCGTTGCAGTAGTCGGCGTGAGACGACAGTGGCATGGACCACTGTTCTCAAGGCCTCTGGTGGAAGGTAGGAGCCAGCCGACGGGCCCTACGGAGATGGAAAAGGCGCCCTTAGCTGCAGCCTGGATCTGGGCCTCCATCGTGAGATTTTTCGTCTAGGATCACTCCCAGGCTTTTCACCGCCGGGGCTGGAGCCAGGACTCGCCCTCGAAGAGTGGAAGTGGTGGGCGGGGGTCGGGACGACCCGGCCAGAGGATCTCCGTTTAGCCGGGTTGATATTGAGTCTATATGCCCTGAGCCAGCTCGTCACCGCCCTCAATCCTAGGCTGAAACTGTCCGGTACTGATGATGACCCTGGGTCAAGCTTCAAGAGCAGCTGCGTGTCTGCGTATTGGTAGCAGGAGAACCCATGGCTCCTAGCAATATTAGCCAGGGGCTGGATGTAGATATTAAAGAGGGTGGGAGATAGAATGGCACCCTGAGGGACTCCACACTCCAGTCGTTTTCAAAGAGACTTGACCCTGCCACTCGACCCGCTGCGAGCGGCCTCGCAGGAACGATTCCAGCCAGGCCAGAGCTCTGTCTTGGATCCCGGAGGCCGCCAGGCGATGGAGAAGCAGGTCGTGGTCGACGGTATCAAAGGCCGCCGTAAGGTCCAAGAGGACTAGGATTGCCGAGCCTCCCGATCCAGTTGTCGACGGATGTCATCAGTGATTGCCACGAGAACGGACTCCACTCCGTGCCCGCGCGGAAGCCCGACTGGGACGGGTCCAAGCCCCGGATTGATCCAAGAAGACCAATTTGGCTTTCTACTGCTCGTTCAAGGAGCTTGCCCAGGAAGGGTAAGTTGGCAACCGGGCGGTAGTTAGCAGGAACCTCGGGGTCAAGCGATGTCTTTTTCAAGAGGGGGTGACTCTCGCCTCTTTCAGGGAGTCCGGAAAGGCACTTGTTTCAAGAGAGAGATTCACCAGGTCCCTCAGAGCACCGGACAAGATGTCAGTATTGGACTTGATTAGATGTGATGGGCAGGGATCCGTTGGGCAGGTCGTCGCTCTCGCCCCGGTCACCAGCTTTCTCACCTCCTCCGTTGTTAGGGGGCTGAACTCTGAGAGACGCTGTCCGGTTGCCCGGATGGGGAGCTGGGACCTCAGGCCGTCTTCCTCGGGGATCGATGGTAAGTCCTTCCGAAGGGCCGCGATTTTTCCAAGTCAGAGTCCATAGATCTTTGTGATTAATCAGCCTTGTGGCCCTAGGACAGATTTAGGAAAAGAGCCGATCACCACTATTGTTCATCACTATTGTTCATTTCATTTATTTGTCCATTTTATCCAGTTATTTCATAAATAATAATAATAATACTTTAATATTTGTGAGTCGCCCTCCACCGGCGGTGCTCCGGGCGACTTACAACAGTTAAAACCCTAGGGTAAAGAGAGTCCAGGAGAATATTGGGGGGAAAGTCCAGGCTTTGGGAGCGACGAAACGCCCCATTTGAGTAGAGGCGGGGGAAAGGGGGATTCAGTAGATTCAATTCATGTAGGCAGAAGTCTTGAGATAAAGTCCAGGAAGGGAAAATTCATGTCCATATAGTTGCAGGAAAAAAGTTCAATATTCTGTTGCCTCAGGAGAGTCCTTGGTTTTTGACTATCTTTCTGTTGCACCATAGACCTGAAGGACCCCTCAGTAAACCACTTGAGACCGGTCACAGTTAAATGCTTTATTTAGAATAAATGGATAGAGTAAAGAAAATAGAGATATAGTCCTTTGATGCTTCCAAGCACCAGGTGTTGCAGAGCAATACTCCAAACGCAATCAGGAACAAAAGGTAAAGAGTCTTGATGCCCCAACGGGCTAATCCACAGGTAAGTTCTTGGCACAAGGCTTGGCAAATAGGCTGGCAGGCTCACGAGCCAGGCAAGGTTCCATGAAGACAAGGCTGGAATCCAAACGTTTATTTATTTATTTACTATTCATTCTTGCATACCGCTCCTTCCAACAGACTCGGGGATACGTTGACGAGAGATACTATACATCTCTCATCTCCAACTCTTATAGGTCCCAAAGGCTTTGATCGTTACGATGCACTGGTACGTTGAAACAAGTTCTCATAACAGTTTCCCGGCTGGTCCTTCTCAAGCCTCCCGCATTGGATTGGAATGCAAGCCCAATTAGCACGGGCACCTGGACGGATGGGAGTTACCCCATCTCTGCCTTTCCCTCGCTGCTTATCGGCTCGGACTGGGACTAAGCAATTTCTGTCCTTGTAAGGCCTTTTGCCTGCAGGCCTTACAGGCCTCTCTGAGACTTTGGTTTGAACATGGCGTTGGTCTTGCTGAGGGCCAGGGGCAGGCTGGGGTGTGACACTTTCACAGAACCCTGAGAAAGGGGGGTCACTTCGATATCAGTAGGTGTGAATGTCTCAATTGGCAACCTTGATTAGCATTTAATGGCCTAGCAGTTTTCAAGGTCTGGCTTCTTACAACCTGGGGGAATCCTTTGTTGGGAGTTGATTAGCTGGACCTGATGGGGAAGACGCTGTTGTCAGTAGACAGTACTGTTCCGAATTGGCCAAATGTCTGTCCCAAGATGGGCACGATTGCATAGTCCACAGCCGGCAGTCTTCCTCGAATTAATTTGGGAGCAAACTTTGCTGTACATTCAAATTTCCTTTTGCAAAAAAAGGAGAAACAAATGTTAAAACCTTAAATGGGTTTGTTTCCAAACCCAAAGAATAACAAATAAACCCTTGAAGAGCAAGTCCCTTTTTATTGGCTTCCGGCAACGCTTAATGGCTATTGTGTGATTTAAGTGAGCCGAGGCAAGGAGAAGTCAATTAAACTTTAATCAGAGTCTCAACCGGCACTTTTGTTTTTTGTTTTTGTTGCTCCTTCTTTGCAATGACATTGCTGTAGTCCTTTGACAAACAGCCTCGGGCGATGGCTCCTTTAATATTTCTTCTCCACCTTTCACATGAAACTCAGCTTTAAAAGAGAAACCAAGCTCTGTTTTCCTCTTCCGTGCCCATCACATCCCTCCCGCTCTTCACAAACCAGATTTTGTTTGGAAATCAAAGCATCTTGATTACTCTACAGCAGTGTTTCTTAACCTTCCGAATGATGTGACCCCTTAATACAATTCCTCATGTTGTGGTGACCCCCAACCCTAACATTTTCATGGCTACTTCATAACTGTCACTTTGCTACTGATATGAATTGTAATGTAAATATCTGATCTGCAGGATGTCTTTTCATTCACTGGACCAAATTTGGCACAAATACCCCATGCGTCCAAATTTGAATACCGGTGGGGTTGAGGGAAGGGAGTTGATTTTGTCATTTGGGAGTTGTAGTTGCTGGGATTTATAGTTCACCTACAATCAAAGAGCATTCTGAACTCCACCAATAATGGAATTTAACCAAACTCCCATGATCAACAGAAAATACTGGAATGGTTTGGTGGGTATTGATTTTGAATTTTGGAGTTATAGTGTAGCGGCAATTTGGAGTCCCAAAACTCCTTAGGCAGTAACTTTTACCTCAGGCGACGTCTCTGTGCGAGCACAGGGGCAGATGAACAACGCGACAATTCTTACTACGGTTCAATGAAGCCAAACTTTATTGTGGGACATCAGCTGACGGGTTCAGCCCGGCAGAACAAGCTGCTAAAGGGCAAGAGCCCCGAACAATCTTCACACTTTGATTTTATACAAGCAATGGCGACAAACCCCGATGTCCCGCCCTCCTTCATGCTTCGTTACTGGCTGGCACCCATGAACTCATTTTATTATCCAATTAAACAAAGCATTCTCTAGCATCTCACTCCTATTTGTTAAAAGGCATGGCTTAGGTATTAATTCTGATTCTCAGGCTGTGTTATCTGCTCTGATGCAGCGTGTTCCCAAATTGTTACATTACTATGCCACTTCTCCCTAGCATTCACACAGAGAGAAGCCTTTAATTGCCATGCGCACTATCTATCCATTCAGGAACATTGTAAACAAATGCACGTTGGCTAACATTGGGCCAATCAGGGCCGCTTTTATCTAAGAGGCACATGATGTTCTTTGGCGAATCACTGCTTGTGCCTTTTGTACCAATCAGAGTAGCTTATTCTCGTCATTATTACTTGGCAAGCTACCCTGGTATTCTAAAGCCTATACTGAGCAGCACTTTCTCCTGACATTGTTTCTGCTAAAAGCATCAATTTCCCCTTTAATAGTTCACCTACATCCAGCAGAGCAGCAGAGAGATCCACCAGCCTAATAATTATATACTTTATTTCACTGATAGATAGATATTTTATTTACGGTTGAAGACCAACATCATATTATACAGAAAATAGAACAATATAAATGTTAAAACTCCATTCAACTCTAAAATTAACACCAAAAGTATCTGGCCTATTGTGTTTCCGCGTGCAGTTTATTATGCTGGTTCCTCGTGACCAGAACGGCCATGAGATATTTGGCCACCAAGTTGGTTATCTCCTTGTGTTTGTCGTCAAGCAGCCAGTATAGGTAGAATTCCTCAGGTCTACCAGGTAAACGGGACAGGATTGGTGAAATTAAGGAGAGGCGGGCATCCAAATACAATGAACACATGCTCTATAGATTCAACCACCCCAACATTGCAGGGACATATACGTTCATGATAGGGTGTTTTTGTGTACCTTCCCAGTAGCACAGCTGTTGGCAGAGCGTTGACTCGGGCCAGAGTAAACACTTTCCTATGTTTCGGATTTATTAAATTTGTCACCTACATCCAGAAATCTCTGTGGACTCAAACAATGATGGATCTGGACCAAACTTAGGGAATCCTTTGTCTGGGTACCAGTGTAGTGACTTCACTATATGTGTTAAGAGTTTTGTATTTATTTGTGGTTAAATGTGTGGTCTGTACGGTATTGGATTGTTATATGTTGGCTAGACTGCAAAGGGTTAACAGGATTATAAAGGTGCACAGCCTCTCGGAATGTTCACTTGCTGGAGGCGGAGCCTAACTGGCAGGTGCACGTTTGAATCCTGTCAGTTAGCCAGCAGCAGTTAGAGAGTAGCAGTTGGTCAGAGCAGTTGGTCAGAGCAGTTGAGGCTAGCTGGTAGCAGCTTGGAGAGTTGCTGGAGTCTGTTCCTGATGGAACTAGTAAAGACTGTAATTTTATACTGCATGAAGGCAGTGAAGCTTGGAAAAGCTTATAAGGAAGATAGTAGATAGATAGGAAGTCTAGTGAGGCCGAATATCTGTAATATTGTTATTCTGTGTTATTCTGTGTGTGAAGAAGTTACAATTTAATGTCTTGTTGAGAAACAAACAAATACTGCATATTGTAACTAATTAATCATAAGACATTTGCCTCTCAGGAAGTGTAACCACCTAAGCTCTGTACACATTGAAACCTCCACGCTGTTATTAACAAATAAACTGTTCAAGTTCTTGTTCCACAAAAGTCTCTGAGCGACTTCATTTAAAACACAATCCTCCTCATAAACTCCTCATATCTGTTGGCAGTAAGAATATCTTTATGGTGGCAGCAAGATTGTAAAAAGATCCTCACGTGAAGACGCACGCTGTCAGCTGCGATCTTTACAACCAGTATTTTTAAAAAACTAAAAATTGTAACAGTAGATAAAGTATAGCACTCAAAAGCAGGAGAAATCCAGACAAGAAACATTCAGGGCCAGCTAATCACCTCCCAACAAAGGATTCCCCCAGGCAGTAAGAATCCAGATCTTGAAACGGCTAGGCCATTAAATGCTAATCAAGATGGCCAATTGAAACATTCACACCAGCTCAAACAGACAAGATTTCTTTCTCCCACCCTGGACATTATTCCACTGATATATAAACCCCATTTTCCTAGTTTCCAACAGACCTCACAACCTCTGAGGATGCCTGCCATAGATGCAGGTGAAATGCCAGGAGAGAATGCTTCGGGAACATGGCCAGACAGCCTGGAAAACTCACAACAACCCATTGATTCTGGCCATGAAAGCCTTTGACAATAAATTCATTTAGCGATATTAATGAGTCCATAGCAAAATGGCAATTTGAAAAATTGTAGGAAGTGGAAAGCTTCCCTTATTTCTGTGTAACAAGCAGCATTTTCTACTTATCAGTAGAATGTTCTGGAATCTTATAAGTTTTATGGCATTTTCTGAGTTCTAGCCACGTCATGAGCAAGGCTAACATTTTCATTTTTGCACATATTCCTACATAGACATTATAAAGTACGAGCTCAGAAGGCGATCCAAGAGTGTTTAATTGCAAAGGGTGAAGAATGTGTGGAATAAAGTCTGAATGAAAAGAATTCATTTTTGCATTTCATCCGGAGCGTAACAGCAGCCGAGACAAATGATCCCTGAACTGCTTGATGTGATTATAACAGGATAGTTAAATCAATTTGATGAGCCTTTATGAATGTCCCTTTTCTCCCACCCAAAACGATTTTTATAAAATCGTGTTTTCAAAAATCCCAAACCCCACAGAGTCCAAAGGCCTTTATACGGCTATGAAAAGTGAAATAAAAATTACAGCTGCGAACGATTTGTAAATTAAATAGTATCAAGGGCAATGCTAATTGGCACAACTGTACTCTGGAGATGTCAAGGGAGGCTGGTACAGTTGGCAGAGGTACCCAAGGCATTGTGTGCAAACACAGCAAAACATTCCTACAGCGGTGGGCCTTTTATTCCAGGGTCCAATAAAAATTTAGATTGGCTTTGCTCCTTCAGAAGTTCCAAAGAGTGTGAAGGCTTCATTTTCAGCTTTATATGTGGACCAACTTGAAACATTGTTTTGTGCACAACCAAAATGCTTCATTTGGAAATAGAAGCAGGATATTTGACTGATATTGTTTTAATGTATTGTCCAAGGCTTTCATGGCCGGAATCACTGGGTTGTTGTAGGCTTTTCGGGCTGTATGGCCATGTTCTAGAAGCATTCTCTCCTGACGTTTTGCCTGCATCTATGGCAGGATCAAATTTGTTAGATTTGTACTTACAACGAGATATCCAATACGCAGCTGTCATCTGTGCCAAAAATTAGAAATCAAAACTTTAGATGAGTTTGTTTCCTAAGTTTAGGGATCTCAGGGATCGGCTCTCATACCCAACTCCTCCTGCACTTGGAACCTGGGATAACCACAGTCCCTGATACGAGGGCGGATCAATAAGTCCATGACTTTTTGAATTTCCAATCGCTTAACTGAAAGGGCAACACTGCTCCTGTCAACAGGCATCTGTCAGTTGACTCCTGTCAAGATTTGAACAAGCTGCGCCATTTAGTTTGTGTTTGACAGCCATTGATAGCAAACTACCGCGTGATTTGCGGAGAAAATGGAAAAAAGTGAATATTGTGTGCTCATTAAGTTTTTTTTTTGCGGGAAAAAAACCATCACTCAAACCAAGGCTAAGTTTGATAAATACTATGGGGACTCTGCACCATCAATTTCAATGGTAAAAAAGTGGTTTATTGAATTTTGTTGTGGCTGTACAAGCACGGAAGATGCCGAACGTTCTGGACGCCAAGTTGAGGTCTCTACACCTGAAACAATTGAAAAAATCACGATATGGTGTTGGCCGATCGGAGATTGAAAGTGCAAGAGATTGTGGAAGCCATGGGCATCTAACGTGGCTCAGTGGTATGCAGGTGAAACGTCAGGAGAGAATGCCTCCTTTTAGATGCTCACTTGGGTATGTGAAAGCTTTCCGCAAGATGGGTTCCGCGTTTGGTCACAATCGACCACAAACACAATCGTGTGACAATTTCGCAGGAGTGTTTGGCGTTGTTCAACCACAATATGGATGAGTTTTTGCGCCCTTTTGTAACTGTGGATGAAATGTGGATCCACCACAACACACCAGAGACCAAACAGCAGTCAAAACAGTGGGTTTCTCAGGGTGAATCAGCGCCAAAGAAGGCCAAGGTGGGCTTGTCAGCCAATAAAGTCATGGCAACCGTTTTTTTGGGATGCACGCGGTATAATCCACATTGACTACCTTCAAAAGGGTAAAACAATCAATGGCGAATATTATGCCAACTTATTGGGTCGATTTAATGAGGATTTGAAGAAAAAAAACATTTGGCCAAGGAGAAAGTTCTTTTGCACCAGGACAATGCAAGGGTGCATACATGTGCAGTTGCCATGTCAACAATCCATGAATTGGGATATGAATTGCTCCCTCATCTGCCCTATTCCCCGGATATAGCCCCAAGTGACTATTTCTTGTTTCCAAACCTGAAGAAATGGCTCGGCTGAAAGAGATTTGACTCCAACGATGAAATCATCTCACAAACAAATACCTATTTTGATGACCTCGACAAATCTTATTTTTTTGAAGGGATTGAAAAATTGCAGAAACGTTGGACAAAGTGTATAGAGCTCATAGGAGATTATTCAGTATCTTCCTCTTCCTTTTCTACAGTGTCTATTTAGTTAGTGAAGTCAATGCGTGTATTCTCTTCTTTTTATTAATATAGATGAACATTTCCATCTGTTGAGCTGCACAGAAACATTGTAAATAAACCAAAGAAATGTAGCTACCCCATAAAGACAGGTAAAGTCATTCTCTTTTGAGCCCAGGTGATGTCAACTCCATTCATGTGCTAATACAAGCAACATCTTACTAGATTAGAGACCTCTTTCCAACAGTGAAGATAGACTCCCGCGCAAAGCTTGCCAACTGGGCATCAAGGGGACAGTCTTCCCCCTATATTGTTTGCCATAAGATTTCACATTCAGGGCAATGTATTAGGTTTTGTAAAGCTGCCTATCTGTTATTTCCAAATGACATTAGTTTCTTGCTTGCTCCCCGAGTGTAGTTGGTTGTATTAAATTATGCAGTCCCCCCTTGCTGCGTTATATGATATGAATGTGACAGTGCCATTTATAAGTGGAATGTTCCTCATGAAGCAGAGTTGACATTCCCTTCCAAAGGTCATCACAACCCCCGTGCGCAGTCACATCCTGTCTAGATGACACTTTAGGGCCTGATCACTAATGTACAGGTGCATTGTGCTATTCTGGTGTTACAGGATAACAGAAGCTAGGGTTGTGACAGCAATATGGCACCACCTTCCCCATCCGCTGTGGTCCAATGTTCAGGGCTTGTAAAAGACCTGTCATGGTTCATTGTTACTTGCCAAGGAAGCTTAATGTTAAGAGCATGGAGAAATGTCATATTAGCACACGAAGTGCCCCTGCCAGTATGTCAGTGTTAACCAAACTCAGTTGACAATACCATATGTAGACTATTTTACAACAAAAGGGAAAACGTGGTTGACAAGCGCACTCATGATGGAGGTGGAATTTACTTACCATGTTCCTCAGAGCCTTACAAATGGATGACATGTTGCGTTGTTGTAGGTTTTTCGGGCTATATGTCCATGTTCTAGAGCAGGGGTGCTCATTAGGTAGATCGCGACCTACTGGTAGATCTCGTAGGGCGTCCTGGTAGATCGCAGGCAGGGCGGGAGGAAGGCTCAGTCTCACCCCACAGGCTGGATGGCCCTTGGAGGTCTCCTCCTATTCTAGGAACCCATTGTTGTTGTTGTTGTTGTTGTTGTTGTTATCATCAGAGGCTGAATGGCCATCTGTGAGGAATGCTTTGATTATGTTTTTTCCTTATGGCAGAAGGAGGTTGAACTGGATGGCCCTTGGAGGTCTCCTCCTATTCTAGGAACCCATTTGTCAGATCTGGGAAATCTGAGCTTGGAAGAAGTTCTGGTTTCCAGCCTGCCATGAGGTGGTGCTGACCTTTGTCCCAGTTCTCTGGGAGATGAAGTGACCTTTGCTCCAGTTACTGAAGGACTATGCTGAGTCAGTCTGGGAGTGATGCAACTTCCAGGTGTCTCCAGGGGAAGTGAGGCAACCTCTTCTGGACTCGGACATTGGACATTGGACTATTAGTGCTGACTCAGAGACTAATGAGGTCACATCCCTTTGGACTATGGGATTTGCTGATTCACCCGGATATGGTGCAACCCTGCCTAGGCATTGCATGGGCAAGGGGAGGGGGGATCGAGTATAAAAGGTGTGTTTGGGTGGCGGGCCGGTGCTTTAGCTTTAAAGGTATTGTACCTACAATAAAATCGTGTTGGACCGTGCTTCTACCTACGTGTGATCCTTACCGAAATTGGAGCGTCATTACACCATTGTTGTTATTATTATTATTATCATCATCATCATCAGAGGCTGAATAGCCATCTGTGAGGAATGCTTTGATTGTGTTTTTCCCTTATGGCAGAAGGAGGTTGGACTGGATGGCCCTTGGAGGTCTCCTCCTATTTTAGGAACCCGTTGTTGTTGTTATTATTATTAGCAGAGGCTGAATGAATATTATCATCATTATTATTATGAATAAATTCAGGAGCTTATTATACTCACATTTAGTTGAATTAAATCTTAAAAGATATTATATGGCTCTCACTGAAATAAATTTCCAAATATTTTGCTTTTATGGCTCTCTGAGTGGTGGGTAGGTAGATCATTTTGACTTGGTTGTTTTATAGGTAGCTTGCATGTTGAAAAAGTGTGAGCACCCCTGTTCTCAGGGGCGGTCTAAGGTAATTTTAAATGGTAAGTGAACATTATTTTGGTGCCCCCCCATTAGTAGTATTATATTGTATCAATGTATATACAATATATTATACCATACTCATACTATATTAAATCATAATTATATTATAATATATTGACATTATAATATAATATAACATTCTATTATATTATTATAATAAAATAATAAATAAAATTATTTATTTAAATAAAATTATCCTCTACTAAATTTTTTCATTACTCCTATAAAACTCAAATAACCCAAAATAAAGTAAAATAAAATATTATATATTACTATTTTGTACAATACCACTATACTGCAATATTGTTTGTAATATTACATGTAATATAAAATATATCATTATTCTATTGTTATATTGTATTTTTATTATATTGTATGACAATATTATGATCAATATTATGTGTCCATACAATCTATTATAATTATTAGCATAGGACAATATTAGTATTCAAATTCTTGATAGTGGGCAGAGTCAGCTAAGGCTTCTGGGAGCTGAAGTCCAAAACGCCTGGAGAGAACCACGTTTGGAAACCATTCTATGCCTTGTCTTTTCCGCTTTATTGATGTTGCGATCCAAAGGCGCCTGCGCAGTTGCGCCTGTCTCTCCTTGATGTTCCCAGCCGGCGTGCGCGCCCGCGGGGAAATAGGCGGGTGTGGTAGGGTTCACATGATTGGGCCTGGCGAGGGAGTTCACCTTAGCGTGCGGCGGCTACTTCTGGTGGCGGCTGTCAAGAGGGCTCCCTTCTTCCCTCCTCCCTCCACGCCCTGTCCCTTTCCCAAGCGCTGGCTGAGGCGATGGCAAGCGGCAGTGAGAGCATCCCTCCGGGCCCCGGAGGCACAGCCTTCGAGACCACTGAGGAGGAGGCAGGACGCTGGCTGGCTGGCGGGCGGGGGAGTGCGCCCTTGACCAGATGGCGCCCCACGCGGCGGCATCCTTTGCCTACCAGTAGGACCGCCCCTGCCTATTCTAGAGGCATTCTCTCCTAACGTTTTGCCTGCATCTATGGCAGGCATCCTCAGAGGTTGTGAGGTTTGCAGAACTAGGAAAATTTGGATTATATATCTGTGGAATGTCCAGGGTGGGAGAAAAAACTCTTGTCTGTTGGAGGTAGGTGTGAATGTTTCAAATGACCACCTTGATTAGCGTTTGATGACCTGGCAGGTTTTTTGGCGTGGCTTTTAGTGCCTGGGGGAATCCTTTGTTGAGAGGTGATTGTCTTTGATTGTTTCCTTTCTGGAGTTTCCCTGTGTTGGGGTGTTGTTTTGCTGTTATAATTTTAGAGTTTTTTTAAATACTGGAAGCCAGATTTTGTTCATTTTCATGATTTCCTCCTTTCTGTTGAAATTGTCCACATGCTTATGGATTTCAATGACTTCTCTGTATGGGTTGACATGGTGGTTGTGAGAGTGGTCCAGCATTTCTGTGTTCTCACACAATATTCTGTGTCCAGGTTGGTTCATCAGGTGCTCTGCTATGGCTGACTTCTCTGGTTGACTTAGCCTGCAGTGCCTTTCATGTTCCTTGATTCATGTTTGGGCGCTGTGTTTGGTGGTCCCTACCTAGACTTGTCCACAGAGTAACTGCTTTGGGAGATGGTGACATTTTGACAATTCGGACTTCAATGGAGTTGATGGCGTAGGAGCATTGCTTCAATGCTGGTGGTCTTTGCTACTTCCAGCATACTGACATTTGTCCATCTGTCATCCCAAGAGATTTGCAGGATTTTCCAGAGGCAACACTGATGGACTCATTCCAGGAGTTGAGTGTGATATCTGTAGACAGTCCACATTTTGCAGGTGTATAGCAGGGTTGGAAGTGGAATAGCTTTATAAATAAGCTATGGATATCCTGGTCCTCAAACACTCTCTGCTTCATTCGGAAAAATGCTCCACTCGCAGAGCTCAGGTGGTGTTGTATTTCAGTGTAAATGTTGTCTTTTGTGGAGAGGTGGCTGCCAAGGGAGTGGAAATGGTCAACATTTTCTAATGTTACACCATTAAACTGTATTTCTGGCATTACAGAGGGATTGGTGATGCTGGAAGAGCACTTTGGTTTTCTTGATGTTCAGTGAGAGGCCGAGTTTCTCGTATGCTTCTGCAAAGGTCTTTGGAGTGGCTTGTAGGTCTTCTTCTGAATGCTCACAAACTATGTTATCATTGGCATAGTGTAGTTCTATAACTCCAGTATGCCGATGATAACATAGTCTGTGTGCATTCAGAAGAAGGCAATGCTGATGGAATGGTTCCAGAAGTTGAGTGTGATGTCTGTAGGAAGTCCACATTTCATAGGCGTAAAGCAGGGCTGGGAGGACAATCTGTATATATAATAAAAAAGAATGTTTGTATGTATGTGGGTTTGTGTGGTTGTGTATTTGTGGATATGTGGCAGCTTTCTGATTGGTTGCCACTGTGGGATTATTTGCATAACGCCTCTGATTGGCTAGCTTTACCAACATTCCGACACTCTAAAGTGGCAGAGGGGGGTAAGGAAAAGCCCTGAGGCAGTCAGACATGGTGGGAGTTAAAAGCCAAAACACTTTGCGGCCCCCAACAATGACAGAACAAGACCAAACTTGGCACACAGAACCCCCAAGACCCACTCTACATCCGTGTGCAATTTGAGAAAGAATGGACCTTGGATGACAGGATTTGCAGTACTTAAACTCACTTCCTTACAGCACTGTGGCCCATACCAATGACAAATTAGGACCAAACTTAGCACACAGAGGCCCAATGGCCCACTTTACAAACCTGGTGCGGTTTATGGCGGGATGGCTCACAAATGATGGGATTTGCAGTACCTTCACCCGATTCATTTCCCACAGAACATTGCAGCCCCTACAAATCACAGACCAGGCCCACACTTGGCACACAGAGTACCCATGACCCACTCTACATCCTGGTGCAGTTTTGAGTGGGACGGACCATGGATGATGGGACTTGAAATACTTTCACTCACTTTCTGAGACCGCTGTGACCCTCATCCAATGACTGATCAAGACCACACTTGGCACACAGAGCCCACATGACCCACTCTACATCCTGGTGTAGTTTGGAGAAGGGGGGGCGTGGATGATAGGACTTCCAGTACCTTCACTCACTTCCAGAGCCCGTTGCGACCCTCATCCAATGACTGATCAAGACCACACTTGGCACACAGAGTCCCCATGACCCACTCTACATTCTGGTGCAGTTTGGAGGATGTACAATGGATGATGGGACTTACAGTACCTTCCCTCACTTCCCGAGACCGCTGCGACCCTCATCCAATGACTGATCAAGACCAAACTTGGCAAACAGGGCTCCTATGCCCACTCTAAATCCTGGTGCTGTTTGGAGGAGGATGGACCATGGGCGATGGGACTCACAGTACCCTCACTAACTTCAAGAGACCACTGCAAGCCACATAACCAACTGATAAAGACCAACCTTGCCACACAATGCCTTTCTCAATTAACCCGGCCAGGGCCGGGTCCCCAAGCTAGTAGCTTTATAAACAAGCACTTTGGTCTCCTTACGGATGGTCATCATAATTGCATAGAATGCTATGATACCTGTCAATTTAAAGATTAGCAATGGCTCTGTCAAATTTGTTTGTCTTTAAGTGATCTCAGATGATAGAAATGGCTAGCGATACATCATGCACCTATGTACCGCTTAATGGTAAAGTCATCAAGAAAGGGGGGGAAGGCAAAAACTCATGTACAGGGATTCATTCAAGACATAATGTTGATTGGCCAGTTATGATTTATCACCCTTGTCCTTGCCTGTTTGGAACACAAAGAATGTTGTGTATGCGAAAAATGACCTCAGAATGTATTTAACAGATTACTCCTTAGGGGAAAGTAACTTCAGTATGGGGCCATGCGAAGGAATTACACCCAGTTGTTTCCCGATTGGAGCCAGTTTATCGCCCGGCTTTAATTTTTAAGTGGCCCGAGTTTAAAGTTTGATTTCTATCCCATAGAAGCCCAGCTGTTGGAGGCTTTGGAGAGGCATGGGCCCATAAATGTGCTCAGGGAGGCTCTGGCATCTAATTTACTCTTTCTGCTTAACACAACCAGGCTGATATTTATCAAGCTAAGCAGTGTGGTTAGGCTCTCCATATTTATGGGTCCCAGAGCCGAGAGGAAAGCGAGCCATTAACTTCAAGGAAGGTGCAATATATGTTGTGGAGCGCGGTTGCTTTGCAGTTGCCTTTCAGGCCTTCGCTTTCCTCCATGCCCCAAATCCAATTAAGAAAACGATTCCTGGGTGATTAGGTGCTTCCAGATTGTGTAGTTAAATGGTCCGAATTATGTAAATAACTTCTGTGTATTCATTTTGCTGTGATGCATCTCCTTACTTAAAATTAATCGCTAGTACAGTGCATGCAAAATCCCAATGATCCTCATTCTTTTTCATTAAGATGCTCTTTTAGAAAAAAAAATCAATATGTTTTCTTTAAAGCAAAGCTTGCGTTGCTACCAATTTAAATCCCATTGACTTTTGACTTTATATTTTCAGGTTGAGCTTCAGCCACATTGTACATAGAGAATGGAGCTTTCAAATAGCAAGCAATCCCGTTAAATAAGGAGGAGGTGTCACGTTAAAGTAAACTTTAGCTGACAGTGTAATTCTCTGCATGTCTGTTCATTCCCGGACACATCCAAACTGAGTTAAACATGGCTCTTGCTCAGGTCTGATGCAGGAGGGAAGGACATCTGTATCCAAACTGGGTTAAACATGGCTCTCACTCCAGGTCTGACGCGGGAGGAAAGGACATCCGCATCCAAACTGGGTTAAACATGGCTCTCGTCCAAGGTCTAACGTGGGAAAGAAGGACATCCACATCCAAACTGGGTTAAACATGGCTCTTGCCCCAGGTCTGACACGGGAGGGAAGGACATCCACATCCAAACTGGGTTAAACATGGCTCTCGTCCAAGGTCTAACGTGGGAAAGAAGGACATCCACATCCAAACTGGGTTAAACATGGCTCTTGCCCCAGGTCTGACACGGGAGGGAAGGACATCCGCATCCAAACTGGGTTAAACATGGCTCTCGTCCAAGGTCTAACGTGGGAAAGAAGGACATCCACATCCAAACTGGGTTAAATATGGCTCTCACCCCAGGTCTGACGCGGGAGGGAAGGACATCGACATCCAAACTGGGTTAAACACAGCTCTTGCCCCAGGTCTGACGCGGGAGGGAAGGACATCCACATCCAAGCTGGGTTAAACATGACTCTTGTCCCAGGTCCGATGCGGGAGAGAAGGACATCCACATCCAAACTGGGTTAAACATGGCTCTTGCCCCAGGTCTAATGCGAGAGAGAAGGACATCCGCATCCAAACTGGGTTAAACATGACTCTTGTCCCAGGTCCGATGCGGGAGAGAAGGACATCCGCATCCAAACTGGGTTAAACATGGCACTGGTTTGAAAAGCTGAATCATTTCCAACTCTTCTGACTCTTCGTAAGAGAAGTGGCGGAAAAAGCTTTGAAATGGCAAGGATACTTCTGGGTTCCCAAATCACTTCGACATCGCTTCAAAAAGGAATGTGTGGTTTTTTTTTATCACTTTGCAAACCAATAAAAACTATATAAAAAAAAGAAATCACTTCAAAAAGGAATTTGATCCGAATGTATTCCGAATTACGAAGATTCTGACCAAACCTACCCAGGCCTATTATACACACCTGAAACATGGGCAACAACAAAGTTAGATGAGGAAAAACTGGTGGTGACTCAGAGAGCAAGGGAAAGAAAGAAGGATGTGTGGTACGACAATAGGAAATAAAGTCAGCAACAAAGAGAGAGCTGTGTCGACGAACTGGGGTATGTGATGTGGTCAATAAACTCCATGAGGCCAAAAGAAAGCAGATGGGCAGGGCACAGAGCCCGAACAAAAGGCAACTGATGAACATGTTGACTCATGAACTGGAGACCAAGAGACCACAAGCGGCCTTTGGACAGACCTTGTACGCGATGGGACTAACCAATGGTTAATCTATTCGGTCAGAAATGGAAAAGCACAGAACCGTATATTTTGGCAAATAGTAGATTTGTGTGAAGCCCAATGGAGTGGATTGATGACAAATCAGATAGGATAGGATATAGCAGCGCAGCTTCTGCAGGCTTGAGGATGGCAATGCCAAGCCAGTGGTGGCATAGCTAGCACAAAGCTCGCTTGGCACTGCCATCCTCAAGCCTGGAGAAGCTGCTGGTAGAGCGGAAGCCACAGGGGAGCGGAGCCAGGCTGTGCCAAGCCCCTGCCCCCTCCCCTCTGGCTTTGGAGCTCCCAGCAGCTTCTCCAGGCTTGAGGATGGCAATGCCAAGCCAGTGGTGACATAGCTAGCACAAGGCTGGCTTGGCATTGCCATCCTCAAGCCTGGAGAAGCTGCTGGTAGAGCGGAAGCCACAGGGGGGCGGAGCCAGGCCACGCCAAGCCCCTCCCCCTCCCCTCTGGCTTTGGAGCTCCCAGCAGCTTCTCCAGGCTTGAGGATGGCAATGCCAAGCCAGTGGTGGCATAGCTATGGCTTGGCCCTGCCCTCCACAATCCTAGAGCAGCTGCTGGGAGTGCCGAAGCCGGGGAGTGGGCGGGGCTTGGCGTGGCCTGGCTCCGCTCTCTCTGAGAAGCGGCCCATCCGGCTGGGATCGACCTCCTTCGGTCCCGGGATCGACTGTTCGATCGCGATCGACTTCCTGGGCAGCCCTGGGATATAGAGTGCTATTCCCTGCACCTCCCACCTATTAATCCAACCATTTTTCTAAAGCAGGAAGGACAAGGTCCTGCAAACATAGTGAATGTGTGCAAACACTTTTCTTAGCCCTTGAACACAACTTCTTTAAAGTCTTTGGGCAAGCCTTTGGTTTTGTTACTGGAGTGCTGTCACAAAACTGGCATATTTGCTTTTAATTGCACCTTTGGAAAAAAAGAAGAGAAGATGTCTTAAGCTCCTGTCTCCCCGTCGCAAATGAGGTTATGTTTTCCACTGTTGATCACCTTAGGCATACTGATCCGTTGCCAAGAAGAAAGAAAGGGGAAAGCTTCAGTTCTTATTACCTTTGATGACATCTTTTTGAATATTTGGTCTCAAACTGGCAACATCTTTCATGATAATGGGCCACGGTCCCTCAGGCAGGCTGTCACGGAGACGGGAAATTTACCACGGCTTTTTTTTTGAAAAGGTTGGCTGGAAGGGTCTTCTTGGCACCCTCTTATTTCCTTCACACAAACACTGAGGCACTGCAATGGCAGGTTCCTCTCACATTATGTAGAGCCCTGTGTGCTTTAAAAGCGATTAGGATGAGATTTGGCAAACGCATAAGGACTGACAGCCTCGCGCGGTTCGATTTCAGATTAGGCAGGATCTAACGTAAGTACATTTGCAAAGGGAATTCTTTTCAAAGTCATCCCGTTGGAGACATTTGCAATGAGGACATCATAACAATGCCTTTAATATGCAAATAGTCATAATTGCATTTATTACACTGTCAAGGCCAAGTTGAAATCCCATTTCTTTCGCAAGAGGCGTAAGAAAAATAAAAAGGCAGATGCTTTAATGTCTCTCTTAATTTAGTTTTTTTAAAAAGGTCTGATGATGATAATGGAGTGATCAAACATGCAAGAGGATTTTTCAGAAATCTATCCATGGCGGTATTTTTCTCCTTCTTTCCAAGGCTTTGAACAAATATGTGTAATGGTGGGCAAGCATTCCATGGGAAAAATTATGGGATGGAATACGATGCTTTAGCACAGGGGTGGGCAATATTTTTTTCCAAGGGGCCACACGAGAGCCAAAAAATATGATGGAGGGCCGCACCTAAAGGCTGAACTACAGTCTACATAATATCTATTGAATTTCTTTAATAATAATAAAAAGGCACTACATTGCGTTTTTGATATATTAATAAGACTGATAAGAGTATATGTGATGGGCAATGAAAAAGAGAGGTTGTCATAGGAAAAATAACATTTATTCACTAGAAATTTACAAAACAATGGTTAACAAAATGTGAACATTTATATCATTTGTGATTCATTATATCAGGGGTCAGGAACCTTTTTGACTCCGAGAGCCATAAAAGCAAAATATTTGGAAATTTATTTCAGTGAGAGCATTATAATAATAATAATGCTGATGCTAATATTCATTCAGCCTCTGCTAATAATCTATTACATATAATAAAAGTCAGTGTTTGCGGTGGTGCGGCCGAGCGACCAAGGGAGCGATGGGAGGAATATGTGCCAGCCTTTTGATTGGCTGCCATTGTGGGATTATTTACATAACGGGCTCTAACTGGTCAGCCTCAGAACTCCAACATTCTACGGCCCCAATGGAATTTGCATAACTGACTCCAAATGGCCAACCACATTCAAACATTCTAAAGTGACTCAGAGGGAAAGGGAAAGGCCTTAGGCAGTTAGCCACTGAGGCCCACAGCACAGACAGATCAGGACCAAACTTGGCAAACAGGCGACCAATGTCCCACTTCACAACCTGGTGTGGTTTAGGGCAGGAGGGGCCACGAATGATGGGATTTGCAGTACCTTCATGTCATTCACTTCCCAAAGCCCCTATAAAACACAAACCAGCCCCAAAATTGACAGAAAGGCTTCCTTAACTTGATTTTCCTGACTAGGCCTCAGCTCATGGGATATTGTTAGGCTTCCTTAACTTGATTTTCCTGACTAGGCCCCCAGGACTCGCAGTACCTTCACTAAGTTCCTGAGACCACTGCAAGCCACATAAACATCTAATAGGAACCAACCTTGGCACACAATGCCTTCCGGATCCTCAGCTAGTAATAATAATAACAACAACAGGTTCCTAGAGTATGAGACCTCCAAGGGCCATCCAGTCCAACCTCCTTCTGCCATAAGCCAAAAACATAAAGCATTCCTCACAGATGGCCATTCAGTCATCTTGAACCATACTTGGCACACTGAACTCTCATGAGACCAAAGTACTGAAAGGGTTTGCTGGGCCTTTATCTTGAGTTTGAAAGTTGTAGTTCTCCTACATCCAGAGAGCACTGTGGACTCAAATAATGATGGATCAGGACCAAACTTGGCACAAATCCTCAATTTGCCCAAAGAGGTAGAAGAGGAGGAAGCCGAGAAGGGAATGGATGCACCCCTCGCGCGCTCTGTCCTCGGCCCCACCCCCTTTTCTTGCTCTGGCCCCGCCTCCTCTCCATCGCTGCACTCCCGCTCCTTCCCTCTTCCGTACAGGTGGTAGAAGGGGGAAGGAATGAAAGGGGGGAAAGAGAGAGGGAGGGAAGGAAACAGGAAGACAAGAAACAGAAGAAGGGAAAGAGTGCTGAGGCAAGAGGGAGGGGGGAGCGCGCAAGGAGGAAGTGAAGGGAGAAGGAGGAGGAGGAGGGCGAAGTCATGCTCTTGCTCCTGGCCGCCTCCCCTTCTTCCCCCTCCTTCCCTTCCCCTCCGCTTGCCTGCCTGCCTGCTTCTTCACGTTTGTAGCCGCCCCAGTGGGAGTTCACCTCCCTCTCTTCAGGACGAAGCCTTGAGGGAGCCAAGGCCCAGACAGCATCGGCTGCCAGGCTGGATCCGGCCCGCGGGCCATCGTTTGCCCACCCCTGCTTTAGCAGTATGTGTGCTTGGTCCATCTCAAAAAAAGTAGAGCCTAAACAAGCATTCACTGGCATAAGACAGTGTTTCTCAACCTCCCTAATGCTGTGACCCTTTATTACAGTTCCTCATGTTGTGGTGACCCCCAACCATAACATTATTTTCATTTCTACTTCATAACTGTCACTTTGCTCCTGTTATGAATCGTAATGGAAATATCTGATATGCAGGATGTATTTTCATTCACTGGACCAAATTTGGCACAAGTACCCAATACACCCAAATTTGAAAGCTGGTGGAATTGGGGGAGGGATTGGTTTTGTCATTTGGGAGTTGTAGTTGCTGGGATGTATAGTTCGCCAACAATTAAAGAACATTCTGAACTCCACCAATGATGGAATTGAACCAAACTTGGCACACAGAACTCCTATGGCCAACAGAAAATACTGGAAGGGTTTGGTGGGCATTGACGTTGAGTTCTGGAGTTGTAGTTCAACTACATCCAGAGAGCAGTGTGGACTCAAACAATAATGGATCTGGACCAAACTTCACACAAAGCTTCAAAAAGCCCAAATGTGAACACACTGGTGGAGTTTGCAGAAAATACAACCCATAGCTCTTTTCTATTTCTCTCTCCTGATTGAGGCTTCCTCATGCTGAGCAGAATTCTGGGAAATGTAGTTTAGGGCAGGAGCTTTTGCATTCTCTTCCATAGGGCTCCTTGCCATTCCGAACTATATTTCACAGAATGTTGTGCTTTCTCAGTCTCTTTCCCAGCAAACTCTGCTTCCTCCCTGCTGCTCCCCTCTTCTCATGGCCATTCATTTAAAAAGGAAAGGCCACCTTTTTGGCTTGGCTTTGCTTCTTTGCGCTGAACATGAAACTGACTTGGGGAGGCTTCTGAGTTTTACAACATTGAAACGAAAAAGTATTGGGTAAGTTTCAGTGTTTAAATCTTTGGCGTGGACCACACCTATGTGTCAAATATCACGTTGTAAGTATGAATAATAATAATAAAAATAATAAATTTAATAAATGTCAACAACTAATGAAAAATTGCACATCTCTAATGTGTATATAATAGGTGAAAAGGACAAAAACCTAGAAATTACCTGGGAATGACTGTATTACTTTAGGTAAAGAGACCTATTTTTGAATGTTCTCCCATGGAAAGAACAACCTCCCCACAAGTAGAAAGGTATCTAGGTGGGCAAAGCAGGGAGAAATCTAGTCTTGAGCCTGATGCACCGGTTCTCTTTTGGTGATCACACATCGGATATTGTGTTGTAGATATGAATTTAATGAATTTGATCCGACTTACATCAACTAACAAAAAAATTGCACTTCCCCTTTTCACTATGACTCCCACCAGTCAGACCTTAACTAATAAAACATAAGAATGATGCCTTTCTGAAATCTGAGATCAGTCTATGTATTCTAAGTGGCCCCGATCCATTGATGGCTTGGAAGTCAATAGGGGTGGATATCTCAATTTAAATACTTTGAAACCCGTTAATTATTCGTATTTAAAATTATTTTGACCCTATATCGACCCTCGGCATCCAACCCGGAAGTGAAGTTTCAAAACCGAACTCGGGATTGTCATTTTTTTGTAAAGGGCATGTTATTACGTCATTTTCCCCCCTCCTCAGTTCTCAACTTGCGAGACAGGACTGGAAGGCAGCAGCATCCTCCTTTCTCCTCTTGCCAGCTGAGAGCTGAGGCGGGCGCTTTGGACGCGAGGGGATGCCCTCCGCACCTCCTTCCCTGCTAAGATCTAAACTGCGTCAAGGCTTGATGCGGTTTAGATCTTAGCAGGGAAGGAGGTGCGGAGGGCATCCCCTCGCATCCACACACCTCCCTTCCTTTCCTGCCACCTCAGAGGCACCCCGCATTAAATATAATGCGGGATACCTCTGAGGGGCTGGCAGAAAGGAAAGGGGTGTGTGTGGATGCCTTGCCTTGCATCCACACACCTCCTTCCTTTCCCGCCACCTCAGAGGCATCCCGGGTTAAATGTAATCTGCGATGCTTCTGAGCTGGGGGGGAGGGAAGAGTGCAGGGCTTGCCCTCCATTCTTCCCTCCCAGCTGGCATAACGAATAATAACGAAAATTCATTATTAATTACATTTCAATTATGAAATTTACTTAAATTTTTTTCGGAATAATTTCTATAATGACCCAGCAAAGGAAATCCCCCCACGAGTTTAGAATCAAATTTTTATGGATCAACCACCCCTAGAAGTCAACCAAACTCTGCAATGATTGGTAACAAATTTAATTGGACTGTCCTGCTCACGTCAACATCTTCAGACTGTATTTTGGATCAACTTTAGGTTCGTTACTCATCCTTAGGTCACTTCTTTATCTTTGTTTTTAAATTCCATTACTGTTTTTCGGGCCTAATTGCCGCCAGTCGTATTTCTGCTTGTGGATCAAATAATCCTCTGACACTTTCTATATCCTAATATGCTTACATTTTTAAATGAGTCACTGAATGCTCATGTCCCTTTTTAAAAAATTATTTGTGAGTGTCTTTTTCTGGTGTAATGACATGTGTGCTTACATCCTCTCCGTGTAGAAGCCATTTAGATTCTGCAGCATGCATGCCGCTAATGAATTGAAATGAGAGAAGAAATGACAAACCTTAGTCTGGAAGAAAGGGTCAGCACCTTTTCAAGCAAAGGTCCCCTGTCATTTGAATGGAAATGTTAATTGGCTCTCTGCAGTTGAAATTAGCTGTGGCAGATGTTGGGATGGGATGGCATGAGCCAGGGGAGGGGAGAACGTTGAAAGAGTGGTGGCCGACAATAAAGACAAGAGGCTGCGATCTTGCACACTTCTTCCTCTTTCGATCCCATAGACTTCAATGGGATCTCAGCCACTTTGTATGTGGCATTTTCCACCTGTGACCTCCACTGCCACATCGCTAGCAGTCCTTGATTTAAGATGATGAACCCAACAAAATGGCATTAAATATTCATCTTGAAATCAAGCATCTTCTTTCAGATCTAGTCAGAGGTAAGATGAGAACCAGAAACTATAGAATAAGTGAGTCATCAGGGATGAGGATAAGTCAGGATCAAAGGATAAACCATCAAGACCAGACCTGGGCATCTTGCGGCCCGCGGGCCACATACGGCCCTGCAGCCGAGGCTGACCGGCCCGGGTCTCCCTCAAGGCTTTGTCCTGAAGAGAGGGAGTCGAACTCCCATTGGCACGACTACACGTTTCCTGTCTTCCCTCCCTGTTTCCGTCCTTCTTTCCCTCCCTCCTTCCCTCTCTCTTTCCCTCTCTTTCCCTGTTTCCTTCCTTCTCCCTTCCACCACATGAACGCAAGAGGGAAGGAGGGGGAGTGCACAAGAGAGAGGGGCGGGGCCAGAGCGGGAAAGGGGCAGGGACGAGGCCGGAGCGTGTGTGTGGGGTGTGCTTCCATTCTCTCCTCGTCTTCCTCCTCTTGATCATTTGAGTTGCTCTTCTCTGGACACATCCAACTTAGAGTCAACAACTCCCTTCAATTGCAGTTCCCAGAATTGGCTGGACACAGTGTGATTCCAGGTAAAGGGATCTGACCAAGGCAGAATAGAGGGGGAGCACGGCGTCCCTGAATCTAGGCACTATACTCCTTTTGATGCAGGCCAAAATCCCATTGGCTTTTAAAGCCTCTGTCTGACATTTCTGGCTCCTGTTCCTCTTCCTCCCCACAAGGACTCCAATATCTTTTTCACACATCCTGCTGTCAAGCCAAGCATCGTCCCCCATTCTCTCTCTTTGCATTTCCTTTTTCTGCCGAAATGGAGTCTCTTGCATTTGTCCCTGTTGAACTTAATTGTGTTAGTTTTGGCCCATCATCCCTCTAGTCTGTTAAGATCCCTTTGAATTATGCTCCTGTCTTGTGGAGTATTGGCTCTCCCTCCCCATTTGGTGTCGTATGCAAACTTGATGATCCTGCCTTCTAACGCTTCATCTGAGTCATTAATCAAGATCCTGGACAGGACCAGACCCAGGACGAAAGCCTTCTCATAGCACTCCACTCTTCACTTCTTTCCAGGATTCCTTGGCTGGTGTTTGCTGGAAAAACCCTTTGGTTTTCTCGATGTTTAATTGTTTTGGCGTCAGGAGCAACTCGAGAAAAATAGCAAGTTGCTTCTGGTGTGAGAGAATTGGCCGTCTGCAAGGATGTTGCCCAGGGGACGTTGCCCGCATGTTTTGATGTTTTACCCTCCTTGTGGGAGGCTTCTCTCCTGTCCCCGCATGGGGAGCTGGAGCTGACAGAGGGAGCTCATCCGTGCTCTCCCCAGATTCGGACCTCCGACCTGTTGGTATTCAGCCTTGCTGGCACAAGGGTTTAACCCAGGGGTAGCGAACCTACGGTTCGGGAGCCAGATGTGGCTCTTTTCATGATTGCATCTGGCTCTTCAGAGCAGCCCGGACTTCAGTTTCCCAGCATGCAGCGGGGAGGAGCGACGCAAATGCGCCGTGACTGCTCCTTCCGCGCCACCATTGCCGCCTCTTCCTCATCCCCCGCTGCTCTTGGGACCCTGTGCCCTCTTTGCCGGGGTTGGCGGAGCCCAGTGGCAGCGCCTCGTCCTCATCTTCGTTACTTTCTCCCCCTTCACCCTTTTCTTCTCTCCTTCCTTTTCCCTCCCTCTCTCCCCTTCCTTCTTTCCTCCATTCTCCCTCCCTCTTCCTTCCTCTTCTATTCTTTCCCCCAAGCCTTCCTTTCCCTTCTCCTTCCTTTCTTTTCACTTTCCTCTCCCCTTCTTTCTTTTCTTCTTTTCTCTTCATTATTTTTCTTTTCTTCCTTTCCCATAGTTCATTCTTCTTTTCTTTCTTCCTCTCCCCCTCCTTCCTTTATTTCCTCTTTCTTTCTTTCTTTCTTTCTTTCCCCTTCCTCCCATCTTCTTTTCCTTCCCAGAGTCCTGAGCAGGGCCGTAGCCAGGATTTTGATTCGAGGTCCGGTGGGGCTGAGTTTGATTCGGGGGGCTGAATCTGTGTGGAGAGGGTCTACCTAGCAAACCTTTTGTATTGTTATCCCAATACACCCATGCATATGGGATATATTGAGCATGGTGATCAGATCATGATATAAATACACATAACAGTTTAAATAATGTACCAGTAAGGCCTTCTCGCGGACCACCTTAAAAATTTCGGGGGGGGGGGGCTGAAGCCCCCCAAGCCCCTCCCCCTGGCTACATGCCTGGTACTGAGCATGCCTTTCGCAGAGCCAGGTCTGAAGTGTCCTGTCATTCTGCCGGGGGAATCCTTTTCTCATAGTATGTACATATATACTCACATTTAGTTGAATTCAGTCTTAAAATGTATTATATAAAATACTAGCTGTACCTGGCACGCGTTGCTGTGCCCTATTTAGAAGATGCGAGAAAGTCTGTGGGAAGTGAATTGGGTGTTTGTGTTTGTGCCTCAGCCCTTTGCCTTATCCTCCTCTGACAGTTTATTATGGGTCGGAATGTTCATGTTGGCTGGCCAGTACAGGAGTTATGCAAATCCACCCTTATTGGCAGCCAATCATGTTGTCAGAATGTAGAGGCTGGGAGAGTCATTGGCAGCCCCGGAGGATGCTGAGAAATGTAGTTTTTTACTCGTTGTTTTGGGGGCCTTTTAGGTTTGGGGGGGAGTTTCTTTGCTACAAACGTACCTTGCTTGAGGCCTATTTCTGTTGGCAAGTTTGGTGTTTCTGCGTTGTAAGGTTTCTCTGTTTGGGACGGTCTTTCCATGACGACTCTTCCTTTATATATATAGATGGCTCTCACTGAAATACATTTCCAAATACTTTGCTTTCATGGCTCTCTGAATCAAAAAGGTTCCCAACCCCTGGTTTAACCCATTGCACCATCTTCTTTCCAGGATGAAAAGGAAGCATTGGGGAGAAGCACCCTCGGGGTTTGTTCACTTAACTAATTACAGATCCACCTCACCTTAGTTTTGCCTGGCCTGCATTGGATTAGTGTGTTTGCCAGAAGGCCATGGGGGACCTTGTCAAAGGAAGGCCTTCCTGAAATCCACATACGCTCCATCCACGGCATTCTCTGCATCTACCCAACTTGGAACTCTATTCTTTCTTCTCCAGACATAGGACACAAAGTTTCTGGTCATTTTATACACAATATTTCTAATAATTTTGTGCATGAAGCAAAGTTTGTGGACATTGAACACTCAGAAAGCAAAAGTGTCACTATCCAGGTGGACCATTTTGGATTTTGAAGTCTCGGTGTGATGAAGTGTGTTATTTGTTGTAAAGTAGATGTGTAGTTTGATAATCACTTGTTTGCCTATGTGTTTAATGGTAAAATCTTTAATACGCCACAGAGAGTGGGAATGGAATGTTGGTGCAGCAAGCCCCATGCAAAGGCTGTTACCATGGAAACGGAAGCTGCACTGGCTTTAGAATGTTCGCAGTTTTAAAAAAGGGCAGTTAGGTTTTGTCAGTTGGAAGGACAAAAGCTGTCTTTAGGAGCTGCCAGAGTTCAGTTCAGTGGAGGGTTTGGGAAACCCAAGTGTAGGACAGACTTTGTCCCAGTCAGGAATGAAAGTAACCTAATAGGCAAAGCCTACAGCTGGTTCTTTACCTGAGGAAGCAGTTAGGTAGTAAACTGCTTGTACCTGTGTTAGGTCATACAGGGGAAGTTGTACCCCAGTGTTGAATTGTTGTAAAATCAAGTTGTGTACCTCTTAGGAGTCCTTTTGAAACCAACTAAGCACTGAACCCTATTGTGAAATAAATCGTTAATCACTTTTATCACAACTCTGCAAGTCGTTTTTTTAAACGCAAGTCTTTGGAAAACCCTCACATCGGTGGTTAAATCTTACAAAATGGTGGCAGCAATTTAAGAGGAAAAGATCCTCACAACGTGGATGCAAGCTGTAAGCTGCGTCTTCACAAAGTGGTCGGCGGGCGTCGAATCATTCACAAATTGGTGGCAGCGGTGGGATAGCCTGCCCTGCCATGGTTTAAAAAGGTGTCGAAATCTTTTACAATTGGTGGCAGCGGTGGGATTTGAAGGATAGCCTGCCCTACCACAGTTTTCCACAGTTCTCCCAGTTCTGAGTTGGAATCTACACGGATCGACGCTAGCTCTCAGCTGCGTCGAATCTTTGCACTCAGATTTCAGAATTCTAGAATTCTAGGTAAGATGAACACATTAGACCAGTGTTTTTCAACCCTTTTTAAGCCGCGGCACATTTTTTACATTTACAAAATCCTGGGGCACACCACCAACCAAAATGACACAAAATGGCACTTTAGCACAGCCATACATATAGTTAATATGTTTTTAAATGTATTTATACACCCAGTGTGAAACCTAGGCCTGTTTCGATGAACACAACATGTTGGATCAGTACCAAACTTGGCATGTGTCACAACGTGGGCCCTAGCTCCACCCCGTAATCACACACACAGAGACAATGTCAATTAACTATTTATTGAATCAAAAGGATAGCAGGTGAAAAGGATAGAATGTTCAATTAAGGAATAGGATCAATAAGTCCAAGGTAAAAAGCAATAGGTTTCAAAAGCAATCCAAAACTTGAAATCTCTCAAAGCAAGGTCCATAAAAACAAGGCAAGTTGTTCCAAAGCAAACTTAGTCCATGAAGCAAACAAGGCAATCCAAAGTTCTTGGAAGAAACAAGGTCTCTTGGCTGCACTTGGCAAGGCTAGCCAAACTATGGCTTCCAGGGAGCAGCAGACCGCCGATACGTCTGTCCAGTATAGACGTGGCTGCCAAACTGAGGAACTTTCCCACTGAGTGTATACTTAAGTCCCACCCTTGTGAGACCAGCGCCTCTCCAGGCCCCGCTTCCAATCTTTCCGTGTAGCCACAATACTACTCCTACGGTCGAAGCTCCTCGGAGGCTCAGCGCCATCTGCCTCGTTATCTTCCTGGGAAAGTGCCTCCGACTCGGTTTCCATCTCTTCCTCCGCAGCTGGTGGAAAGAAGCGCTCCTGAGAACCGAATCCTCCTGGCTTCTCATATTCGCAATCGGAACCGGAATCTAGCTGGCCTTCTTCATCCGAGTAAGCAGAAGGCTAGGTGTCATCCCATTGCAAACTGTCAGTCGGTGATGCATGCCCATCAGCCCCTGCATCCCCTCCATCTTGGTCTAAAGCAATCGGGACCTCTGGGGCGGCACCCCGCCCCCCCGGCTGGAGTGGGGGCTGAGTTGCTACAGCATGAATACTCTATATGCCCAAATGTGAACACAGATGGAGTTTAGGGAAACTAGACCTTGACATTTGGGAGCTACAGTTTCTGGGATTTATAGTTAACACACAATCAAAGAGCATCCTGAACTCTTGCAACAATGGAATTGAACCAAACTTGGCATATTAAACTCTCATTACCAACAGAAAGTACTGAAAGGGTTTGCTTGGGAATTGACATTGAGTTTGGAAGTTGTAGTTCACCTACACCTAGAGAGCACTGTGGGCAGGAGGGGGAAGAAAGGGTATTGGAGGTTCCAATTTCCCCCGGCACACCTGATGATCGCTTACGGCACACTGGTTGGGAAACACTGCATTAGACAATTAACTTTCTTGTTTCCATCATGGTCTGTTTCCGCAACATAAATGCATGCAAAATTCAAGATCCATTGCCGAGATGGGTGAATCCGTTAGGTTTTCTTTCCCAAACAGATTTCTTAAATCTCCAAAGTTTTTCCCATCCCATTTGGAAGGAAATGATCCAAATGTTGGTGCCTTCTTGGCTTTAAAAAACCCCAAACCAAAGTCTTCAATCATCCCCAGCCATTTTCCTATCTCCTCGGCAAGATCAAGTGCCTATTGTTTTCTGTCAAAGTAGATATTTTGTTTTGGAGGCTCTCAACGCCAAGCCGGTTGAATACATTGCAAGGAAATGGTAGACTCGGAACAGGGGAAGTTCATATGGGGGCAACCTGTACCTGTGAATGCCTTGGGGTGATGGCGTTTTGAAAGGGCTGCAAAGAGCTCACTACGTGGTGCATTCTCATCTCGGGAAGACTTCAGCCTGCCACTTCTCATTTGCTTTCTTCTCCATCAGAAGAAGCTTCTTGGACGTCCCTCCGCTGAAAGATGCCACCATAATTGCCAATTTGCCTGGTAGACATAGCTGGTTCTTGTTTTTGATGTGGCCTTTCACGTCTTAGTTCTCTGGTGTCTCTTCCTTTTTTCTGCTCTACACTGAAAACATTACATACATAGAAATATAGGAAGCTGCCTTACACTTACAATAACTCAGACCAATTGTCTAGCACAGGGCTGCCCAACTGGCGGCCCGGGGCCCGTACACGGCCCCCAGCCTGTTGGACATGGCCCCCGCTATGCCCCCGGCCGCCATTTTTAATTTTTTTTAAAAAAATGTAAATGGCGGCCGGGGAGGGGAGGCGGGGCAGGGAGGAGGAAGTGAGCCAGCTCCTCCTCCCTGCACCGCCCTCTTTTTCCCTCTCTTGCCGGTGCCGATGCAGACCGGTTTGCATCGGTGCGGCGAGGGACAAAGGGCGGTGCAGGGAGGAGGAAGAGAGCTAGCTCCTCCTCCCTGCACCGCCTCTTCCTCTCTCTCTCTCCGGCACCGATGCCTTAGGAGGGAAGGGGTCCCCGTGGCGCCTCCCTCCCTTCCAAGGCATCCCGGCAGCGGCGAAAACTCCCCCGCCAGCCTGGATGGCTGGCGGGGGAAGCGAGAAGCGCTGCTCGCTTCCCCCGCCAGCCTTTCAGGTTTGGGGAAGGGTTTTCGCCCGGCACTCGCGTCTCGAGTGCCGGGTGAAAACCCTTCCCCAAACCTGGAAGGCTCGCGGGGAAAGCGAACGGCGCTTCTCGCTTCTCCTCGCCAGCCATCCAGGCTGGAGGGGAGTTCACCAGCTCGTGTCCCTCTGCTCAGAGGGACACAGGAGCCGGGCGAAAACCCTTCCCCAAACCTAGAGGCTGGCGGGAAGCGGCGCTGCTTCTCGCTTCCCCCACCTGCCATCCAGGCAGGCGGGAGTTTTCGCCCAGCTCTCGTGTCCCTCTGGTCAGAGGGAGACAGGAGCCGGCGAAAACCCTTCCCCATACCTGGAAGGCTGGCGGGGGAAGCGAGAAGCGCCGCTCGCTTCCCCCGCCAGCCTTCCAGGCTTGCGGGAGGGTTTCCCTGGGTGACGTTAGGCTGGGTGACGTCAGGCGTCACCCAGCCTAACGTCACCCAGGGAAACCCTCCTGAAAATGGGCGGGCCGCGCAGGAGGACGGCCACGCCCCCGGGAGCGGCCACACCCCCGGGAGCGGCCACGCCCGGGAGCGGCCACGCCCCCGGGAGTGGCCACACCCCCGGGAGCGGCCACGCCCCCGGGAGCGGCCACGCCCCCACTCCCTGATCACCTGCGGCCCCCCCAGGTGATCAGTGACACTTCTTCTGTCCCTTGGGCCGGAAGAAGTTGGACAGCACTGGTCTAGCACAGAGGTTCTCGAACCTTTTCAGCTGCACAGCCCTTTGTTATGCAAAAGTTCCTCATGGAGACCCAGGCCTTTGTAATAATAGTAGTAATAGGAGCAAGCCCAGGGTCATCCAGTCCAACCGCCTTCTGCCATGCAGGCAAAGCACAATCTAAACACCCCCAACAGATAGTCACCCAGCCTTTGTAATAATAATAATAATAATAATAATAATAATAATAATAGGCTTGGCCGATTCACCGGCCGAGCAGGTTGCGGTGTGGGAATGTCCTCACTGCCATTTTGTTGAGGGGGGAGGAGCTTCTTCCTCCCAGAAGCCCCCTGGGTGGTGAGAAGTTTTCCCGCCACCAGCGCCGGCCGGCCAATGACAGGGCTGGCTCCACTGCGCGCCCTCCGTCATCAGCCCAGGCAGCCTACTTAAGACTGCCTGGGCTTCCCTGCTGGCACAGGCGGCCAGATTCTTATTTTCCTCCCACCCTCCCTACTTGTATTCGTTGCTTGTTTGGTTTGCACTTTGTATTGCTGTATTATCATCGTTTGCACTATGTTGATGTTTCTGTTGTTATTAATAACAATACACTTTATTTATATTCCGCTCTTCTCACCCCGAAGGGGACTCAGAGCGGATTACATTACACTTATGGCAGACAATCCCTGCCGGTTGGCATACAATTACAGTACAACAAGTACAATTTAGAAGGATTTTTTTCTTCTTCTGACTGCGTCACAGGGTGTGGTTGCTCCATTATGTCATTACGTCACAAGGGGGTGGTGTTGCTTCATCCTCATGACAGAGAGCCTCTGTTTCCGCATTCCACCTTCCGACAGCTGATCTTTCTTTTTATTCAGGCGTTGTAAAGTCCTTTCTTGTAAAAATCCTTCCCCGCTTAGCGGTTCCCAGTTCATCTATTCACAGCTGGGCAGTTTTCGAACTGTTGGGTGAACAGTGGACAGGGTTCACAACTGGGTGTCCAGACCAGCCCGGGAATCGAACATGCAACCTTCTGATTGCGAGCACAGCGGTTATTACCGCTGTGCTATCTCTCTGGCCCTATTATATTCAATGTAGCAACTCTGTGTTTGGCGTGTGGCATCGGCCCTGGATCTGGCTGGCTTATCGCCCCTTGATGGTAAGGGGAAATAACGCCCTGGCCCCCTGGGGTGCCGAGTTCCAGTTGACCGGTATTGGGCCAGTGGCACCTAGGCACTCAAGTGTCTTTGGACAACTGTGGGCTGTCCGCCCCCTGATCCAGGATCCATGCATAGCCACCAACCCTTGTTCCTGTTTTCAATAAGTGAGTTGTGGCCAATTTTCATCCGAACAATTGTGTTCGTGCCTTATTGGTTTCCTGGCGGAAGGTGTATCACCCATGCACACGCAATAATAATGTGTTGTTGTGAGTTTTCCTGGCTGTATGGCTATGTTCCAGAAGCATTATATCCGGACGTTTCACCTGCATCTATGGCAAGCATCCTCACTGACTGAATAGGGAAGCTGATGAAGAAACACAACCTACAAACAATCTGCAGACCCACGAAGAAAATCTAACCAATGCTACATTCAGCAAAAGACAAGTGTGATCCTCTCACCTCGGCAGGAGTCTATCGTATACCATGCAGCTGTGGACAAGAAGTCTACATAGGGACCTCCAAACGCAGCAGCATTGCCCAGACACGATTCAAGGAGCCTGAAAGGCACTGCAGACTAAGTCAACCTGAGAAGTCAGCCATAGCAGAGCACATGATGAACCAACCTGGACACAGCATACTATTTGAGAACAAAGAAATGCTGGACCACTCACAAACAACATTTCGGGCTACACTGAGAAGCCATTGAAATCCACACAATTTCAGCAAAAAGGAGAAAACCATGAAAATGAACAAAATCTGGCTCCGAGTATTTAAAAAAACTCTAAAATCATAACAGGAAATAAAGAACAACACTCAAAAACAGGGCAATTGCAGACAGGTTTTTTTTTCATTCTCACACGGAGTTATTTTTTGTAAGTCACCCCTTGATTAACATATTTGCCATAAAGAGGGGATTCTTATTAACTACTAGCTTGGGGACCCGATGGTGCCTGGGTTTTTGGAGAAACGTAGTAGTTGGTCTTTAGCAGTTATTTATGTGGCTCACAGTGGTGTTAGGAAGTTAATGAAGGCACTGCGAGTCCCGTCGTCTATGGTCTACCCTCCTCCAAACAACACCAGGCTGTAGAGTGGGTCATGGAGGCTCTGTCTGCCAAGTTTGGCCTTGATCCATCAGTATTGGGAGTTTTAATGATATCATGAAATTACTGAAGGTACTGTAAGTCCCATCATGTTTTTGTAGGGGGCATAGTCAGGAGAAATAAGTAAAGTAGGTCTTACTGTGAAATAAGGTGAGGCCTAGGCATAGTTTGTGTAATCTGCTAAAGGAAGCCTCTTTGCCAAGTCCTCTCTGCGAGACCTTAGAGATTAGGGCTCTAAGGAATGGCAGCCAATCAGAGCCGGTGTAGCAAATGCTCACTCTGTGGCAACCAATCATGCTGTTTGAGGCAATGGTGGCCAATCAGAGGCGATTTAGCAAATTATGCCTCAGTGGCAACCAATCATGCTGTTTGAGGCAATGGTGGCCAATCAGAGGCGGTTTAGCAAATTATGCCTCAGTGGCAACCAATCATGCTGTTTGAGGCAATGGTGGCGAATCAGAGGCAGTTTAGCAAATTATGCCTCAGTGGCAACCAATCATGCTGTTTGAGGCAATTGTGGCCAATCAGAGGCAGTTTAGCAATGAGGCAATGGTGGACAATCAGAGACGGTTTAGCAAATTCTGCCTCAGTGGCAACCAATCATGATGTTTGAATGTAGAGGGTGGGAATTTAGAGGCTGGTAGCCAATCAGAATGCTGGCACATACATACATACATACATACCCACAAGCATACAAACATTCTCTTTTATTATATACTAGCTTGGGGACCCAGCACTGCCCGGGTCATTTGAGAAAGGCATTGTGTGTCAAGGTTGGTCCTTATCATAAGTGTACGTGGCTCGTAGTGGTTTCAGGAAGTTAGCGAAGGTAGTGCGAATCCCATTATCCATGGTGTACCCTCCTCCAAAGTGCAGCAGGAGTTAGAGTGGGTCATGGAGGCTCTGTCTGCCAAGTTTGGCCTTGATCGATCATTATTGGGAGTTGCAGTGGTATCATGAAATTATTGAAGGTACTGCAAGTCCCATCATCTGTGGTCCACCCTCCTCCAAACTGCAGTAGGATGTAGATTGGATCATGGGGGCTCTGTGTGCTAAGTGTGGTCTGTATTGGTGAATGGATGAGGGTTGCATTGTTTTCCGGAAGTGAGTGAAGGTACTTCAAGTCCCATCCCCCATGGTCCGTCTCACACCAAACTGCACCAGGATGTAGATTGGGTCATGAGGGCTCTGTGTGGCAGGTTTGGTGTTGATCAGTCATTGGAGTAGGTTTGCAGCAGTCTGGGAAAATGAGGGAAGGTACTGCAAGTCCCATCATCCATAGTCTGCTGTCCTCCAAACCGCAGCAGGATGTAGAGTGGGTTATGGGGGCTCTGTGTGGCAAGTGTGGTCTTGAGCCATCATTATTGGGAGTTGTAGTGGTATCATGAAATTACTGAAGGTACTGCAAGTCCCATCATCTGTGGGCCCTCCTCCTCCAAATTTCAGTAGGGTGTAGACTGGGTCATGGGGGCTGTGTGTGCCAAGTGTGGTCTGTATTGGTGAATGGATTGGTGAGGGTTGCATTGTTTTCAGGAAGTGAGTGAAGGTACTTCAAGTCCCATCATCCGTGGTCCGTCTCACACAAAACTGCACCAGGATGTAGAGTGGCTCATGGGGGTTCTGTGTGCCAGGTTTGGTGTTGATCAGTCATTGGATTAGGTTTGTAGCAGTCTTGGTAAGTGAGGGAAGGTACTGCAAGTCCCATCATCCATGTTCTGTCCCCCTCCAAACTTCAGTAGGATGTAGAGTGGGTCATGGGGGCTCTGTGTGCAAATTTTGGTCTTGATCCATCATTATTGGGAGTTGTAGTCGTATCATGAAATTACTGAAGGTACTGCAAGTCCCATCATCTGTGGTCCAACCTTTTCCAAATTGTAGTAGGATGTAGATTGGATCATGTGGGCTCTGTGAATGGATGAGGGGTGAATGGTGCCTCAGTGGAAACCAATCATGTTGTTTGAGGCAATGGTGGCCAATCAGAAGCGGTTTAGCAAATTATGCCTCAGTGTGGCCAATCATGTTTGTTTGGGCAATTGTCAGGAGAAATCAGTAAAGTAGGTTTATCAAGGTGAGGCAATGGTGACCAATCTAAAGAAGCCTCTTTGCAAATTCTGCCTCAGTGGCAGGACCAGTCATGATGTTTGAATGCTCAGAGGGTGGCAACCAATCATGTTGTTTGAGGCTGGTGGCCAATCAATCAGATTATGCCTCAGTGCACATACATACATACATACATACATACCCACAAACATACAAACATTCTCTTTTATTATATATAGAGAGATTTAAAGAATCTGCTCCAATACCAATCATATGTTTACATAGCACTTGGGCATAGGGCTTAGCCAATCAGAACGGGCATGGGTGAATGAAACCACAAACATACAAAATCCATTATATATGCTGTTTTCATGCACTTCAATGTTTTTTCCTGAAGGGTGAGGTCTCCGGACCGATTTCTCAGAGCAACAGGAGATGGTTTACAAGGATCCTTTTTCTTGTAAACACAAGGGCACTGGAGAGTTATTGATGATGTCTTTGTAAAATGTCTTTATTTGCAAATAGCCACGTTGGGCAGAGGGAAATGGAAAGGCATTTGGATGGCAGCCTTCGCCTGTAAATCAGCGTTGGCCTTCAAAAGTAGCAGCATGCAGTTAGAGTCAACAAATAGCATCTGCTTGACATGCAAACTGGGTGCAGAAGTAGACATGGATCTCTCATGCCACTTACATCCAAGATGAAATCTCCTGCAGTCTTTCTTTTGCAGACACGGGGGGGATGCTAATCTCTTCCCTGCCCAGACTGATTGTCAGTTTCCCATTATTAGGTTGGCCTAATATCCCATCGGCGAGCAACCGGGTTAAAGGGGATGGTGGTTTTTACAAGTGTTGCAATCTTCTGCTCTTGAAATTGCAAGAGTTTTTGTGTGCGTCACACTGCGAGAGCCATGCTAAGGTTATGACCTTTGACACTTAGTGTTATGTAAGAGAACACTTGAGTCATGACTCAACAAAAGTCCCCAGGAAAGCTATGTCTATGACTATTTACTACACACAAAACATGAGCAGCTTTTGGTATTTGGGTGCAAGAGACCCTGATGCTAGGGATGTAATTCTTATCTCATTTTCTTTTCAACAGAAGCCACATTGATTTTTATCAGTGTCCTTCCATCTATGGGCCCCCTGGTGGTGCAGCAGGTTAAACCGCTGAGCTGCTGAACTTGCTGACCAAAAGGTTGGTGGTTCAAATCCGGGGAATGGGGTGAGCTCTAACTGCTAGCCCCAGCTTCTGCCAACCGAGCAGTTAAAAAACATGCAAATGTGAGTAGATCAATAGGTACCGTTTTGGCAGAAAGGGAACGGTGTTTCATGCAATCATGCTGGCCACATGACCTTGGAGGTGTCTATGGACAATGCCGGCTATTCGACTTAGAAATTGAGATGAGCACCAGAGACCCAGAGTTGAACATGACTGGATTTAATGTCAGGGGAAACCATTACCTTTACCTTCCAGCTATGAGAAACTCTGAAAACTGTACTGTTTTTGAAAACTATTCACAATTGAGTAACTATTCAGTGAAACAAGCAGTATTTCCTGTGCAGAAAATTGTGTGTCGATGTGTGCATATGTATATTACACACACACACACACACACACACACACACGATCCATGATTTTAAATGCTTCTAAAGTACTTGCAAAACAAAAGTTCTGGTGGTGAACATTTCAGAGCTCTATCAAAATTTCATTATTATTGCATTATTGGCAATTTTTAACACAGAACCAATTGGGAACTGTTGTTTATAATGAAATTTTGAAAGTTTTGTTAGAGTTCTGAAATGTTCACCATCAGAACTTTTGTTTTGTAAGTCAAACAGGCTATACACACACACACACATATATACACACACAAAGAGAGAGAGAGAGAATATATATTAGGGATGTGCAAAATGTTGTTTGTGACTTGTCTGATGTATCTATTTTGTAAGATTCATGCATACGACTCCATATTAAGAAATGAGGGCAGTGCAGACACTTAAAAAGTCAAAAATACTGACTGATTCAAAATACTGACTGATGACTTACGGGGCTGAAGAATAGCCTTGGGCAAGTCTTGCAAGAGAGGCGGGGCTCCAGGTCTCCATTGCGGGTGCCACTTTGCTCCCGGGAGAAACAGCTTTAGGAGAGGGCGGGGCCTGGGCTGTGGGCGGGGCCTGGGGTGGGGCCTTGGTTGAGGCCAGTGTGGAGGGAGAATCCTTTCTCTTTCCCTAATGAGGGAGGGATGCCTGGCTGGATGGCCAAAAGGAAGAAGCCCATCCACACATGGCCAACCAAGAAAGGGAGATAAGCAGAGATCGCACTCATATTTAATGTGGGAAGTGAGCAGCATTCTGGGAACTGGAGTTTAGGGCAGGGCCTTTTGAATTCTCTGCCACAGGGGTCCTCGCCTTCCCAAACTCCAATTTCCAGAATTCTGCTTACTGCCTTGTGCCTCCTCCTCCCTGAAAGTTGTGGTGAGGAAAAACATGTGTTCATTCTCTAAAGGGATTTCGAGATAAAAAGGCATCGTTGGGAATTGAGTCAACTCCATGAGGCAGGCAAAGTTGAGAGGCAGTAACTCCAAAGTCTACATAGGGACCACCAAACTCAGCAGCATTGTCCAAACACACTTCAAGGAATGTGAGAGGCACTGCAGACTACTTCAACCAGAGAAGTCAGCCATAGCAGAGCACCTGATGAACCAACCTGGACACAGCATATTTTTCAAGAATACAGAAGTGCTGGACCACTCTAACAACTACCATGTCAGGCTACACATTGAAATCTACAAGCATAATAATAATAATAATAATAATAATACACTTTATTTATATTCCGCTCTTACAGCGGATTACATCACACATATGGCAGACAATCCCTGCCGGAAGACATACAGTTACAATACAACACATACAATTTTTGAAGGATTTTCTTCTGGTTGTGTCACAGGGTGCATCATTACATCACAAGGGGGTGCTGTTGCTTCATCCTCATGACGGAGGGCCTCTGTTCCTCTGTTCTGCATTCCACCTTCCAACAGCCGATCTTTATTTATTCAGGTGTTGTAAGGCCCTTACTGAAAAGAATCCTCCCCCGCTTTTGGCGGTTCCCAGTTCATCTATTTACAGCTGGGCTGTTTTTGAACTGCTGGGTGAACAGTGGACAGGGCTCACAGCTGGGTGTCCAAGGCAGCTCGGGAATCGAACTTGCAACCTTCAGATCGCAAGCACAGCTGTTCTACCGCTGTGCTATCTCTCCGGCCCCTGGACATGTGGACAATTTCAACAGAAAGGAAGAAACCATGAAAATAAACCAAATCTGGCTAAGGTAAAGGTTTTCCCCTGACATTATATCCAGTTGTGTCCAACTCTGGGATGTGGTGCACATATCTATTTCTAACCTGAAGAGCCGACGTTGTCCGTAGACACCTCCAAGATCATATGGCCAGCATGATTGTGTGGAGCATTTCACCTTCCCGCCGGAGTGGTACCTATTGATTTAATCACATTTGCATGTTTTCGAACTGCTAGGTTGGCAGAAGCTGGGGCTGACAGCGGAAGCTCATGCTGTTTCCCAGAATCGAACCTGCAATCTTTCGAGCAACAAGCTCAGCAGCTCAGCGCTTTAACCCACTGTGCCACCAGGGGCTCCCCAAAATCTGTCTACCAGTACTAAAAAAACCGCTAAAATTATAATAGTAAATAATAAACAACACCCAAACACAGGGGAACTCCAGTCAAGAAACAATCAGGGACAACGAATCACCTCTCAACAGGGCCGTAGCCAGAATTTTGATTCGGGGGGCTGAGTTTGATTCGGGGGGGCTGAGACTGGGTGGAAGAGGGTCTACCCTAGCAAACCTTTTGTATTGTTATCCCAATAACCCCATTAATGTGGGATGTAATGAGCATGGTGATCAGATCATGATATGAATAAACATAACAGTTTAAAAAATGTACCAGTAAGGCCTTTTCGCGGACCACCCTGAGAATTTCGGGGGGGGGGACTGAAGCCCCCCTAGCCCCCCCCCCCCCCGGCTACATGCCTGCCTCTCAACAAAAGATTCCCCCAGGCAGTAACAAGCCACACCTAAAAACGGTCAGGCCATCAAATGCCAATCAAGGTGGCCAAATGCAACATTACACCTTGCTCTAACAGACAAGAGTTCTTTCTCCCACCCAGGACATTCCACAGATATATAAACCCAATTTTCCAGTTTCCAACAGACCTCACAACCTCTGAGGATGCTTGCCATAGATGCAGGTGAAACGTGAGTAGAAAATGCTTCTAGAGAACATGGCCATACAGCCCGAAAAACCTACAACAACCCAGTGATTCCGGGCATGAAAGCCTTCAACAATACATAGTAACTCCAGCTTTGCTGGATGTATTTACTTTTACTGCATCCCTATCCTGCATTTACTCTAAGGAATTCATATTTGCCCACTGGAGCGACCAGTCTAAGTTCTTCTAGGGAAATATATGGAAGAGAAGGGGATTTTAAGCAGAGTCTGACCCACTAAGCAACATACAAGGGTGGGTCAATAAGTCCATGACTGTTTGAATGAAACACAGGTTTTTGAATAAAAAATCATGTTATTTTTCAACGTAGTCTCCTTTGAGCTCTCTACACTTTGTCCAATGGTTCTCCAATTTTTTCATCCCGTCCAAAAAATAAGATTTGTCGAAGTCATCAAAATAGGTATTTGTTTGTGAGATAATTTCATTGTTGGAGTCAAATCTCTTTCCGCCGAGCCATTTCTTCAGGTTTGGAAACAAGAAATAGTGACTCGGGGCTAAATCCAGAGAATAGGGTGGATGAGGGAGCAATTCGTATCCCAATTCATGGATTGTTGCCATGGCAACTGCACTTGTGTGCACCCTTGCATTGTCCTGGTGCAAAAGAACTTTTTTCTTGGCCAAATGCAGTGGTTTTTCCCCCTCAAATCCTCATTAAATTGACCCAATAAGTTGGCATAATATTCGCCATTGATTGTTTTACCCTTTTGAAGGTAGTCAATGTGGATTATACTGCCTGCATTGCCATGACTTTATTGACTGACAAACCCACCTTGGCCTTCTTTGGTGCTGATTCACCCTGAGAAACTCACTGTTTTGCCTGCTGTTTAGTCTCTGGTGTGTTGTGGTGGATCCACGTTTCGTCCACGGTTACGAAATGATGCAAAAACTCATCCATATTGCAGTTGAACAACGCCAAACACTCCTGCGAAATTATCACACGATTGTGTTTGTGGTCGATTTTGAGCAAACGTGGCACTCATCTTGCAGAAAGCTTTTTCATACCCAAGTGATCACTTAAAATTGAAACCACTGAGCCATGAGAGATGCCTATGGCTTCCACAATCTCTCGCACTTTCAATCTCCGATCGGCCAACACCATATTGTGGATTTTTTCAATTGTTTCAGGTGTAGAGACCTCAACTGGGCGTCCAGAACATTCGGCATCTTCCGTGCTTGTACGACCACAACAAAATTCAGTAAACCACTTTTTTTACCATTGAAGTTGATGGTGCAGAGTCCCCATCGTATTTATCAAGCTTAGCCTTGGTTTGAGTGATGGTTTCCCCCCGCAAATAATAATGCTTAATGAGCACACAAAATTCACTTTTTTCCATTTTCTCCTCAAAATAGTCTGTTATCAATGGCTGTCAAACACAAATTAAATGATGCAGCTTGTTCAAATTTTGACAGGAGTCAACTGACAGATGCCTGTTGACAGGAGCAGTGTTGGCCTTTCAGTTAAGAGGCGGGAAATCAAAAAAGTCACGGACTTATGGACCCGCCCTCGTATCATGTTCTTTCACTTTTTGCAGGCACTGGGTTTGAAGATCTTTGTTGAAAATCCCCATTAGAAATGAAGAACATTGTAAAGAGCTTTGAGCCCTTTACAGAATCCCAATGGCACTTTTGGTTCCCTTTGCAGAGACGCAACCGCGCAGTGCCATAAGGTGTATAACTTTGTGCTTAGAGTTGTGTTGAATTTGAGCTTAGGTTTGCAGTAAGGAGCTGGACTAATCTATCTCGCGATCCCACATTTATAAATTGCTCCTGGTGACAGTTGCTAACAAAAAGTATTACAGGAAGATTTAGAATGTAAAGATTATTCATATGACAGCAAGCAGAGAGACAAATTACTTAGCGACTGTGTACATGCTCTCTTATAATTGCTCATAAATTATTATGGTTCATGGTAAAATGCACCCAGAATCCCTAGACCGCTGGATTTATTTTACATATGAACCAGAGCAAATCATTTGAAATGCACTGGCATGGAATGCACGTTGTGCAATTACTGTGGGTAGACAACGTATATGCATACTGCAGTTCATCAGCAGAGAAGTTCATTGATAATCCATTGCTGGGTTTCAATATTGTATTTGTCTCTACAATGCAGGCCCAATTAGTTGCTTGTTATAAATGGTCTATTTGATTACTTTGTTTGCATGTTGACGGTGTAATCCAGTGTTTCTCAACCTTCCTAATGCTACAACCCTTAATAGCAGAAGCCGTCGATAGGGTAGTGACTGCAACTAGATCGACCACATACTCCCTCGATCCGTGCCCCTCCTGGCTTGTGAAAGCTTGCCTGGAGGGGTTACGAGACCCTCTGTCGAGACTAAATAACACCTCCCTTGAGCAAGGAGTGTTTCCAGAGGGTTTGAAAGAGGCTGTGGTCACTCCATTGCTGAAGAAGCCAGGTTTAGATCCTACGGTCCCCTCCAATTACCGCCCAGTTTCGAATCTTTCGTTTCTGGGCAAGGTAATTGAGAGGGCAGCAATGGAGCAGTTGCAGTCCTTCCTAGATGACGCTACTTGGTTAGACCCCTTCCAGTCCGGCTTCCATTCGGGGCATGGGACGGAGACGGTCCTGGTCTCCATCACAGACAAGCTACGGTGCCAGCTCGATCAGGGCGGATCGGCGCTGCTCATGTTATTGGACCTCACAGCAGCGTTCGATACTGTCGATTATGATCTTTTGACCCACTGCCTTGCCGGGGCCGGGGTGAGGGGGACAGCCTTAAATTGGCTGTCCTCCTTCCTCCGAAACCAATCGCAGCGAGTGAGGAGGGGTGAGGATGTCTCCGGGGGTTCCCCACTTTGCTGTGGGGTTCCTCAGGGGGCAATCTATGTCCGACCACTTGCTCGGCTGGTCCGTAGTTTTGAGCTGGTGTGTCACCAATATGCAGATGACACCCAGCTCTTTCTGGGGATGGAGGGCAGGCCTGAAACCGTACCCGATAATTTCCATCAGTGCCTTGAGGCCGTCACTGGATGGCTGCGAGCCAGTAGGTTGAAGGTGAATCCAGCTAAGATGGAGATCCTGTGGCTGGGTCCTCCGGGTTGGGTGGAGATCCAACTTCCTTCCCTGGACGGCGCAACATTATGTCCGTCGTCAACAGTTAAAAGTCTTGGGGTCACTCTTGACTCTCAACTGACGATGGAGACGCAAGTCTCCGCTGTCAGTAGAGTTGCTTTTTTCCATCTTTGTCAGGCAAGGAAGTTGACTCCATACCTCTCCCGTCGCGATCTAGCCACAGTGGTCCAAGCCACGGTCATCTCAAGATTGGACTAATGTAATGCTCTCTACGTTGGCCTTCCTTTGCTAGTGATCTGGAACCTCAAACTGGTCCAGAATGCGGCAGCTCGACTGTTAGCTGGTGTTCCGACGACCAGTCACATAACACCTGTTCTTCGCAAGCTGCACTGGTTACCAGTAGAATGCCGGATCACTTTCAAAGTCCTGGTACTGACCTTTAAGGCCTTGAACGGTCTGGGGCCAGTGTACCTTAGGGACTGCCTCATCCCGTACTGTTCCACGAGGCCACTACGTCCTGAGACGGGCCAACTCTTGGAGGTCCCCAGCTTCAAAACATACCATCTAACGGCCACAAGACGGAGGGCCTTCTCAATAGTCGCTCCCACCCTGTGGAATGCAGTACCTTCTGGAGTTCGTGCCCTCACAGATCTGTTGGCATTTCGGAAGGCATGCAAACCCCTCCTGTTTCGACAGGCTTTTGGGTAGTAAGACTATGACTTTTAGGTTACTTCGTCTTCTTGTTGTCTATAGCACCTGACGAAGCTATCTGTGTATTTTATTGTGTTTTATTGTGTTTTTATAGCGTTTTATATTGTGCTTTTAAACTCTGAGTTCATTGCTGTAAGCCATGCCGGAAGTGGCGACTCACAAATACGAATAATAAATAAATAAATAAATAAATAAATAATACAGTTCCTCATGTTGCGGTGACCCCCAACAATAACATTGCCACTTTGCTCCTGTTATGAATCGTCATGTAAATATTTGATATGCAGGGTGTATTTTCATTCAGTGGACGAATTGGGCACAAATACCTGATATGCCCAAATTTGAATACTTATTGGGTTCTGAGGGATTGATTTTGTCATTTGGAAGTTGTAGTTGCTGGGATTTATAGTTCACCTACAATCAAAAAGTATTCTGAACTCCACCAACGATGGAGTTGAACCAAACTTGGCACAGAGAACTCCCATGACCAACAGAAAATACTGGAAGGGTTTAATGAGCGGTGACCATGAATTGTAGTTCACCTATATCCAAAGAGCACTGTGGACTCAAACAATGATGGATCTGGACCCAACTTGGCACAAATACTCAATATGCCCAAATGTGAACACTGGTGGAGTTTGGGGGAAATAGACTTTGCCATTTGAAAGTTGTGGTTGTTGGGATTTATAGTTCACCTACAATCAAAGAGTTGAACCAAACTTGGCACAGAGAGTTGAACCAAACTTGGCACAGAGAACTCCCATGACCAACAGAAAATACTGGAAGGGTTTGATAGGCACTGACCTTGAGTTTTGGAGTTGTAGTTCACCTACATCCAGAGAGCACTGTGGATTCAAACAATGATGGATCTGGACCAAAATTGGCATGGATCCTCAGTATGCCCAAATGTGAACACTGGTGCAGTCCGGGGTATTTTCTTTGGTATATGGGAGTTGTAGTTGCTAGAATGTACAGTTCACCTACAACCAAAGAGCATTCTGACCCCCACTAACTATAGAATTGGGCCAAACTTTCCTCACAGAACCCCCCTGACTAACAGAAAATATTGCCACGGAGCCCAAAGAGATCATCCCTCAAATGCAGATTGTTGCACCACATTTAATGAAAAATAAGACATCCCCTGAAAACAAACCATAGTGTATCTTCTTGAGGAAAAATAAATATAAGGCAGTGTCTTATTTTTGGGGAAACATGGTATGGCTTATTTTATGGGTATGTCTTATTTTCAGGGAAATGGGGTAGATGTGTGATTGCAGCTCACTGATCCTTCAACCAGTCCTTTTGTGTTTATTATGTGTGTGTGTGTGTACTCGATTCAATTAGAAGCATCTAACAGGTAGGTCACTGTAGTTTATTGACTAGTCAATCAATTGGTTGATCCTCTTGTGGTTGCTGTTTGTGTTCGTGTTCACACTTGACTCACAAATGGAGGAAAAATCTAGCTTGGCAGTCCCATTGCCTTGTTTTTTGTCCTGGGAAGAAAGATGTTTGGTGGAGGGTTAGCACATTTTTAGTGCCTTGGTGTGTCAAAACTTTGCTCAATCTAAGCAACTAAGTGAGGTTTCACTACTTCACTCTTCCAAGAAGTATTTCTCTCCCATTTTTCAGAGTTGAAATCACATTGCCAGTCTTGGGATAAAAAAAGGATTTAGCTCTGAAGCACCCTGGAGCCAAAATCTGCAGAATCTGTGCTTTTGTTCGTGGACATAATTGATGCAACGAATTTCATATATCTGTGCGTGTGGCCGGCTGTTTCCCCAAGGGTTGTTCAGAAAATGACAAATTTCCTGCTTTGTCAGAATGTTAAGCATGCTTCTAATTTGGGAATATAATAAGTATTGTATCCTATTGATAAGAATACTTAAACATGTCGGGCTTGACTTGGAGAGGAGATGGGGGGCTTCTGCTAGAGGGGGAGCCAGAAAGGATGCTGGGAATGAAGCCATAAAGAAAACAGATCTTCATAAACGTTCACATAAACATAGGAGGTTGGACAAGACAGGAGGTCCAGGGATGGTTTTAATTAGCCAAAATGTGTGATGACTAGGGCGCATATGCAATCAACTCTTACCAGTCCTGTTCTTCCTGTTGCTGTCATGGTCCTGATCCATCTTTTTTTGTGTGCTGCAAAGTGCAGGGAACATAGAACAGGCTGGTTCAATTTAGAGCAGTGTTTCCCAACCAGTGTGCTGTGGCACACTAGTGTGCCGTGAACGATCATCAGGTGTGCCGTGGGAAATTGGAACCTCCAATACTACAACTTCCAAACTCAAGGTCAATTCCCAAGCAAACCCTTTCAGTACTTTCTGTTGGTAATGAGAAATCAATGTGCCAAGTTTGGTTCAATTCCATTGTTGCAAGAGTTCAGGATGCTCTTTGATTGTAGGTGAACTATAAATCCCAGCAACTAAAACTCCCAAATGTCAAGGTCTATTTCCCCCAAACTCCATCTGTGTTCACATTTGGGCATATGCCAAGTTTGGTCCAGATCCAACATTGTTTGAGTATTCATGCCAAGTTTGGTCCTGATCCAACATTGTTTGAGTCCACACTGCTCTCTGGATATACGTGAACTACAACTCCAAAACTCAAGGTCAATGCCCACCAAACTCTTATAGCCTTTTCTCTTGGTTATGGGAGTTCTGTGTGGGAAGCTTGTGTCTTTCTGCCATTCCTGCCAGGATATCTATGTTGTGTTCATCGAAACAGGTCCAGGTTTCACACTGGGTGTATAAATACATTAAAAAACATATTAACTATATGTATTACTGTGTTAGAGTGTCATTTTGTGTCATTTTGGTTGGTGATGTGCCCCAGTATTTTGCAAATGTAAAAAGTGTGCCGCGGCTCAAAAAAGGTTGGGAAACACTGGTCTAAAGGTCTCAAATGGTTGCCATATGTAACGCCACTTTGAGTCCCCTTCAGGATAGTAAAAAGGTGGGATATAGGGTAAATAAATAAATAAGGTCACCTTAGGGTCCTATATGTCAGAGAATCATAGAGCTTGAATAGATTCCAAGGGCCACCCAGTGTGGATTGTGTATGCCTTCTGCCATGAAGGAATGACCTGGCTGTTGAAAAACATCCAAGATCAAGAGACCACCAAACGCTAAGGTATTCCATGTCAGAACTACTACCACCACCAAGCCTTGGGAAATGAAGCCAACGGGACCATAGAATCAGGTTGGAAGGCCTTGGGGCTTGCTCACTCCTGTTGTAATTGTTGGACCAGCACTGAGATGACTCAAGTTGAAATCCGCACTTTGCTGTCACTTTCTCTCAGCCTGCTATGGTTGATGTAATGACAAAAGGGTGGAAGGGGCCCACAGATCCGGTTTGAAGGACGGGCCAAGCATATGAACATAAATAAATTGGAATGGTGTCAAGCCATCGCTTTCAACACCTGAACATGAAGTGTTGCCTTCCTGGCTCCCTCTTTCTTAAAATTACAGTGTTGCGAATCTTCCAGATGAAGCCTGTCGTTTCCGTGCTCCAGTGACTGACAGATCATTGAAAATGGAGCAGGGAGGAACAGGCACAGATTCTAACTTTGCGGTAGATGCTTTAGACAGTTTGACCTAGATTTGAGCCCTTGCACGACTACGTCAAGAAGGCTTGTTCGTGGTGCTGCTTCTTACAAGACAAACCGACAGCAAGACGAGGAAGAAGTCATTGGCAGTTTGATCAGCCTCTCTTCAATAATTCCAATTTGCTCCATACACGTTTTCCCCAACAAATGTCATCGGTGTTACACACCCTGTTATAAATAGTCTTGAGTTACTCTCTCTGAATGTGTTGCTCTTCCTAATTATCTCCTTGGAGCTCTCGCTGAAGGCTTAGCAAGGCAACAAAAGAGTCCCCAGCCGGCCAGGCACAAAGAAGAAACGTGGCCTGTGTTTCCAGCAGACGCAACCAGACCTTTTCATTATATTTGTCATTAACAGCAAAGCTTTGAACAGGCAAATTTTTTGCATGGAATTAGTTTCTTCTTGTCTTTTTTTTGCGAACGAAGATTCAGGAAGGACTCATCCCACTCTTTCTACAAGCGCGTTGATGGCTAAGAAGGCCAATCCGAGATAGGCAAGTCCGGTTGCAGAAAGCACAGCAGAAAGTCTCCTTGGGTGAGGTTGTTTCCAAGTTGTGGTTCTTTCTGCGTTGCCGTTTATCTTTGAAACTCGTTTGGCGTGACTTATTTATTTATTTACATAATTTCTACCCCGCTCTTCTCAACCCTCGAGGGGGGACTCAGAGCGGCCTAACAAAAGGCAACAATTGGATGCCGATACACAATATAAATACAATATAAAACCATAGGCATTCAGAATTAAAATACAATTAGCATTGACACATAATACACGTACGCTTAAGTTAAAACAGAGTTCCGTCCACCACATGAACATTGAGCCATAACCATCCACTTACCAATTCCAATTCCAATCCAAAGTGCTGCATTGTGCTAATGTGCAAAAGCCTGGTCCCAGAGCCACGATTTCACTTTTTTCCTGAATGCCCTCTCTCTCGTCCCCACCAACCGCATTTGAAAAGTTGGCGGGAGAGAGCAGAGCCTCCCCGGCTGATCATAAATTCCGAGGTGGGACATAGCGGCAGATGCGTTCGGACAAGTAAGCTGGGCCAGAACCTAGAGCTTTAAAGGTCAAAACCAGCACTTTGAATTGAGCTCGGAATTGGACAGGCAGCCAATGGAGCTGACACAACATGGAGGTGGTATGCTCCCTGTATGTCGCTCCGGTTAACAATCTGCCTGCCGCCCATTGGACTAGCTGCAAGTTCCGAACTATCTTGAAAGGCAGCCCCACATAGAGTGTGTTGCAGTAATCTATTTGGGATGTGACGTCTTGAAAGAGGCTGCAGCATTATTGATAGTCATCTCCATGCCTCCCGATGTGAGGCCAGGGTGGACCATTGTTGGTGATCAATCTGGCTGAGCCTGAGATGTTGTTTCAGGGAGTCCTTATATCTCTTTTGGGGGCGCCGCTCTTGCGCTGACCCGTGGCGAGTTCACTGTAGAGTAGTATCTTTGGGAGGTGATGGTCCTCCATCCTAGAGATGTGCCCTGCCCAGCACAGCTGAGTTCTCAATAGCATGGCCTCAATGCTGGTGATCCCTGCTTGCTCAAGGACAGCAACATTAGTCACATAGTGGGTCCAGTGTATATTTAGGATTGTTTGAAGACAGCGCTGATGAAATCGTTCAAGGAGTTGTAGGTGTTGGTGATAGGTGACCCATGTTTCAGACTCGTATAGGAGAATAGACAGTACGATAGCTCTGTACACACTGATTTTGGTGCTTTGTCTCAGGTGTTTGTTACTCCAGACTCTTTTGTGAAGCCTTCCAAACGCACTATATTTTTTTGCTTATCTGTGACCTATCTCTTTATCAATCTTGGCGTCTGAAGAGATGATGCTTCCCAGGTAGGTGAACTGCTGAACAGACTTAAGCACAGATGTGCCTATGCTGACATGGGGATGGTGGTGTTCTTCCTGTGGTGCGGGCTGGTAGAGAACTTCCATTTTCTTCAGGCTGACTTCCAGCCCAAACAGCTCTGCAGCTGTTACAAAGCAGGATGTCAGGCGCTGCAGGGCTGCTTCTGAATGGGCGACAAGGGCACCATCATCAGCAAAAAGCAGTTCACGGACTAGATAGTTTAGAGTCTTAGTGCAAGCCCTCAGACGGCTTAAGTTGAACAAGCTACCATCAGTACAATAGCGTATATATATGCCATCTTCTTCTTCAAGATCTGCCGTAGCCCATGATAAAGACATGATAATAATGCATTTCCAATGAAATGCAGCCTCTGAACCACTTAGCTCACAAGGGAAATGCATATGATGGATCATTTGCGATCTGAACCCCCTTTATACAACCCTGACCCTCATACAATCACACCCTAAAAAAACCCCTTAACCCTCCAAACTTCCTCAATGAATTTTTGAAGGCTATTTTTCACAGTTTTACTATTTTTGAGTGGTGTACTTCACAGTTCAGTAACTGGAACACGTTTTATTGAGCCCTAACCTTGCAAATACCATTTCCAAAAAAAGATGGCAAAGAAATAAACAGCGAGAGCACAAATTAAGAATAAGATGTTTCTAAAAACCAACAAACCCTGGAAGGCAAGGAGACCTCAGCGTGACCTTATGAAGAATGAATATTTCTTTCCAATGCAGCTTGTTTGTACAGCTGATTAAAAGTAGGTTTTAAGGTTGACATGAGATATCAAACACGGATGACCCTTTAGATTCAGAAACAAGCAAGCTATATTTGTCTCTCTTCTTGCTTGAATGGTAGACGTGGCCTTAGTTTGTGTAAACAATGTCTGCTTGATTTGACATTTAGGGCATTGCTTGTCTTGAAAGCATTCCGTTTGTGGCTTTCGGAAGGAGAGACCAGGAACAATCCTTTATTTCCATGTCATTTCGCCATTCACTGACGTGATTGTTATGATAACTGACCTTTTATACAACCCTCATCAAGTCCAGCATCCTGGATAGAAAGAGAACAAGTGCCATGATTGAAACCAACTGAGCAGAATGGAGAAGGGCTCCATTCAGAGTAATGTGTAACTATTTCTGGATGCCACTTCATTCTAGCCATGTCAGATGCATAAAGCATGTACACCCCAAAAGATGTGCCGAACCCATATTCCATCCTTGGATGGAGAGAGATCACATTTCGCTGTGGTGCCGAGAACATTGACTTTCTGGACGACACCACCTAGCTGGTGCACAGGTTTTATATAGTGCCATGCTTTACAAGAACAAGACCATAAGAGTTCCTTGACCTGAGGCTCACCATGTAATTGAGATCACTTTGTTGTTTTGTATTAGCATTTTTTAAAAAAAATTATAAGCCACTTTGAATCCCATTTTGGAAGGAAAGCAAGATTTCCAGCCCTGTTCAATGAATCCAGTGAGTTCTGCTTTCTGTTTCTTCTCCTGTACTAGTCCAATGGAGTGGCTGTTACTAAAGGACTTATGGATCTGGTTTCTCAGCAGTGTTGATCCTGCTTTGCAGCAGCTGCAGAGCTGTTTGGGCTAGAAGTCAGCCTTAAGAAAACAGAAGTCCTCTACCAGCCCGCACCACAGGAAGAACACCATCATCCCCATGTCAGCACAGGCAAATCTGTGCTTAAGTCTGTCCAGCAGTTCACCTACCTGGGAAACATCATCTCTTCAGATGCCAAGATTGACAAAGAGATAGATCACAGATTAGCAAAGGCATATAGTGCATTTAGAAGGCTTCACAAAAGAGTCTGGAGCAACAAGCACCTGAGGCAAAGCACCAAAATCAGTGTGTACAGAGCTATCGTACTGTCTATTCTCCTCTATGGGTCTGAAACATGGGTCACTTATCGGCAAGACCTACGACTCCTCGAACGCTTTAATCAGCACTGTCTTCGCACAATTCTTAATATACACTGGACCGACTATGTGACTAATGTTAGATGGGGATTTTAATGGAATGGATGAAGAGGGCCAATGTTTTTATGGAGTGAATATTGTTTTTAACTTGGAATGACTGTGTATGTTGCTGATGGAACTGTATTTTAATGTGTTTTAATGTATTTTAATTGTTGTGGGGTTTTGGGGTTTTGTACTGTATGATGTGGCATCGAATTGTGCCATACTGTAAGCCGCTCTGAGTCCCCCCTCGGGGGTTGAGAAGAGCGGGGTAAAATCCTGAAATAAATAAATAAATAAATAATGTTGCTGTCCTTGAGCAAGCATTGGATCACCAGCATTGAGGCCATGCTATTGAGAACACAGCTGCGCTGGGTAGGGCACGTCTCTAAGATGGAGGACCACCGCCTCCCAAAGATACTACTCTATGGTGAACTCACCACAGGTCAGTGCAAGAGAGGCGCCCCCAAAAAGAGATATAAGGACTCCCTGAAACAACATCTCAGGCTCGGCCAGATTGATCACCAACAATGGTCCACCCTGGCCTCACATCGGGAGGCATGGAGACGCACTATCCACAATGCTGCGGCCTCTTTCAAGAAGACACACCAAATGGGTCTCGAAGAGAAACGACAACGCAGAAAGAACCACAACTTGGAAACAACATCACCCAAGGAGACTTTCTGCTGTGCTTTCTGCAACCGAACTGGCCTATCTCAGATTGGCCTTTTTAGTCATTAACGCACTTGTAAAAAGCGTGGGATGAATCCTTCCTAAGAATCTTCATTCGTGAAGTAATGCCGAGAGAGATTGATGGAAAGGCCTTTGATCCCATCTCTTTCCTTCTGCTGCATCTGGATCAAAGGGCTGATGCCATTGGATAGGTTGCAGTTCTGCCCTCAAGTACAGGAGGATTCTTGTTTTCATCTACGGAGGATTGTAGCGTTGTAAAGAAATACATGTCTGCCTTTTTCAACTACACATACACTGTGTTTGGGTTTTTCAGACCTTTCATTTTAATATTTTAATTGCTGAGGGGAAAAGGAATTAATGGTTCATTGCTGCATTTATTTCAACCATAGAGCTGTTATCGAATTTCGGGGCATGACTGCTACCTCTTGAACTTAACCTTTTTCAAAACCTTACATGACAAGGGTTTAGAAATGGGAATTTAGCAGAACTATGCGAAATGCATTTGGAATGTGGTTCACTCCCTTGGTTCAAGTGACCGCAGTGTAATTAAATTTAATATGCTGTGATTTGGAAATTAGTCGTCTAAGCCTGGATTTGAAAGGATTTGAGAGGAGCTTAAAGTGACTAAAGAAAAGTCATTAAGAGGGAGAGGAGACTCTTCAAGAGCTTCAAGATCGCTATAACAGAAACAATCCCTTTGTACAGTAACAATACAATCCTCCGTGTGTTTACTTAAGAACATAAGAACATAAGAAGAGCCATGCTGAATCGGACCTCAGCCCATCTAGTCCAGCATTCTGTATCACACAGTGGCCCACCAGTTGTACACGGGGATCTCGAGCAGAAGGGAGGGCAAAACCCTGACCTGCTCCCGACCCCCACAACCAGTACCCGGGGAAGATCCTGCCTACCTCAACCAACTCCGAGGTGGCACTTGAATGTCCTTTTCAGTAACTACCGATACACTTGGTATCCATGAATCTGTCTAATCCTGCCTTGAAGTTGTTAAGGCTGACCGCTGTCACAACCTCCTCTGGAAGTGAGTTCCATAACCCAATGACCCTCTGGGTGAAGAAATATTTCCCTTTATTAGTCCTAATTTTCCTACCTTGGAGCTTCAGGGAGTGCCCTCTAGTCCTAGTGTTTTGTGACAAAGAAAATAGTTTTTCTTTATTCACCTTTTCTATCCCATGCATGATTTTATACTTCTGGGTTGTCCATGGGCCTTACTGTGCTGCTTTGATGTGAAGCTCCCTCCCCACATTCAGGGCATGGGATCCCAGCAGTTTACTCAGAAGCGAGTCATTTTGGGTTCAGCTGGCCTAGTTTTGTGATCAGGAAACCGAGGGCCCCAAATAATAGGGAATTGGCTCCAACAGCTGAGGCTTTCCAGAGCTATTTCGCCGACAAAATCTCGACTCTCCACTGGGATATCCCAGCCACAATTGATACAGTAAGTGAACTCGAGACCCTGTTGCCACTCGATGGGTTCACCTTCAGCTGTTTCCAACTGCTGGATGCAGCAGCTGTAGATGAGATTCTGGTTGCAGCTAGGCCAACTACATGCTCCCTCAACCCGTGCCCCTCCTGGCTAGTTAGATCTTGTCGGGAGGGGTTAGGAGACCCCCTGTGTAGGATAATTAACAGCTCCCTTGAGCAAGGAGTGTTCCCAGGGGGTTTGAAGGAGGCCATGGTAAGACCGATACTGAAGAAATCAAATTTAGATCCTTCGGTTCCCTCCAGTTTCCACCCGGTTTCGAACTTGCCGTTCCTGGGTAAGGTGATTGAGAGGGCAGTAGCAGATCAGCTGCAACAGTTCTTAAATGACACCGCTGGACTTGATCCCTTCCAGTCCGGCTTCCGTATTGGGCATGGGACGGGGCCCGTGCTTGTCTCCATTACAGACCAACTTTGCTGCCAGTTGGACCATGGTGGGTCAGCGCTGCTGGTGTTGTTAGATCTCATGGCAGCCTTTGACACGGTAGATCGTGCATTATTGACCCACCATTTAGTCGTGACGGGAGTTAGGGGGACTGCCCTTAAATGGGTGGCCTCCTTTCTTCAAGACCAGGGATAACGTGTGGAGAGGGGAGGGATGGCCTCTGGGAGACTCCCATTAAGTTGTGGGGTCCCCCAGGGAGCTATCCTCTCTCCTTTATTGTTTAATATTTATATGTGACCACTTGCTCGACTGGTCCGCAATTTTGGTCTGGAGTGTCATCAGTACGCTGAGAATGGATGACAGGCCAGACACCGTACCCGATTGTTTCCATCAATGCCACGAAGCTGTGACTGGATGGCTGTGTTCCAGCCGGTTGAAGGGGAACCCATTGAAGACTGAGATCCTATGGCTGGGTCGTCCTGGTTTTGGTGAGTGCCGGTTGCCTACCCTGGATGGCGAGTGGTTAAGCCCGTCGTCTTTGGTAAAAAGCCTGGGGGTCCAACTTGACCCACTGCTATCGATGGAGACTTAGGTCTCCACGGTTAGCAGGTCGGCATTCTTCCATCTCCGACAGGCTAGGCGATTGGCTCCTTACCTATCCAGGAATGACCTAGCTATGGTGATCCAGGTGACGGTCATCTCAAGGCTAGACTACTGTAACGCCCTTTACATCAGCCTTCCCTTGTCGACAACCCGGAAACTTAAGCTGGTGCAAAATGCTGCTGCTCGATTGCTGGTGGGAGTATCGGCAAGAGAGCTAAACATTACACCAATTTTACAGCAATTGCACTGGCTACCAGTAGAGTACCAGATTGTCTTCAAGGTGCTGGTTTTGACCTTTAAGGCCTTGTATGGTCTAGGGCCAGTGTACCTGAGGGAGCGCCTCACCCCATATGTTCCCCCGAGATCGTTGCGCTCAGAAGAACAAAATCTTCTGGTGATTCCATCAGTCTGTTCCTGCCACCTTTCAGTAACAAGACAAAGAGCCTTCTCCGTGGTGGCGCCGACTTTATGAAACGAGTTACCAGACGGGGTTCGCGCTATCACAGATTTAGCCCCCTTCCGGAGGGCCTGCAAGACATTCCTCTTTAAGCAGGCCTTCAATCTAAGCGCCTCCTGATAATTCTGTCCATACCATTGTGTTTTATATAATCAAACTGTTTTTATGTGTATTTTTATCTATATATATAAAATCCTTCATGTGGTGGTTCCAGTCTTATAGACAAAGAAACCACACAAGGCAGACACACAAAAACAGCCCACATACCCAGAAAACCCTATGAGGTATGTTTACCAAAACACACACCCCCACCCAAAAAAGAGCCAACGCCCACAAATCCAAAAAATCATTATGGACTACAACTCCCATGATCCTCCACACCACCTCCCTCTGGCAGTTTACAGCATTGGAATGTGTCACAACGTGGGTCCTGGCCCTGCCCCGTAATCACACACACACGGACAAATGTCAATTAACTATTTATTAAGCAAAAGGGGATGCAGGTGAAAAGGATAAAAAGTCCAATCAAGGAGCAATGTCAATTAGTCCAAGGCAATTAGCAATCAATGTTCATAAAGCAAATCCAAAAAGCAGGGAATCTCTCAAAAGCAAGGTCCATAAAAACAAGGCAAGGTAATCCAAAAGCAAGGAAGTTTCTCAAGCAAACTTGGTCTGTGGAACAAGGCAAGGCAATCCAAAGTTCATGGAAGTAAACAAAGTCTCTTGGCAGTACTTGGCAAGGTGAGGCAAACTATGGCTTCCAGGGAGCAGGAGACCACCGATGCATCTCTCCAGCAAAGATGTGGCCGCCAAACTGAGGAACTTTCCCACCAGGTGTATAATTAAGTCCCACCCTTGTGGGTCCAACGCTTCTCCACTCCCCGTCTCCAATCTTTGCGTGTAGCCACAATATTGCTCCTACGGTCGAAGCAACTCTCCGTCTCAGCACCATCTGGCCCGTTATCATCCTGGAAACCCGGCGCTGCCTCAGCTTCCATGCCCTCCTTGGCAGCTGGCAAAAACAAGCACTCTTGAGAACCGAAACCTCCCGGTCTCTCAAATTCGCAATCCGAGCCAGAATCTAGTTGACCTTCATCATCCAAATAAGCAGAAGGCCAGGTGTCTTCCCATTGCAAACTGTCTGTCGGTGAAGCATGCCCATCGGCCCCTTCATCTCCTCCATCCTGGTCCAAAACTATCGGGACCCCCGGGGCGGCGCCTCGCCCCCCCCGGCTGGAATGGAGGCTGGGATGCCACAGAATGTTAGTGGAGCTGACCAATTAGAGGCATTATGCAAATACTCCCTCAATTAGAATGTAGGCTGGGAGCCCCCACCCCCCTGGTAGTTTAGAGAGTCGGAATGTTGGTGGTGGTAGGGAAAGGTAGGGAAAGGAATGGAGGGAGTGAGACAAGGGGAGAAAGGACTGATACAGAAAGGGGAGGAATGGCAGGAAGGAGGGAAAGGAAAGAAGGGAGGGAAGGAAGGAAGGAAGGAAGGGGGAGAAGAAAGGAAAGGAAGGATAGAAGGAAGAATGGATGGATGGAAGGAAGGAGGGGAGAAGAAAGGAAAGGAAGGATAGAAGGAAGAATGGATGGAAGGAAGGAGAGGAGAAGAAAGGAAGGAAAAAGGAAGGATAGCAGGAAGGACGGGAGGCGAAAGGAAGGAAAGGATAGTAGGATGGATTGAAGGAAAGAAGGAAAGAGGGGAGAAGAAAGGAAGGAAAAAGGAAGAATAGCAGGAAGGAGGGGAGGCGAAAGGAAGGAAAGGATAGAAGGATGGAGTGAAGGAAGGAAGGAAAGAGGGGAGAAGAAAGGAACACAGAAACACATACACACACTCATATACATGTACAGAAATATACAAATATACACATACACACATACATAAACACACCTGTACTTACACACATCAACACATATACACGCACACACATATACAAACACACATATACATAGGTACACACAGATACACGCATACACATATACACATATACATAACTACACACACAGTCCCCAAGTTTAAAAAATCCCACAGCAACGCATGGCCGGGTCAGCTAGTTGTTTTATGTAAAGCTGTTGTGGATGCCTGTTTTGTTCTGACCCTAGGAGACACCCGCACTACCAGGGAGAAGGTCAGATGGGCTCCTCTATGATATGGACACAGGATGCCCGTGATGGCCAGGAGCTCTCACAGAACTCTAGCTGAAGTGACAATGACACAAGCTTGATCTGTTCCTTTGTCCTGTCACTATTGAATGCAAGGGAAAGGTGATGGCAGCAGTGGACCATGTGGACAGTGGACCTAGTCTTGCTGTCTATATTGTACCCAAGCTCCAGTTGCTCTAGAGTTTCAGCAAACCTCTGGTGTGTCCCTCAACTTTCCTTCATGAAGGGCTAAGTCAGTTTCCCCACAATATGAACTAAGATGCCTTGAATGACATGAAGTAAGCCAGGAGCAACTTGATGACTAGTGTAGACTATTGATCCCATGTAGACAAGTCTGTGTAGTCCCACATCTCATTTGCCACAATGGCCAAGCATTGGAAGGGTCACCACCAGCACATGAAAGCACTGACCCATGCCTATGATAGTTCCTCTGCCTCTGAAATCTAAAGGTTCTCATGTCCAGTAGCCACGGACTGTGTCTCGCTCCTGCATGAATCGATCAAATCCACTTTGTAATCAGCTTAAATGAATTGCTGTCATTACATATTATTGTTTCTATTTCCAATGAATGTGGCAGTGAGGACAGGCACTCTTTGTTGTGTTGTTGCACATGGACTTCTTCCAGCTTGTGAGCAAAGTATGAAATGATACATACAATGTTCTGATTCTTTGCCTAGTAAAAATGATGGCTGTACCAAAAACGTACTCTGCGGACTCACTTGCGTAGATATCCACGCAAGCTTAGGCCTTAATTGGTTTCCAAAGAGTAACGTGCCAAGCTATCTTGAAGACAAAATTGGACCTGGTGTGGATTTTGTCACCACTACATATCATTACATTTCATGAAACATAGCTAATTGGAGGGTGGGAAAATGTGAGAGGAAGGTGTGATGTTGAGCTTGCATGCTGTCTCGGATTTTCTTCAAGCAGCGAATTGTAATCACTAAATTGGTCGATAGGGTCAAGTGGTGGAGCAGAAAGCATCTGAATTATTCATCAAGGAAGACACATCTGGTGGTGGAAGGGAAGAAAAACGAGAGAGGAACAAATAAACCCAGCAAGCTCCCCTAATAATTACATGCAGTGATTACATCAAAATTTGGAATGATCGCTTTTTCATTAGTTTTACTTCTTAACATGAAGTGGCTATCAACTTGTTTTAATTCTCCTTTGGAGCAGCTCAGATGAATTTTGATCACTGATATTTGATTTTGTTCTCTGTGTCTAAGTGTAATGGTTAGGTCTGCCAACAGGTATGGACCTAGTTTGCTTTCTGAAAGTTAAACTATTGGGAAAAGAAATCTTTTCCTCTCCTACGTGTGAATATAATAGGCCAATTTCCTTGAATCCATGAAATACTACATCAAATAATAGAATCCTAGAGTTGCAAGAGAACTGGTGGACCATCCAGTCCAACCCCTTTCTGCCAAGAAGCAGGAAAATCACCTTCAAAGAATCCCTGACAGATGGCCATCCAGCCTCTGTTTAATAATAATAATAATAATAATAATAATGATAATAATTTATTTCTCTATATTCTGCTCTATGTCCCCTAAGGCAGTGATTTTCAACCTTTTTTGAGCCGCAGCACATTTTTTACATTTACAAAATCCTGGGGCACACCACCAACCAAAATGACACAAAATGACACTCTAACGCAGTAATACATATAGTTAATATGTTTTTAAATGTATTTATACACTCAGTGTGAAACCTGGACCTGTTTCAATGAATACAACATATATATGACTTCCTCTCACATATTTATACACAGCTATCATGTCTTCTCTCAGCCTTCTCTTCTTCAGGCTAAACATGCCCAGCTCTTCAAGCCACTCCTCATAGAGCTTGTTCTCCAGATCTTTGTGATATTTCACCCGGAGTGAAACTTGCTTCTAGTTAACTATGGATATCATGAAACTGTTATAAACAGTTCCTTTGGGGGGGGGGGAGGCAATGGAACAATGGCTTCAAACTAAAGGAAATGGGATTCCACCTGAATATGAGGAAGAACCTGACTGTGAGACAGAGTTGTTCAGCAGTGGAACTCTCTCTCTACCCTGAGTGTGGTGGAGTTTCCTTCTTTGGAGGCTTTGAAGCTGAGGCTGGATGGCCATTTGTTGAGGTGCTTTGAATGTGACAGAAAGGGGTTGAACTGGATGGCCCATGACATCTCTTCCAACTCTAGGATTCTATGATTCTATGATTCCCGGTAAACAAAATGAGGGGTCAGCTGACAATGGGCCACAAAATGGTCCAAGGAAAGTATAATAAGTTGTTTATGGAGTATTTTTTTTAGTAAGTATGGTCTATCCATAAGTCTACCCGAAAGACAGTTGCATCTGTCAAGTAGGAAATTAAGGTACCCCTTAGTGGGGAGGCTAATTTTAATTGATTTACGAGGCCATAAAAAAGATCTCCATGAAACACGTTGAGGAATGAAGGAGTGCAACAGCTCCCTCTGGCGGCCAGATGTTAAATTGCCTCTGTCTGTCTTGTGTGTTTGTGTGTCTAAATGTAATGTGTACATTGTAATCCGCCCTGAGTCCCCTGCGGGGTGAGAGGGCAGAATATACATGAAATAAATAAATAAATAAATAATGTATGTCCAAGAATGAGGAAGGGGGAGGGTATTGTTAAACATATTTCTATTTTTTTAAAGCAGTTCCAGTCACAATGTCTTTTGCTTAGGGGGGAAAAATATTTCTTTCTTTTTTTTATTCAATTTGTCTTTGGTTGGTTTTAATTGGTTGTTTCACTGACAGTTTACCAGACTTGATTTATCGTTATTATTGCTGTTACTTTATTGCGTTTGAAATTGTGCGCTTCAAATTCACTCTCAAAGTATATAAAGATACTTAATCTTAAAATATCCATCTAAATGCATTTTTGTACTTTTTTTTTGAGTTGAGTACTGAACTGTATCCAGAGAACTGCAACGTCTGAAAGATAATTTCATTCTAATCCCTATATTCGCCTAGGAAAAGTGGATCAGGACAGTCCACTTTAAAATGTGCAAAGACAGAATTCCTCGAGAATGAGATTACAGACTTCTGGATCAACTTCAGACTTGTAAATGTGTATTGATCAATATAAGCCCCATGGTGATAAAATAACTTTAGGCATGTTTCAACTAGATTGTCAGGGGGAGGCATAGATGGATGAGCTCGTTTGCTATTGTTTTTTTGGAGTTTCACACGGCACAGTGCAGAATCCTGCCATCTCATTAAGATCAATGTCTAAATCAGGTTTTGTGTCATTTCTCTGCCTTTAGTTTTCTCACACCCATTCTTCTCTTTTGCTTTCAGTGGACGGCTGCATTGACTGGCTAGTGGATCTCAAAAGGTACATGGCTCTGGCTGGTGAGCCCGTCAGGGTGAAATGCGCTCTTTTCTACAGCTATATCCGGACTAACTACAGCATGGCCCAAAGCACAGGCCTCCGGCTCATGTGGTACAGGAACAAGGGCGACTTGGAAGAGCCCATCATCTTCTCCGAAGTTCGAATGAGCAAAGACGAAGACTCCATTTGGTTTCATGCAGCAGAGGCTCAAGACAGTGGGTTCTACACTTGTGTGTTAAGGTGGGTATTGAGCGTTAACTCCTACACCTTTTGGGTGCAGCACACAAACAAATCAACATTGTTATGCTGTGAAATGGCACGGTGCCCCACTTCTTTTAATGGGTTGTGCTACAGTTTCAGCCTGGAACCTTTTGATCTACAGCAGTGGTGCCCACACTTTTTCAGCATGTGAGCTACTTTTTTAAAAACCAGGTCAAGAAGTTCCTTCTTCTCACCGCTCCTCCCGCGGGGGCATTGCAGGGACGAGGGAGCATGAGGCGGAGCCTTCGAAGGCCCCGCCTCACGCTCCCTCGTTCCCGCCCACCGCTCCTCCCACGGGCATTGCAGGGATGAGGGAGCATGAGACGGAGCCTTGAAGGCCCTGCCTTGCACTCCCTCGTTCCCGCCCACCGCTCTTCCTGAGGGGGCATTGCAGGGATGAGGGAGCATGAGACGGAGCCTTCGAAGGCCCTGCCTTGCACTCCCTCGTTCCCGCCCACCGCTCTTCCCGCGGGGGCATTGCAGGGATGAGGGAGCACGAGATGGAGCCTTCGAAGGCCCTGCCTTGCACTCCCTCGTTCCCGCCCACCGCTCTTCCCGCGGGGGCATTGCAGGGATGAGGGAGCATGAGACGGAGCCTTCGAAGGCCCTGCCTTGCACTCCCTCGTTCCCGCCCACCGCTCTTCCCGCGGGGGCATTGCAGGGATGAGGGAGCATGAGACGGAGCCTTCGAAGGCCCTGCCTTGCACTCCCTCGTTCCCGCCCACCGCTCTTCCCGCGGGGGCATTGCAGGGATGAGGGAGTGTGAGGCGGAGCCTTCGAAGGCCATGCCGTGTGCTCCCTTGTTCCCACCCACCGCTCCTCCGCGGGGGCATTGCGGAAACGCGCAAGGTGCCCCACGCACTGGGATCGGCCTCCCTTAGGCCTGGGATCGACCAGTCGATGGCGATCGACTTCCTGGGCAGTCCTGATCTACAGCTACCTCTAGGTCCTTCCACTTCTAACCCAATTCTTTGGCACATATATCGTCTTTTCAGACCTGTATATTTACTCTCCGGTAGCTATTTTTTTTCCCCCCATCTTCTGGTGTTAGTGCAGGTTAATGTTTGTATTTTCACTAACACAAGGATCTGTTGATTGACCTAATAACTCCTGAACCATTCTTGGGACCTCATCACATGGATGTTGAATCGTCCCTTCAGATTTCGGTCGTCCTGTTTCTTCAAAAGACGCTGGGTGGGCCGCAACGGTAGAGCTGCAGGAAAAATGGTGTATTTTTTTACTTCTGCCATGAATTGTTTTCCTGTGACGCGCTACATCTGGCTTTGAATTTCGCCGCTTGAAAAAGCCCACTGGGGCGAAATGGATCGGGCCCTGCAGCTCTATCGTTGCGGCCCGCCCAGCGTCTTTGCGGCTGTTCACAAGGCTCTACTTTGGTTTATTTTGGTCACGCCTTTGGAACTTTAGATTATCATTTGAGTACCTATAGGGTTTGGACCATTTTTGAGGACCTGTGGATACTTACGTTCCAGGACATTGGGAACCGTATCATTTATGGACCATATGAACTTTAGATGATGAACTCAGTTTTTCCCTCCTACGACTTTCCCTTTAAACCGGTCTGTATATTCTCCCTCTATATCAGGGGTGCTCACGCTTTTTCAGCATGCGAGCTACTCTTAAAGCAACCAAGTCCAAAAAATCTACCTGCCCCCGCTGTCGCTCGCTCCCGCCGCCGCACTCTCCAGTCGCCGCACGCTCTTGCCATCGCGCACGCTCTTGCTGCTGTTTTCTGCCCTTGCAGCACTTTTTCGCCTGCGGGGCATTGCAGGAAGGAAAAAGCACAAGGTGGGGCCTCCGGAGGGAGCGCTCCGCCCTGCCTGTTTCGCTGGCAACGGAGGCTGCACAGCTGCATCTGGATGAGAGAGAGGCAGGGCGCTCCCTCCAGAGGCCCCGCCTCGTGCTTCCTTCTTCCTGCAATGCCCCGCAGGCAAAAGAAGCACAGCGAAAGCGGAAGCCAGCAGCAGGAGCGCGCGTGCACACAGGGTGTGCGCGCGCATGGCAGGAGCGCCTCATCTAGCTAGTGAGGCCCGAAGATCACCTGGAAGAGGCCCGAAGATCTACTAGTAGCTCCCGAGCTACCTAATGAGCACCCCTGCTCTATATCCATCCCTAAGATACCCATGTCATCATGGCCGGATTACCCATAAGGCCAGACAAGGCCATGGCCTCGGGCGGTGGATTTTGGGGGTGGCATTTCCGGCCCTGAAGGAAGGGGTGAAGGAAGGAGTGGCGCCCGCCGCGGGACAAGGAGCCGGAGGGAGTCCCGCCCCCTAGGGCGATTGGCGCGGCGGCGCCACTCCTTCCCTCAGTGAAGGGAGGAGGTGCGCCGGTGCGAGCGCGGCAGCGGGGGAAGCCGCGTGAGTCTTCCTAAGGGTGGGACTTCCGGCAGCGCCTTGTGCGTCACGCCGGCAGCGGCTCCGCCCCTCCTCCCTTCAGTAATGGGAGGGGGCGGAACCGGCGTGACGCACACGGCGCCGCTGGAAGTCCCGCCCTTAGGAAGACTCATGCGGCTTCCCCCACCGCCGCTCCCCCGCTCGCCCGGTGGGGAAAGCCGCGTGAGTCGCCATAGCGGCGGGACTTCCAGCGGCGCCTTCTCCCTCAGTGAAGGGAGGGGCGGAACCGGCGTGATGCACAAGGCACCGCCGGAAGTCCCGCCCTTAGGAAGACTCATGCGGCTTCCCCTGCCGCCACGCTTGCACCGGCGCACTTCCTCCCTTCACTGAGGGGAGGAGTGGCGCCAGTGCGAACGCGGCGGCAGCGGGGGAAGCCGCGTGAGTCTCCCTAGTGGCGGGACTTCCGGCGGCGCCTTGTGCGTCATGCCGGCCCCGCCCCCACAAGAGCCCCCCCCCCCGGGGCGGCGATTAGACCGGGAGGCCTCGGGCGGCACAGGCCGCTAATCCGGCCCTGCATGTCATTGTGTTTAAGCGTGTACCACACCATGATGTTGCCTTGATTAATATTATGCATGTATATTTCACACCAAGTATATGGATTGTCCCGTTCTTGGTTTAGCTGCTACTTTTCTATAGTAATCGTTGTGTTTACAATACACACAGGCATGACATTGGCTTTGCATTAAGGCCCTCTATATGCCCTATGTGAGTAAATGTGGTGGCTTCACTTGAGTTTGATTTTGTGCTCAAAATGAAGAATGAATCGGATAGCATTGCTGACCAGGGGCCATTTAGCACCAGAAGTACCTCTCCTAACCAGACATTTACATTGGGGACCAAGAAGGTCATGCAATTTTCTTTTAAAACGAACGAGCATGTGCCTTTAAGTGCACCCCAGAGAACTTTAAAATGCAAAGAGCTCTGAGCAGGCTTCCAGCCCAAACTGCCTCTGCTCCGAGGGCAGAGAGGCTGCCGAGAAAACAAATGGAGCAGCCGGGGTCAGGACCCCCGACGTGCCCCTGCCTGACCTCCGTCCATCACAGCCTCTCCTGTGGGGCCCGGATGGGAGGACATGGTGTTGTTGTTCTTATTGTAAAGGGTGATTGGATCATACTAAAACACTGCCACAATATTTATAGTGCTGTAAGCCGTGGGTTGGGTCAGGATCTCATGCACTCCAACATTTCATAGATGGAAACTGGGATGTGTGTGTGACCAAGCAACATCAGAGTGCGGTCAAAATGGCGAAAATTATTAATGATGAAGAACAGAAACATCAAAAGAGATGGCATTACTTTGGTTTTGCCTGCGCCTCTTGGGAAGGACAAGATTCTAGCCCTTTCTCCTCTCCCCGCTTTGCTGAATTCACTGAATGCAAATGATTTTTGCACTTTAAACTCAGTTTGCATGAGCTAAAGTGAGATGGAGATAAAAGAGGGAAGTAGGAAGAGAAGAGGGAAAACGGAACAGTTTAAATACAGCTAAGAAAAGTTTAACAACAAAGGATTAATTGGGAGTGTAGCTAACAAACTGGGAGAATGTTAATACATGTGATAGGATAAAACAATGGAAATGTGGCGCAGCTGGCTAAGTGTCAGCTGCATAAGATCTTTCTGACCAGTAGGTCACGAGTTCAAGGCCTGCCCGGGTCGAGGTGGGTGCTAGACCTTAAGTGTAGCCTACTGTTGACCTTTGCAGCCCAAAAGACAGTTGCATCTGTCAAGTAGGAGATAAAGGTACCACGTTAAGTGGGGAGGCAAATTTTGACTGAATTATGAGGCCATTAAAAAGAACTCCAGAAATGTGGTAGGAACAACAAGGGACGCTGGAAGGCTGAGAGATGAGTGCATCAGCTCCCCCTGGTGTCCAGAGTTTGTGTCTGTTTGTCTATATGTTCGTCTATATGTGTATATGTGTACCTGTAATCCGCTCTGAGTCCCTCTTCGGGGTGAGAAGAGCGGAATATAAATAAAGTAAAGTAAATAATTAAATAAATAAATAAATAAAAGGGCAATTGGCTTCAAGCTAAGTAAAGATAAAGGTTTCCCCTTGACGTGAAGTCTAGTCAAGTCTGACTCTGGGGAGTGGTGCCAAAGAGCCACCGTTGTCTGTAGACACCTCCAAGGTCATGTGGCCAGCATGACTACATGGAGCGCTGTTACCTTCCCGCTGGAGTGGTACCTATTGATCTACTCACATTTGCATGTTTTTGAACTGCTAGGTTGGCAGGAGCTGGCTTATAAATTGCGAAGAAGCGACTTGCCCGATCCCCTCCCCCATCCTCTCCCTCTTCCCTGATCCTTGGACTGCCCTCTTGGCATTATGCCGGGAGGGGGGCAAGACAGGCGACAATTGAGAGTGCACCAGTGAGTGGCCGCATTGGGCTGCCTCTAATGTTGGGCCTTTTCCATTATGGCCCCCACTGGAATCACTGCTGCAGCGTTCAAACCAGACAGGAACTCTTGGGGCCTCCTCCACTGTGACCCCTTGGCTGCTGTGTCCCACCGCTGGCTTGTTCAACCACCATTGCCATTGTTATCCTTGAAGGAGATACTGAGTCCCTCACAGGGGTTGAGAATGGTGGCCTACAAATGTTCGAAATAAATAAATACTGTGGCTTACCATTGCCCAAAGTTTGAACTTTTATTATCAAGTCCCCCTTGCCCCTCCCAACCAAATGGACTGGATGGACTAAATAGACTGGACCGGCTGGATGCCTTTTTGGGAATCTTTCATCAGCCCTTTGGGCATTCATAAAGGGCACTTGGGTGTGGGGTGGACTGGACTAATTTTAGGTGGGAGTGGGTACTGTGTGACAATGTTTTGAGGGTGCTGAGCTGTTATTTATCAGGTTTTTGGCTGTTTAAGCTACTAGACCAGTGATTTTCAACCTTTATTGAGCTGCGACACATTTTTGACATTTACAAAATCCTGGGGCACACCACCAACCAAAATGACACAACATGACACTCTGTCATTTTACTAACTGTCACCCTCCCCCCTCGTGATGCTGCCACTTCCGCCAAACCACCCTCCCCCCCAGGAGGCCCACGCGCAGGAGGCTCGTCACCGTCCCGCAGGGGAAGGGCTGCGCTGAGTGGCCAAAGCGCACGCGGGCTCAGCTGAGCAGGACAAATAAGAATTGAGCACACGGGGTGGCTCTGAGCCTCGGAACAAACTGCAGTGGAGGCTCACAGCCGTCACCACCCCCAGCTCTCCTTTCCGAAGGGGTTAGCCCCCATGAGTGCCCCCCCCCACGCATCCCTTCGGCTTCTTTGCTGTTGCCTTGGGCCCAGATTGGGAAGGAACCAAGCTGGGCTGTGGAGCTGCGCATCCCGGCCTCTGCTCTGCAGCGAACCCGGAGTCCAGCCAGGAGAGGCCAGGAGATGAGGGGTTGCTCCCCTTCCCCAGCGCGCAGGGGCTAGAGGGCAGAAAGCCTCACCTCAAGCCTCCGGGAGCAAGGTCGGATGGGGGCAGCTCCCGCAGACTCCTCCTCCCTCTCCTCCTCCCTCTCCTCCTCCTTGCTGCCAGAGGAGAGGAGGGCAGAAGAGCGCCCAGGAGCCAGGAAGCAGGAGGAGCTGCAGCCCGGCCAGGTAGCCCTTGGCGCGCAGAGGGAGGGAAGGAATGAAGGGAAAGGGAGAGAGAGAGAGGAAGGAGGGAGGGAAGTTCTGGATGCCGAGGGTTCTCCCTGACTGCAACCAGGCTCGCTGGCATTGCTGCTTCGGCCAGGAAATCCTCATTTCCGCTGCCTGAAGTTTCCTGCTACTCTCTCTCTCTCTCTCTCTCTCTCTCTCTCTCTCTCTCTCTCTCTCCACTGTAATTTCCCACGGCACACCTGATGATCTTTCACGGCACACTAGTGTTCCACGGCACACTGGTTGAAAATCACTGCACTAGACTGTAAGACCTGTAATTGTGCTTCAATGCAATGTAAGTCTGAAATGTTTTAATATGTTTTAATCATTTCAAAGACAATTTTAATCTATATGTATGTGGTTTTTTTTAGAGTTTTATAATATTGTGTTCTATTGGTATTGTTATTATCTGAATCTGGCATTGAATTATTGTCATAGTTTGTAAGCCATCCCGAGTCTCCCTCTTAAGGGCAGGGTATAAGTACAGTAAATAAATAAATAAATAAATAAATAAATATGCTAATCAAGGTGGCCAATTGAAACATTCACACCTAGCTCCAACAGACAAGAGTACTTTCTCCCATCCTGGACTTTCCACAGATATATAAACCCAAGTTTCCTAGTTTCCAACAGACCTCACAACCTCTGAGGATGCCTACCCTAGATGCAGTCAAAACGTTAGGAGAGAATGCTTCTAGAACATGGCCCTATAGCCTGAAAACCCTACAACAACTCAGTGATTCCGGGCATGAAAGCCTTTGACAATACATTGTGTAATCCTTACTTTGTTGTACTTCAGAAACTTTGCTTTCATTGTACTTCAGAAACTTTATTTTTGTGCCAAAACCTATGCTAAATTGGTGGAGACTCTCCAAGATAGTAGAGCAAAACATGCTATAGCAGGATAATGTCCCTCTTGCAAAGACAAAGTTTTTGCAATTCAATAAAGTTGCCCCATGTTTTTATGTTAGAACCAATTACGAAATGACATTCATAAATCTGGAACAAAAATCATAGTGCAGAATATTAACCAATTTATTGTAACTCTGGCTACGGAGTGGCAAATCTCGGTCTTCCCTCTCCTGATTGGGGCTTTCTGATACTGATGATTCTGGGAAATGTAGTTTAGGGCAGGGCCTTTTTGCCTTCCCAAACTACATTTCCCAGAGTTCTATGCTTCTTCCCAGGGAACTTTGATTGCGTGTGCAAGCGTGACACACCTCGCGCCAAGAACAACATGCAGACACAGTAGGTTGGATAAAAATGGCCACAACTCATTTATTGAAAACAGGAACGAAGGGTTGGCGGCCACGCTTGGGTCCTGGATCAGGGTAAGCAGCCCCCACGAATGTCCAAAGGTGTTAGCAAGCCTGGGGTGCGAGCGGCCCAATGCCTGTCCACGGTAACTCGGCACCCCAGGGGGCCTGGGCATTATCCCCCTAACAACCAAGGGGCAATAAGCCAACCTGATCCAGGGGCCATGCCACACGCCAAACACGGAGTTGTGACAAAGAACATGACGGAATATAAACACTGAACAGGGTAACAATAAAGAACAGATAAACAAACAGAACACAACCAACAATGCAATGAGCAGGGAGGGTGGGAGGCAAAACCAGCCTGCCTCCAAATGAGGCCAGGCAGGCCGGGCAGCCTAAGTGATCTGCCCGGGCAGAAGTGTGAGCCGGATGGAAACAGGGAGGGGGCAGGGCGGAGCCAGCCCCCTCATTGGCCGGCCAGCCTGGTGGTGGGAAACCTTCCCACCACCCGGGGGCTTCTGGGGGAAAGAAGCCCCTCCCCAGGCAACAAGATGGCGGGAGGGCAACGCTGCCTCGCAACCAGCTTGGCCGGTAAGTCGGCCAAGCCCATTTCTCCCTCCTTTCCTTCTTCTAATAGCAAGAGACCGTTAATTTACAGAGGAATGGCAGCCTTTTTTTTGGCTTTGCTTTCTTGCACTGAATATGAAATTGACTTTGGGAGCCTTCCAAGATTTACCAAATTAAAACAAAGTTTCAATTCTTAAGTTTTGTGAGAGGGGCATTCCCGCTCATTCGAAAATAGTGTCGTAAGTACGAATGATGCGAAACTGATCCGACTTACGACACTTTATATTTTTTTGCACAAGCCTACTAGTTACAGATTACTATGGTACACATCGTAATCTTGCCTGAGTTCTATTGTGTTTGCGGAGTTTTTATTGTTTTATTGTATTTTATCTATGCCGTGTTCTGATACTTTGTGTTGTAAACTGCCCCGAGCCTTTGGGAGTGGTGGTGTACAAATCTAATAAATAAATAAATAAATAAATAAATAATATTCAAAATAACCCTGTTTAATTTTATAGATAAGCTAATTTCAGAATACATTGCAAGATGAATAGGATTGCATGTCAGTTCGGAAAAAGTATTCAGGTCTTAAAGAAAAATGAAAGGAAAGGAAGATACTGCATCTGGGCAGAAAGTTGGGCTTCTATAGCTGAGGTTTCAGTGACCATCTGAATCCCGGACAAAAGGTTCTGTTTAGAACACAAAACGACAGGTGTAAAGTTTGCTCCCATAACAGGCAGGAAAGCCACCGCTTCAGCTAAGAACAAAGCTGATTTGCTGCTAACCTCATCCCCAAAGGGATTGCGAGAGACAGTACTCCTTGCAGTGTGTAAATAATAACATCACAGTTCATTGCCACTGGATGCAGTGTCCAGGGGGACAACAACTACATAAGCAAACTATGGCTTTGGAGTCTTACACCTGGTTTGCAGCAAAGCCTTCTTCCTACAAAGAAGACGCCTTTGCTGGTTCTTGAAACAGTTTCAGGCATGACTGGCGACTTCCACGCTGCCGCTTTTCTTCATAGAAAGGCAAGACCATAACTCAGGGATAGAGCACATGACAACAAATCCGGATTCAGCTTCCACTGACAATGAGTCACGGTGCATCAACACTATGTACATGAATACAGTGGGATACCCCTTCAACTACCATGGATCAATGCCATCAAATCCTCTCCTGCCTCACCTGCGAAACTAATTAAGCGCAAACTATTGCAAGCCGTTTTCAGAAATTAATATAAACTGTGAATAAGTGTGCAAAGTGAGAGAAGAATTAGGGCCATTTAAAGAGCTGGGGATAAAGTAGGATTAATTGGGACGGTCTCTACCAAATTGGAGTATACCAGGGCTGTCCAACTTCTACCGGCCCAAGGGCCGGAATTCCGGTCACTGATCACCTGGGGGGCCACAGTGTGAAAATAAATAAAAATAAAATAAAAGAATAAAAGAAAGGAAGAGAGGAAGGAAGGAAGATGGATAGAGGGAAGAAATGAGGGAGGAATAAATGCAAGAATAAAAGGAAATAAAATAAAATATAAAATAATATAATATATAATATAATATAAAAAATAAATTAAATTAAATTAAAGCAAGCAAGGAAGGATTGAAGGAAGGAAGGAAGGAACGAAGGAAGGAGCCCACCCCAGCAAAACAGCCCTCTGCTTCAGCCTACCTTAGTTCGGTATCCTTCCCAAACGACCGCTGCCCAAACGGAGCTCCACACAGCCTTGCTCCGGTCCGGCTTCTCTCTTCCAACGAGGATCCAGGAGCCGGAGCATGAGAGAGGCGAAGACACAGAGGCAGGAGCCGAAGACACAGCAGAAGAGTACTTCCTGTACTCTTCTAGTCTCAAAGGAAATGGCGCCGTGGAGGGGAAGCTGGGACTTGTAGTCCTTTGGCTCCGTGGCGTCATTTCCTGTCCTGGCTCATTTCCTGTTTGCTGAAGAGCCAGGACAGGTAATGGCAGACAGCTGTGCCGCCGCTACAATTTTTCATTTTTTTTAAAAAAAACCAGCTGATTTCTTGCAGGAGGGTAGGAGGGCCGGATCCAAGGGGCAGGAGGGCCGTATGCGACCCGCGGGGCGCCTGTTGGGCAGGCCTGGAGTATACGAAATGCTGGGAGTTTTAGTTCAATTCTATCTGGAGGACCACATTATTTCCATCTCTGGTCCACCACTTCACCACATGCATTAAATACTACTGAGCCACTCACTTAAGAAATGGCAAACTACTGCATTCAAACACTAACTGGGGGAAGTTGCAACTACTAAACAAACTAACAACTCTAGGTTGAATACACACAATAAATATAATATAGTCACTTAGATATGCTAGATATAACAAAATAATACAATGTCCAGCCCATATGTCCAATGGGATAATCCAATGAAGTATTAGAAAGTCAATACATGAAATTATAAGTTCCTACCAGTCCTGGATATAGCAAGAATTCTCCTAATGGGTGCTGATGACGAAATGCGGTGCAGGAGTGAAGCTGATTGCAAGTGGTAAGTAGTTCCAATGGTTAACATGTTCCCAAATGCTCAAAAAATAATCCCAGTTAAACTCCATGATAGGGTTAATAAAGTAAATATTGTAGGTAAGTGTGGACCAGATGGGATGATAGGAAAGTATATATAGGGTGAAATGCAGGAGTTCTCTGCCGGGGCTTGTTTATTGTAAGAGAACTCCTGCATTCTGGCATCCCAGCGCAGTGTTATACCGGATCGAAGGAGATGTAGTTGATTTTCTCCGTGAAACTATTCCATTGCAGGCATTTCTTTGGAACTCCTCATCACCCTATATATACTTTCCTATCATCCCATCTGGTCCACACTTACCTACAATACTTACCTTACAAACCCTATCATGGAGTTTAACTGGGATCATTTTTTGAGCGTTTGGGAACGTTTTAACCATTGGAACTACTTACCACTTGCAATCAGCTTCACTCCTGCACCGCATTTCGTCATCAGCACCCATTAGGAGAATTCTTGCTATATCCAGGACTGGTAGGAACTTATAGTTTCATGTATTGACTTTCTAATACTTCATTGGATTATTAAATTGGACACATAGGCTGGACATTGTATTATTTTGTTATATCTAGCATATCTAAGTGACTATATTATATTTGATTGTGTGTATTCAACCCAGAGTTGTTAGTTTGTTTAAACTACTGTATTCATCACATGATGTAGGCTTCAAATTTAGGGTAGAGATATCTTGGCGTTTAAAAAGGGTTGCAAAGGGTTCTCTTTGCAGACACTTTCTCAGCTGGTTGGCAAGTGGCTTGTTTTGCAAATTATCTGTATAGAAATGGGCAAAATGGACAGTTCTGTCATGCAATGGTATTCATCTTTCTCAGCTTTAAAATGACACAGTTAGGCAATGTGTGGGAGGAGCCGAAATGCCCCTTTGCAAAAAAAGCTCAACCATTACCTTTTTCTCATGGAGGAGGGAAGATTGGCAACATGTTCCTTTCTGTCTCATGCAATTTCTGGGGGCTCTCCTTCCTTCCATCCATGTGTTTTGTGTGCCATGTCTTACCTCTTCCCCTCCCTTCCTTCCCTCCTTCCTTCCATCCTTCCCTCACTCCCTTCCTCCCTTCTGGGTGTTGTGTGTGCCATGTGTTACCTCATCTTCCTTCCTTCCTTCCTTCCTTCCCTCCCTCCCTCCCTGTGTTGTGTGCCATATGTTAACTCCCCCAGACACCTGCTTCCCTCCTCCTCCTCTTCTCCTGATTGACCCCAAGGGCCAGCTAGTCCAGGGGAGCTCATTAGGTAGATCACGATCTGCTAGTAGATCACATAGGGCATCCTGGTAGATCACAGGCAGGCCGGGAGGAAGGCTCAGTCCTGCCCCGCAGGCTCCCGATGTTGCCCAAGTGCTGTCGGCCCTGGGTTATCTGAGGTCCTTTCCACACAGTTGAATAAAATCCCATGTTATCTGCTTTGAATCAGATTATATGGCAGTGTGGACTCAGAAAACCCAGTTCGAAGCAGATATTGGGTTTTTGTAGTGGGTAGGTAGATCATTTTGACTTGGTTGTTTTATAAGCAGCTCGCATGCTGAAAAAGTGTGAGCACCCCTGATCTAGTCCGATCCCTTTCTTTCTGCTATGCTCAGTGGGATGAAGCATCTGGTCTAATTTCCTTTTTTAATGTATTGTTTGCCTCTTGGAAGCCCATATGAAAGGTCTAAAGCAGTCAGGCATGCAGCCAGGGGGGGGGGCTAAGGGGGCTTCAGCCCCCCCCCCCTGAAATTCTCAGGGTGGTTCGCGAACAGGCCTTACTGGTACATTATTTAAACTGTTATGTTTATTCATATCATGATCTGATCACCATGCTCATTATATCCCACATTAATGGGGTTATTGGGATAACAATACAAAAGGTTTGCTAGGGTAGACCCTCTTCCACCCAGTCTCAGCCCCCGAACCAAACTCAGCCCCGAATCAAAATCCTGGCTACGGCCCTGAAAGCAGTGGTTCTCAACCTGTGGTCCCCAGGTGTTTTGGCCTTCAACTCCCAGGAATCCTAACAGATGATAAACTTGCTGCGATTTCTGGCCATTGTAGACCAAAACGCCTGGGGACCCACAGGCTGAGAACCACTGGTGTAAAGACAGGAGGTTTCCAGTGCTATTGTCTCCAGAAAAATATTCCAACCCTGGGCTTTCTAAATGTAAAGTTAAGGATTGGAAATGGCTCTCTCTCTCTGTGCATGAGTTAATTTTTTTTCTGTATGTGTCTCTTTCCCTTTCTTCGTGGAAAGAAAAGCAGGGAGGCCTCCTCCTCTCCCTCCCTTCCATCCCCTTTCTGTGGCCTTGATAAGAATTATGTTTCTGATAACTGAACCATGGAGATGTCTCTGGGGGATTGTATGTCAAAGCCAGCATTCATGCTAAACTTTTTTGTTTGCCAGTAGTGACATTCCTCTGATTACATTTAACCTGATTGGTCATGGGAAGATTTCCTGAGCGTTTTTCCAACATGCATTTCAATGCCTGTGTTGGTAATTGGCTGCTTCTTGCCCCTTTTCCTCTGTGAACCTCATTTCTGACAACAGACGGAAGCAAGTCTGACAGAGCCATATGGTCCAGTAAATGAAGATTGCAGGAAATGCTGCAGAAAAAGAGAAAGCACCCAAAGGAATGAAAGCGGGCTGCAATAAAGGTGGCAAAAAGACATTTCTCCGGCTGTGTTCAGAATGGGATTTATAGCTGAGTTACCTGGATTATCTTTGGTCAGCATGAGATAGCAGATGGGAAAGAAAAAGTATATCCATCAGACCCTGTATTGCCTACTCCTGGTATATAATCCTAGAGTTGGAAGAGACCTCCGAGGGTCCTCCAGTCCAACATTCAGTGCATGTTTTTGAACTGCTAGGTTGGCAGAAGCTGGAGCTTACAGCACCTCAGCGGTTTAACTTGCTGCGCCACCAGGGGCTCTATATCTTTTGTGGGGTCCCTCAGGGGGCAATCCTCTCCCCTCTATTGTTTAACATCTATGTGCGACCACTTGCTCGATTGGTACTTAGCTTTGGGCTGGAATGTCATCAGTACGCTGATGGCACCCAGCTCATTCTGGGGATGGAGGGCCGGCCCGAATCTGTACTCGATAATTTCCATTGCTGCCTTGAAGCCGTTACTGGATGGCTGCGAGCCAGTAGGTTGAAGGTGAATCTGGCTATGATGGAAATCCTGTGGCTTGGTTGCCCGGGCGCTGGGGAGGTTCAGCTTCCAACCCTAGATGGCGCGGCGCTATGCCCGTCGTCATCGGTAAAGAGTCTTGCCGTTACACTTGACTCTCAACTGTCGATGGAGACACATATCTCCATTGTCAGTAGAGTAGCGTTTTTTCATCTACGTCAGGCGAGGAAGCTGGCCCCCTATCTGTCTTGATGCGACCTGGCCACAGTGATCCAAGCCATGGTCATCTTGAGGCTGACTATTGTAACGCTCTTTACATTGGCCTTCCTCTGTCAGTGATCTGGAAATTGAAGCTGGTGCAGAACGCTGCAGCTCGGCTGCTGGCAGGTGTTCCATCGAGCTGCCACATTACGCCCATCCTCCGCGAACTGCATTGGCTCCCAGTGGACTGCCGGATCACCTTCAAAGTGTTGGTATTGACCTATAAGGCCTTGCATGGTCTGGGGCCAGTGTACCTCAGGGACTGCCTCATCCCATATTGTCCCTCTAGACCCCTGCGTTCAGAGACCCAGAGCCTCCTGACGGTTCCAAGCCATAAGTCCTACCACTTGACTGCGACATGGAGGAGGGCCTTTTCTGTTATTGCCCCGACTCTTTGGAATCCGCTACCTGTTGAAATTCGTGCACTTCTGAGGCTTCTGGCTTTCAGGAAGGCCTGTAAGACTCTGTTGTTCCAACAGGCCTTCGGATCTTAATTTGGTGGCTCTATCAACAACTATAGGCCCTCTTGACGCTGTATCTATTTTAGAACTGTTGTTTTAATTTTGTGATTTTAATGTTTTAATGTTTTATACATCTGTTGTATTGCTGTTTTGCTTTGTGTAAGTCGCCCCGAGACGTACGGGAGTGGTGACTAATTAAGTCCGAATAAATAAATAAATAAATAAATACTATATATACTCTGGGGAAAAAGAATAGCAATGAGACTCAACATGTAGCTCTTTATTATTCAGGCAGTGCTATCTCTCATGACTAGGGATGCCAGTTCTTGCTTTTCTCATTCTCGCCTATAGACTATGAAAATAGTCTATAGTTTTTTTACTCTGCTGTTAGATCAGCAAAATAATTTCTGTTAGTCCCAAGAGAGTTTTCCCAATTACAAGATCAATTTTTGCAAGAAAAGCATAAAACTGCATAATTGTTATAGTTCAATTGCTTTTGAAAATGTATTGTTTAATCTTTGTGTTTTGTTTTTAATTTTTATGTATTTTGAATCAGTATTGTATTATATTTGAGTAGCATTGAATTGTTGCCAAGTGTTAGCCGCTCTGCGTCTCTAAATGAGTGATAGAGAGCAGGATATAAAACAAAGTAAATAAATAAGTAAATAAATAAATAAATAAATTTAATCAAAGAAGGAAAAGGAGGAGAAAGGAGGTAGTGTCGTGGCACAGAGACCCAAGAAGCCAAGCCCAGAAGTAAAAGGGGATAACAAAAGGTTTATTGAACAATAAATGGAAAAGGACTAACAAAAAAGTAGCCAACTTGGCTCAAAAAACCCTCAAAAATTCCAGGAAAAACCCCACAAAAACAAAGCAGCAAAAAGCCCAAAACAAACACCAGACATCCCTCTGTGAAGTCCGAAGGGAGAATCCAGAAGCGTGGTCATAAATCCAGTCCAAAGGTCCAGGGCAGGAGATTGACAGATGAAAGAAGGAGACCATCCAAGGTAATCAGGAGCTGAGTATACATGAATAGCACAAATCATAGTCCCCATAAAACATAGTGTCAGTCTCCCTCCATTTCATACAATACCGAACTCTGTAGCAGGAACTCACATAGACTCAGTGGAGACCAAGCCCCGCCACAGGAATACACGGCAGGCAACTAAACAGAAAAGCAGACATTGAATTCCAAACCCCCCACCTTTTCCCAAACATCAGCTAGAGCTGCCACAGCAGCTCACCCCAAGAACAAGGTGGAGAAATAGCCCATAACTCACGAGTAACTGGAAACAGGAACAAGGCACACAATATCAGGAACACAGGAATGCCAGAGACAAGAACCAGACAGCAACTCTTTGACCACTGCAAATGCAGCCCCAAAAACCCATTTCTTATATAGCACTTAAATATCACTGTCGTCTGAAGACCCTTCTTGATCATGAGCACCAGCTGCTGCATCTCCTAAAGCTGTTGTGCTCTGTGCAAGACCTCCAATCTTGCCAATGCTGTTGGAAGTTTAAAATGTCCCAATTAGTTTCTGAAGCCTCAGAAGGCCAGTCTAAGTCACTGTCAAAGCCGAGGAAAGTGTCAGAATTAGACTCTTCATTACACACATCCCGAACCAATGTTGATTCTAGATCCGTATCACTTTCCTCTGACCACATTTCTTCTTCCCCAGGAAACCCTTCCAAGGTTTCTGGATCAGAAGGAGCTCTAAGTATCTGCCAGATCCTTTTTCTTTGTTCCAGCCCTTCAATACTAGAATCACTAGCAGCCCTTTTAATCCCAGCTGCAGAGTCTTGATTACACAGAGCCTCACCCCATTCCATTCTATTGCTTGATGCTATTGAACCAGCATCCTCCCCAATACTACTAGTAGTAGCAGCCAAAGGCTCAATCACAAAAGGTAGAGTGCGGCTAGTGTTGTTAGCCCCCATTAGCTGAAAGATTTTACAATTCATGACCCGTTTCAGGTTAGGGCTTTGGGTGCCGTTCCCCAATCCATTTTGGCTGTTTTGAATACTGAATTAGCCAAACTTTCTGAACTTCCTAAGGCAAAACGAATACCTATACACTTCTAATGTGCACACTTTCCTTCACTCTACCTAATCCTAAGTAGATATTCATGTTTATCTTTTTTTGCCACAAGGTTTAAACCATCCCCAATGTCTGAGATAGTTCACAGTAGGCTGCATCACTTTTGTTGTTGACGACAACAAGAGTATTTGCAGGTTTCATTTTAAATCCTGCTTTGCTGTGTTCCCAGCTCAGTTTGCAAGGAGCAAAGGAGAGGAAGCCGATGAAGGCTTTTGACCCCTTCGATGACAGATCAAGTGCCAAGGACATTGTGTTCCCACAAGGAGGCGTGCCTCTCTGATTAGCCCTTGAAGTAATGAGGCATGGGAGGAATATTTGACATCCAATCATGGCTGTCCATCATTCGTTGTTCAGTTTAGTTGAAAACAAGACCTGGTTCATCTCCATATATTTTGAAATGCTTATCCGGAAACCTTGCAGACTACCTTCTTTGCTTGTTCCCAGATACTTCTAAATCTTTTGTAAAAAAAGAGCAGTGATGATAAGAAAATCATAAAAATAAGCAGCAACAGTACTAATAACATTAGTTTATCCTATCGTGCCCAACTGGCAATGGGAAAAGGAGGGCGTGTTTAGTATGTTAGTTTATTTATTTATCATATCAGAAGCGAACTAAGGATACTGTTGTAATGAATTTTTTTTAAAAAAAACCCACAAATTTTAAGAACTTGGCATGATGCTAAATGTCCTTTGACCAGAAGCTGGCCACTTGGAGTGCCTCTGGTGTTACTATAAGGAGGTCCTCCATTGTGCATCTAGCAGGCTTCAGGCTGCATTGTAGTAGGTGGTCTGTGGTTTGCTCTTCTCTACACTCACATGTTGCAGACTCCACTTTGTGGCCCCATGTCTTAAGGTTGGCTCTGCAACCAGGCCCGGATTATCCATAAGGCTACGCTAGGCCATGGCCTAGGGGCGCAGCCATGAGGGGGGGGGGCAGATCCCCCCCCCAATTTTTTTAAAGGTACATCTTCGGGTGCTTCTGTGCCTGCGCGCAGAGCGCCATAGGCCCCTAGGACCTCTGATGCGGCTTCCCTCCGCCTCTTCCAGGCGCCCCTCCTTCACTCAAGGAAGGAGGGGCGCCTGGCGTGAGCAAGGATGACGCGGAGGGAAGCCATGTCAGAGGCCCTAGGGGCAGGGCTTTGCTCCTCCTCTTCCACGCTTGCGCCAGGCGCCCCTCCTTCCTTCACTCAAGGAAGGAGGGGCGCTCGGCGTGAGTGAGGAAGAGGCGGAGTGAAGCCCCGCTAGAGGGGACGCGGCTTCGCTCTGCCTCTTCCTCGCTCGCGCCGGCTGCCTCTCCTTCCTTGAGTGAAGAAAGGAGGGGCCGGTGCGAGCGAGGAAGACGCGGAGCGAAGCCCCGCCCCTAGGGCCTCTGACATGGCTTCCCTCCGCCTCTTCCTCACTTGCGCTGGCCCCTCCTTCCTTCACTCAAGGAAGGAGGGGCGCCCGGTGTGAGCGAGGAAGCCGCGGAGGGAAGCCGCGTCAGAGTCCCTAGAGGCGGGAGCTTTGCTCCGCCCATTCCTCGCTCGCTGCTGGCGCCCCTCCTTCCTTGAGTGAAGGAAGGAGGGGCCAGCGCAAACGAGGAAGAGGCGGAGGAAAGTTGTGTCAGAGGCCTCTGGGGCAGGGCTTCCCTCCGTGTCTTCCTCGCTCGCACCGGCCCCTCCTTCCTTCACTCAACGAAGGAGGGGCGCCCGGCGCGAGCAAGGAAGACGCAGAGGGAAGCCCCGCCCCTAGGGCCTCTGACGCGCATGCTCAGCATCAGCTTCCTAGGGCGCCAAAAAGAGTTAATCCGGGCCTGTCTGCAACTAGTGGTACCAGAGCTCCGTCTGTTCAGCACCTTCCAAGTCACCCAGTCTTCTTTGTGCCCAGGGGGAGTCTCTCATTCGGTATCAGTCATGGCTTGAGGTTCAGTTTTTAGCCTGCCACTTTTGGACTCTAGCTTGCTGATGTGTTTCTGCAAGTATATCTGTACATCTTAGAAAACTCTTTCTTGATTTAAGGAGTTGGAGTTGGCATGCTGGTTGATATCCAAACAGAGGATGGGCCAGAGATGTCACTGTCTTGGTCCTTTCATTGTTCCCAGCGGATGACAGGTGGTGCAACATTAGCTAAACTGTATAATTTCTCCAGTGGCGTGGGGCATAGACATCCTGTGATAATACAGCATGTCTCATTCAGAGCCACACCCACTGTTTTAGCATGGTGAGATGTATTCTACAGTGGGCATGCGTATTCAGCAGCAGAGTAGCAAAGCACAAGGGCAGATGTCTTCACTGTGTCTGGTTGTGATCCCCAGGTTGTGCCAGTCAGCTTTCGTATGATACTGCTTCTAGCACCCACTTTTTGCTTGATATTCAAGCAGGTCTTCTTGTAGGTCCAGAGTGACTCCTGGGTATTTGGGTGTGCTGCAATGCTCCAGTGGGATTCCTTCCCAGGCAAACCTCAGAGCTCGAGATTTATTTATTTACAGCATTTTTACCCCACCCTTCTCAACCCCCGAGGGGGGACTCAAAGCAGCTAACAAAGATAATCTAATGCCACAATCAATACAATATAATGATAACAATAAGATAACAGGTGCATGTCCCTTTTTAAGATGAAAAGCACACTCTATGTTTTAGATGGATTCGAAATCAGCTGGTAGAATAGTCAATAACTATAATCTGTAAGGCCAAAATTTTCTCTTTGAGCCTTCTATAAAAACTTTTCTTCATAATTTAACCTGTAAGAATCTGTGTAGGAAATTTATAAATGGTAAATATCAGGCCAGAAGAAAGAATAGAAAAACAATGTAATAGGAGGGGAGAATAGCATTATATATTAATGTTTCCAAGCCAAGAGATGGGAAGTCACTAAATTGGAAGGAATGGGAGAAGAGGAGAGCATAACCAAACACATTGTATAGATGCTAGAAAATATTGTATTGGTTCAGGCACATATAGCATATAGATTTGTTTCACTGTTTTACATAAATATGCAAATTGAAAATAAAAACATACTAATCTACAAAAAGAAAAAGAAAAATATTGTCTCTTTGAAAAGCACTCAATGAGACAATTACAATTCCATTAAAGGCATTGCGGACTCAACTAGAAGTACGTCTCTATGAGCTCAATTGTTTGACTCAACCGTGCTACTCATACTATGCTATGGTGCAGAGACACGGACAATGACGAAGGCTCTCCTGAAACAACTACAGGGCGCACATGCCTCCCTTGAAAGACAGCTCATGTTGCACTCCAGGCAGGGAAAGCCCTCTGACTTTAAACACCATGCAACTGAGTAAAAATGCAAGCAGATTATTGAAGATAGATAGAAACAAATAGTCCAGGAAATTCATCTATCACAGTTCATGAAAACAAATACTGAAACTTCCAAGATAAACCCCAACTTAAATCAACTTAAACTTAAATCAAACAAGGCACTTGACACAAGAATCTATCCAAGGCAAGGCTTCCAGGAACCTGAGATAATGTCTTAACTCAATTTCAACGTTGCTTCATCTGGCTACAGATTCTGTACTTGGCACTTTTATCCCCTAATCTACTCTAAATCCCAAGCGGCCAGGAATTGATTTCTTTTCAGCCTTGAGTCTGTTATCAATCTCTCTCCAATCTGGTAGAGTGCCTGAGAGCTTGATTTGTTTGTCTGTGCTTACTGAAAGCATTTTTCCTATTTACTGGCTCATTCATTTTTGCAGCTGGCTCAGGTGCCAAGCTTTTCTCAGGCTCAAAGCCTTGGGACTTCTTTATAGCAGTTCAGGCCTAGGGAAGTCTTAACTGAAAGGGCAACACTGCTCCTGTCAACAGGCATCTGTCAGTTGACTCCTGTCAAAATTAGAACAAGCTGCATCATTTAGTTTGTGTTTGACAGCCATTGATAGCAGACTACTGCGTGATTTGAGGAGAAAATGGAAAAAAGTGAATTTCGTGTGCTCATTAAGCACTATTTTTTTGTGGAAAAAACCTATCACTCAAACCAAGGCTAAACTTGATAAATACTATGGGGACTCTGCACCATCAATTTCAATGGTAAAAAAGTGGTTTACTGAATTTCGTTGTGGCCGTACAAGCACGGAAGGTGCCGAATGTTCTGGATGCCCAGTTGAGGTCTCTACACCCGAAACAATTGAAAAAATTCACAATATGGTGTTGGCCAATCAGAGATTGAAAGTGCGAGAGATTGTGGAGGCCATAGGCACCTCACATGGCTCAGTGGTTTCAATTTTAAATGATCACTTGGGTATGAGAAAGCTTTCCGCAAGATGGGTGCTGCGTTTTTCTCACAATCGACCACAAACGCAATCATGTGGCAATTTCGCAGGAGTGTTGGCATTGTTCAACTGAAATATGGATGAATTTTTGTGCCATTTCATAACCGTGGACGAGACATGGATCCACCACAACACACCAGAGACCAAACAGCAGGCAAAACAGTGGGTTTCTCGGGGTGAATCGGCACCAAAGAAGGCCAAGGTGGGTTTGTTAGCCAATAAAGTCATAGTGACCATTTTTTGGGATGCACACGGTATAATCCACATTGACTACTTTCAATAGGATTAAACAATCAATGATGAATATTATGCCAACTTATTGGGTCGATTTAATGAGGATTTGGGGGGAGGGGGACGACCGCATTTGGCCAAGAAAAAATTATTTTGCACCAGGACAATGCAAGGGTGCACACATGGGCAGTTACCATGTCAACAATCCATGAATAGGGATACGAATTGCTCCCTCATCCACCCTATTCACCTAATTTAGCCCCAAGTGACTATTTCTTGTTTCCAAACCTGAGAGAGATTTTACTCCAACAATGAAATCATCTCACAAACAAATTCCTATTTTGACGGCCTCAACAAATCTTTTTTTTGGAAGGGATAAAAAAATGGAGAAACTTTGGACAAAGTGTATAGAGCTCAAAGGGGACTACGTTGAAAAATAAATTGATTTTTTATCCAAAAACCTGTGTTTCATTCAAAAAGTCACTGACTTATTGACCCACCCTCGTACCATCATCCCCACACCCTTCAGGAACATCCTCATCAGAAAAATCACTCTACATCTAGAGCAACCTCATCATTAGAAGCATCATTAGAAACATGAACCTCATTGTCAGTCCCAACATTCAGAATACCCTGATCATTAGACACAATCACGGGCTGAACTCCAACAGCTCATTGAGTTGTCTCTCCGAATGCAGAGAGATCGTGGACTGCACAACGAGAATGTTCAGAAAATTTCAAATTCGTCCGGAGCAGACGGGGTTCCTCCCGGGAAGGCAGGGAAAAGAGAATGTGAGAGTCCTGGTTGACTCGATCGAATATTACACCCAAATAATACAAAAAAAAGCCGCCTTCCTTTTCTTGGACGCGGAAAAGGCGTTCGATCGAGTCAACTGGGACTTCATAACTCTGCTAAACAGGGAATTAGATCTGGGGATGGGATTTTGTAATGCTGTTCAAGCAATCTACACTAATCAATACGCTAAATTACTTATCAATGGAGAAGAGACTAAGAGATTTCCAATAAGGAAGGGAACAAGACAGGGGTGTCCCCTTTCCCCCTTACTTTTTATTTTAACCCTTGAATTATTATTAATTGATATTAGAGAGGATAAAGAACTAGAGGGTTTAACGATCAAGAAAGAAACCTTGAAAGTTAGGGCATTCGCAGACGATCTAGTCTGCGTTATTGAAAACCCGGTGGAGAAGATTAAGAAATGGATAGAGAAGATCGAGATGTTTGGAGAGATAATGGGCTTGAGGATAAATAAAAATAAAACTAAGATGTTGGTGAAAAACATTACTCAGAAAGACAAAGAGGAAATCCAGAAGATAACAGGAATTGAGGTAGTGAATAAAATTAAATATTTGGGTATCATATTGACCCCCAATAATATAAACTTGGTCAAAAACAATTATGACATAGTTTGGAAAGAAGTAAAGAGGAATATGGAGAAATGGCAACAATTGAACCTATCCATTATGGGTAGGATATCTTTGGTAAAAATGAACATTTTGCCAAAGATGCTATTCCTCTTTCAAAACCTACCCATTCTAACTAATAAGAAACCATTCGCATCTTGGAGAAAGGACCTAACCAAGTTTATATGGAGGGGGAGAAAACCAAGAATAAGATGGATAAATATGATCGATGAGGTAGTTAGAGGTGGGCTAGGTGTACCTGATTTCCAGACCTACCATGATGCCTGTGCATTAGATTGGGTATGTGAGTGGGCCGCACTTACAAATGAGAATTTACTGACAATTGAGGGACACGACCTCAGGGTCGGATGGCACGGCTATATGTGCTATGAAAAAACAAAGATAGAAAATTTTTTTAAGAATCATTGTATTAGGGGAGCGTTGCTGAAAATTTGGTTAAAATATAAACATATATTAATACAAAAAACCCCACTCTGGCTGTCCCCCCAGGAAGCTTTCTTCCGAAGACAATACGGAAGGGTAAATTGGCTAAAATATAAGGATTTGTTAACAAATGAAGGTCACCTGAAAGAACTCCCAGAGCTAAAGGAGCTCGATAAATCAATGAATTGGCTCCACTATTTTCAAATGAGAGATGTCTATAGTAAAGACTTAAAGATAGGATTTGAAAAAAAAAAAGGATTTTGGGGTAAACTAATAGAGAGAAAAGACAAAAGAGTATCGACATTGTATGGGAAACTTTTAGAATTTAAAACGGAACAAGATGTGATAAAAAATTGTATGATTAAGTGGGCGCAAAATTTTAGACACGAGATACCCTTAGCTCAGTGGGAAAGACTCTGGAAGGTGCACTGGAAATACACCTATGCTTATGACCTCAAAGAAAGTAACATCAAGATATTCCATAGATGGTATCTTACTCCTCTAAAGATAGCCAAATATAATAAGAATTATGATAAAAATTGTTGGAAGTGCAAATCAACCCCAGGAAGCTTCCTCCACCTATGGTGGAACTGTGATAAGGTTCACAAATTTTGGAGGGAATTATATAGTGTGATGAAGAATATGTTGAATATACAAATCCAATTAAAACCAGAATATTTTCTTTTGGGGCTGTTGGACTGCTATTTTGAGCCGAATACTGAAAAAATTTTTGTTTACTGCATCACAGCAGCGAGAATGTCAATAGCCAAGAAATGGAAGGAAAATTCCGTTCCAAGTATCCAAGACTGGGCCTCAAAACTGTTTGAGATTGTTAAAATGGACTCTTTGACGCAAGCCATTGACCAAACGATGAATAGAAAGAAAACGGACTGGACGAAAGTGGTGGACTTCTTCAAACAAAATAAGTTTGAAGGATGGTCTGAAATATTGATGTAAATTGGTTAAAAAAAAATCCTTTTTCTTTTGTTGGTACAAGGATACTCAATACCTAGCAGCGGTTGTTTTGGTTATATAGATTTAAAAATCCCAAGAGACAACATCGGGAAAGATGTTGCGGGCGGCAGCCGGGAGGTTGGAAGTACTCTGTTAAATGTTTGGTGTGGTTGTAATATGTAAGTCTAAGTCAACGATGTTCAAAGTCTATGTATGTTTCATGTTAAATGTTGTTTTAATGAGTGTGAAAACTAATAAACATTATTTTTTTTAAAAAAAGAAAATTTCAAAAAGTGAAAAATCCTTTACACTACCTTGCCCAACGCAAGCATCACTTTGCAGGCCACATGATGCACAGAACAGATGGGCACTGGAGCAATACCATGGCCAAATAGTACCCACGAGAATGGATGAGACTGTTTGGTTGTCCTCTCACCCGATGGTCTGATCCATTCCATATAGTGTATAATGTGAGAGACAAACATGGTTGTACAATGGGTACACTGGTCAACTCATACTCAAAATAGATACAACTGGAGGCGATTAGAGAAAATGTTGTTATCTGTGCGAAAACCGAGGAACAGATAATCTAAGTCAGTGTTTCCCAACCTTTTTTGAGCCGCGGCACACTTTTAACATTAAAAAAAATCCAGAGGCACACCACCAACCAAAATGACACAAAATGACACTCTAACACAGTAAAGAATGGGTGGGGGATGATGGCCTGCTGGGAGCAGCACCTGGGAGTGCTGAAGCCGGGGGAGGAGCCAGGCCATGCCATGCCCCGCCCCCTCCCCCCAGCTTCAGCTCTCCCACAGCTTTCCAGCCTTGAGGGGGCAGTGCCAATCCAGCGGTGGCAGAGCAATCACAATGCTGGCTTGGCACTGTCCCCTCAAGGCTGGAGAAGCTGTGGGAGAGCTGAAGCCGGGGGGAGGGGGCGGAGCCAGGCCACGCTATGCCCCGCCCTGCCCCCCGGCTTCAGCTCTCCCACAGCCTCTCCAGCCTTGAGGGGGCAGTGCAAGTGAGGGGCGGGAGTCATGGCCCCTGTCCCTGGTGCCGCTCTCCGCCATGACTCCCGCCTCTCGCACGCTGAAGCCACACGGAGGAGGAGGAGCATGAGCGTTGGACGGGCTTCAGTGTGTGGGGCTCCTCCTCCACGCCGCTTCAGTGAGTGAGGGGCGAGAGTCATGGCTGGAGTCATGGCGGATTGGACGCTGGCTGGGGAAACGGCCGAAGGAGGCAGCGCCCCGGCCCCTTCTTCTTTTTCTTCGCTGCCACCACCTGGCTTTCCTTCTCCTCCCCCAAGCAGCAGGAGTTCGGCAGGAGGAGGGGGGAAGGAAGGGGGGCAGAGAGCTTTTCTCGCAGCACAGCAGGAGGTCTGTCATGGCACACTACTGTGCTGCGTCACAGCGGTTGGGAAACACTGATCTAAGTAACTAAGTGAAGTGAAGTTGAAGAACACTCTAGTTCAGCTGTTCTCAAACTGTGAAAAATGGACGGCATGTAATCTGCCCACTTGTGACCCAGCATTTCAGAGGTGTAAAGCCATTTTCAGTTGAGCCCACCTCCTTTTCGTAGTGGTGAATGTCATTTTTCAGAAAGCCACACAATGGGATTTGGAGCTGGATGGCACCTTGAGACATTGGGAGCAGCGCATTTCCCTTCATGGGATCAACTTTTAAGAACTGTGTCTGATTTCCATCTGGAAAGCTTCCCCCCCTCCCCCAGTTATAAAACTTTAGAATACAATCCTCCATAATGCTTTAAGGTGCACGCTTATTTGAACTGCATTGATAAATAAGTGGTGTTTTGGGGGAAGAGTACATCTTCTTGGGTTGTGGGGTCACTTCTGTAAACCTTCCTCTAGCCACTCTTATTTGTGGAGATGTATGTTCACCTGAGTTTCCTCTCTTCTTATCAGCCTCTCACATAAACAGATGCATTAACAAAACAAGAGACACCTCTGCTTTGTTCCTTTCTTTAGCTCTCTGTGAATACCAACTTGTTCCTTTCCTTGACCCCAGACAAACCAAGTAAAACCGAAGGAAAGCCATGAAAACATAATGAAAGCAGGTGTGACACAAAGGCTCCTTTCCTTCAGATAACAAATAAGCTAGCCATTTACTTAAGTGAATGTTGGAGGAAACTTAGAATAATACAGCCATGGTTACAATACAGATGCCATTAAGAAAACCCATCCGTTCTCAGCTCACAAGGAAAAGGAGTGGGTGGGTGAAGCTGAGGAGAAAGTCATCACTTGCAGAAGACATGCTTCGATGAGGGGAAAAACAAATAATGAAATTGATACATATCCACAGTGTTTCCCAACCAGTGTGCTGTGGCACACTAGTGTGCCGCGAGCGATCATCAGGAGTGCCGTGGAAAATTGGCACTCTTCCCCCTCCTAGCAGCTCTTTTTCTCTCTTTCCCTCCCCAAAGATCCTCTCCGAGGCAAAGGAAGGGCTCTGCCAAATGCCAGGGCCAGGCCCGCCTTGAGGAAGCCTTTAGGAGCCTCAACTCAGCATGGCTCCAGCTCCTGCTCAGGGCTGCTTCAGCCTCCCGATGCTCCCAGACTCTATACGTTTCATAGATCTGTGTGGCCTCTTTCACTGCCTCCCCTCCTCCCTCCACAAAAGCAGAGCACTGGTAGGAAGTGATTGAGTTGCCATTTTCGCGTCGGCTTGGATTTCTCGTGAGAACAGCCAAAGCCGGAAGCTCCACATTGGTGAATTGGGCAGTGAGCGAACCTGGGAGTATTGGGAGGCTGAAGCATTTACAGGTTTCCAAGAAACAAATTGAACCTCTCTGCTTGGAAATTTATTTATTACTATTTTACTGGATTTTTTGAGAGTTCCCTCCCCCCCAAGGAAGACATGATAGCCATGTGAGAGGAAGTCATATATATGTTGTGTTCATCGAAACAGGCCCAGGTTTCACACTGAGTGTATAAATACATTTAAAAACATATTAACTATATGTATTACTGTGTTAGAGTGTCATTTTGTGTCATTTTGGTTGGTGGTGTGCCCCAGGATTTTGTAAATGTAAAAAATGTGCCGTGGCTCAAAAAAGGTTGAAAAACACTACCTATCCAGAACTATGTGTCTCTCCTTTAGCTGTGTTTGCAAACTTGTATCTCACTGTTCCTCCCAGGACCTCATACCATCAATGAGTTTATTAGATTCTGTTTAACCCCGTGACCCTGTGAAGAGTTAGGATTATATCTAGCCTTTTATGGTCTCTTCAGATATTGATTTGCCCACTAAAGTCACAAATGGATGATGTCGTGGAGAGAAATGAACCAGGCTTCCCTTGACCAGCAACTTTTTCCCAATGCTACCAGGGACCAGTACCATATTTGGGTCATATTGCGTAAACCGTTTTTTTTTTCTTCCTTTCCTGGAAACTCGTCACAGGCTGAAAGCCAATGGCTGGCAGATCAGAATCATTCCATGGACAAACACTTAGCTTAATACTTCACTAATAGTACTCCACTAACTACTAGGGCTGTGCACAGATCCATTTTTCAAAACAAGCCCCAGGTATTTCGGCTCTTTCAGCCAGCCATAATAGCACAGGCACCACCGCAATTTTTTTCGAGCTGAAGCAGGTGCTCAATTGGCAACCAGTGCAATTGCTGCAGAGTTGGAATAATATGAGCCCTGGTTGGCACCCTATCTCACTCCAACCAGGAGTCTCGCTGCTGCATTTTTCATCAGTTTGAGCTTCCGGATGACCGACAAAGGAAGACCGATGTAAAGGGCGTTACAGTAGTCCAGCATCGAGATGACCGTCGCCTGGATCACCGTGGCTAGGTCACTTCTGGTGAGATAGGGCGCCAGTCGCCTAGCCTGCTGCAAATGGAAGAAGGCAGATCTGCTGACCGCAGAGACCTTAGCCTCCATTGTCAGCAGAGGGTCCAATTGGACCCCCAGGCTCTTTGCTAGGGACGACAGACGTAATGCCTCGCCATCCAGAGTAGGCAGCCGGAGCTTGCACCCAACTGGATGAACCAGCCAAAGGATCTCCGTCTTTGATGGGTTCACTCCCAACCTACTGGCTCGTAGCCAACCAGTCACGCTTCAAGGCATTGTTGGAAACAATCAGGTACAGAGTCTGGTCGGCCATCCATCCTCAGCACCAGCTGGGTGTCATCCGCGTACTGATGACACTCCAGACCAAAACTTCGCGTCAAATTGGCAAGTGGCCGCATGTAGATGTTAAATAATAAAGGGGAAATAATGGCTCCCTGAGGCACCCCACAACTTAAGGGGAGCCTCTCCTCTCCACTCGCTGTCCCCAATCGAGGAGAAAGGAAGACACTCATTTAAGAGCAGTCCCCCTGACCCCTGTCATTAACTAGCCAGGAAGGGCACGGGTCCAGGGAGCAGGTGGTTGGCCTAGCTGCAGTCATGATCATATAGACAGCCTCTACGTCCGGTTGATGGAACCGGTCGAGAGTGGGCCCATCGAGTGGCCATGGAGTCTCGAGTTCACTCACTGTATCAACCGTAGAATCGGGGTATCCAAATATATTCTCAATTAGATGACCCAACTCTGATAAGAATGACCATTCCTTGCACTTGGCTATTTACCATTTCTGTAATGTGTTTAAATTTATATCGTGCCCTACTAATACCCTTATAATGTCTTGCCTTCCTTCTGGCAGAGCACACAGTGTTTTGCTAATCAGACCGTCAGTTTTCTCAACGCGGCCCACCCGTAATTGTAACTAATGAGAGGAACTCTTCATTTTTAGGTCCTTGTTCCAGGGCACACTTTAAATAGAATCTGCCATGGGCAGTGCTGAAAATATGAGCTAAATAATGCAAGATAGTTAGCAGGAAAATATGTCACCATTAAATTAGACCAAATGTCGATTTTAAAAACCCTCACTTCAGCTCCTTATTACCCAGCCTTCCAAGCTGTCTGACCTTTCGTCTCGTAATCAGGGAAACCCATAAGCATCCAGGTAGATTAATCGTTAACAATTCCTCCAAGTGCACTGATTATATAAATAATGAATTAAAAAAGAAGAGACATCTGAAAAATATGTTGTTGGTTTTTTTGGGGTTTTTTTTAAAAAAAAGAAATTCTATACATATTTCTAGGAAATGGTACCAAAAAGATATATTTGGGCTCTTCCAGGCAGTGTCAAAATGCAAGACTAATGAATGGGGCAAAAAATTGTGGGGCCTGAAAACAAGTCCAAACACAGACCTGTCAATACCGATAAATGGTCTCCCGCTGTCTTGATTCCTTTGTTTGTAGTAGAGTTTAGAAATCCTCAAGATAGATAAGGGACATCCAGCAGAAGTTTACTTTTTAAAAAAAAAAGACAATCGGAGATATTATAATATGGCTCTCAAGGGGCCATACTTTCCCCTCTGTTATTTAACATCTACATGCGACCACTTGCTGGGCTGGTTCAAAATTTCGGGCTGGAAGGTTATCAGTACGCTGATGACACCCAGCTTGTTCTGAAGATGGAAGGCCGGCCGGACTCCGTACCCTCTTGTTTCCATCAGTGCCTTGAGGCCATCACTGGATGGCTGCATGCCAGTAGATTGAGGGTGAACCCAGCAAAGACGGAGATACTGTGGCTGGGTCGACCGGATTGTGGGGTGGTCCAGCTTCCCACCCTGGATGGCAAGGCACTTTGCTCGTCACCATCAGTAAAAAGCCTGGGGGTTGTTTTTGACCCTTTGCTGTCTAGGGAGGCCCAGGTCTCCACTCTCAGCAAAACCGCCTTTTTCCACCTGCGACAGGCTAGGCGGCTGGCCCCCTACTTATCTAAAGACGACCTAGGCACAGTTATCCAAGCCACGGTCATCTCAAGGATAGACTACTGCAACACCTTTACATTGGCCTGTCCTTGTCCGTGATCCGGAAGCTTAAGCTCGTCCAGAACGCCGCTGCTCGACTCCAGCGAGGAGCCACATAACTCCCATCTTACAGCAGCTTCATTGGCTTCCGGTCGAGCACCGGATCACTTTCAAGGTGATGGTGTTAACCTTCAAGGCCTTATATGGTCTGGGCCCGATGTATCTGAGGGACCGTCTCACCCCCTATCAACCCCAGAGATTACTCTGCTCTGAAGATCTGAATCTCCTCGAGGTGCCTGGTGTCAAGACCATCCATCTGGCCTCAACCTGACGTAGGGCCTTCTTTGTGGTGGCTCCAACTGTCTGGAATACTCTGCCAGCTGAAGTGCGTGCCCTGCAAGACCTCCTTGCCTTTCGCAGGGCCTGTAAAATCTATTTCTTCAAACTGGCATTTAGTTGCTGATTTTTGTAATCCTGCAGAGTTAGTTTTAGTTTAAATTTAGAATAGTTTATCTGATGTTTTTATCTGTTTTATGCTTGTGATTGTGAGCCGCTTCGAGCCCTCGGGGAGTGACGGCATACAAGAATGATTAATAAATAAATAAATAAATAAAATAAAATATGCTGGATCTCATATTTGCTGATTTGGATATCTAAGGCCCCTTTTACACAACCAGGTTGTCAAAGCAGAAAATCCACATGATCCGATTTGAACTGGATTATTTTAGCCTATACTGCCATATACGGTAATCCAGTTTAAAGACGATAATGTGGTTTTTATATATATTTATTTATTTATGTACATCATTTCTACCCCGCTCCTCTCAACCCCCGAGGGGGGACTCAGAGCGGCCTAACAAAAGTCAACAATTCGATATCGATACACAATATAAATACAATATAAAACCATAGACATTCAGCATTAAAATACAGTTAGCATTAACACATAATACACATACACTTAAGTTAAAAACAGTGTTCCGTCCTAAACATAAGCATTGAGCCATATCTGTCAACTTGCCATTACAATTACAATCCAAAGTGCTGTATTGTGCTAATGTGCAAAAGCCTGGTCCCACAGCCACAATTTCACTTTTTTTCCTGAATGCCAGGAGGGATGGGGTTGATCGTATGTCGCTTGGAAGTGTGTTCTACAGACAGGGAGCCACCACTGAGAAGGCCCTCTCTCTCGTCCCCAAAACCCGCATTTGAGAAGTTGGCGGGAGCAAGAGCAGGGCCTCCCCGGGTGATCTTAAATTACGAGGTGGGATATAGAAGCTGATGCGTTCCGACAAGTAAGCTGGGCCAGAACCGTATAGAGCTTTAAAGGTCAAAACCAGCACTTTGAATTGAGCTCAGAATTGGACAGGGAGCCCTGCGGAGGCGCAGCGGCCTCTTCCTCCTTCCCTCACTCCCTCCGGCGTCTCTCCTTCCGGGCGTCCTTGTAGCGCGCGGCCGGCGAGGCCTTCCTCCCCTTCCTCCTTGGCAGAGGTGGCGATGAAGTGACGTCAGGAAGATGCACCTCTGGCTCCGGGCCCTCCCGGGGGCGCTGCTACTGCTGCTGCCGCTGCCGGGGTGTCTCCGTGGGAGCCGCCCTCATGGCCTCCCCCCCTCCTGCTCCTCCTCCCGCCCCGTGAGTCCCCTCTCCCCCCCGTTCCTCCGGCGCGCTCGGGAGCCAGTGCACATGCGCAAATTTCTGCGCATGCGTGGGCGCAGCCGGGAGCCGTGGGGGGGGGGGGAAAAATAATGTTTGATTACACCCCCGGGAGAGCTCGGACCGCCCCTGATCTCTCCTCACCCTACTGTGCATTCAAGCTCTGTTTAATTATATAAACAAAGGAATGGTTCCAGAGAGTTGGCTGTGGATCCAAGCGTTCGGTCCATCATAGGAATATGTAAAATTAAAGTAAAAGTTGAAAGTGCAATGACCCAGGACTGTTCACGACAACGGCTATGTCTCTGTGTGATAAGTGATGTCAGGTTTTTCCACCTGGCCTTTGGAGATTAGGCTCCCCAAATGCCCCCCTTTTCCCCTCATGTGACCCTTTTTGTTCGACACTACTCCAGTTATCTCCCCTGAGTTTTTAAACATTCTATATGTTCATGTGGCCCGCCCTGTCGTTTTCTGTTTTAGATTCACCTGTGCTGTTGTGTTTTCACAGATGTATTTTATTGTGTTATTGCTTTTATTGTGTTTATTGTTTTTTTGATGTTGTTGATATTTTGTGATGTGTTGTTGCAGCACAGCCCCATGTAAGCCGCTCCGAGTCCCCTCCGAGGAGATGGATGCGGGTTAGAAATAAAGTTTTACTATTATTATTATTTATGTGATGTGTTTAATAATGTTTAATGTTTTATTAGAGAAGGTCAATTTTAGCGTTTTATACTGTTTTATCAATGGCATTGAATTGTTGCCAACACTATGAACCGTCCTGAGTTCCCTTCGGGGTTGAGAAGGGCAGTAATAATAATCATAATCATAATCATAATATTAAAACTTTATTTCCAACCCGCATCCATCTCCCCAAAGGGGACTCAGAGCAGCTTACATGGAGCCGTGCCTGGACAACACATCAAAAAATATCAACAACATCAAAAAACAATAAACACAATAAAAGCAATAAACACAATAAAATACATCTGTGAAAACACAACAGCACAGGTGAATCTAAAACAGAAATGACAGGGCGGGCCACATGAACATATAGAATGTTTAAAAACTCGGGAGATAACTGGAGTAGTGTCGAACAAACAGGGTCACAGGGGAAAAGGGTCTCACAGAAACGGGGGCATTTGGGGAGATTAATCTCCGAAGGCCAGGTGGAAGAACCAGGTTTTCAGTTGTTTTCTGAAGGATTCCAGTGAGGGGGCATTCCTAATCTCTCCCGGGAGGGAATTCCAAAGACGGGGGGCCACAGAGGAGAAGGCTTTCTCCCTCACAAGCAAAATAAATAAATAATTGCTTTCCGATTGTGCTTCGATTTAGCCACCTGTTTGTCTGTGGCTCAATTTGTTTACAGCTTAGATAATCTGTTTGGGGAGAACACTGGAGCAATCCACACCAGTGTATAACAGCAAAGTCCCATGTTTTCTTTGACTGCAGGGATATACAGGTCCTTTTCAAAAAATTAGCATATTGTCACAATGCACGGACTGGGCCGGCCCCTTAATCACACACACAGAGACAGTATTCAGCTAACTACTTTATTGAAGAATAAAAACAGTAGAAAAGGTAATTGTCCAATATGCAAAAGTATTCAAAGTAATGAATATAGTCCAAAAGCAACTTGGCATAAAAGTTTCCAAAAACTTGGCAAAGCTCCGCTTAGCAAAAGCGAACCAGGAACAAAACAGGGTACAAGGTCCAAGGCTCCCTTGGCAGGCCACTAGCCCAAACTTAGCTCCGTCGTCTAGCCTCGCTAACACGTCTGCATGAATAGACGTGGCCGAGGTACTGAGGATCCGTTCCCACGGATCCTCTACTTAATCTTCATGGCGAGGACCCCGACGCTCTAGGCTTCTCCTTCTCCAATCTGTGGTCCGGGACCTCGGTCTGTCTAGGCTATGAAACCAACCCCTCCTGCTGGACTCAATGCTCCATCTCCTATCAAAGGTTCGGCCTTGCCTCCCAGCACCTGGGTCTCTATCTCCGTGAGTCGAACTCCCTATCTGCTTCCTCGCTATCCTCCTCCAGGTCTTCATGCATTCTTTCTTGCGATCCTCGCCCCGGCCGTTCATACTCTTCACTATCACTGCTTTCAGTTTGCACCTGGCTTTCCATATCCTCGTAAGGATCAGGCCAGCCTTCGTCCCAAGCTAGGCTTTCTGTGGGAGAAGAAGGCCCAACTATGGGAAATTCTCCTTCTTCCAGCCCCTCTAAATCCTCTTCAGAATCTAACTCAGCTGCTGGTGGCTCCAATGCAAGTGGGACCCCTGGCGCTGTCCCATGCCCCCCAGGCACGAACGAGAACTGGGTTGCTACACATATAGTGCTAAAGTTCATTGTTTTCCATAATGTAATGATAAAAATTAAACTTTCATATATTGCACACCAACTGAAATATTTCAGGTCTTTTTTGTTTTGTACTGATGATTTTGGCATACAGCTCCTGAAAACCCAAAAATACTGTCTCCAAAAATTAGCATATTTGGTCGGATGGAATGTGCTAATTTTTTTGAGATATGTATGCCAAAATCATTAGTATTAAAACAAAAAAGACCTGAAATATTTCAGTTGGTGTGCAATGAATCGAAAATATATGAAAGTTTAATTTTTATCATTACATTATGGGAAATAATGAACTTTAGCACTATATGCTAATTTTTTGAGAAGGACCTGTACATGCAAATATGTACATTTTCTGGCTGAAATTGGGTTTTAATCACACCTTTTTAACACGTGTTTTTCAGCTGTTAATCAAAATCAGTGTACATTTTCCTTAAACGTCGTTTAGCCAATACCCATTTTATCCTAATTTCTTTTGCATTTTAGGGTCTGTGTAGAAGGGCTCTTCATCCCATTCCAACCAAATTGCAAGTCTATCTGATTGGATTCCAAATCAGCTAGACTGGCCTCCTGCACATTTAATAATGGTAAAGAAGAAGAGTTCAGCAGATAGAACCTATCCTGCAAATTATACCTGCTGGAATTCCCTTTTCTGTACATCGATTGAAGGTTCAAAGGGGCTCGCTTCTTTCAAATTCAGTCACCCTACAGTAGGCTGTTGAGTACGTTCTGGAAGGATCTGACCAGCAAGCCAATAATAATAATGTTACATCTGTTTTAAAGTTTTAAATCTCTCAACCCTTAAATCTGATGTGCTTGTGCGGGACTGTGTCCCTCATCTCTCGAGCTGGTCATTGACCGTAATAATGTGAACTTGACTTGACTTGACTTGATTGTAAGCCAACAATGGAGTCTTCACACCTCAATTTGGATTTCTCCCAAATTTGTCAGGACCAGGGGAGCCCAAGAAAATGGATTTGAACTCTAGATGTGGCTTAAGGGCTTAGGACAGGGGTGGGCAATATTTTTTCCAAGGGGCCACATGAGAACCAAAAAAATACTATGCAGGCTGAACTACATTCTAATCTATATAATTTATTTATTTATTTATTTACTATATTTACTATATATTACACATCATTAATATTAACATATTAATATATCAAGAAATATTCATATATTATTAGTATTAATATCATAATTATTATATTATAGTATATATATATATAGACACTAACAGTATAATATATTGAAATTATAATATAATATAACATATTATATTATTATTATATTATTATTATAAAATAATAATGAAAACCACTAAAATAAAATAAAATGAAATTCAAGAAGACAACGTGTGAACCAAGATGAAGGCTGACATCCTCAAGAGAGGAAGGATCCCAAAATGGAATGGCCCAATGGACCCAGCCCAGAGGATGACAAAGCGGACCCAGCCGCCACCGCAGCAGAGCAGAGCAGCAGATGATCGGAGGCTGCAGGCCTCCGCCTGCTCTCGCCCACAGCCGTTCCCCAGCCCTGCCATGGAGTGCCTGCCATCCCAGCTTTGGAGTGCCTGCCATCCCAGGAGGCAATCCGAGCCTGCAGTCGGCGAGCTGCAGCGGGCGATCGCCCTGGGGAACCGGAAGACAATCAAATCTTCCGGGTCGCCAGGGCGATCAGCCGCCGCAGGTCATCGACTGCTCCCGCTGCAGGCCCGGATCGCCTCCTGGGATGGCAGGCACTCCAAAGCTGCCGTTCCTCCGATTGTTCTCCGGAGTGGCAGGCTGTCTGCCGATGCAGGCCCCACAGCCCTTGATGGGATGGCGGCAGCAGCACCCCTTCCTCTTGGCCCCACCCCTGATGCCCTTCTTCCCGGGCCGGACAGAATCGGCCGGGAGGGCGCATCCGGCCCGCAGGCCATAGGTTGCCCAGGTCTGGCTTAGGATGTCCTATTCCTATTGTAATATGAGGGAGTGGGGTCCATTCTACCATTCCAAGGATCCGTCACATCCCTCTGCTTCAAGCTAACCAAAGATCTGTTGGTTGAAATGGAACATTCACATGAGTGAATACAAATACAACCGAGCCTTCGGATTCCTCCTCTAAAGCAATCTGACTTTTTGGAGAAAGTAAATAGCTCATACAGTTGTCATCTCCCCAGCAAATAGCCAAGTTAATAGGAAAAGGCTTGTATAGCATCTTGCATTGTGGCAAATTCCTCTCCAGGGTTTATGGAGAGGGATGCATCTACCTAACATGTCAATCCTACCTCAAACTCACTTGGCTTTGTTGTATCCAATTAAAGTGACAAAAAGGAGGAGGATGGGGAAATGCAGTCCTTATTAAGATGTCTGTCATCCTTTGTAACCTTCTCTTAAAGGGACATGATTCCTATCACACCTAATGAAACTCCCTATGTGACAGATTGGGTTGCAACAGGCTTCCATTGTCTGTAAATACTCCCTGATAACATCATGATGGGTGGGAATGTGGGCTGTTCTCAATGGTTAGAGTCTAACACTGGAAAATAGAAGTGTTTTTTTAAAACCTTCTGGGATGCTAGGAGTTTTCATTAGTTTCACGTGAGAAAAGGAAATATATATATAAGACTAACAACAGAACCACTGTTAACAATGGATATGAGGGCGGGTCAATAAGTCTGTGACTTTTCTAATTTCCGGCCTCTTAACTGAAAGGGCAACACTGCTCCTGTCAACAGGCATCTGTCAGTTGACTCCTGTCAAAATTTGAACAAGCTGCGTCATTTAGTTTGTGTTTGACAGCCATTGATAGCAAACTACTGCGTGATTTAAGGAGAAAATGGAAAAAAGTGAATTTCGGGTGCTCATTAAGCATTATATTTTGAGAAAAAAAGCCATCATTCAAACCAAGGCTAAGCTTGATCAATACTATGGGGACTCTGCACCATCAATTTCAATGGTAAAAAAGTGGTTTACTGAATTTTGTTGTGGCCGTACAAGCATGGAAGATGCCAGACGTTCTGGATGCCCAGTTGAGGTCTCTACACCCGAAACAAATTCACGATATGGTGTTGGCCGATCAGAGATTGAAAGTGGGAGAGATTGTGGAAGCCATAGGCATCTCACGTGGCTCAGTGGTTTCAATTTTAAATGATCACTTGTGTATGAGAAAGCTTTCCGCAAGATGTGTGCCGCATTTCTCACAATGCAGGACAATGCAAGGGTGCACACGTGCTGTTTCCATGGCAACCATCCATGAATTGGGATACGAATTGCTCCCTCATCCACCCTATTCTCCGGATTTAGCCCCGAGTCACTATTTCTTGTTTCCAAACCTGAAGAAATGACTCCAACGATGAAATCACCTCACAAACAAATATCTATTTTGATGACCTCGACAAATCTTATTTTTTTGGAAGGGATAAAAAAATTGGAGAAATGTTGGACAAAGTGTATAGAGCTCAAAGGAGACTACGTTGAAAAATACAATGATTTTTTATTCAAAAACCTGTGTTTCATTCAAAAAGTCACTGACTTATTGACCTGCCCTCGTATGATCATTGTGGAAGTCAAGTGTTGACCAAGACTGCCTGTTGTTTTTCTAACATAATAATAATAATATAATATAATAATAACATATAGTATATAACATAATGGCACAAACATGTTTTAGTGTCAAGAAAGTGGAAGCAGACTCAGCAATGGAGGTTCGGTTCCATTGAAATCAACTGGAAAACTTGACCATTATTTATACATAATTCTCTCCAGTAATTAAATTTCGTTGCTTTTTTGTTATAGTAATTGCACAAGTGGGGGTAATTTCAGGGGCCCCTTTTATCCCTCATTTGTACAGCTATTGGAGTGAAACTTGCTACAATGGTAGGACACATTTACCACTGTTAGCCCATCAAGTTTCAGAATGTTTCACTTATACGTAGATTTTTTGGGAATTTTTAAAAGTTTTATAAACAACACTTATCTCACTGAATTTCTATACAATGATACAAGATAACAGGAGATAATTTCCCACAACTTTCAGAAATTTTCATATTGATTTTAGGGATTTTTAAAAAAGTTTTGACAAAACATTTTTTTTTAAAAAAATCTTATTGAATATCTTTCTCTCTTATTAAGCAATTGAACTTCCATTTGGGGATTTCTTCAAAGCCTAGCACAGAGATTTATTTACTATATTACTTTAAGACTGTATCTCTTTCTATAAATTGGTGTGGGCTTTGAGATCGGCAGGAGAGGCTCTTCTCTCAGTACCACCACCTTTTCAAATGCTGTTGTTGGGAACGAGAGTGAGGGCCTTCTCTGCAGTGGCTCCCTGGCTCTAGAATACCCTCCCAAAAGAGACCCTTGAATCCTTCCGTTTTAGCCTCAAAACATGGATTTTTACATGGACTGTGTGATGTATCGGCGAATAATGCGTGCAGATCCCAGTAAGGTGCCATTTTGCAGCTGGCAGATGGTAATTTTGTCAGTGCTGATTATATTTAAGTGCACGCCAAGGTCTTTAGGCACTGCACCCATTGTGCCCATCACCCCTGGGACCACTTTGACCGGCTTGTGCCAAAGTCTTAAAGCCTAGGGGTCCAATTGCTGACGATGGAGGCTCAGGTCTCCACCGTGAGCAGAGTGGTGTTCTTCCATCTGTGCCAGGCAAGGCGCCCTACCTCTCCAGTGGCAACCTAGCTACGGTAATCCAGGCCACAGTCATCTCGAGACTGGAGTATTGTAACGCCCTTTACATTGGCCTTCCTTTGTCAGTGATCCGGAAACTTAAGATCCTGGATCAACGCTGCGGCTCGACTGCTGGCTGGAGTGCCACTGACGTGGCACATCACACCAGTCTTGCAGCGGTTGCACTGGCTTCCCATTGAGTACTGGATTGCTTTCGAAGTGCTGGTGTTAACCTGTAAGGCCTTGCATGATCTGGGGCCGGCGTATCTGAAGGACCGCCTTTCCCTGCACCAGGGGTGGACCTACCTGTTCCCGAGGGGTACGTGAAAAAATTGTGCCCCAGTTGCTCGCCAATCCGAGGAGCGCACTGGCTCCAGTGCCCCGGAGGTGCGCATGCTCTGCACAGCCACTGGCTCCAAAGCGGGAGGTGCGCCTGGAGCCAGTACGCATACGCAGAGCAAGATGTGCAGAAGCTCCTACAGGTGCTGTAGCGCCTGTAGAAGCTTCTGCACATGCGGAGGCATGGCCGGCCTAATAAAGGCCCGGCCGGCGCGGCGGCGCGGCGCAGCGCAGGCCTCAGCAGCAGCTGCGGAGGCCTGGCCAGCACAACGGCCGGGCGGCGCGGCGCAGTGTGGGTGGTGGGGCAGGGCGGAGCCGGTGCGGCGGCGCCCCTCCCAGGTGGTGACGCCCCTCCCGGGTGACGTCGCCCTGCGGGCTTGCGTAGTCCACCTAATAGACGAAACGGCCCTGCCCTGCACATTCCCCAGAGACCACTTCGGTCTACGGACCAAAACCTGCTGGAAGTACCGTCGATTCAGACTTGTCGCTTGTCATCCACACGACAGCATGCTTTTTCTGTAGTAGCGCCTAACCTTTGGAACGCTCTGCCGGAGGAGGTCTAAGTAATAACTGATCTCCAGACTTTTTGGAGGGCCTGCAAGACCAACCTCTTCTGACAGGCGTTTAACCCTTAGAGGCTGCTAATTCCATATCTGCCCAAATTGTTTTTATCATGTTTATATTACTGTGGTGATTATATTGTTCTTTTGTGTTGTGAACCACCCTGAGCCTTTCGGGAAGGGGGTATATAAATCGAAATAATAAATAAATAAATAAATAAATCCTCACATCATGTCAGCTTTTCCAGTTGTTTCTCTTCCATCCTGCTGTCACCTGGGATTGCAACATTGGTGATCCAGACTTGGTTTTTTAACACGATTGTGAGGTCAGGAGTTTTGTGCTCCAAAACTCTGTCAGTCTGAATTCAGAAATCCCAGAGTAGCTTGACGTGTTCATTTTCTGTAACTTCTTTGTCTTATTATTATTATTATTATTATCTGAAACACAACAAGATTAGTACACAGCAAACAAGATCACTATGCTGGCTGTTCTATTGGATCACACGTCAGACACTTCCCAAGTGTCTAGAATTATTATTATTATTATTATTATTGGCCAGTCCTCCTCTTTGTAGATGCAACAATTCATTTGAACTCTGCCTGGCTGCTGCTACAGAGAGGGGCTTCCTGAAGTTGAGCAGAATTCTAGAAAATGTAGTTCAGGGCAGGGTCTTTTGCATTCTCTGCCATAGGGCTCTTTGCCTTCCCAAACTACATTTCCTAGAAACCTGTGCTTTTTCCACCATTTCCCTGCAAACTCTGCTTTCTCGCTACTGCTTCCCTCTCCTCACAGTGAGAGGCCATTCATTTAAAGAGGGAAGGCAGCTTTTTTGGCTTTGTTTTGCTTCCTGCACTGAAAATCAAACTTACTTCAGTTTGAGGCTTCTGAGGTTTACAAAATTCAGATTAATGGGCTTGGCCGACTTACCGGCCAAGCGGGTTACAAGGCAGCGTTGCCCTCGCGCCTTCTTTCCCACCTAGGGGCTTCTTCCCTCCAGAAGCCGCCCGGCGGCGGGTAGGTTTCCCACCACAAGCCGGGCGGCTTATTTAAGGCCACCTGGGGACTGCCTTACCATGTGCTGAGGCAGTTCTGCTTTTCCTCCCACCCTCCCTTCTCATTGCATTGCTTGTTGGTGCCTTTTGTTTGTTTGCACTTTATTGTTGTTCTGTTCATGGTTTGCATTTTGTTATGTTCCTTGTCGCAACTCCGTGTTTGGCGTGTGGCGTGTGGCATGGCCCCTGGATCAGGCTGGCTTATCGCCCCTTGGTTGTAAGGGGGATAACGCCCTGGCCCCCTGGGGTGCTGAGTTTCCGTGGATAGGCATAGGGCCGCTCGCACCCCAGGCTTGCATACGCATATGGACTTTCGTGGGGGCTGTCCGTCCCTGATCCAGGATCCATGCGTGGCCACCAACCCTTTGTTCCTGTTTTCAATAAATTGAGTTGTGGCCATTTTTATCCAACCAAAATGTGTCTGCATGTTTTCTTGGCGTGAGGTGTGTCACGGTTGCACACGCAAAAAAGTATTGGGTAAGTTTTGATTCTTGAGTTTTTGGTGTGGGCATGCCTACATTTTGGATATTGTGTTTTAAGTACGAATTTGATACGGCTTATGTAGACTAATTATAATTTTGCATAGCCCTAATAGTTAGATATTATTTTTTTATTTATCAGGCAGTTCCCTACAATAGTTTTTCTTAATATCTAAATATTGTTTTGCTTTACCTGCAAACATATATTCTATGAAATCCGTTTTTCTGTTCAAACAAAGAACAAGAATGAGATCAATAACTGCGGCCAAACTATTAGCTCACATTCCTAGTTTCTGATATACAAATGTATATTTACCACTTTTTTTATTGAATGTAGTTGATTCTGATTTTTTACATGACGTCATCCACATTTAATGAGAAAAGCGTTTAATATTGCTGCTCAATGTCTCTGCTGCTGCTCTTGTCATTACTACTTCCACTAACTGTGGATACTCTCTGTGTATTGTTTCTTTGCAGAAACTCAACATACTGCATGAAGGTGTCAATGTCCTTGACCGTTGCAGAAAATGAATCGGGGCTTTGCTACAACAGCACAATTCGCTACTTAGAGAAATCAGAAATCACTAGGACAAAAATCATATCTTGCCCAGACATGGAGGATTATAAAACAGGGAACCAAGAACCAGAAGTCATATGGTATAAGGTAATATCCTTTGTGACATCCTTTGTCTTTAATGAATATATTACGCAGGGAATGTGGTGCAGCTGGCTGGGTGTCAGCTGCATAAGATCTCTACTGACCAGAAGGTCATGAGTTTGAGGCTTTCCCAGGTCGGGGTGTGCTCTCGACCAATTGTGTAGCTCGGTGTTGACCTTTGCAACCCGAAAGACAGTTGCATCTGTCAAGTAGGAAATGTAGGTACCACTTCTGTGGGGAGGCTAAATTTAACTGATTTACGAGGCCATAAAATCTCCAGGAAATAAACAAAAAAAGAATGAAGGAATGCGACAGCTCCCCCTGGTGGCCAGAAGTTGGAATGTCAAATTGCCTCTATGTCTGTCTATATATGTTGTATGTCAAATGGCATTGAATGTTTGCCTGAGTCCTGAGTCTCCTGCTGGGTGAGAAGGGCGGAATATAAATTATGTAACTAACTAACTAAATAAATAACACCAAATGTATTGTGCTAACTGTTGAGCAAGGGAAGAGGATATGCTAGAGCAGCATTTCTCAACCTGGGGGTCAGAACCCTTTAGGGGTTCACGGGGCGGGGGTTCATAGGGGTCACCAAAGGCCATCAGAAAGCATATACTCAAAATTACAAATACAAAACATCTTAAAACCATAACCATCAGAACAAACAGCCTACATAGTGGTCAGATACTAAGCTAAGGGGCGAGGCAGGGGCTTTTGCAAAACAGTTGCAAGGACAGGGCAGATGAAAAAGTGCAGGTTCCAGGTGATAGGTACGGGCTAGAAGGCCTACATCAATTAATGCAATACAACTATAGGGCAGGCACAATGGTAAAGTGCAAGAGCCAGATATTAAGTTATGGCTGGAGAGGCCAAAGTTATCGAGTGCAGTGTTTTTCAACCTTTTTTGAGCCGAGGCACATTTTTTAACATTTACAAAATCCTGGGGCACACCACCAACCAAAATGACACAAAATGACACTCTAACACAGTAATACATATAGTTAATATGTTTTTAAATGTAGCAATAGTTGGTAAACATAAACACAAAAACGTACCCGGTCCTCAGGGAAGCCGGCTAGAAAGAGAGCAGTCAGACGGAAGCACACTCTGAGGCAGAGAGTTCCACTGCTGAACAGCTCTCACAGTCAGGAAGTTCTTCCTAATGTTCACCCTCCTACACAGACATGCTTCCCTGTGATGTTTGCTTTTCTGCCTGAGCTGTTGTGCTCTCTCTCTCTCTCTCTCTCTCTCTCTATATATATATATATATATATATATGTAATGTTCATTTATGGGCTTAACATAACTCAAAAACTACTGGACAAATTGCTGCCAAATTTGGCCACAAAGTGAGGCAAAGCGAGCAGAGCGAGGCTGGGAAGAAGGAAGCCCGAGTGGAGAAGAAAAAGTGTTCGGCAGGAGGTGGAAGAAAGGGTATTGGAGGTTCCAATTTCCCACGGCACACCTGATGATCGCTCACGGCACACTGGTTGGGAAACACTGATCTAGTGAACTGATTAGTCAAAAGCACTTTGGAACATCCACGTTTTAAGGTCTTTACGGAAAGTGGACAGGGTGGTCACTAATCCAATCTCCCTGAGGAGAGAGTTCCAGAGCCAGAGGGCCACCACCGAGAAGGCCCACTCCCTTGTCTCCATCAATCACACTTGTGACAGGGTGGGAGCGAAAGGAGGGCCTCCCAGAAGAACTTAGAGCCTGCACAGATTCATAGGGCAAGATGCAATCGTGAAGATAATAATAATAATAATATCTCCTCTTCCTCCTCCTTATGGGAGGAGGGTGTTGTCAGGAGGCATTTCCACCAAGTTTTTATCCCCACTGGCCCTTTATTGACAACAGATAGTGAGCAAATATATCTGCCCAGGTGTGGCCTGAGGCCACATAGACAGCCACATGGATTGCATTCACCCATTGCCCATCCATAGCTTAGACCAGGGGTGGGCAATTATTTTTTCCAAGGGGCCACACGAGAGCCAAAAAATATTATGGAGGGCTGCACCGGAAGGCGGAACTACATTCTAATCCACATTATTTATTTATTTATTTATTATATTTACTATATATTACACATCATTAATATTAACATATTAATATATCAAGAAATATTCATATATTATTAGTATTAATATCATAATTATTAATTATAGTTTATATATAGATATTATAATATATTGAAATTATAATATAATATAACATTATTATATTATATCATTTATTATATTATTATAAAAAATTATTATAAAATGATAATTAAAAACTACCCAATAATAAAATAAAATTCAAGAAGATAGGTGCGAACCATTATTATATTATATTATTTATTGTATTATTATATTATTATAATAAAATTATTATAAAATAATAATAAAACCAACCAATAACAAAATTAAATTCAAGAAGTTATGGTGCGAACCAAGATGAAGGCTGACATCCTCAAGAGAGGAAGGATCCCAAGATGGAATGGCCCAATGGCCCCAGCCCAGAGGATGGCAAAGCGGACCCAGCTGCTGCCACAGCAGAGAGAGAGCAGAGCAGCAGGTGATCGGTCCCCAGCTGATCACCCTGCCATGGAGTGCCTGCCATCCCTGGAGGCGATCTGGGCCTGCAGGGGGAGCAGTCGGTGATCTGAGGCGGCTGATTGCCCTGGCGACCCGGAAGACGATCAAGTCTTCCGGGTCGCCAGGGCGATCAGCCCCCCGCAGGTTGCCGAGTGCTCCCGCTGCAGGCCCAGATCGCCTCCAGGGATGGCAGGCACTCCAAAGCCACCGCTCCTCCGGCCTGTCTGCCGACACAGGCCCCACAGAGCCCGCAATGGGATGGCGGCAGCGACACCGTTTCCTCTTGGCCCCGCCCCTGACGCCCTTCTCCCCGGGCCGGACAGAATCGGCTGCCGGGCCACATCCGGCCCATGGGCCATAGGTTGCCCACCCATGGCTAAGACCTTACAACTGACACCGACAAAAGAAGGAGGGCAGGGCTAGAGATGCTGGGAACATGGTCTTCATGTCCCAGACCAGATGCCTTCCTTGAGTCTTCATCATGATGGCTGCTGCCTTTGGGGTTTCTGCATTCACCCCAAATTATTTTCCTGAACATTTGTTCAAAAATATCTTTGCAATGCTTGACTAAGAATAGGGTAGAATAGAAAACTTTATTGTCATTGTACATTGACTAAGATTCAGCCCCAGGCAGAAAGCTGTTTTGCTGTTGTTTATTATACATAAAAGCAATAGAATTGTTTGGTTTTAGAGAAAAAAGAAGAAAGGAAACGGTCCGGTGCCAAGCAAGGCATTTCCCATCCAATAAATTAGTTTAATAGGCATAATAGTGACATGTCAGGCAGTGAATTCCTATCATCCATGCGGCGATTTGTTTGAGTACAGCTGCCAATGCAAAAATGAGGCGGTTTGAGTTCCATCTCATCAGCCTCACTGTGTTCGGCTTGTGCACAAATAATTTATTTGGAACTTGGATGACACGCAGGGAGCCATGATATGTCAGAAGAGAGCCGGAAAGTCAACAGTGCTCTGTCAGTCTGCTTTCTTTTCATCTTACAAGAACTCCGCGCTTCTTCAATGAAGACTGACAAAATATGTGCTGTGGCATGGGGTTAACAGAAATGAGATGTGGTTCCTCCGCCACCCACCCTTCCTTTTTGGTTGTTGTATCTTGTCAGCTATTAAGGCAGCTTGGCCCCAGAGATATTTTTACAAGACAGTCCAGCGAAGGAAGGAAACTCCCGGATGGAGCAATCAAAGGGGAGCTGGAGAGAGTCTGATCTGTCTCCGTGATGCTAAATGCCCAGGGGCAGTGCGCAAATGTATGTTTGGAATATCAGAGCAAATAGAGAAGTGTCGGGTCAGACAACATTTTCGAGATCTTCAGCTACCTTCAGTCTTTGAATTATAGCAGCCCAGAGGCGTTGTCCCCCTTTTTATTATCTGAGTCATTTCTTCTTATATTTCTATCCCATCTTTCTGGAAGATTTATTTATTTATTTATTTATTTATTTATTTGTCACATTTCTATACCGCCCCTCTCAGCCCGAAGGCTACTCGGGACGGTTTACACAAGGCAGTCTCTGCCCTCCAATGCAACACAAGCAAACAAACCAAAAGATAACCATATAACAACAAGTTAGCAATTAAAACATACAATTACAGTCTCAGCGTCAGGTTGAAATCACTTTCCGTCACATCGCCGTCATTCCATTGATCTAATTAAACCTTTAAATTTCATCAGCAAATGCCTGCTCAAACAGCCAGGTCTTGACTTTCTTGCGAAATGTCAGGAGGGAGGGGGCCGATCTGATGTCTCTAGGGAGGGCGTTCCAAAGCCGAGGAGCCACCACTGAAAAGGCTCTGTCTCTCATCCCCGCCAATCGCGCCTGCGAAGAAGGCGGGAACGAGAGCAGGGCCTCTCCAGATGATCTTAAACATCTCGATGGTTCATAGGGAGAGATGCGTTCGGACAAGTAAGTTGGACCCAAACCATTTAGGGCAGGGGTGGGCAATTACCAGCCCTCCAGGTGTTTTGGACTTCAACTCCCAGAAATCCTAACAGCTGGTAAACTGCCTAGGATTCCTGGGAGTTGAAGTCCAAAACACCTGGAGGGCCGGTAATTGCCCACCCCTGGTTTAGGGCTTTAAAGGCTAAAGCCAGCACTTTGAATTGTGCCCGGTAGCAAACTGGCAACCAGTGGAGCTGGCACAACAGGGGAGACGTACGCTCTCTGAATGCCCCTCCTGTTATCAACCTGGCTGCTGTACGCTGGACTAGTTGCAGCTTCCGAACAGTCTTCAAAGGCAGCCCCACGTAGAGAGTGTTGCAGTAATCTATACGGAATCTAACCAGAGCGTGGACCACCGTGGCCAAGTCAGACTTCCAAAGGTACGGGCGCAGCTGGCGCACAAGTTTTAACTGCAAATGCTCCCCTGGTCACCGCCGAAACCTGGGGTTCCAGGCTCAGTAATGAGTCCAGGATCACACCCAAACTGCAAACCTGCGTCTTCAGGGGGAGTGTAACCCCGTCTAACACAGGCTGCAACCCTATAATTCTGTTCTATGATTAGGAAAGTGATCATAAAATCATAGAATCCTAGAGTTAGAAGAGACCTGGTGGGCAATCCAGTCGAACCCCATTCTTCCAAGAAGCAGGAAAATCGCATTCGGAGCACCTTGACAGATGGCCATCCAGCCTCTGTTTAAAAGCCTCCAAAGAAGGAGCCTCCACCACACTCCAGAGCAGAGAGCTCCACTGCTGAACAGCTCTCTCTCTCACACACACAGTTAGAAAGTTCTTCCTCATGTTACAGTAGAATCTCCTTTCTTTGCTGTAGTTTGAAGCCATTGTCAGGAAGTTCTTCCTCATATTCAGGTGGAATCTCCTTTCCTGTAATTTGAAGCCATTGCTCCATTGCGTCCTAGTCTCCAGGCAGCAGAAAACAGACTTGCACCTTCTGCCTTATATGACTTCCCCTCATATATGTATACATGGCCATCATGTCTCCTCTCAGCCTTTTCTTCTGCCCAGCTCTTTTAAGCCGCTCTTCATAGGCAGGCCCGGATTAACACCTTTTTGCGCCCTAGGCCACACTTTGGAATTACACCCCCTTTAAACCAACCTCTACCGAAACCCCCCCCCCCACATCCTTTCACCCGCTCATCCCCCTTAGGGCCCCACATCCAGCTCTCCTGGTGTGGCCCCACTAGGTCCGCCACAGGAGTTTCCCTCTCGACAGGCACTATGGATGCAGGCATGGGGGGAGGAGCGTCCTCCCCGATGCTGGGGCTTGAGGCACTTGGCTCCTACCCGGTATCGTGGATTGCGCATGCGTTGTAGTCAGCAGCTGTACCAATGCCGCACTTCTCCCCGATACCGGGGCTTGTCGCGTTGGGCTTCTCTCCTGTACTGGAGTTTGCGCATGTGCCATAGCCGGCAGTTGTGCTTCTTTCTCCAGTAAGGAGGAGTTTCCTCCTTGTGTTGAAGGGGGAATACCAGCTTTCATGGTGTTAGGGCATGCGCAGACTGCGCAATGGAGTTTCCTGTACTTGCACTGAAGGAGCCAGCAAGTGGATGCTGTCGGCATCAAGGGAGTTAATTGTTCCTCTTGTCGACGTTGACGCCAGTGTCGAGTGCCCCTGCGCATATGCTGTTTGCGCAACAATAGCAGAGGCAGGAGCTGGTATTCAGGAAGGAGCAGGGGCGCCGCCGAAAAAGAAGACCTCCGGTATCCTTCCTTCTTCATCTCCATACGCGTTGCGTTTTTATTTGTTTCAACTTTTTTATAAAATAATTTTGGTTTGTGATCTGTGCCCCCCCCCCGGCTTGCACCCCTAGGCCATGGCCTAGGTTGGCCTTATGGGTAATCCTGGCCTGCTTATAGGGCTTGTTCTCCAGACCCTTGATTATTTTAGCTGTCCTCCTCTGGACACATCCCAGTTTGGAGTCAGCATCTCCCTTCAATTGTGGTGCCCAGAATTGGACCCAGTGTGATTCTAGGTAACTTAGTCTGACCAAGGCAGAATAGAGAGATAGCACAACTTCCCTGGATCTAGACACTAGACTCCTATTGATGCAAGCCAAAATCCTGTTGGCTTTTAATGCCGACGCATGACGTTGTTGGCTTATGTTCCCCTTCCTCCCCATGAGGACTCCAAGATCTTTTCCACACGTCCTGCTCTTGAGCCAGGCACCATCCCCCATTGTGTCTCTTTGCATTTCCTTTTTTCTGCCTAAGTGTAGTCTCTTGCATTTGTCCCTGTTGAACTTCATTTTGTCAGTTTTGGCCAATCATCTCTTTAACCTGTTAAAATCGGATCAGGATGAACTGATACTCGATTTGGGTAGGTATATCCATAGCTACTCCACTCCATGCATAAATATTAGGGCTGTGCAAAACTATAGTTAGTCCTCATAAGACATTAGTGATTCGTGCAATTAAGAAACTTGCAGGAAAAAGGGAGAAAAAAATAAGAATCAAAACACTCCTTGTCACGCAAGTCAGATGTTCCCACCTCAACATCTTTAAACTTACTTGCCAAACGACACACAATACTCACATCATCTGCTCTCGAGCCAGGCACTAGGCCTGGGCAATCATGGTTCTAAATGGTTCTAAAGTACTTACAAAACTAAAGTTCTGGTGGTGAACACTAGGTGGCGCTGGTGCTTTGCTTCTACAGTGTTTCTAAAGTTCTGGTGGTGAACATTTCAGAACTCCAACAAAACTTTCAAAACATCATTATTATTTCATTATTGGTGATTTTTAAGACAGAACCAATTAGGAACTGCCATTTATAATGACATTTTGAAAGTTTTGTTAGAGTTCTGAAATGTTCACCACCAGAACTTTAGCAACACTGTAGAAGCAAAGCACCAGTGCCACCTAGTGTTCACTGCCAGATCTTTAGTTTTGTAAGTATTTTAGAACTATTTTGAACAGGGGTGCTCATTAGGTGGCTCGCGATCGACTGATCGATCCCGGGACCTTAGGAGGTCGATCCAAGCTGGATGGGGCGCTTCTGAGGAGCGGAGCCAGGCCCCGCCCCCTCCCCTGGCTACAGCGCTACCACAGCTTCTTCAGCCTTGAGGAGGGTATGCCAAGCCAGTAGTGGCTAGCTATGCCACTACTGGCTTGGCATACCCTCCTCTAGCCTGGAGAAGCTGTGCTAGCGCTGTAGCCAAATGGGGAGGGGGCGGAGCCAGGCCGTGCAAGGCCCCGCCCCTCTCCCAGCTACAGTTCTACCACAACTTCTTCAGCCTTGAGGGGGGTATGCCAAGCCAGTAGTGGCTAGCTATGCCACTACTGGCTTGGCATACCCTCCTCTAGCCTGGAGAAGCTGTGGTAGCGCTGTAGCCAGAGCGGGGAGGGAGCGGAGCCAGGCCATGCAAGGCCCCACCCCCTCCCCTGCTCCGCCCTGCTTCTCTCTCGGTAGATCTTTCTGTCTTGGTTTTATCATAAGTAGCTCGCATGCTGAAAAAGTGTGGGCACCCCTGATTTAGAATCATGATTGCCCAGGCCTACCAGGCACCATCCCCCATTGTGTCTCTTTGTGTTGTTGAGAACGGTGAGACGCTGGTTGCAGAAACAGAGTGTCGACTTCTTCCGTGACAAGCTTCAGAAAACTTTTTCAGCATTGGCAGAAATGTATCCAATTGTCTGGTGATTATTTGGAAAAGTAAATAGTAGTAGTTAAAGAGGACATTCTAAGGATTATTTCTGCGTTTGATTTATTAAAATATTCCCATCCAAACCCAAGTAACGAAGGTAGAGGCATTACTTTTCATTCAACCCTTGTACACCCCAATTGTAACAGATTGCATTTGAACCAGTCTGATTGATTGTATGCACTATATTAAGCAGCTGATTCAGAAAACCCAACAGAGGCAATCCAAGGTTTTGAACACTGGCCTCCAAAGGCTTCAGCACTTTGGATAGCTCCTTTCATACTTTGACTGAAGCGCAGCATAGATCCGCCAACCACTGATATCAGAGCCATCAACCTCCACCAGCAGTCAGGTCTCTTTTTTCTTTTATTATATCAAAGCACCACACATAAGTTATACCACGTCTGCCTGATGGGTGACAACTAACGATTAAGCTGTCACATTGATTAACACGGGCAGAAGAGTTATTGCACATCAAAAAGAGCAATGTGGCACCAGGACCATCACAGGACCATGGGATTTTGCAAAAGCGATGGCTGCGTAGGTGAGGGAGAATAGATTAAAATGCCCCCTGGATGCCTTTTTGCTCGCTTGCCTCGTTGGAGGCCTCAGAAACAGCATAGCGCTTTGTGGTGATGCTGACGCTTGAAATAATCTGTTTTAGAAAAAAATGTATCAGCAAATGAATATGAAACTTTGGGGGAGGAGTGCCCCTTTAGTAGTTGTCTTTCTTGGATCGATTTGACACATATTATATTCACACTGTATAATTATGTCAGTTTAATATCACTTTAGTTGCCGAAAATCCATCCAGTGGATTTCTGGGCCATAAAATGAGTTTGAAAGTGCATTCGATGGTCAGTGTACACTCTTATCCAAATTGTTATATTTCACTATGTTTTTATTTTAATCTGTGTTTTTGTTTTAATGGATTGTTTTGCTTTATGTTTTGTGGACATTTTGTCCCATACATAAGGCGCCGCCAGTCCTTTCGGGGAGATGGTGGTGAGGTAGAAGAATAAAGCTATTATTATTATTATTATTATGCATATTAACTGAACAATCAGCATATGGATTGTTGGATGACTATGGCAAATGAGAACAGCAGTGGTACCAATAGTGGTAATAATATTATTAATAATAATCCTGGCTGTGGGACCAGGCGTTTGCACACCAGCACAAGGCAGCACTTTAGATGGGATTTTAACGGAAAGTGGATGATCAGGGCCAATGCTTTTATGGCCAGAACATTGTTTTAATCTGGAATGAATGCGTATGATGTTTGGATGGTTGTATTTTGATGTATTTTAATTGTATTTTGGTTGTTGAGGGGTTCTGGGGTCTTGTATTGTTGCTGTGTGGGCATCGAATTGTGCCTTACTGTAAGCCGCTCTGAGTCCCCCCTCGGGGGTTGAGAAGAGCAGGGTAAAATCCTGAAATAAATAAATAAATAATATGAACTGTTTTGTCTAATAATAATAATAATAATAATAATAATAAAACTTTATTTCTAACCTGCATCCATCTCCCCAAAGGGGACTCGGAGCGGCTTACATGGGGCCGTGCCTGAACAACAAATCAGAAAAAATATCAAAAACATCAGAAAACAATAAACACAATAAAAGCAATAAACACAATAAACTAAATACATCTTTGAAAACACAACAACATAGGTAAATCTAAAACAGAAACGACAGGGTGAGCCACATGTGCATAGAAAATGTTATTATTATTATTATTATTATTATTATTATTGGGTTGCTCTGAGTTTTCTGGGCTGTCTGGCCATGCTCCAGAAGCATTCTCTTTTGATGTTTTGCCTGCATCTATGGCAGGCATTCTCAGAGGTTGTGAGCTCTATTGGAAAATACAAAAATTGGGTTTATATATCTGTGGAATGTCCAGGGTGGGAGAAAGAACTTTTGTCTGTCTGAGGGAAGTGGGAATGTTGCAATTGGCCACCTTGATTAGTATTTAATAGCCTAGCAGTTCCAAGGTTTGGCTTCTTACTGCCTGGTGGAATCCTTTGTTGGGAAGTGGTTAGCTGGCCCTGATTGTTTCTTGTCTGGAATTCCCTTGTTTTTGAATGTTGTTCTTTATTTACCGTTATGATTTTAAGAGGTTTTTTTAAATACTGGGAGCCAGAATGTGTTCATTTCCTTTGTGTTGAAATCGTCCACATGCTTCTTGTGGATTTCAGTGGCTTCACAGTGTAGTCTGACATGGTAGTTGTCAGAGTGGTCTAGCATTTCTGTGTTCTCAGATAATCTGCTATGTCCAGGTTGGTTCATCAGGTGCTGTACTATGGCTGACTTCTCTGGTTGGATTAGTCTGCAGTGCCTTTCATGTTCCTTGATTTGTGTCTGGGCAATGCTGCTGCGTTTGGTGGTCCCTATGTAGACTTGTCCACAGCTGCATAGTATACGGGAGACTCCTGCAGAGGTGAGAGGATCCCTCTTGTCCTTTGCTGAACTGAGCATTTGTCGGATTTTCTTAGTGGGTCTGTAGATTGTTTGTAGGTTGTGTTTCTTCCTCAGCTTCCCTATGTGGTCAGTGGCTCCCTTGATGTATGGCAAGAACACTTTTCCTCTGTGTGGATCTTTATCTTGACTCTTGTGGCTTGTTCTCAGTCTTGCAGCTCTTCTGAGATCTGTGGTGGAGTCTCCATTGGCCTGTAAAGCCCATTTGAGGTGGTTAACTTCACCTTGGAGGAGGTGGGCTTCGGAGATTCTTTTTGCACAGTCTGCCGGGACTTTAACTGTGCTTCTTTTTTGACTTGGCTGATGGATGGAGTTTTTATGTCGGTATCTATCCATGTGTGTAGGTTTTCTGTAATTGTTGATTGGGTTTGCGGATGACTAGGACATCTAAAAATGGTAGCTTTCCTTCATTTTCTTTTTCCACAATGAATTGGATGTTTGGATGGATGCTGTTGGGGTGGTCCAGGAACTTGTTCAGTTCTTCTCCTCCATGGAACCAACCTGGACACAGCAGATTATTGGAGAACACAGAAATGCTGGACCACTCTAACAACTACCATGTCAGACTACACAGAAAATATACAAGGGAAAAAGCAGCGAAAACGCTAAGCAATATAAGTGAATACACTATATATACACGCAGTGGTAGAAACAACAATGGAGTCTGCTCTAGTAAGTCTACAAATATATGTATTATATCATGTATACATCACATTTATACAATTATATTGGCATAATATCATCCTAATGAATTTCAAAACAAAAGCAGTAACTGGGCTCACACAGAGGTGAACCAGGACGCCCAGGCTCCAAAGAGAATGTGTTGGAAAAGGCTCAGGCACAGTCCCGGACGCCTTCCCAGCAAGGCAATAATGTCCAAAATAATATAATAAACAGGTTGGTCTCACGAATGATACTGGTGCAAAGGGGAGGACGTCGTGGGGCCAACAAAAAGGGTCCCGCGCGGCTTTGTTTCACCCCGTGGGGCTTCTTCAGGGCCGGGGGCGTGGCCTAGATGCCGAAATCTCACGAGCGTCATGGTGGGATTTGGACACTAGAGTTACAGTAATACATAGATTACAATTTGTACATATCATATAGGCTTAATTAATACATAAAGCGCCACTCGAAAAAGGGAAACAGTTAGGGTCATGAGGAAAATATCTAAGCAATGTAATGCTAAAGAGACAGGCAAGTACATACCAATGCCGGGAGCAACAGGAGCACTGCAGGTGGAAGCAGTATCCGTGGATACTGGGCAAAAAGCACTGTGGTTTGAGAGGTTAGCATTTAAATAGTATCAAACACAGGTGCCCCAACTAAACTAATAATTCGCTGACAGATAACTTGTCATTGAGCCCATGGGGGGTCTCGCTATTTAAAGTGATTATCCACTTATTTTCAAGGTGCAGTAGGGTCCTTTTGATATCAGAATGGGGTTGTGGGTGGATCTTTTCTAGAACAGTCACAGTGAAGTTATCATATCTGCTATTGCAGTTTTTAAAGTGCATGTATAGCACAGAATTGTCATATCCAGTATGGAAGCGTGACCTGTGTTCACAGATCCTATTTTCTCAGACTACACAGAAAAACCATTGAAATCCGAAAGCATGTGGACAATTTTAACATAAAAGAGGAGTAAATCATGAAAATGAATAAAATCTGGCTACCAGTATTTTAAAAAACTCTAAAATCATAATAGTAAATAAAGAACAACACTCAGAAAACAAGGGAATCCCAGACAAGAAACAACCAGGGCCAGCTAATCACCTCCCAACAAAGGATTCCCACAGGCAGGAAGCAGCCTGCAAGGCTATTCAATGCTCATCAAGGTCATCAACTGCAGCATTCACACTTGTCTCAATCAGACAAGAGGTCCCCCACCCTGGACATCATTCCACAGATATATAAACCCAATTTTCCTAGTTTTCCAACAGACTTCACAACTGCTGAGGATGTGGGTGTAATGTCAGGAGAGAATGCTTCTGGAATATGGCCATACAGCCCAGGAAACTCACAACCACCCAGTTGTGGTTTGTTTGTTTGTTTACATCCCGCTTTTATGTCAATTGAGACAAATAGCAAACCCCCCAAAAAGTCTCCAAGAGACACAGCTATAGAGGTACAACTATATGCCACACACATATCTCCAAATGCAGGATTTAATTCTGATGTCTATGGTGGAGTCTCCGTTGGCCTGGAGAGCCCAGTTGAGGTGGTTCAGTTCGTCTTGTAGCAGGTGGGCTTTGCAGCTTCTTTTTGCACGCAGGAAGCCAGATCTTGAAGCCATTAAATGCTAATGAAGGTGGCCCATGAAACATTCACACCTGCCTCAAACAGACAAGAGGTCTTTCTCCCACCATGGACAATCCACAGATATATAAACCCAATTTTCCTAGTTTCCAACAGACCTCACAGCCTCTGAGGAAGCCGAGACGAAACATCAGGAGAGAATGCTTCTGGAACATAGCCATGCATCCTGGAAAATTCACAGCAACCCAGTGATTCTGACCATGAAAGCCTTTGACATTATTATTATTATTATTATTATTTATAGTCCGCTATATCTCTCCCAAAGGAGACTCAAGGTGGCTTAACATAAAAGCATTAGCATACATCCTAAAATATACAAATTTGAGAATTAAATCAGTTTAATTCTGTTGTAGAGACAGGTACTCAGAGTATGTTAGGAATTGTAATTGTTATTTCTTCTGTAGGCTAATGATCTCAGAGAGAAAAAAAACACGAACCAATCATCTTATTCCCCTATAACAAACCATTCCATTTGAGCCTCTGTTGTTTGTTTCCTTTATCAAACTTTTTGCAGGAGTGTAAGCCAAAATTGTGGAGAAGTGTCGTAGTTCAGAAGGAAAACACTCTTTTAATACAAGACGTTCAAGAAGAAGATGGTGGAAATTACACTTGCGAGCTGAAGTTTGAAGGGAAGCTCATACGGCGAACGACTGAGCTCAAAGTTACAGGTAAGGGCTCCTTTGGAATGAGATCACTGTGAAGGAACATGAAACAGGAAAGGTTGGCGGGAATAATTTAAGATTGTTTTGTCTATTTGAATTTCAAAGCAGTTCTGGGCGCAATATTATACTGACTTAAGTGATCCCTTGTTGTCCGAGTATGATGGCCTTCCAAATGTAGTGTCTTGGCGGTGGATACGTAGGTGACTGTAGAGCCCTATTCTTGATCTTCATGTTCTCCCACACTGAGGGTGTCAGTTTCCAGGTGGAAGGCGGTACCTGTCAGGGTTGGTTTGGCATGACTTCTTCCTCCTGGCACATTTCTCCCTTTTGCCCTCCATTCATGTCTCTTTGAATTCCACAGCACTGCTGGTCACAGCTGACCTCCAGTTAGAGCCCCCAGTTTCTCTCGATGTCTATGCCACATTTTTTAAGGTTGGCTTTGAGCCCATCTTTAAATCTCTTTTCACCAACATTTCATTTTCTGTTCTTGAGTTGGGAGTAGAGCAACTGTTTTGGGAAATGGTGACTGGGCATTCGGACAATGTAGCCAGTCCAACAGAGTTGACAGCATAGGAGCATCACTTCAATGCTGGTGGTCTGTGTTTCTTCCAGCACATTAGCATTTGTCCACCTGTCTTCCCAAGAGATATGCAGGATTTTTTGGAGGCAACGCTGATGGAATCTTTCCAGAAGTTGAGTGTGGTATCTGTAGACAGTCCACGTTTTGCAGGCATATAACAGGGTTGGGAGGACAATGGCTTTATAAACAAGCCCGTTGGTCTCCCTACGGATGTCCTGATCCTCAAAAACTCTGTGCTTCATTCGGAAAAATACTGCACTCACAAACCTCAGGTAGTGTTGTATTTCAGTGTCAGTGTTGACTTTTGTGGAGAGGTGGCTGCCAAGGGAGTGGAAAGGGTCCACATTTTGATTGACACCATAAGGCAACACCCTGCTGGGAATGCAGTTAGAGCAGCATGTTACAGCTGAAATGCTACTAGACTCGCAGTGTGCCCCTCCCTTCCCCTTTAGTGCCCCCCACCAGTGTTTTCGACCCCTCTCCCCTCCCCCTTTGGTTCCATACCTGTTACAATATCCTGTCTTTTAAAATATATTTCATACTGATTTCTAATCTAATTTTAAATAACTGCTTACTGGGCAGTTGTCCTTCCCTTCTCAGGGCGCTTGTGCCTGCTTTGTGCTGGTCTGTGACTGTAATAAAGTTTTGTTGTTGTTGTTGTTGGGTCCACATTTTCTAATGTTACACCATTAAGCTGTATTTCTGGCATTGCGAAGGGATTGGCTGGTGCCTTTTGCTGGAAGAGCACTTTGGTTTTCTCGATGCTCAATGAGAGGCTGAGCTTCTCGTTTGCTTCTGCAAAAGTGTTTAGAGTGGCTTGTAGCTCTTCTTCTGAGCGCGCACAGACTACATTAAAGGTAAAGGTAACGGTTTTCCTCTGACATTAAGTCCAGTCGTGTTCGACTCTGGGGTGTGGTGCTCATCTCCATTTCTAAGCCAAAGAGCCAGCGTTATCTGTAGACACCTCCAAGGTCATGTGGCCAGCATGACTGGATGGAGTGGCGTTACCTTCACACCGGAATGGTACCTACTCACATTTACATTTTTTCAAACTGCTAGATTGGCAGAAGCTGGGGCTGACAGCGGAAGCTCACACCGCTCCCCGGTTTTGAACCTGTGACCTTTTGGTCAACAAGCTCAGCAGCTCAGTGGTTTAACCCACTGCGCCACGATGGGCTCCACAGACTATGTTATCATCGGCATATTGGAGTTCTATGACACATGTTGTTGTCACCTTGCTTTTGCCTTACAGTCTGCTGAGGTCAAATACATTCGAATAGACAAAACAATTTAAGATTGTTTTGTCTTTTCGGATTTCAAAGCAGTTCTGGACACAATATTATAGCCGCTGACGTATAAGATAACTCAGAAGCAACTTAGCAAAATAAACTTAATTAAAATCAATGACTTCATAGCCATACATCAAATATGAAATCTGAAAACATTTGGAAACCTAATGTTTTGACCTCCCTGGATGCAAAGTAATGGAACGGAGAGTCACAGTCTGAAGAAAATCAATTCAAAGTGATGAATTGAATTAGAAATTTCGGAATCGGAATGTGTATTTATGTTTGTTTACATCAGCTAGACTTTGAACAGAGATGAAGCATTCATTACTTATTGCCAAAATGTCTGTATTACCAGTCTGTATTAGCAGCAACAGTGTTGTTAATAATCAGTGTTAATAATATAATGGTGCATCTAATTATGTTCCTGGCTGTCGACCATGTACATTACGGATAGGCCTGAACTTCGAAGGTAATCCTTCATTGGTTTGAGGAAGGGAATTGCAATCCAAATAAGACTGCCCTGGAATCTGTCTGTTAAAGATGTTACACACCTTTGATTAAAGTTGTCACACGGCGCTTTATGAGTTTCGTGCATATTAGACAGACACACGGTTTGTAATTATCCTTCATGTTTACATAGTCTGCTAGTTAAGCTTCGATTATCTCTTTGAATTGAAACCAAATGTTCACTTTTGGATGTACTTCATCTTCCTTCTTATGCGGAAAATGGAAATTAACCATTAAGTAGACAAAGCCATGCTCCTTCTTACTTTATTAATTAATACTCAATTAATTAAATAATTCTCTCTCTCGGCATTACTTTGCGAACGAAGATTCTTTAGGAAGGACTCATCCCGTGGTTTTTACATGCGCGTTGATGACTAAAAAGGCCAATCTGAGATAGGCAAGTCCGGTTGCAGAAAGCACAGCAGAAAGTCTCCTTGGGTGATGTTGTTTCCCAGTTGCGGTTCTTTCTGCGTTGTCGTTTCTCTTTGAGATCTGTTCGGCGTGTCTTCTCGAAAGAGGCTGCAGCATTATGGATAGTGCGTCGCCACGCCTCCCGATGTGAGGCCAGGGTGGACTATATTTGATGATCAATCTGGCCGAGTCTGAGATGTTGTTTCAGGGAGTCCTTATATCTCTTTTTGAGGGTGCCTCTCTTGCACTGACCTGTGGCAAGTTCACCGTAGAGTAGTATCTTTGGGAGGTGGTGGTCCTCCATCCTAGAGACGTGCCCTGTGCAGTGCAGCTGTGTTCTCAATAGCATGGTCTCAATGCTGGTGATCCCTGCTTGCTCAAGGACAGCAACATTCATCACATAGTCGGTCCAGTGTATATTTAGGATTGTGCGAAGATAGCGCTGATGAAAGCGTTCGACGAGTCGTAGGTGCTGGCGATAGACAGTACGATAGCTCTGTACACACTGATTTTGGTGCTTTGTCTCAGGTGTTTGTTGCTCCAGACTCTTTTGTGAAGCCTTCCAAATGCACTCTATGCCTTTGCAAAACTGTGATCTATCTCTTTATCAATCTTGGCATCTGAAGAGATGATGCTTCCCAGGTAGGTGAACTGCTGAATGGACTGAAGCACAGATGTGCCTATGCTGACGTGGGGATGGATGGTGGTGTTCTTCCTGTGGTGCGGGCTGGTATAGGACTTCCGTTTTCTTCAGGCTGACTTCCAGCCCAAACAGTTCTGCAGCTGTTGCAAAGCAGGATGTTAGGCGCTGCAAAGCTACTTCTGAATGGGTTACAAGGGCAACATCATCAGCAAAAAGCAGCTCACGGACTAGATAGTTTAGTGTCTTAGTGCAAGCCCTGAGGCGGCTTAAGTTGAACAAGCTACCATCAGTACGATAGCATATATATATGCCGTCTTCTTCTTCGAGGTCTGCCATAGCCCTTTGGAGCATCATGCTGAAGAAGATTGTAAATAGGGTTGGTGCAAGAACACAACCTTTCACTCCGTTAGTTATTAGAAAGGGCTCCGAGAGAGCATCGCCCTATCTGACTTGACCGCACTGGCCCTCATGTAACAGGATAATCATTTTGAGGAATTTGGGGGGACATCCTAGTCATTCCAGGATCTGCCACAGACCTTTTCTGCTCACAGTGTCGAAGGCTTTGGTGAGGTCGACAAATGTTACATAGAGTCCTTTGTTCTGCTCTCTACATTTCTCTTGCAGTTGTCTAAGGGCAAATTAATTACTTTATTAATTAATATGCCTAATAAAAGTGAAAATACATGTGTGTGGCTGGGGTGCCCACTTTCACAGACAGGCTCACTCTTCCACGAACAGCTATAACCCCCAGTACTGAGGAGCCACCAAAAGCCCTCCCTCCATTGACATTTCAGGTTACAGTGAGTGCCATGAACATGTAGCCCAGCCCCTGCCAATGTCCTCCCCTAATGCCAAACTGCCCACCACCCATGGAATGCTTTCATTCAGGGACCATTTCATCTTAAGTTTTACATGTTTCCTCCACCACAGACATCCCAGTGTTCCTTACTCTCTCCATTGGTGTGGAATTTGCATGATCCCGCCCACTGCCTCTCCCTTTCCTACCCTTTTCAACTCTGTCTGCACAAGAAACAACACAACTAATAAGCAACTAAATGTACTGGAGGAATTTGGGGGATTGACTCCACATGATGGAAGTTTTAGTTCACCCTGCATCAAGGCAGAGCACTGTGACCTCCACTGACAATGGACCTGGACCACATTTGGTCTATAACTGGGAAAATGGTCAGGTAATATAAGAAAAAAGTATAATAGGGATAGGGAATATACAAAAATATAAAATATGGTAACTCAAAGGGAAATTAAAGAAGAGAATGCAACATTAAAAGGTCCTCGGCATTATTTTGAGAACGAAGATTCTTTAGGAAGGACTAATCCCACGCTTTTTACAAGCGCGTTGATGACTAAAAGGCCAATCTGAGATAGGCAAGTCCGGTTGCAGAAAGCACAGAAGGAAGTCTCCTTGGGTGATGTTTCCAAGTTGTGGTTCTTTCTGCGTTGTCGTTTCTCTTCGAGTCCCGTTCGGTGTGTCTTCTTGAAAGAGGCTGCAACATTGTGGATAGTGCGTCTCTACGCCTCCCGATGTGAGGCCAGGGTGGACCATTGTTGGTGATCAATCTGGCCGAGCCTGAGATGTTGTTTCAGGGAGTCCTTATATCTCTTTTTGGGGGTGCCTCTCTTGCGCTGACCAGTGGCGAGTTCACCATAGAGTAGTATCTTTGGGAAGCGGTGGTCCTCCATCTTAGAGACGTGCCCTGCACAGTGCAGTTGTGTTTTCAATAGCATGGCCTCAATGCTGGTGACCCCTGCTTGCTCAAGGACAGCAACATTAGTCACATAGTCGGTCCAGTGTATATTTAGGATTATGCAAAGACAGCGCTGATGAAAGCGTTCGAGGAGTCGTAGGTGTTGGCGATAGGTGACGCATGTTTCAGACCTCATAAAGGAGAGCAGTACCCATTGATTTACTCACATTTGCATGTTTTTGAACTGCTAGGTTGGCAGAAGCTGGGGCTAACAGGGAGAGCTCACTCCACTCCCTGGATTCGAACCTCTGGTCAGTAAGTTCAGCAGCTCAGCGGTTTAACCCGCTGTACCACTGGGGGCAGTGACTTGGGGTAAAGAGTGAATAATCAAGAATGGGCAAGGATATGGAGTATAAGATTACTAAAAATATGTCTATAAGAATTAAGGAAAATTACTACAAAATGGTAACTCTCATTAGATTAAACCAGATTGCTAAAAATATTCGATTCAGTGTTGGAGAGGCTGTCGGGAAATAGGCTCATTTCTTTATATGTGGTGGTCTTGTAAAAGTGTACAAAAATTTTGAGAAAGGATATTTAAAGAAATAAGAGTAATAATAAAAATATAGATAAAGAATACACTAAAATCAGCATTATTAATTATGCATGGCAATACCCTCACAAGAGGAGAAAGAATTGGTTTCTAATTTGATAACAGCAGCAAAATTGCTAATAGCAAAAAACTGGAAAGAAAAAAAGGAAATTCAATTAGAAGAATGGTACGAGGAAATTTGGAACATAGCTATTAATGATAAACAGACTTGCAATGCAATAGAGTCTCGCTTATCCAGCATAAACGGGCTGGCAGAACGTTGGATAAGCAAAAATGTCAGATAATCAGGAGGGATTAAACGTCAAATTGCGATTCATCGTGGGAAGAAATCGCTCAGTAGTTTAACATAAAATGTAATTATTGCTTTTTGTCTTTATTAATTTTGCGAGCTCAATACAGCAGTTATATCTAAAACAGCGTTTCTCAACCTGGGAGTCAGGACTCCTGGGGGAGTCACAAGGGGGTGTCAGAGTGGTCGCCAAAGACCATCAGAAAACACAGTATTTTATGTTGGTCATGGGGGTTCTGTTTGAGAAGTTTGGCCCAATTCTATCATTGGTGGGATTCAGAATGCTCTTTGATTGTAGGTGAACTATAAATCCCAGCAACTACAACTCCCAAATGTCAAGGCTTATTTTCTCCAAACTCCACCAGTGTTCACATTTCACCATATTGAGTATCCTTGCCAAGTTTGGTCCAGAAGATCCACCATTGTTTGAGTCCACAGTGATCGCTGGATGAAGGTGAACTACAACTCCAAAACTCAAGGTCAGTGCCCACCAAACCCTTCCAGTATTTTCTGTTGGTCGTAGAAGTTCTGAGTGCCAACTTTGGTTCAATTCCATTGTTGGTGGAGTTCCTAGTGCTCTTTGATTGTAGGTGAACTATAAATCCCAGCAACTACAACTCCCAAATGACAAAATCAATCCCTCCCCCCAACCTCACTTGTCGTAGCACAGAGACCCAAGAAGCCAAGCCCAGAAGTAAAAGGGGATAACAAAAGGTTTATTGAACAATAAATGGAAAAGGGAGCCAACTTGGCTCCAAAAACCCTTAAAAATCCCAGGAAAAACCCCACAAAAAGAAAGCAGCAAAAAGCCCAAACAAACACCAGACGTCCGTCTGCGAAGTCCGAAGGGAGAATCCAGAAGTGTAGTCGTAAATCCAATCCAAAGGCCCAGGGCAGCAGAATGATGGATGAAAGGAGGTGACGATCCGAGGTAATCAGGAGGTAGACTCAGTGGAGACCAAGCCCCGCCACAGGAATACACGGCAGGCAAGAGTAACTGAAAACAGGAACAAGGCACACAATATCAGGAACACAGGAATGCCAGAGACAAGAACTAGACATCAACTCTTTGACTGCCGCAAATGCAGCCCCAAAACCCCATTTCTTATATAGCACTTAAGCATCACTGTCGTCTGAAGACTCTCCTTGATCCTGAGCACTAGCTGCTGCATCTCCTACAACTGTTGTGCTCTGTGCAGACCTCCAATCTTGCCAATGCTGTTGGAAGCTTAAAGTGTCCCAATCTGTTTCCGAAGCCTCAGAAGGCCAGTCTAAGTCACTGTCAAAGCCGAGGAAGGTATCAGAATTAGATTCTTCGTTACACACATTCCTTACTTCATGAACCAATGTTAATTCTAGATCCATATCACTTTCCTCTGACCACATTTCTTCTTCTCCAGGAAACCCTTCCAAGGTTTCTGGATCAGAAGGAGCTCTAACTATCTGCCAGATCCTTTTTTTTGTTCCAGCCCTTCCAGGCTAGAATCACTAGCAGCCCTTTTCCTCCCAGCTGCAGAGTCTGGATCACACAGAGCCTCACCCCATTCCATACTATTGCTTGATGCTATTGACCCAGTATCTTCCCCAATACTACTAGTAGTAGCAGCCGAAGGCTCAATTACAACATCACCAGTCTTCAAATTTGGGCGTATCGGGTATTTATGCCAAATTTGGTTCAGTGAATGAAAATATACCCTTCATATCAGATATTTACAATGCGATTCATAACAGGAGGAATATGCCAGTTATGAAGTAGCAACGAAAATAATGTTATGTTTGGGGGTCACCACAACATGAGGAACTGTATTTAGGGGTCGCGGCATTCGGAAGGTTGAGAAACACTGATCTAAACTACTCTCTCCTGTTATCCACTCTGGTTTCATAATCCAAAAGTCTGATTAGGTTTTTTCATTTGCCTTTTCTAATAGAATTTGCTTTCAAAATCTTCCATTGGCTCAGTTGTATGGAAGGATATTAGAGAGAAAGTTGTCCTCAACTTCTGCTCCAGTTTTGCTGAGAGTGTGTTTCTTCCCCCTTGTTGTGTCTTCTCAGCTTGCACTTGTTCAGTGTTTGAAAACGCCCATCTTCCCCCCCGCTCCCAAAAGCAGTATGCGCAAGAGTCATTTATTTTGACCATGACAAATTATTCCACTCAATTACATTGGTGGAATACTTCTGCTTCAACTCCCCATTCACTTAATCTCTCTTAAATCCCATTAATTCCTTAATTTTCAAATTGTGCTTCTGTTATTGCTAGGAAATTTGTTGCGGTGGTTGCTCCATACTGGAAGCCCTTTTTGGTCGAAACAATCTGTCCAGGTTTCATTTCAACCAAATGCAAATTGTGCTGAAGCATCACTTTCTGTATTCGATGAGAGGAGAAGAAGCAAATCACCTCCCTTCACCCATAGCATTTTGATCATTTTTCAATATCAAAGTAAATCCTCACCGTCGGGAGAATCAATTGACATGATCAGGCTTAGGTCATGAATGAAGCTACTATTTGGGGTCATAGAATTACAGAATCATAGAGCAGTGTTTTCCAACCAGTGTGCCGTGGCACACTAGTGTGCCGTGAGCGATAATCAGGTGTGCCGTGAGAAATTGACACTCTCCTTCCTCCTAGCAGCCCCCTCACAGGTTTCCAAGAAAAAAATTGAGCCTCTCCACTTGGAATTTTGTTTTTTTACTATTTTACTGGATTTTTCAAGAGTTGCCTCCCCAATGAACTGTTTATAACAGCTTCATGACATCCATAGTGAACTGGAAGGAAGTTTCACTCAGGGTGAAATTTCACAAAGGTCTGGAGAACAAGCTCTATGAGGAGCGGCTTGAAGAGCTGGCCATGTTTAGCCTGAAGAAGAGAAGGCTGAGAGAAGGCATGATAGCCATGTATAAGTATGTGAGAGAAAGTCATATATATGTTGTGTTCATCGAAACAGGCTTCACACTAAGTGAGTGTATAAATACATTTAAGTATTACTGTGTTAGAGTGTCATGTTGGTTGGTGGCGTGCCCCAGGATTTTGTAAATGTAAAAAATGTGCAGCGGCTCAAAAAAGGTTGAAAAACACTGTCATAGAGAGATCTTTTGGGCCATCCAGTCCAACCCCATTCTGGCAAGAAGCAGGAAAATCTCATTCAAAGCACTCCCGACAGATGGCCATCCAACCTCTGTTGAAAAGCTTCCAAAGAAGGAGCCTCCACCACACACAGAGAGAGTTCCACTGCTGAACAGCTCTCACAGTCAGAAAGTTCTTCCTCATGTTCAGGTGGAATCTTCTTTCCTGTCATTTGAAGCCATTGCTCCATTGTGTTTTAGTTCCCAGGTCAGCAGAAAAATAGCCTTCTCTCTTCTCTCTATGACTTCCTGTCACATCTTGATCCCTGGTCCTCATCCTGTCTCCTCTTAGCCTTCTCTTCTGCAGGCTAAACAAGCCCAGCTCTTTAAGCTGCCCATCATAGGGCTTGTTCTCCAGATCCTTGATCCTTTGAGTCGCCCTCCTCTTGACACGTTCCAGCTTAGAGTCAACATCTCACATCAGTTGTGGTGCCCAGACTTGGACAGAGTGTGATTCCAGGTAATGTGGTCTGACCAAGGCAGAATAGAATACAGGGGGAGCCTGACTTACCTGGATCTAGGCCAAGGGTTGGCAATTATTTTTTCCAAGGGGCCACACGAGAGCCAAAAAATATTATGGAGGGCCGCACCTAAAGGCTGAACTACATTCTAATCTACATAATTTATTTATTTACTTATTATATTTACTATATATTACACATCATTAATAATAGCATATTAATATATCAAGAAATATTCATATATCATTAGTATTAATATCAAAATTATTATATTATAGTATATATATAGACATTATAATATATTGAAATTATAATATAATATAACATTATTATATTATATTATTTATTATATTATTATTATATAAAATTATTATAAAATAATAATAAAAACCACTAAAATTAAATTAAATTAAATTCAAGATGGCAAGGTGCGGACCAAGATGAAGGCTGACATCCTGAAGAGAGGAAGGATCCCAAGATGGAATGGCCCAATGACTCCAGCCCAGAGGATGGCAAAGCGGACCCAGCCGTTGCCACAGCAGACTCCTCCTGAGGGCAGAGCAGCAGGCGATCGGAGGATGCAGGCCTCTGCCTGCTCTTGCCCCCAGCCGTTCCCCAGCTGATCGCCTTGCTATGAAGTGCCTGCCATCCCTGGGAGGCGATCCGGGCCTGCAGGGGGAGCAGTCGGCGATCTGAGGCAGCTGTTCGCCCTGGCGACCCGGAAGACGATCAAGTCTTCCGGGTCGCCAGGGTGATCAGCCCACGCAGGCATTCGAAAGCCAAGGAGCCACCACTGAAAAGGCCCTGTCTCTCGTCCCCGCCAATCATGCCTGTGAAGCAGGCGGGACCGAAAGCAGGGCCTCTCCAGGTGATCCTAAACATCTTGATGGTTCTTAGGAAGAGATGCATTCAGACAAGTACGTTGGACCAGAACCGTTTAGGGCTTTAAAGGCTAAAGCCAGCACTTTGAATTGTGCCCGGTAGCAAACTGGTAGCCAGTGGAGCTGGCGCAACAGAGGTGTTGTGCACTCCCTGAGTGCCACTCCTGTTATTAACCTGGCTACTGTTCGTTGGACCAGCTGAAGCTTCCGAACAATCTTCAAAGGCAGTCCCACGTAGAGGGCGTTGCAGTAATCTATACGGGATGTAACCAGAGCGTGGACAATTGTGGCCAAGTCTGACTTCCCAAGAATCTTGCCCGGTATTGACGTGAGGCTAACCGGACATTGGTCATTGTTTGGATCGTCCTTTTTTTCCCTTCTTGAAGATAGGCAGGGACCACAAGATTGTGTCCTGTGACTTCTTAACAAACAAAAAATAAAAACATGCAACAAGTGCCAAAAGGCAGCATACCTTGTTTTCTTTCACTTTTATAAAGTCTAATTGAATGTACCCATGTCTTATTGGTGGGTTTCTCATGGGAGATTGGTTGGCAAATAGATGCAGAGAATGCCGGAAGGATTGACTTGAGCATATGTTCAAAGAAATAGTTGCGTAATTTTATTACTAGCATCAATTCACTATTGGCTTGAAAAAACATTTATGTCGCTGGAATTAATCAGTTCAGTCATTTCGCTTTCGATGTTGTGAATATTTAATAATAATTACAGGGAAAGAGATTAAAGGCCAAGCCAACCGTTGATTAATAGTGGCTGGCTTTAAGCATATGGCTGGCTCGGGTAATCACGCACATCCCTTTAGATCCAACCTCGCTTTTCTTACCTTATCCGTGTCCTCATGTTAGGACATTTGTCCATTCATCCCCATACCAGCTATCAAGTAGGATGAAGGAACATAAAGGGTAAGGGGTCATAGATATTTCAGAGGGAAGCAGTCTGACGAAACTGTCATTTTGGATGGCAGCTGAATGCTTAAGCATACTCTCTATTTTAGCCTTCCCAGCTTCTTCTATTAACTGAGATGCCTCAAATCCCTACAAGACATCTGATGCATCTTATCCAATTGAATTTCCTCATATTTATATTTCGGGGGAACAGCCAGCAAGTTCATTTGGGGGTGAGAGTTCTCTATGAGCCTTAACTCTGCAGGTCAGCTTCCAGGTCAAACATCTCCATCAAGGAGGTTGCTTTTGAAAATTGCCAGAAGGAAATGGTTGACCTGACCTTGCTTAATTTTAAAAGAGGCTGCATCTCAGTGGCAGACGATATGGTTTGCATGCAGAAGATCCCAGGTGTATCCCCAGTTATTCCCCAGATAGAAGGTGATAAGAAAGACTTCATCACACACAATTAAATAAGCATTTCTACCAGGCCCGGATTACCCATAGGGCCACCCTAGGCCATGGCCTAGGGCGGCAGCCATGGGAGGGGGGCAGCAGGTCCGGACCCCCCAATTTTTTTAAAAAAAATGTTTAATCTTCGGGTGCTTGCTTCTGCGCCTGCGCAGTGAAGGAAGGAGGGGCGGGGCCAGCGCAAGCGAGGAGGAGGCAGGGAGAAGCCACATCAGACGCCCTAGGGGCGGGACTTCCCCCCGGCTCCTTCTCCCTCACGCCAGCTCCTGCGCGAGCAAGAAGGAGCCGGGGAGAAGTCCCGCCGCCCCTAGGCAGAAGCAAGCGCCCGAAGATTGAACTTTTTTTTAAAAAAAAAATTAAGTGAAGGAAGGAGGAGGAGGGGGGAAGCCACGTCAGATGCCCTAGGGGCGAGACTTCCCCCCCACCTGTTCATCGCTCGCGCATGCCCGCAAGCGCCCCCCCCCTGGGGGGCGGCACTTACAGAGTGTGGCCTAGGGTGCCACAAAACGTTAATCCGGGCCTGATTTCTACACACTTAAGAAACTGCCAGCAATGGTGCCCTTCACACAACACAAGCTTCAAATGTGGGGTAGAGGTATCTTTTTTTAATTTCCAACATTTCTACCCCGCTGTTCTCTACCCCGGAGGGGGGACTCAGAGCAGACTAACAAAAGGTACAATTCGATGCCAACATAATAAATACCATATAAAACCAAAAACATACAGCATTAAAACACATTAAAGTATAATTAACATTAACACATCATACACATTCTCTTAAGTTAAAAACAGTATTTCATCCATAACATCAGCATTGAGCCATATCCATCAACTTGCTGTTACAAATCCAGTCCAAAGTGCTGTATTGTGCTAATGTGCAAACGCCTGGTCCCACAGCCAAGATTTCACTTTTTTCCTGAATGCCAGGAGGGATGGGGTTGATTGTATGTCACTTGGAAGTGCGTTCCACAGACGGGGAGCCACCACCAAGAAGGCCCTCTCTCTCGTCCCCACCAACCGCGTTTGAGAAGTTCGCGGGAGCTAGAGCAGGGCCTCCCCGGATGATCTTAAATCACGAGGTGGGACGTAGAGACTGATGCGTTCGGACAAGTAAGCTGGGCCAGAACTGTATAGAGCTTTAAAGGTCAAAACCAGCACTTTGAATTGAGCTCGAAAATGGACAGGCAGCCAGTGGAGCTGACACAACAGGGGGGTGGTATGCTCCCTGTATGTAGCTCCAGTTAGTAATCTGGCTGCCACCTGTTGGACTAATTGTAATTTCCGAACTGTCTTCAAAGGCAGCCCCACGTAGAGTGTGTTGCAGTAATCTATTCGGGATGTGAAGATCTTAGCATTTCAAAAGTGTGGGTTTTCCCCACAATTCCTGAGTCAGTTGACAATTGATTTATTCCTCAATTCATTGTGTAGAGGTGTGTAAAAACGCCCAATTTAACATGTCGTGGAAATCCCCCCTTGCCCGTTTGCAAATAAAACAATGACGTTGTCATGGAGGGAGGAGACGAGATGGGCAGAATCTATTCCTTTCTGCTGCCATTACCGTTTTGGGACTGAGGAGGAATAACAAACAAGATATTCAAAACATTCAGGAGAAAATGGCAAAATGTAACCTTAGCAGGCTTTCTTTTCCTATGTCGGGCCATAAAAGTCCCTTTGAACTCTTGTCTGGGGAAACTCTTATTGTGCTGCTTTTGCCTATCGAAAGGATAGCAGAGAGAGATTTCAGGGAGCTAAAGCTTCATTTCCCCCCTTCCTCATGTAAGAACATGAGTATAATCATGCTGCCTAAAGCCCTAAAGCCCTGGATTTTCCCTCTGGTGCCTGCTCTTAACTCAAAATTCTGCTCTTATGCCAAAGCTAGACCCAGGCTGAGTGACAGCTCTTAATTCAAAGCACTCTTCCATTGGGGTGTTTTTACATCAAAGTTCCACAGTATTGGACTGGGATTTGTGAGATCTCTAAGTCTGATCTACTTGACCAAGTTGTTTCACGAGGATAAGAGAGCTGTGCATTCTGACTTGATTTTGTTGACCGAAAGGTGGAACATAAATAAATCAACAAATGCTATTAATTAGCCAGACTCCTATGGTGTTTTCTTGACATTTTCATATGGAAGGTGCAAATTGAATTTCATGGCACCATCTTGATGTTTTTCTCCCTGAAAGAATCTCCATATGATAGCAAGGCAAGTGAGAAATAAGTCAAATGCTGACACAGATGGCCCTAAATGCCCACAGAAGACGTTCCACAGCTGAGTTTTCTCGTCATTCCCCAAATGACAGCTGATCTCAAGATCTGGATATGATGTTCTTCCAACATTTCACAGCTGAAAATAAGGCTCGCTCTTGTGTAGTTGGAGGGCCTCTGTCTTCTCAGCAATTATAGTAGAGTATATGCAACTGAAATACCATCTGGGTAGGAGACAGAAGGGGAACAGCACATTGGCAATGGACACAGTGAAGAAATATAGGAATCTACTCTTGGTTTCTATTGAATCAGAGCACATCTTAGTGTTGTCTGTATTATTTGGCCATGGTTCCCAAGTTCTCAGATAAAGATTTGTTCCATCGTCTGCCATCTGATCTTTTAAACTAGAGGTAGCAAGGGCTGAATTTGGAACCATCTTTTAAAAACTGTCTTCTTGAGTACCACATTGCAGATGCCATACACGTCTTCTAATCCAGTGTTTTTCAACCTCTTTTGAGCCGTGGCCCCTTTTTTACATTTACAAAATCTTGGGACACACCACCAACCAAAATGACACAAAATGACACTCTAACACAGTCATACATATAGTTAATATGGTTTTAAAGATATTTATACACTCAGTGTGAAACCTGGGCCTGTTTCGATGAACACAACATACCGTGTTTCCCGAAAGTAAGACAGCGTCTTACTTTCTTTCCCAAAAAGTCCCCTACGTCTTACTTTCGGGTACGTCTTATAACCCAAGACGCACTCGTCGCCACGTCCACGGCGCCGCCACCGCCGCCGCTGCGCCGCCGCCGCCGCAACCGGAGTGTGCGCGGCACACCTGCGGCACACCTCCATGGCACACCTCTTCGCCAGGGCTCCAGGCAAGGGAGGGAAAGGAGCCAGGGGCGGGAGGAGGCGGCGCGCGTCACTGTGACGCTGCGATCCCCTCACCACGCCCCTGGCTCCTTTCCCCCTCCTGCTTGAGGAAAGAGGGAGGGAAAGGGCCGGGGGCGTGGTGAGGATCGCAGCGTCACAGTGACGCGCCGTCGCCCCGCCCCTGGCTCTCTTCCCCCACCCTTGAAGGGAGGAGGAAGAGAGCCAGGGGCGGGAGAAGCGATGACGCGTCACAGTGACGCTGTCGTCCTCCCCGCCCCTGGCTCTTCCTCCTCCCTTCCAAGGGTGGGGGAAGAGAGCCAGGGGCGGACGAGCGATGACGCGTCACAGTGACGCGTCGTCCTTCTCCCGCCCCTGGCTCTCTTCCTCCTCCCTTCCAAGGGTGGGGGAAGAGAGCCAGGGGCGGGACGAGCGATGACGCGTCACAGTGACGCGTCGTCCCTTCTCCCCGCCCCTGGCTCTCTTCCTCCTCCCTTCCAAGGGTGGGGGAAGAGAGCCAGGGCGGGAGGAAGCGGCGGCGACGCGTCACTGTGACGCTGCGATCCTCACCACGCCCTGGCTCCTTTCCCTCTCCCTTCTTTCCCTCAAGCAAGGGAGGGGGAAAGGAGCCAGGGCGTGGTGAGGATCGCAGCGTCACAGTGACGCGCCGCCGCTTCCTCCCGCCCCTGGCTCCTTTCCCCCTCCCTTGCCTGGAGCCCTGGCGAAGAGGTGTGCCGCGGAGGTGTGCTGCAGGTGTGCCGCGGCACACCTCCGGTTGCGCGGCGGCGAGACGAGGCACGTCTTATATACGGGTATGGCTTATATAAGCCGACCCCCAGTCACCCGATACGTCTTACAATCGGGGTGTCTTACTTTCGGGAAACACGGTAGATATCCTGGCAGGAATGGCAGAAAGACACAAACTTCCCACACAGAACTCCCATAACCAAGAGAAAATACTATAAGAGGTTGGTGGATATTGACCTTGAGTTTTGGAGTTGTAGTTCACCTATATCCAGAGAGCACTGTGGACTCAAACAATGTTGGATCAGGACCAAACTTGGCATGAATTCTCAATATGCCCAAATGTGAACACAGATGGAGTTTGGGGGAAATAGACCTTGACATTTGGGAGTTGAAGTTTCTGGGATTTATAGTTAACACACAATCAAAGAGCATCCTGAACACTTGCAACAATGGAATTGAACCAAACTTGGCATATTGAACTCTCATTACCAACAGAAAGTACTGAAAGGGTTTGCTTGGGAATTGACCTTGAGTTGAAGTTTTAGTTCACCTACACCCAGAGAGCACTGTGGACTCAAACAATGTTATGTTATATTGTTGTTTGTTTTTTATCCAGAATCACAGTGTTGGAAGGAGGCTCGCCACTTTAAAGTCCCTAAAACAGGCATGGGAAAACTTCGGCCCTCAATTCCCACCATTCCTAACAGCCTGAGGCTTTTTCCTGCTTAAATGGCTGAGAGGGGAAAAGGAAAAGGGCCTGAGGCTGCTAGGAATGGTGGGAGTTGGAGTCCAAAACACCTGGAAGTTTGCCCAAGCCAGCTTTCGACAGAGACCTCTTCCTCCCCCTTCCACATCGCGCCCTTTCTTTCCCCTCCTGCTGAACACTTACTTTTTCTTCTACACTGCCGCTTCTGCCACCATTTTGATCCGAGGGGGCAGCATGAGTGTGTTCAGGAGGGGAGGGGGAGGGAGGAAGACGTGACCCATGTGGGTGCTACTGCACAGACTCGCCCCAGAGCAAAGTGAGGCAAAGCGAGCAGAGCGAGGCTGGGAAGAAGGGAGACCGAGTGGAGAAGAAAAGGGGTTTGGCAGGAGGGGGAAGAAAGGGTATTGGAGGTTCCAATTTCCCACGGCACACCTGATGATTGCTCATGGCACACTAGTGTGCCATGGCACACTGGTTGGGGAACACTGTGTTAGAGCATGTAAAAAAATCAGTTGGTGAGTGTGTTAACAGAAAATGCAAAGCATGAAGCTAATTGGTTAGGCTGTGCCCAAGAGGCTAGTTGAGTCTGGGAGTTTTGGCAACAGTTACATATTTAGGCTGTAAGCTGTGTAGGCGCTTACAGAAATTTTGCTTCTGGGCTGGTGGAAGAAGGTCTTTCACATGAACACCTAAGGACTATTTGAATCTCTCTCAAAGGACATTGTGCGAGTCTTCTTGGCTTTTGTTCGTGAACGAAGATTCAGGAAGGACTTATTCCACACTTTCTACATGCGCGTTGTTGATTTGGAGGTTGGATGTGTCCTTCAAGCCTGTGCAATGAATTTTTCTGGTGGAGCACAGCGTGCACAGAACTGGCCTCATCCTTTAAACCAAAGGTTCATCTACTGGGGCCTAGCAAACTGGGGTGGTGGCAGCGAGGTCCTCAGGTCGTAGGTTTGGTTCGAGTTTCTTTCTCTTAGATGGTTGACCTTACAGGGTTAAACGAGCACCATCTGCCTAGGTTTGAAATCAGAGTTTTCCTTCTCCTAGGATGGGTGCCAAAAGGCTAGAGAGCCCATCTTGCCCTTTGACGCTCTTTGTCAGACCCTTCGGTTGTGACCTGTGTGGCATGGGAGGCCCTACCGGTGGCTATTATGCCACCACCAGCATAGCTCACAACTTAATTAGGGTATGCAAGCCTCTCCCCCACAACAAGGGGGCACCAACGGAGAGGGCTACAAGTACCACCTTAAGAAAAATATATCTGCTTCAGTGGAGGGGTCTTGAAGACTGTGCTGCCTTAAAAGATGCCTTTAAAAAGTGTCCTGTTGCCCTTGAAATGGAAGGAGCCATTGCCTACCCATGTGATGGGAATTAAGTAGATTGAGTTAGAACCTGGAGGAGGCAATCTTGTGTGATGGGAGTGAGTAAATTTGTTGTCTTCTTTAAAGACAGAACCCCATGAAACTCCACTTTCCGCCCACTTTCCCTCGTTTTCTCCAGCTACTTGTGATGAAGTCTTGTGTGACATAGAACGGTTTTAGGGCATCCTGCAGAATGCAAGAGGACATCCAGATTGCCAGTGCTTTGTGGCTTAGTCATGCAGCTTAGTCATGATGTTCTTGGCCAGTACCGTCCCTGAAATATTCTTAAATAGCTTCTTTTCAATGAAATAATACAATTTAAATCACCCAGCTCCCTTTGCCCAGTCTATAAAATATGTTGGAGACACTTAAGCGGTTGTTTGCTCACATCTCTAGAGAAAATGTTTTCTGTACTTTGAGCACATGGACAAAACTTCTCATCTTCCTTCAAATAATAAAATCCCTGTAAAAGGGACAAATAAGCTAGAAGTGTGGGTAGCTGTGGGTGATTTTGTAGGTTTATTTATTTATTTGCCATGCTTCTATACCGCTTCTCTCAGCCCGAAGGCGACTCGAAGGCAGTGAACAAGCGGCAACAAGTGCCCATATACAATACATCACAAGATAAAAACAATCATATAAAAATATAAAAATAACAGTTAAAAACTACAAAATACAAATATCAGCTCCACAGTCTTAAAATCGGTTTCCGTTTCGTCGTCATAGTAATCCTTGATCTTGATTAAAGTTCGTTTGTGAATGCTTGCTCGAAAAGCCATGTCTTGACTTTCTTACGAAATGTCAGGAGGGAGGGGGCCGATCTGATGTCACTAGGAACCAGGTGGGACCGAGAGCAGGGCCTCTCCGGATGATCTTAAGCATTTTGATGGTTCATAGGGAGAGATGCGTTCGCACAGTTAAGTTGGACCAGAACCGTTTAGAGCTTTAAAGGCCAAAACCAGCACTTTGAATTGTGCCCGGTAGCAAACTGGTAGCCAGTGGAGCCAGCACAACAGGGGAGTTGTACGCTCCCTGAGTGCCGCTCCTGTTATCAACCTGCCTGTTGTCCGTTGGACCAATTGCAGCTTCCGAGCAGTCTTCAAAGGCAGCCCCACGGAGAGAATGTTGCAGTAATCTATACAGGATGTAACCAGAGCATGGACATTCGTGGCCAAGTCAGACTTCCCAAGGTACGGGCGCAGCTAGCGCACAAGTTTTAATTGTGCGAATGCTCCCCTGGTCACAGTCGAAACCTAGGGTTCCAGGCTCAGCGATGAATCCAGGATCACACCCAGACTGTGAACCTGCGTCTTCAGGGGGAGTGTAACCCCGTCCAACACAGGCTGTAACCCTATGCCCTGTTCGGCCTATCGACTGACCAGGAGTGCCTCTGTCTTGTCTGGATTCAATTTCAATTTGTTTGCCCTCATCCAGTCCAACACAGCGGCCAAGCACCGGTTCAGGAACAAAACAGCCTCCTTAGAAGCAGGTGGGAAGGAGTGACAGAGTTGGACGTCATCTGCGTACAGAGAACACCGCACCCCGAAACCCCGATGACCTCCCCCAGCGGCTTCATGTAGATGTTAAACAACATGGGAGATCATATTGAACCCTGAGGAACCCCACAAGACAATGATTGATGGGTTGAACAGGTATCTCCCAGTAACACCTTCTGAGATCGGCCCTCCAGAAAGGACCGGAACCACTGCAAGACAGTACCTCCAAGACCCATTTCCATGAGGCATCCCAGAAGAATACCGAGGTCAATGGTTTCAAAGGCTGCTGAGAGGTCCAGCAGAACCAACAGGTACACACTCCCCCTGTCCAGACCTGAACGGATTAAAGCGACTTTGTCCGCAGCACACAACCTCAGCAAACCAAACTGCTATTGACAAGGAAACTTGGTGGTTTTCTGAATGATTTAATAACAGCTGCTCTTTAATTTTTGGTCCCCAAGTCAATAAGGATAGGAGAAATGGCGGCTGGTGGAGCGGGAATGGTTTGCATGCTTATTGATGTGCAATGATTCCAGAAGACAAATGGAGAGAGGTGGGGGGTATTATGCCAGATTCCCCTTAGAAGTACGGTAAAGACACAATGAGAAATGCAGCAATATGCTGCAGCCTATGAATTATATATCACTCAGCTACTCCAAGTGCTTTGCTTTACAGCTTCCCAAGTTGCCTGCCTGTCTTGTGAACATGGGAAGTAATTAGAATGGCAAATAATGTTCTCTTTCATCAGAGTGTGATGGCTTCTTCCATCACGTTCTCCCTGAGATCACTTAGAGAGACAGAGAGAAATTCTGTTATCTAATATAGAGTGGGGAGACTTCCGCCTAATGGGATTTGCTTTGTTTTTCACTGAGATCCACCAGTCGGGGTCTGATGCTAAAAGCCTGCACTTAAAATAGAGGCATTCTAAGCCCAAACACTTTTCCCCATTCAATCAGCATAATTTGAGATGGAGAAAGAATGTTTTCTTGCGATTGATATTAAACAACTGGGATGTTGGAAATAGCAACCCTCCAATAGCAACTTTCACTATTTGTTTGTTAATGTATATCAGGGCTGCCCAGGAAGTCGATCGGAGGACCGAAGGAAGTCGATTGCAGCCAGATAGGGTGCTTCTCAGAGGGGGCGGAGTCGGGCCGTGCCAAGCCACGCCCCCTCCCTGGCTTCGGCACTCCCAGCAGCTGCTTCAGCCTTGAGAAGGGCAGGGTCAGGCCAGCCTTGTGCAAGCTATACCACCACTGGCTTGGCACTGCCATCCTCAAGCCTGGAGAAGCTGCTGGCCAGTGTTGAAGCCAGCTGGCCTGGGTGGAGCCAGGCTGCAGGCTGCACCAAGCCCCGCCCCTCTCCAGCCTTGAGGAGGTAGTTAGATCTTTCTGACTTGGTTTTATTATAAGTAGCTTGCATGCTGGAAAAAGTGTGGGCACCCCTGATGTATATATTTGCTAACCTGTATTGTATGTATATATTGATTTGCCAGTTTGACTGACCTTTTTTGTGTGGGAGGGGCTATTTATTATTATTATTTCCACAATTTCTACCCCACATCTTCTCAACCCCCGAGGGGGGACTCAGCGGCCCCACAATGGCAACAATTCAATGCCCAAAACACAGTAAACATATAATAGAAACCACAACAGTCAAAAATTTAAAATACATTAAATACAGTCAACATTAAAATACATTAAAATATAATTAGCATTAAAATATATCAAATACATTCACATAAGTTAAAAACAGTATTCCGTCCATAACAGAAGCCTTAGGTCATGTCCACCAGTTTTCCATTTCAATCCCATCTAAAGTGCTGTAGACAGGTGATTGCACATGTGATTGACATGTGATTGCACTGAGCATGTTCAAACTCAAGACTCCATTTTGTTATCAGTACACTTTTGGACTTCAGCGTTAGCAGATTGCTCTAGACCTCAGTGGAGGTGTCTGCAGCTTGCATTTGGATTTATGAGAAATGGTTTACAGTATGTTTACTTTGAGAAGCAGTGAGTACAGTTATGCCGTTTGGACTTTCATACTATGGACTATTGATTAAGAAAGATGCCCTGTGTTCGCAATGCAGAGAAACTGCATCCTATCTGTAATTGGATCAATAAGAAATGTGCCTGCATACTACATTAATACAAGATATATTACTTTCTAAAGAAAACTTTGCTTTGTCTCTGAGTGCATATTTTTCAACTGCAATTGCAATTTCAACTTCAACCTCAAAGAAACATTTTCAAAACTCTACTAGCTAAGTATATGTTTGTTTGTTGTTGTTGGGGGTTTTTTTGCAGTGGCATGTCTTTGTCCCTGACAGTTCAAAGACATGGTTTATCCATTACCTGTAAAGCAAAAAGTATCTCCAAACTCTTGTAATCTCATTCTGCAATTAATAATTTCTGATATTACTCTTTTCATGAGTCCAGAGATAATAAGCAGAGTTACCTGTGTGCCATTACATGAATTCTTGTGAACATCACATATTCAAAGGGTTGACTTCTAACAAGGTCATGCCTTTCCTTAACTAATGGTTTTCAAAAGGTGATCTCCAGATGTTCATGGAGCCAAAAGGATATTACAGTTACTGAGAGATCCACTGATGAATGCAAATCTCTCTTCTGCCTATTCATTGCAGTGGCATTCAAAATTCCTTTCTGCATTGAATCATTCACCATTCAGTTCTCCCGTGTCTGTCATATAACTGAGTTACATTGTTTAACTGTTGTGAAGTCAATAGGAAGATTTCCCAAATTTGGGTATTTTGTGATTTGCAGTTCTCTCCGATACTGTTGACTGAATTTAAGGTTAGTCAGGAATGTTTGTAATGATTGATCAAAGTTCTGCAAACATTTCCAGTTGAGTTCTTTAGACCTACCACTTCATCACATTCATTGAACACCGCCCACTTAAGAAATGGCAACTTACTGTTTTTTATCAGTAGAGATATCTTGGGATTTAAAAAATGTTGCAAAAACTTATTTATTATTTATTTACTATATTTCTACCCCGCCCTTCTCAATCCCCGGTTATCTTTTCAGACTTTTTCCAAATTATCCAGATAGAGATGGGCAAAATGGCCAATTCTGTCATGTGATGGTTTTCATTGTTCTCAGCTTTAAAATCATATGGTTATGCATTTTGTGGGAGGAGCTGAAATGTCCCTTTGAGAAAAAGCTCTACCTTTACCTTTTTCTCACAGAGAAGGGAAGATCGGTAGTATGTTGTTTGTCCCCATTAAAGTGACGTCTGTAACCTGTCCGAAGTCAAGGACAGGAGAATGATGGAGGAAAACGAGGAGACAGTCCAGGGTCCAACAGGAGAGAAGATCCAGTGGAGTCAAACCCCACCACTAGGAACACACGGGAGTAGTCAGGTACATGATACCAGATAACAGGATGCCAAGATAAACAGGATGCCAAGATAAACAGGACACCAGACACAACTCCTTGCTTGCCGCAAGGATTCATTTCCCAAGCTCACAATTTATAACCCTAAAGATCAGACTCATCTGAGTCACACCCTTCCAGCTCAGGCGAAGCAGCTGCATTCCTCTCAGCAGCTGACACCCTTTCAGCGTCCCTCCAGGTCTCCCAGTGTTTCTCAAAACTTAGTGTTTCCCAGTCATTCCCAGAAGTTTCAGAGGGCCAATCTTTGTCACTGTCAAACCCCATAAACGTGTCACTACTGGAGTCAGCATTACATACATCCTGAACTTCTTTTACCAAAGTCCAATCTAGCTCAATATCACTCTCTTCTGACTCCAGTTCCATATCTCCAGGAAAACCCTCAAATGACTCTGAATCTGTAGGAGCAGTAAGTACCTGCCAAATTCTTTTCCTCTGCTCTAACTCATCAGTGCTGGAATTGCTTGCAGTTCTCTTTCTGCTTACTCCAGCGTCTGAAGTCTCATCAGCCCCTCCCAACTGCATGCTGCTCCCAGCTGGTGATAACTCAGCTTCTACTACAGCTCTGCTATCAGGCGATGCCGAGGGCTGACTTACAACAACTCCAGAATAAAACAGATAGTTTGTTAGTGTGTGATGGAGGTAGGGAAAATGGAATTTGCCTGAACTGTATGGTAAACCTACTCTTCATGTTCAGTGGGATGAGTCTTAGATGTTAAATCTATGTTTATTTGGAACTAACTCTTATGCCTGGCTTGTTTTCCCCACATATAGCAGCTTCGGGTTAAATGTTCTTCCTTATTTTCAAATAAAACCCTTGCATGCAGCATATTGGAAGGGAGTCGAGATGAGAACACTTCTTCCTGGCACGCTTCCTTTGTTCGCTTGCGTGTCTCTCTGCGTGTGGCAGCATTCAATCACAATAGCATTCCATTTGGGCTTTGAAGTAGGCATAGCTTACCCGTGAAGACTAGATCTCACTTAGCCTGGCCTTCCTGTCTTGCTTATGAGATGTGACCAGATCAAAGCACACGGTGAAATCGCTGCAGGCAGCAGTTGTTTTCCTATGATGCTCACCAACATACTAATAGACTGCACATGCTGGTTGTGTCCTTTGCAGTTGTAAAGATGATGAGACAGGTGCAAAATACACAAGCATGTTTCACCTCCTGGAGTAGAAAGCGTTTTGTAGGTTCGTTGCAGACATATTTGCCTGCCTTGTGCATCTGCTTTCTTCAAATGGGGGCAACATTTTTATTCTTGCAGTGTTGACATATAATTGACTGAAATTTGCATGGAAGAATGGTGGACTTGGTTCCATAAAAGAACGCCATCATACAAGTGTATTTGAATGACTATCTTGTATCATAATATCCTAACAGTGTGATCCTTGGTTGGTTGAATTTCTGCTGGGAAAGAGAACAAACCCTCTTGTCAGAAGAGAAAACGTTGTCAAAAGCAGGGAGCTGGAAGGAAACTATGCAAGGAGGGGGGGGGCACTTAATTAATTAATTCCAATTATTATCTCACTTTCATGGTATGTCAGGCGACTAAAGATTTGGTCTACATGTGGTTCAAGAATCCAAGAGTCAGTGAGGCATCATCAGATAATTGATTGTGATTCTATCCATGGCAAGTTCATTCAGATGTTATATCAGAACACTTCTCTCCACCAGAACTGCAGTTGCCTTCTTTCCCGAGAGCCATTGAATCTCTATAGTTCTCAACCGTTCATCTCTATGGGTTTCAGCACTTATATATATACACACACACATATCTATTTGCGTGTGCATGGGTGATACACCTCCCGCCAGATAACCAATGAGGCACAAACAGTTATTTGGCTGAAAATTGGCCACAACTCATTTATTGAACACAGGAACAAGGGTTGGCAGCCATGCATGGGTCCTGGATCAGGGATCGGCCAGACCCCAGTTGTCCGAAGACGCTAGCGTGCCTGGGTGCCACCGGCCGAATGCCAGTCAACTGGAACTCAGCACCCCAGGGGGCTAGGGCGTTATCCCCCCTTACAACCAAGGGGCGATAAGCCAGTCAGATCCAGGGCCCATGCCACACGCCAAACACAGAGTTGTGACATAGAACATAATAACAGAAACATCAACATAATGCAAATGATTATATAGCAAAACAAAAGTGCAAACCAACAAGCAACAAATACAAGTAGGGAGGGTGGGAGGAAACTGAAGATCTGGCCACATATGCCAACAGGGAAGCCCAGGCAGTCTTAAGTAGGCTTGCTGGCCGACTGATGACGGAGGGCAGGGCGGCGCCAGCCCAGTCATTGGCCAGCCGGCGCTGGTGGCGGGAAACCTACCCGCCACCCCAGGGGCTTGTGGGAAGGAGAAGCTCCCTCCCCCCTCAGCAAGATGGCAGTGAGGACATCCCCACACTGCAACCCACTTGGCCGTTGAGTCGGCCAAGCCATATATGTAAGTAAAGGTTTCCCCCTGGCATTATGTCCAGTTGAGTCTGACTCTGGGGCTTGGTGCTCATCTCCATTTCTAAGCCGAAGAGCCAGCATTGTCCGTAGACACCTCCAAGGTCATGACTGCATGGAGTGCTGTTACCTCCCCGCCGGAGCAATACCTATTGATCTACTCACATTTGCATGTTTTTGAACTGCTAGGTAGGCAGAAACTGGGCCTAACAATGGGAGCTCATGCCGCTCCCTGGATTTGAACCTGTGACCTTTCAGTCAACAAGTTCAGCATCTCAGCTCTTTAACCCATTGCACCACTGGGGGTATATATGTATATGTATATACCAGGGGTGGGCAATTACCAGCCCTCCAGGTGTTTGGACTTCAACTCCCAGAAATCCTAGCCAGTTTACCAGCTGTTAGGATTTCTGGGAGTTGAAGTCCAAAACACCTGGAGGGCCAGTAATTGCCCACCCCTGGTATATACACATGCATATACATAAGTACACACACAGAGAGAAAGAGAGTACCAGTATATGAATGACCCCCCTCCCCACTGTCACGATGCAAAACCTTGGCCGGCCCCTTAATCACACACACAGAGACGGTAATCAGCTAACTACTTTATTAAAGAATAAGAACAGTAGAAAAGGTAATTGTCCATAAAAGTATCAAAAGCAAATCCAATAGGTAAAAGGTAATGTCCAAAAACAATCTTGGCATGGAAGTATCCAAAGACTTGGCAAGGCTCTGCTCAACCACAAGCGGATCAGGGAACAGGAAAAGCTGCAAGATCCAAGGCACTCCTTGGCAGGCCACTAGCCCGAAACTTAGCTACGTGGTCTTGGCTCGCTACACGTCTGCATAGGATAGACGTGGCCAAGGTACTGAGGATCTGTTCCCATGGATCCTATACTTAATCCCCTTGGCGAGGCCCCCGACGCTCTAGGCTTCTCCTCCTCCAATCTGTGCTGCGGGACCTCGGCCGGTCTAGGCTGTGGAACCAACCCCTCCTGCTAGCCTCAATGCTCCGTCTCCTATCAAAGGTTCGACCTTGCCTCCCAGCACCTGGTTCCCTATCTTCGTGAGAGTCGAACTCCCCATCTGCTTCCCGGGCCTCTCCCTCGGTTGTTTCCCACATTCTTTCTTGTGAACCTCGCCCTCCCGGCCGTTCATAATCTTCACTATCACTGCTTTCGAATTCCGTCTGGCCTTCCTGCATCTCGTAAGGATCAGGCCAGCCGTCATCCCAGGCCAGGCTTTCTGTGGGGGAAGAAGGCCCAACTACCTCAAAATCCCCTTCTTCCAGCCCCTCCAAATCCTCCTCAGAATCAGCTGTCTCCAATGCCAGTGGGACCCCCGGTGCTGCCCCCTGCCCTCCAGGCACGAAAGAGAACTGGGGTGCTAGACCCACAAGCCACGGGAAATGCTTTTCCGGACTCTTCATGGATGCCCAAAACTATAATAGTGAGCCCTGTTAAAATGAAGGATGTTTGGCCCAAAAATATGATGGAGTCATACAGGAGGACCTATCAAATGCCCCCCCCCCCCAAGAAGTAGATAAATGAAACTCCAGACACTCGTTATGTGGGAAAGGGGGTTGTAATGCATTCTCCTAACAAGGCTTTAGTCTCCAGCTCTGTGGGGACCTCATAACTGGCAGCCACTGTTTTTATATTCTGCTCTGCTCAGGAAAGACCGCTTAATATTTAAACTGTTCTGCTTTCCCCAGTCCTCTAAATGGCTTTATTTGCTTTCTTGGCTCTGCCTGGGTCCTAGCTGCTACAGATGTTGCTGTCGCATCTAATAAAGAGTTTGTAAAGCTTAAATATTATACTACAGTAGCGCTCTCCTGTGTGTGTCTGATTCTTTGCCTTGGGACTGGGAGGAGATCCTGGCCCCTCCGGCACAAGAGTTTTGTTCCAAAACACAAACCCAATAATCTATCCACATTCCAGTTGCATCAAGAGATGAAACCAAAAACGCCACCGCCATGAAGAGCCATAGGTAGTGAAGCAAACCTTTCCTTGCAGCACCCTTTAGCCTTTACAAAAATCTGTAGCCTCTTCTCATATATTTTTGCTCCCTCTTCTCTTTCAGAAAGTACTATTAAAAGGTTATTAATAGTATTAGTATTAACAATAATAATTCCAGCAAACAGCAAAGCCTCATACTCAGAAACACTACGTACCTAGTACTTACCCACCTACCTAATAATTGGTTTCCTTTGCAATCTCATCGGAAGTTTTCTCTGTTGTTTTATTGTATTTCTCTTTGTGCTCTCTGCCTTCTTTATTTCATTTAATAATGATAATTTGGCTGTTGCCTAAAAATAATAAAACTATTGGGCTTCTGTGGAAGCTTTGCACATTTGAAACCCATTGTCTCTCTCTACTCTAACTCCAACCTCCTCTATCAAGAGATAAAAGATTACTGTTATTATTTGTATTCATAAGAATTGTGTCCGCAAAACAGCACCTAACAGCCTTCCTCTACCAATCCTACCCTTTGCAATCTCATCAGTTCTCTCTGTCGTTTGATTTAGTCAATCCAAATATTTCTCTTTGTGCTCTCTGCCTTCTTTATTTCATGTAATAATAATAATAATAATAATAATTCAAACTGACAGAGTTTTGGAGCACAAGACTCCTGACCTCACGATCATATTAAAAAACAAAGTATGGATTGTTGATGTTGCAATCCCAGGTGACAGCAGGATTGAAGAGAAACAACTGGAAAAGCTGACACGCAGGGGCGGTCTAAGGTAATTTTAAATGGTAAGCGAACATTATTTTGCCCCCCAAACCATTATTTTGGCGCCCCCTCCCCCAACATTATGGGTGGGGAAAGAGTCCCTTCTTCTGATGCAAAAGGGGTCTCGGAATCCGCCTTCATTTGGGGGGAGAAGAAGGGGCGGAATCGGGGGCGCCATGCCAGGCCAAAGAGAAGAGCCAGAGGGCGGCCTCTTTGTAAGGCGGGGTATTGCCTCCTCCATGCCTCCACCTCCTACTACCGCACCTTCGGCCCCGCACCAGGCTCCTACGCCCCCCCCCCGGCGTGGGCGCTGCTTCCTCCTCTTCCTCGGCGCTTCCTCTTCCTCCCCGGGGGTCTCCTTGCACTCTTACCGCACCAGCGGCGGCATGAGCAACCTCTTCCTGCGCTCCAGCACGCCGCTCTCCTCAGCATCTCCGCAGCAGTGCTGCTACTCGTTGGGCTCCTCTTCGGCCACGGAACATCGGTCGGACACTGTCTGGTGGGCGGGGGAATGCGCCCTACCCAGATGGTGCCCCATGCAGCGGCGTCCTTGGCCTCCAGTAGGACCGCCCCTACTGACACAATATGAGGATTTAAAGATCGAACTGCAATGACTCTGGCACAAGCCAGTCAAGGTGGTCCCAGTGGTGATCAGCACACTGGGTGCAGTGCCTAAAGACCTTGGCCTGCACTTAAACAAAGTCCTGTTGCTATGGAGACATTGGGAGGTAGGACTTCTCAGAGCTGGAAGGGAAAAAGAGATGGGGAAGGGAAGGAAGGAAGGTTTTTTTCTTCCTTCCTATTTTCTGCTCATATACATATTTTGGGCGGCATATAAATATCGTGAAATAAATAAAATAAAATAAAACAGGACAAACACATTAAATGAGAATGCTGTTGTGGCTTTTAAAAAAACCTTTTTTTAAAATCCCCAAAATCAGTAGACGTTTGAATATTTTTGAAACTTGTGGAGAATGATCCCATGTTATCTTGTGTCATTATCTGGAAAATTTAAGGAGATGTAGTTATTTATTTATTTATTATTGTTTGAACTTGTATGCCGCCACTCCCCGAGGGCTTGGAGTGGCTCACAATCACATAAAAATATAATACATCAAAACAGCAATTTTAATTAGCAAAAATAGTTATACAATTTAGCAGTCGAATGCTAACCGAAAGAGATTAGTCTTGCAGGCTTTGCGGAATGATGGTAGGTCTTGCAAGGGCCGGATTTCACTTGGAAGAGTATTCCAAATTGATGGTGCTACCACAGAAAAGGCTCTACGCCGGGTGGACACCAAGTGGATCGATTTAATGCAAGGTACCTCAAGGAGGTTCAGATGTTCGGAGCGGAGTGATCTCTGGGGTTGATAGGGGATAAGACGGTCCGTTAGATACAACGGCCCCAGACCATGCAAGGCCTTGAAGGTTAACACCATCACCTTGAAAGTGATCCAGTGCTTGACCGGAAGCCAATGGAGCTGCAAAAGGATGTGAGTTATGTGACCTCCACCGGAATTCCAGCAAGAAGTCACGCAGCGGCATTCTGGATGAGCTGAAGTTTCCGGATCAGAGACAAGGGCAGGCCAATGTAAAGGGTGTTACAGTAGTCTCGAGATGACCGTGGCTTCGATCACCATGGCCAGGTTGACTCTGGATATGTAGGGGGCCAGCCTAGCCTGGATATGTAGGGGGCCAGCCTAGCCTGCCGCAGATGGAAGAAAGCGGTTTTGCTGACACTGGAAATTTGAGCTTCCATCGTCAGCAAAGGGTCTAAAATAACCCTGAAGCTCTTTACAGAAGATGATGGGCATAATGCCTTGCCATCCAGGGTGTGCAGCTGGACCGCCCCACCTACCGGATGCCCCAGTATCTCCGTCTTTGCTGGATTCACCCCCAATCTACTGGCACGCAGCCATCCAGTAACGGCCTCAAGGCACTGATGGAAACAAGAGGGTATGGAGTCTGGCCGTCCTTCCATCCTCAAAACAAGCTGGGTGTCATCAGCGTACTGATAACATTCCAGCCCGAAACTTCGCACCAAACTAGCAAGTGGCCGCATATAGATGTTAAATAACAACGGGGAGAGTATAGCCCCTTGAGGTACCCCACAAAGCAGTGGGGCCCTCTCGGAAACTACACCTCCCCATTCCACTCGCTGTCCCCAGTTGTGGAGGAAGGACTTGTTTGTAAAACCAAAAAATATTGTTTGTAAAAACTTTGAAAATTGCCCAAAAATCCATGGATGAATGAAATATTCTGAAACTTGATAGACAAACTTTTTGTCATTGATCACACAGGCCTGGTAATTATTTAGTTTAATTTTAAAAAGTGTTAATCGGTTGGTTTATATTCGGCCCATTTGACCTACAGAAGATATAGTAAGATTAAATCATATCTTGCAGAATTTTCGTGGTGCTTCAGATTCTGTGCTCAAAGTTCAAAGACTCAGCCACTCATCCATCCTCTGATCACACATTTGAGTTGCCAAGGCACTAGCTGTTCTTGTTCAAGGTCCATGGCCTATCCATGTGTGAAGTCTTAGAACAGATCTGCGCTTGAGTTAACCAAGCATTATAAAAAGACCTTGAAAAATTAAAGAGATGGGAGAAAACAGTTTGTCTCTTTGTTGGGTTGGGTAAAACTTATCAAAAATGTACAACAAAATCTCTTGGATGTTTTCCATGTAGAGGAAAGAAAGAGCTTTGCTTGCAATAAATAAGGATGGCAATTTGCTCAAGTTCGAAGTCTGCAAAGCCATCACTTTCCAGCATGGGCTTCTACGCATACCTGTAGATTTCTAGATGCTCCTTGGGTGCAGTAACTTGGTTCAAAACCATTGAACGGGAGCCAAGATGAATCCCTTTTAGAACAGTATAGTATCTCAGTGTTTCCCAACTAGTGTGCTGTGGCACACTAGTGTGCCGTGAGCAATCATCAGGTGTGCCGTGGGAAATTGGAACCTCCAATACCCTTTCTTCCCCCTCCTGCCAAACACTTTTTCTTCTCCACTCAGGCTCCCTTCTTCCCAGCCTCGCTCTGCTCGCTTTGCTTTGGGGCAAGTCTGTGCAGTAGTGCCCGCACGGGTCACGTCTTCCTCCCTCCCCCCTCCCCTCCTGAACACGCGCATGCTGCCCCCTCGGATCAAAATGGCAGCAGAAGCAGCAGTGTAGAAGAAAAAGTAAGTGTTTGGCAGGTGGGGGAAGAAAGGGCGCGAAGGGGAAGGGGGAGGAAGAGGTCTCTGTCGAAAGCTGGCATGGGCAAACTTGGACCTTCCAGGTGTTTTGGACTCCAACTCCCACCATTCCTAGCAGCCTCCGGCTCTTTTCCTTTTCCCCCTCAGCCATTTAAGTAGGAAAGGGCCTCAGGCTATTAGGAATGGTGGGAGTTGAAGTCCAAAGAACCCAGAGGGCCGAAGTTTTCCCATGCCTGTTTTAGGGACCTTAAAGTGGTGAGCCTCCTTCCAACATTGTGATTCTGGATGGAAAACAAACAACATAACATAACATAACATTGTTTGAGACCACAGTGCTCTCTGGGTGTAGATGAACTACAACTTCCAAACTCAAGGTCAATTCCCAAGCAAACCCTTTCAGTACTTTCTGTTGGTAATGAGAGTTCAATATGCCAAGTTTGGTTCAATTCCACTGTTGCAAGAGTTCAGGATGCTCTTTGATTGTCTGTTAACTATAAATCCCAGAAACTGTAACTCCCAAATGTCAAGGTCTATTTTCCCCAAACTCCATCTGTGTTCACATTTGGGCATGTAGTATTTTCTCTTGGTTATGGGAGTTCTGTATGGGAAGTTTGTGTCTTTCTGCCATTCCTGCCAGGATATCTATGTTGTGTTCATCGAAACAGGTCCAGGTTTTACACTGAGTGTATAAATACATTTAAAAACATTTTAACTATATGTATTACTGTGTTAGAGTGTCATTTTGTGTCATTTTGGTTGGTGGTGTGCTCCAGGATTTTGTAAATGTAAAAAGTGTGCTGTGGCTCAAAAAAGGTTGGGAAACACTGTAGTATCTCTTACCGAATGAATAACCAAATGCGGATTTCTCTTAAGGTCACAGGGAAGTGGAGGAAAGCCAGCTGTGTTTTACCTAGAACACTCTGCAGCCGAGATCTCTTTCGAGGATTATATTCTATTTAGAGAGGCATTATTGTAGGACCAGAAGGCTAGAGAGAGATCACGTAGTAAAAAGGGAAAGGGAATGACAGTGGTTCGTGATTTTTCAAATCAAAACGGAAAACATAACCGTAATGGGGCGTGCCCTGTGAGAAGCTAGAAATAGATCTGCATTCAAAACAGATTTGTCTGATTATACCCTAGGATTCTTTTGACAGTCCTTTCAACAGCATGCCGTTCTGGTGTGGGTATTTTTAACCTAATTTCAAGCAAGAAAGAGCTGTAGTTTGGAAGGAACACAACAGCAGCAGAGACCAGATTAGTAAAACTCTTTCAACATTGAGATCTGGTCCATATTAGAGACCCAAGAATTTTGCTGGGTTTCCATTTTTAAGGGACCTTAATTGACGTTGGGTGGGCGAGCTTATTAACAAAAGGCCTTCCTCATAAACTTACTGCAGAGTAACTGATCAGCAGCAGTATGACCCAGCACTAGTAGTCTAAAGCAGTGTTTCCCAACCAGTGTGCCGTGGCACACTAGTGTGCCGTGAGCGATCATCAGGTGTGCCGTGGGAAATTGGAACCTCCAATACCCTTTCCTCCACCTCCTGCCGAACACTTTTTTTTCTCCACTCGGCCTCCCGTCTTCCCAGCCTCGCTCTGCTCACTTTGCCTTGCTTTGCTCAGGTGGGGAGGGGGAAGACATGACCTGTGCGGGCACTACTGCACAGACTTGCCCCATGTCTCCCTCCCTCCCCTTCCCCTCCTGAACACGCTCATGCTGCCCCCTTGAATCAAAATGGCGGCAGAAGCTGCAGTGTGAGCAAAGCGAGGCAAAGCGAGCAGAGCGAGGCTGGGAAGAAGGGAGCCCAAGTGGAGAAGAAAAGGTAAGTGTTCAGCAGGAGGGGGAAGAAAAGGCGCAAAGGGGAAGGGGGAGGAAGAGGCCTCATTCCTAGCAGCCTCCGGCCTTTTTCCTTTTTCCACCTCAGCCACTTAAGCAGGAAAGGGTCTCAGGCTGTTAGGAATGGTGGGAGTTGAAGTCCAAAGCACCCAGAGGGCCAAAGTTTTCCCATGCCTGTTTTAGGGACCTTAAAGTGGTGAGCCTCCTTCCAACATTGAGAGGGCAGCAATGGACCAGCTGCAGACATTCCTGGATGATGCAACCTGGCTTGACCCCTTCCAGTCCGGCTTCCGTTCAGGCCATGGGACAGAGACCGTCCTGGTCTCCATCACAGACCTACTCCGTTGCCACTTGGATCGAGGCGGATCGGCGCTGCTCGTGTTATTGGACCTCACGGCAGCGTTTGATACTGTCGATTACCAACTTTTGACACACCGCCAGGCGGTGGCGGGGTGAGGGGACAGCCCTCAACTGGCTGTCCTCCTTCCTCCAAAACCGCCTGCAGCGAGTGAAGTGGGGAGGGTGGCCTCCGAGGGCTCCCCTTACATTGTGGGGTCCCTCAGGGGCCATTCTCTCCCGCTGTTATTTAACATCTACATGCGACCACTCGCCCAATTGGTACGGAGTTTTGGGCTGGAATGTCACCAGTACGCTGATGACACCCAGCTCATTCTGAGGATGGACCCCGGGTGGAATCTGTACCCGATAATTTCCATCTCTGCCTAGAAGCCGTAACTGGATGGCTGCGAGCCAGTAAGTTGAAGGTGAACCCGACGAAGATGGAGATCTTGTGGCTGGGCCGCCCGGAGGGGGTAGAGACCCAGTTGCTGACGTTTGATGGTGTGGCACTTCGCCCACAGCCCCTAGTTAAGAGCCTTGGGGTCCAGCTAGACACCCAACTGTCGATGGAAGCGCAGATTGCCTGCGCTTGCAAGACAGCGTTCTACCATCTGTGGCAGGCGAAACGTCTGGCTCCTTACCTCTCCCGCTGCGACCTGGCCACGGTGATCCAAGCCACGGTCATCTCGAGGCTTGATTACTGTAATGCGCTGTACATTGGCCTACCCTTGTCGGTGATCCGAAACTTAAGCTGGTGCAGAACGCAGCAGCGCCTGCTGTCGGGAGCCCCAAGATCTACGCATGTGACCCCACTCCTGCGTGCACTGCACTGGCTTCCCATCGAATTCCGGGTCTCCTTCAAGGTGTTAGTTCTAACTTTCAAGGCCTTATATGGTTTGGGGCCAGTGTACTTGAGGGAGCGGCTTACCCCATACGTGCCCAGAAGATCACTGCGCTCAGAGGGGCTTAATCTACTAGAGGTCCCTAGTATTAAGATCTGTAGGCTGTCGAGCACCCGGCAGAGAGCATTTACAGTGGCCGCTCCGACCCTCTGGAATTCTCTGCCGGAGGAGATACGAGCACTACGGGGTTTGTTGGCCTTCCGCAAGTCTGTGAAGACTTGGCTATATAGGCAGGCATTTGGTCCCAACTGATGCCTTCTTAGTTGCCAGCTGCCAACATACCGTCCTGCCATGTATTTCCTCTGCGTATTATTGCTTGCCGGGATCATTTGTGGGGAGGGGGGCTTTTGGGTATACGTCTTTTATCTGTTTATTGATGTTTTATTGATTTTATGCTGTAAACCGCTCTGGGCTCCAGAGAGAGCGGTCTACCAAATCGAATTTATAAATAAATAAATAAATAAATAAATAAATAAACATTGAGATTCTGGATAGAAAACAAACAACAACATAATATAACATTGTTTGAGTCCACAGTGCTCTCTGGGTGTAGGTGAACTACAACTTCCAAACTCAAGATCAATTCCCAAGCAAACCCTTTCAGTACTTTCTGTTGGTAATGAGAGTTCAATATGCCAAGTTTGGTTCACTTCCTTTGTTGCAAGAGTTCAGGATGATCTTTGATTGTGTGTTAACTATAAATTGAACTGAAACAAGATCATAGTTTAAAGCTAAAATTTGCTGATCTTCCTTTGGACAGTTTTTGGTTATCTGTTGCCAGGGAGTTCCCCATTCTGGCCAACAAAGCTGTTTTGACATTGCTCTCGTTTTCAACCACATATCTGTGTGAGATGAGCTTCTCTAGCTTGACTGCGATAAAAACTAAAAGCAGAGAGAGACTGACTGTTGAGCAAGACCTTCATGTACGTTTTTCTGCCATTCCTGCCAGGGTATCTATTTTGTGTTCATCGAAACAGGCCCAGGTTTTACACTGAGTGTATAAATAGATTTAAAAACATATTAACTATATGTATTACTGTGTTAGAGTGTCATTTTGTGCCATTTTGGTTGGTGGTGTGTAAATGTAAAAAATGTGCCGCGGCTCAAAAAAGGTTGAAAATCACTGCTATAGACCATCTACTAGTTAAACTATAACCTTAAATTATAGACTAGCTCACATTGACTAATTTCAGTTTGGGGAAAATAGGAAATTTTGTCTCAGTGGAAGTCAAATCCCAGACCAGGTTTCTATACCTTCCAGCTGGGGATAGAATTCTGGGAATAGAAAGTAAGGTTGCGTCAGGTGTGAAATTGGAGAGCAATGTCCAGGAAGGATTGTCTATGTTTGCCTGTATGACTTGGCTCCAAGCTTGCATTTGGATAAACATGATAGTGTATCAAAACATCACTCCATCTCATTGCCCTGTATGTATTTCCATCAGGATCAGGTCTGTGGAGCGCAACAGAAAATCACTGCCTGATAAGAGCCCATTCAGAAATGTATATATGTTTACTTATAACCTGAAAGTCTTTGATAGGACTGGCCCTAATATTAGGTAGAGCAAGATAGGAACCACAGGTAGCCAATGCTGGTAAGAAGAGAGAACTGTGTGCCATGACAGCTGCCTGGCCTTGGAAATATTAACCCATTGACAAGGATTTTTAAAATATTTATTTATTTATATTTCACGCTTATAGACCACCACTCCCCGTGGGCTCGGGGCAGTTTACAACAGCAGTAAAATACAATTACAATATAAATAATAAGAACAGGTCATTACCTAATACTAACTACAAACACATAACACTAAGCTACTACAATGGGACTAGGGTCCGAAGTTCAGGTGAGGCCCATTGATGTTTGGGGGGCCAAAGGGGAAGGCGAGGTCCAAGGGGGAAGACCCCCAAATCTTGTGGGCTGAACCGAAGTCCCAAGGAGAATCGATCTTCCAGGGGGAGGGGGCAAGACACAGGACGGGTGGTTTAAGGGGTTCTCAACCCTAATAGATAGGGGAGTCGTTCGCCTCCTTCGTTCACCTCTTCAAACTGTGGTAATGCTGTTCGTCTCCAACTCCCGAAGCCTACTCCCCAAACAGTTCTAGCACGAAATCGCCGATGGCGGGCCTCGCACCGCTGGGATCTGCTTCCAAAGGAAGCCAGTGCCGCCCCCACAATGTCCTGGGAAGGCTCCATTGCCCTAGCGCCAGCTCCCAGAGCTCCTCCATGGCATCCACTGGAAGTGATGCACCGTTTCCATTTCCTCCCTGCTTGGCGTCCACGCTTGCGCAGGCATCTCACATCCTTCAGGGGGGTCAGCCCAGTGATGTCGGCCCTGGGAGCAATCTCCATGCCGGCATTACATAAGAACATAAGAACATAAGAAGAGCCATGCTGAATCAGACCTCAGCCCATCTAGTCCAGCATTCTGTATCACACAGTGGCCCACCAGTTGTACACGGGGATCTCGAGCAGAAGGGAGGGCAAAACCCTGACCTGCTCCCGACCCCCACAACCAGTACCCAGGGAAATCCTGCCTACCTCAACCAACTCCGAGGTGGCACTTGAATGTCCTTTTCAGTAACTACCGATACACTTGGTATCCATGAATCTGTCTAATCCTCAAGGACAGGCATTCTCAAGGACAGGCACCATCTTGGGGGAGACTCTCGGGGCCTCTCCCCCCATATGGGATGAAGGATGGTATTGCAACACTTACCTAACAGAAATTTTCAGCTGCTAGTTTGGTCAGAATTTATGTATGGAATGGGGAGGAGCACCATCTTACCCTTCATCTCATAAATATCGTTGTCTGTCCCTCTTCTTCTTGACTTCTGTGGTTTCCAATAGGGTTCGTTGATCCCAAAAAACTGGTTCAAAACTCATTTTGAATGTAGGGAGTCCTGGTGGTTCAAATTTAAAGTCATTTCCAACCCCCCCCCCCCCAATTTGAAACTTTCCAAAACTTCCAAAACTTTCGAATTAATTCGTTAACATGGATGCGCATGCACAGTAGGGAAAAACAGCACTAGCACTGGGGAAATTTCAGGGAATTCTCCCTCCCTCATCTTGATTAAACTTGCCAGGGTGATAGAACACATAGACCACTGTTAGCTCACCAGGTTTCATAACTGAACTGATAATGCTTCTAGAACATGGCCATAGAGCCCGAAAAACCTACAACAACCCTATGTGTACCTTTCTGTACCTTGAGAAGTCTGACTTGGCCACGGTGGTCCATGCTCTGGTTACATCCCGTATAGATTACTGCAATGCTCTCTACGTGGGGTTGCCTTTGAAGACTGTTCGAAGCTGCAACTAGTCCAACGGACAGCAGCCAGGTTGAAAACAGGAGCGCCATTCAGAGAGCGTACAACTCCCCTGTTGTGCCAGCTCCACTGGCTGCCAGTTTGCTACCGGGCACAATTCAAAGTGCTGGCCTTAGCCTTTAAAGCCCTAAACGGTTCGGGTCCAATTTACCTGTCCGAACGCATCTCTCCCTATGAACCATCGAGATGTTTAAGATCATCTGGAGAGGCCCTGCTCTCGGTCCCGCCCTCTTCGCAGGCGCGACTGGCGGGGATGAGAGACAGGGCCTTTTCAGTGGTGGCTCCTCGGCTTTGGACTGCCCTTCCTAAAGTCATCAGATAAGCCCCCTCCCTCCTGACGTCGCAAGAAAGTCAAGACCTGGCTGTTTGAGCAGGCATTTGTTGATGAAATATAAGGCTTAATTGGATATAAGGAATGACGACGATGTGATGGAAACTGATTTCAACATGACGCTGAGGCTGCAATTGTATGTTTTTAATTGTTAAATTGTGTTTTTTTTTCTGGGGAGGGGGGTGTTTGACTTGTTGCTTGTGTTGTATTGAGAGCAAAGACTGCCTGTGTAAATCGTCCCGAGTCACCTTCGGGCTGAGAGGGGCAGTATAGAAACGTGACAAATAAATAAATTTGTTGCCAGTGTGATGTCTGTACTCTTGACTATTTTATCGAGATTGGTCCTTGCTCTCCTCCCAAGAAGGAAACATCTCCTGATTTCCTAGCTACAGTTTGCATCTGAAGTAATCTTGTGACTAGAAATACAAAGTCTGTCACTGCCTCCACGTTTTCTCCCTCCATTTGCCAGTTATCGGTCAGTCTGGTTGCCATCATCTTGGCTTTTTTGAATGTTTAACCACAACCCAGCTTTTGCCCTGTCCTCCTTCACCTTGATTAGAAGACTCCTCAGCAACTCCTCGCTTTCAGCCATCAAAGTGATATCATCTGCATATCAAATGTTGTTTATGTTTAATCCAGCAGTTTTAACTCCAGCCTTGGATTTATCAGGCCCCGCATGTCGCATGATGTGTTCTGCATACAAGTTGAATAGGTACGATGAGAGTATATACAGCTCTGCCGTACTCTTTTCCCAATCTTGAATCAGTCTATTGCAGTGTTTTTCAACCTTTTTTGAGCCGCGGCACATTTTTTACATTTACAAAATCCTGGAGCACACCACCAACCAAAATGACACAAAATGACACTCTAACACAGTAATACATATAGTTAATACGTTTTTAATGTATTTATATATTCCTGACTGTGAGAGCTGTACAGTGGTGGAGCTCTCTGCCCTGGAGTGTGGTGGAGGCTCCTTCTTTGGAGGCTTTTAAGCAGAGGCCATCTGTCAGGGGTGCTTTGAAGGCAATTTCCCTGCATATCGGGTGAAAGAGGCCCACGAGGTCTCCTCCAACTCTAGGATTCTCTGAATCTCTTGCTATTCCAAAGGAATGCCAGCCTGTGAAGGCCAGAGAGCAGAGCTCAAGAGGCAGGAGGGGAAAGGAAGCCCGGAAGTCAAGAGGCAGGACTGGGCTGTCTGGCTCTTCCAAAGGGATCGGAGTCTCTTATGGTCGGATATGGGAGCTGAAGAGGCAGCAGGGGAGGCCGAACACAAAGGAAGAAGAAGAAGGCAAGAGGCAGGGCAGGGATATCTCTGGAGGGGAGGGGGAAGGGAAGGAGACCTCACCACCTCCGATGAGGCTAGTCATAGATGCAGGAGAAATGCCAGAGCAGCATGCTTCGGTAAGGAAGGAAGGGAGAGCTGGGCCAGGCCGGTTGCTCTCTCTCTCCTCAAGGCCATGGAAGAGGCGGCCCTTGGCTGGCAGGCAGGCAGGCAGGCAGGCAGGCAGGCGTGTTCGGAGAGGCCGCACCGCCCCTTTCTCGGTCCCGGAGGGGTCACTCCACCCCTCTCCACCCCTAAGGCGACTTCCCCCGCCCCTCTCCTACCTCCTCCTTCCTTCCTTTTCGCCCGTCTCTGCCTCGTCAAAATGGCAGCGGCGTTTGCTGCGAAGGGGACGGGGTCAGAGCGATGTCACTCCCTCCCCCCTCCGGAGAAGAGGAGGCCAATGGAAAGCCATGGGGCGGGGCCCATGCGCTTCTGATTGGCCGCCCACAAGGTTTGTCGTTGGCTGCCACTCTCGGCCCCGCCCCGCCCTTCCGCCGGGCTCATTTGCATGCTTAAAGGGACAGATGCCAATTTCCCACGGCACACCTGATGATCACTCACAGCACACTAGTGTGCCATGGCACATTGGTTGGGAAAAACTGGTCTATTGTTCCGTGGTGTGTTCTTACTGTTGCTACTTGGTCCCTATACAGATTCCTCAGGAGACAGGCGAGTTGACTTGGTCTCCCCATACCACCAAGAACTTGCCAACATTTATTATGATCCAATGCAACTATACTGTTCTTTTAAAAGAAGCAGGCATGCTCAGACAGGTCTCATTGTATCACAAAAACCAACAACAAACTAAGGGACAAAAGACCTCCAAATGGGAGTTGTCTAGAATTGCCGAGAGTGCCATGAGATCTGTATTATTTCTGGCCAAACCACCAATCGTGTTATTTAGAGTTTCATCTTCCCTCTTTTAGCTGCTTCGGGGACTGGAGGCTCCCAATGGATATAAGAGCAGGATCGAAAGAAAACAGTAGATAATAAGCAATGTTACTCTATGCAAGAACTCTCACTGCTTTGCCATAATTTGGAAAACTTCCGTATTGTGGCAATGCACCCAAAAGAGAAGCATTATTACTTTCAGTGTGTTTACATTCCTCAGCTGAGTAGATGCAGGTGAAAATAACGCCTCTTTCAACAAACTTCCAGGCCAGATTCTGGCTGATTGTCTGGTGTGCATGTGTGTCTGCGCACATGTGCTCCTGAATTATTGATTTGTGTTTTTGTGTGGTTTGAGGTCTATGGATATGTTACTTTTATGCTGTAGTTTGTTATCTGCCTCGGGGATCGACATGACGGAGAAGAGACCCTTCTCTGAGTGAAGGCTCTGCACATGAGGCAGCATCCTGGAAAATCAGAGTTTGCAATTATAGCACGGCCCCCATATCTTGGGGGATACATGCCTGGATTTGCTGGGGAAACAAGAAACCATGGATAATAGCTAAAACCTATTGAAATGAATGACTGGGAGACCTAGACAATTCCTATTGTAAGGTGCAGCCAGGTGAAATTCCATTGTATGTTGTATGTTTATTGTGTCATTTTTAATGTATGTTTATGTTTTGCTTATTGGCTGGTTGTTTTATATGGAATTGAAAATTGCCATTATATGTTGTTAAGTGCCCCGAGTCCCATTCAGGGAGACAGGGCAGGATAAGGCAGGCCCATAACCAATGTCAGGATAATTGGTTAGCCAAAGTGCTAATTCTTATCCAATTAACTGACTTCAAAAGTGTTGTGAAGGCTTTCATGGCCAGAATCACTGAGTTGTTGTGAGTTTTCTGGATGGGAGATATATAAGCCCCACTTGCTTGGTTTCCAACAGACTTCACAACCTATGCCCAGGCCTGGATTATCCATAAGGCCACACTAGGCCACGGCCTAGGGGCTCAGCCATGGGGGGGTGCAGATCCAAACCCCCCATAAAAAAATTTCCAAAAAAAGTCAATCTTCGACCGCTTCTGCGCCTGCGCGCGGGCTGTCATAGACTCTGATCGCCCTTTTTTTCTCAGGCCGGCGCGAGGAGGAAGGGGCAGAGCCGCGGAGGGAAGCCCCGCCGCCCTCAGGGCCGCTGCCGCACATGCGCGGCATCAGCTCCAGGGGTGGGGCTTTCCTTCCTCCTCCTCCTCACGCCGGCGAAGAGGAAGAGGCGGAGCTGCGGAGAGGAAGAGGCGGAGCCGCAAGGAGGAAGAGACGGAGCTGCGGAGGCGGAGCCCACGAAGAGGAATAGGCGGAGCCACGGAGGTGGAGCCTTTGGCCTAGGGCGCCAAAAGTGATTAATCCGGGCCTGCCTATGCCTGCCATAGATGTGGTAGAAATGTCAGGAGAGAATGCTTCTGGAACATGACCAGACAGCCCAGAACATGACTATATAAGCCGTAAAACTCACAACCCAGTGATTTCAAAATTGTTCTGCTTCAACTGAGTGGCTCTTATCTTTATTTATATTTTAACTATTTACAATTGAATTGGACTTACTCATTACATGGCCATCTTCGAAAGAGAGAATAATGTTGACCGTTGACATATATATTGTTCCTTATCACCTAATTAATTCAAACCGATCCTGCGGTAGGGACACGAAGTCTCGCTTCCTCTTTGATTTGCGCATGCTCCTCACACTCCATGGGTTTAACTTGTTCATGGCTGGCAGCACAGTTTTTTAGCTTAATTTATATAATCATTTAATTATAACATTGTTGTTGTTGTTGTTGTTGAGCCTTCACACTCATTGTTTTCCGCATGAAAAGTGTGCCAGCAATAAATGATAAAGAGTGATGAAGCTGATGCATTTTTCTCATGTGTTTAGAAAAACCATTTTTTAAAAAACCTGAAAAGATGCCTCTTTAGGAATCTGTAGGTCTTCCAATGCGATTCAATAGTCAGCTTACCATAGATAGACTCATCCTGGAGAACAAAGAAATCCCTACAGAGGCGTCCTTTCAGGTTAAAAAAAACCCCTATGCAATTGTTCACTTTTCAATGGGAGTCTTGTGCCCCTAGCACCAGTGAATGTAATTACTGAATATGCTCAGTTAGCTCCTATTTATTTACTGGGATCTGCACGCATCATTCGCTAATACATCACACGTCCTAGAGACTTGGGAAGTGTCCGAGGTGTGATCCAATACAACAGCCAGCAGAGTGATCTTGTTTGCTGTGGACTCATCTTGTTGTGTTTCTAATAATAATCATCATCATCATTTTAAACCTCAGCCTGTAAATTATATATGTTACCACAGGGCTGCCCAGAAAGTCGATCGCGATCGACGAGTAGCTCGCAAGCCCATCTGAGGTAGATTGCAGCAGGGTGGGGCGCTGCGCGCACGCACCCCACTTGCGCACACTCGCCGTCGGGCAGGCACTTTTGCTGCCACCTTCCGCCAGCACAGGGATTTCTTCCGCCCGCACGGGGCTTCTTTGGCCAATGAGGCTTTATTGGGCGGGCCCTGGCGCTCGTCTCTTGACACGGTGTGGTGACGTGACCGCCCATTGGTTGCTCCGGGGGGGGAACAAGGCAAAGGCGTGTGCAGGGATAGGATGCGAGGCTGCGGGAGGGAATGAGTGTGTGTGTGTGTGTGTGAAAGAGAAGGCCTCGCTGGAGGAGACTGGTTCCCGCGGTGGGGCTGCAGCTGACGAGCGCGCCCTCAACGCCAGTGAGTGAAGCCTGGATGGGGCCCCGCCTCACGCTCCGCCCTGTCTCTCTCTCGCCTCGGCCCTCGATGGCACTGGGGCACTCTCACACACTCCCTCCCTCCCTCCCGCAGCCTCGTATCCTATCCCTGCGCACGCCTTCGCCTTGCTCCCCCCCCCCAGGAGCAACCAATGGGTGGTCACGTCACCACACCGTGTCAAGAGATGAGTGCCAGGGCCCACGCACTAAAGCCTCATTGGCTGAAGAAGCCCCGCACAGATGGAAGGTGGTGGCGGGAGTGCGCGTGCACCAGGTAGATCTTTGCAACTTGGTTGTTATAAAGGTAGCTCACATGCTGAAAAAGTGTGGGCACCTCTGTGTTAGGGCATATATATGCTATCCATAACAAATGGCCTATTTTAATTTCATCTATAAGAATGGATATGGAGCTGCATGGTTTCATCAGGGTATCAAGGTTTCCTCAAAACCTACAAAACCCCTTCCTAATAATAACTTAGAAATCCAGGTCAAGTTCATTGGTGCTGACCCTGAAATTTTTTTCCTACAAAAGATGAAAACCCACCTTTTCACAATTAACGCCTAAGGAATTCTGCCAACAATACAAAACACTAATATAAAGTCAAGGAAGAACTTCTTTGTGCTTCCAGAAGCTGCTCACCTTAGGCTCAGGTGCATAAGCTATAACTACTTTTTTCTTCAACCTTACTCTGCATAATGATGAAGTTGATTTATAGCTGGCCCATTACTCCATCCTTTTGTAACCTTGATGTTATCTCTCACCGGTATCTTTTTATTAAACTGTAAAATTCCTCACAGCATTGCATTGTGTGGATGTCACCTTTTGGCAGGGACTACATGAAAAAGCCATGCTTTTAATAAAATATAACTTCTGGGGAATAAAAAGAAGGGTACATTGTGGAAATGGACATTCTAGGTTGTTGGGGGTCTTTTTCTTCTGGCCTAAATTTGCAAATAGTAACTGAATAATAACTTTATTCTTGTACCTCACCTCCATCTCCCCTAAGGGACAAGGGCGGCTTACATATGACACAAAGTGCCTAAAGCAAAACATAAAATACAATAAAGCAAAACATATAGCATATGAAACAATTTAAAACTCAGGACAACAGCCAATGATCTCTTGCCAAGAAAACCCCATGATTTGATCACCTTGAAGCCATTCTAGTTGGGAAAATGACTTCGAGGCATACAAGACCAGTTACTAGGCATGGTTTAGAATCCAAAAATGGCGATTCTTAAATCAAATGGGGGGTTAGTAAAAGAAAGACTTACAAAAAATTTCCCAAAAATTTCTGAAATGTAACTTAAGTACTAACGAAATTCGTTAGTAATTCGTATTCCAGAGCATGCGCATTCCAGATGGTTTTGGCCTACAACTCCCAGAAATCCTAACAGCTGGTAAATTGGCTGGGATTTCTGGGAGTTGTAGGCCAAAACTTGAATAAACCACACTGAATTCTAGATGGGACTCTCCAAATAGGAAGGAGGGAGGGAAGGAGGACGGGAGGGAGGGGTTTTCTATTCTTGGAAGCAGCAAAAGAAAGGAGGAGGAGGAGCCCCCTCGCTCCTCGCTGCCTCTCTCTCACCCCGATCCTGAGGGAGCGAGGGCCCAAGTTTGCCCAGGCTGAGAGGAAAAGGAAGAGGTCTGAGGCTGTGAGGAATGGTGGGAGTTGAAGTCCAAAACACATACCTGGAGGGCTGAAGCTGGCCCCTGCGATGGGGCATGGCAGAACAACGGGGAAGAGAAGCATCTGAGAGAGCGCAGGGAGAGAGAGAGGAGGAGAAGCGCGCGTGTGTGTGTGTGTGAAGCTGGCCCCTGCGATGGGGCATGGCAGCACAGCAACGGGGAAGAGAAGGAGGGGGGAAAAGCTTGGAGAGAGAGGAGGAGAAGCGCGTGCACGTCTGTGTGAAGCTGGCCCCTGCGATGGGGCATGGCAGCAGAGCAACGGGGAAGAGAAGGAGGGGGGAAGCCTGGAGAGAGAGGAGGAGAAGCGTGTGTGTGTGTGTGTGTGTGTGTGAAGCTGGCCCCTGCGATGGGGCATGGCAGCAGAGCAACGGGGAAGAGAAGGAAGGGGGGGGTGAAAGCCTGGAGGACTACACTTTCCAGAATGCATTGCCTACCTAGCAGCAGCGTCACTTCCAGTTCCCCATAGAAATGCGGGGAAAAGAAGAAGCTGAATGAAGGCGGGAAGGAAATGAGGGGGAGAAGACAGGGAGAAGTGAGTACGTAGTACAATAATTAATTAATTAAGAATTAAGAATTTCTTACGATCATAACGCAAATTGTTGGCCTCAAGGACCGTAAAAGGAAGTCTACTTCCGGGATCGCGGCAGCGATACGTAAAACCTCAAAAGTCCCATTACATACGAATCTCTTACGAATCCTTTTAATTTCCGTTTCATTTTTCTCATGCCTACCAGTTACACATTTGGAAACTAGGGTTGGATAGGTTCGTTCGGAAATGCCTGAAATTAAGGGGGACAAAATATGAATTTGGACATCTGAAGCGGATTTTGTACCATGCAGGAAAGGTGTATGTTTGTGTGTAACGGAAAAGTTAATTATAGTGGATTTTATTGTCTATGTTTATTAGTGTTGATAGTATGGCAAGGACAGTCAGGAGTTGGTTACATCTGATTGGTTGTTGGGTTACCATGGACACGTATTTGCAGTAGAAATGTATCCATTTGAAAGTGGCTAGCAAGAAAAAGGGACAGAGCTAGATAAAAATAGAGGGGAAGATTTTAAAAAGTCTCTAGCCAGGAGCTAGAAGGAAGAGGATCAGTATTTAAGTTAGTAGCTTCCATTGTTACATTGTTAGTAAAGAAAAAGGTAAATTCTCTCCTGACGTTTTGCTTGCATCTATGGCAAGCATCCTCAGTGGTTGTGAAACTTCACAATCTCTGAGGATGCTTGCCATAGATGCAGGCGAAATGCTTCTAGAACATGGCCATATAGCCCAAAAAACCTACAACAACCCAGCGATTCCAGCCATGAAAGCCTTCGACAATACAAGGTACACATAGATAACCCAATGGTATTCCCCATAGCAACCTCTAGATGCAAAAGTTGGACCATAAGGAAGGCTGAGCAAAGGAAGATAGACACTTTTGGACTATGGTGTTGGAGGTAATTCTGAGAGTACCTTGGACCACAAGAAGATCCAACCAGTCCATCCTCCAGGGAATAATGCCCGGCTGCTCATTGGAGGGAAGGATATGAGAGGCAAAGAGGAAGTCATTTGACCACATCATGAGAAGACAGGAAAGCTTGGAAAATTGAATGATGCTGGCAAAAATGGAAGGGAAACGGAAGAGGGGCCGACCAAGGGCAAGATGGATGGATGGTATTCTTGACGGGACTGGCTTGACTCTGAAGGAGCCCTTGGGGCTGGCCATGGCCAACAGGGAGCTCTGGCCTGACCTGGTCCTGCAGGTCGCGAAGAATCGGAAGTGACTGAACAAATAAACAACAATCATTGCAACAAGTGTGAGCCACCAACAGCAACATTAATTGTGCCTGTATATCTCCAATGTGTGATTCACTCAACTACACATCCTTGTATGTATTCATTAGGGCAGCTTTTCTAAAACAACTCAGGCTCTTTAGACATTTGTACTTCCATAATTGCTCAGCCAGCATGGTCAGTGGCGATAGCTCGGCAACATTTAAAGAATCAGATATCCCAAAGCCCTAGCATCCTGCATTCCCAAGAGAATTTGAGATTGCACACAGTGTTGTTACATAAGCTGTTGTATCAGCTGTGTGTTGGCACTATAACTGAAGGCTCAGGTTGCACATGAAGTCTGAGTTTTAAAAGGATCGAAATCTGTTTAGTTAAAAATGAATTTGTTAAAGTACAGTGAATGGCCGAGTGAGCAGAAGGGAGGCTGTTGAAGTGATATGATAAGGCCAAGGATAAGAAAAATTAGGCAGAAAATAATAGAATCCTAGAATTGGAAGAAACCTCATGGGCCATCCAATTCAAGCCCATTCTGTCAAAAAAAAAACCAGGAAATTCACATGCAAAGCACCCCTGACAGATGGCCATCTAGCCTCTGCTTAAAAGCCTCCAAAGAAAGAGCCTCCACCACACTCTGGGGCAGAAAAAGAATAGGAAATATATACACATCATAGTAATACATATAATAATAATAAATATAATAAAAGTGAAAATGTGTATGTTGTGGAGGTGTCCACTTACACAGACAGCATCCCACCTCCACAAACAGCTATAGTTCTCACTGAGCAGGAGACACACATGGTCCTCCCAAAACTGACATTGTGGGCTATAGTGAACACCATGAAGTCAGAGGGAGGAGGGAGCAGGCTTATTTTCTGCTGCCCTGGAGACTAGGACGCAATGGAAGCAGGCCCGGATTAACACCTTTTTGCACCCTAGGCCACACTTTGGAATTACGCCCCCTTTAAGCCAACCTCTACCATCCCCCTCCTTTCATCCACTCATCCCCCTTAGGGCCCCGCATCCAGCTTTCCCAGTGTGGCCCCACTAGGTCCGCCACAGGAGTTTCCCCTCTTGGCAGGCACTATGGATGCAGGCATGGGGGAGGAGCCTCCTCCCGATGCCAGGGCTTGAGGCACTTGGCTCCTACCCGGTATCGGGGATTGCACATGCGTTGTAGTCAGCAGCTGTACCGATGCCACGCTACTCCCCGATAACAAGGCTTGTCGTGTTGGGCTTCTCTCCTGTACTGGGGTTTGCACATGTGCCATAACTGGCAGTTGCGCTTCTCTCTCCAGTAAGGAGGAGTCTCCTCCTTGTGTTGGAGGAGGAATACCAGCTTTCATGGTGTTAGGGCATGTGCAGACTGCGCAATGGAGTTTCCTGTACTTGCACTGAAGGAGCCAGCAAGTGGATGCTGTCAGCATCGAGGGAGTTGATTGTTCCTCCTGTCGACGTCGACACCAGTGTCGAGAGCCCCTGCGCATACGCCGTTTGCGCAACAATAGCAGAGGCAGGAGCTGGTATTCAGGGAGGGGCAGGGCCGCCGCCGAAAAGGAGGACCTCTGGTATTCTTCCCTCCTCATCTCCATGCGCGTTGCACTTTTATTTGTTTCAAATTTTTTTTGGTCCATGATTTCCGCCCCCCCCCCCTCGGCTTGCACCCCTAGGGCTTGGCCTAGGTTGGCCTTATGGGTAATCCTGGCCTGAATGGAAGGATGGTTTCAAACTACAGGAAAAATTGGAAATTCCACCTGAACATGAGGAAGAACTTCCTCAGTGTGTGAGAGAGCTGTTCAGCAGTAGAACTCTCTCTCTCTCTCTCTCTCTCTCTCTCTCTCTCTCTCTCTCTGCCCCAGAGTGTGTTAAAGGATCCTTCATTGGAGGTCTTTAAACAGAGGCTGGACTGGATGGCCCACGAGGTCTCTTCCAACTTTAGGATTCTGTGATTCCATTATTCTAAGTTCTCAAAACCTCTTTTGGTTCTCTCCATTGTCGCTTTTTGATAGTATGTTGGTCTTATTCCTCTTGCACAAGTGGTGTGACTTCACTAGGATTATTCCCATCACATGGTGGGATACGTGGAGGAAGGCTTGTGTTTCCTTGTATGAAAAGAAAATCAGGAAAGGTTGATGACAGATATCATCTTTCACGGGTGTTCCAGTGAAAAAAAGCACCTATCATTTTTATTAGAGGAGTTTATTTTAAATGGCACGCATGCCGTTTCCATAATTGGAGCACATGCAGCTTCTGCTGAAGATGTAATTACTTTGTAGGCTCACAAAATTGTTTGGTTTTTTCTTTTTTTAAAAAAAGAAAAATTTTAGATGTTAGATACATAATCATCTGCTCAAAACAATTACACTAGATCCCAGTTGATCTGACTAACATCTTCAGGCTTTTCAGCATATAATTAGCATGCACAACTTAACCGCCTTGCTTTTGTACATCTGAAACGGGGCCGTTATCGGCTCTGAAAGTTTCGGCTTTTGTTAGGTCTTCATTATAAACAGCAGGAAAAGTTAAGATGGATTAATCTAATCTGTTTTGTAGCACATTTAAAGAGAATGAATGTGGTGGGGGTGAGCAGAATACAGCATAAGACTGCTAAGGAGAAGAGCATGCTCTTGATACTGTTATATACAACTCTATGCACGGTGACCAAAACGTGGAGACATATTAACTACCACTGGTCTATTTCTTTTGGTGTCACAGATGGATACAAAGAGAAACATCATTGGCCCACACATATTTTGGTCAGGCCAGGATTACCCATAAGGCCAACCTAGGCCATGGCCTAGGGGTGCAAGCCGAGGAAGGGCACAGATCACGGACACCAAAAAAATGTTGAAACAAATAAAAACGCAACGCCCATGGAGATGAGGAAGGAAGGATACCGGAGGTCCTCCTTTTCAGCGGCGCCCCTGCCCCTTCCTGAATACCAGCTCCTGCCTCTGCTATTATTGTGCAAACGGCGTATGCGCAGGGGCTCTCGACACTGGTGTCGACAGGAGGAACAATTAACTCCCTCAATGCCGACAACATCCACTTGCTGGCTCCTTCAGTGCAAGTACAGGAAACTCCATTGCGCAGTCTGCGCATGCCCTAACACCATGAAAGCTGGTATTCCTCCTCCAACACAAGGAGGAGACTCCTCCTTACTGGAGAGAGAAGCGCAACTGCCGGCTATGGCACATGCGCAAACCCCAGTACAGGAGAGAAGTCCAATGCGACAAGCCCCGGTATTGGGGAGAAGTGCGGCTGACTACAACGCATGTGCAATCCCCAATTAGGGAACCAATGTTAATCCGGGCCTGATTTTGGTGCCTACAATGTTAGTCCTGTTTCTGGGTATATTTCACCTGCTGATTCCAAAAATGGTGCCCGTTTTTGTTGGGAATAGTAACCTCCCAAGCCTTCCACTATTGATTTGGTCATGTATGTTTGCTAACCTGTATCCTATGTGTATGTTGATTTGCTAGTTTAACTTACCTCTTTGGTGCAGGAGGGTCTACAGACATGTGATTGGACTGAGCATGATCAGACTCTGGACTCCATTTTGTATTCAGTGTTTGCATCAGACCTCAGTGGAGGTGGATGTTTGTTGCTGTTTGGACTTTAGTAGAGAAGTATGACTTATGGACTTTGGTAAATACAACTATACCTAAAGACTAAAGTGTTCCCTCACTTATTGCGGGTGTTACAATGTGTAACACCTAGGGGTGGTTGATCCATCAAAAATTTGTTTCTAAACTCGCATTGGGGGGGGGGGGATTGTCATCGGTGGTTCGATATAGAAATTGTTCCGAAAAATTTCCATAAAATTTTATTATTGAAATGTAATTATTAACAAAAATTTGTTATTATTTCCTGTTAGTTCTCAGCAGGGAAGGAGGTGTGGATTTCTTCCATACCTCTCTCCCTGCTGTGCTGAGAACTAACGCACATCAAGGCTTGACGCGCTGTAGGTCTTAGCAGGGAAGGAGGAGAGTCCGCACCTCCTTTTCCCTGCTAAGATCTAAAGGTCTAAAGGTGCAGATGCTCCTCCTTCTCCCTGCTAAAACCTAAAGTGTGTCAACCCTTGATGCGCTGTAGGACTTCGCAGGGAAACGGAGTGGCGTCCGCACCTCCTTCTCCCTGCTATGATGCGCTGTACGTCTTAGCAGGGAAAAGTAAGGGCGTCCGCACCTCCTTCTCCCTGCTAAGATCTAAAGCGCATCAACCCTTGACGCGCTGTAGGTCTTAGCAGGGGAAAGGAAGGGCGTCTGCACCTCCTTCTCCCTGCTAAGATCTAAAGCGTGTCAACCCTTGACGTGCTGTAGGTCTTAGCAGGGAAAAGGTCAAGCCTTGGGCGTCTTAGCGCGTCCGCCTCCTTCTCCCTGCTAAGATTTAAAGCACGTCAACCCTTGATGCGCTGTAGGTCTTAGCAGGGAAAAGGAAGGGTGTTTTTTCCCCTCCTCAGCAATCAGCTGGCGAGAGGAGAAGGAAGGGTGCTGCTGCCCTCCAGTCTCCTCTCGCGAGTTGAGAACTGAGAGGGGGGGAAACGACCTAATAACATGACCTTTAGAAAAATGGCGGCGCCCAGGTTCGGTATAGAAATTACACTTCCGGGTTGGGCCCCAAGAGTCAAAAAACTACGAAAATTAACTGATTTCAAAGTATTTAAAACCAGAGATATCCACCCCTAGTAACACCCATGATAAGTGAAAATATGTGAATCTAGAATCCTAGAGTTGGAAGAGACCTCATAGGCCATCCAGTCCAACCTCCTGCCAAGAAGCAGGAAAATCGCATCCAAAGCACCCCTGATGCATCCAGCTTCTGTTTAAAACCCTCCAAAGAAGGGCCCTCCGCCAAACTCTGGGGCATATATATATATATATATATATATATATATATATATACCCACGCTCTGAGTTCAGCCAATGTTTCATGTGCCCTCAGGAAGCCCATAGGCAAGGCATGGAGGTGAATGCTCAGCCCTGTTCGTTCCATGCACCTGGTCCCCAGAATGTATAATACTTCTTCTGCTCCTGGCTGTTGTGCTGTTTCTTAACCAAGGATCATTGTGATTTTCATATTTCAGCACTATGAAAGGAATGTGGGAGGGGGAAGGGACAGATTGTGTGTTGTCACAGCTCTAAAATAGAAACCACAATGCCAGCGGCTAGCTCCATCTCTCTAGCAGGCTGGAAAGGTGAAAATACTCACGGAGCGAGCAAATGGTCAGTGTGGGTGAACTGCTAAGGAGATCATTATTCTTCTCCTTTATAGCCCACTCCGGTGCTTTTGTTTTTTCCTTTAGTTATGACATAAGAAATAAGGCAGCTCACGTGGTACGACTGGAATAAGAAGTTGCTTAAGGTAAAGAGGGAGGAATTCTATAATTTGGTATGCTTGAACCCCAGAGAGAACCCCAGAGAGAACAGGATATCAATGGTTGGTTTTATAACAAGAAAATACAAAACCAACCATTGGTATCCTGAAATACGTCCCTAGCCTGCAATCTACAGATATGCCTCAACTAGATGCACAAATTAAATTGGAGAGCTTGAGGGAAGTATGCTTCGGGATCCAAGAATGCAACATACTTAATATGCATTTCGGTAACTGCAGAAAAATCTTTGACGTGTGTAGTCTTGTTGCACTGCTTCGGAATGGGAAGCATCTCTTTAATTAGGGAGAATGTTCCACTTCCTTGCAGCAATGTGATGCATGGGGGGCATTTTGCTTGTAGCGGCGTTCTCCCAGGCCTTCCTTGCTATTTTGTTGTCTTTAATACCCCTTGATTGCATCTTGTTATCATCATGTCCTGATTTGCTTTGTAGCTTGTTACATAAAATGGGCTCTAATCTTTCGGCAATTAGCTTCTTATTAAAGTCAATTGAGATTCCTACCAGGGAAAAGGGAGCGACGGTGCGTGATTACAGATCATCGGCTGCAGAAGGGCAAAGGGGGAAAGGTGTTGTGTCATTACATGATGGTCCTGGCTAAACGTTTTCATGCGCTTTCCCGATCCATGCACCACTGGGCTTTGTTGCCCTGGATGGGCCTTCTGTTTGGTTCATAGAATCCTATAATCCTAGAGTTGGAAGAGGCCATTGTGGGCCTTCGAGTCCAACCCTATTCTGCCAAGAAGGAGGAAAATTGCATTCAAAACACCCCAATAGATGGCCATCCAGCCTCTGCTTCAAAGCCTCCATCACACTGAGGCAGAGAGAGAGAGAGAGAGAGAGAGAGAGAGAGTTCCACTGCTGAACAGCTCTCACAGTCAGGAATTTCTTCCTCATGTTCAGGTTTCTTTCTTGTAGTTTGAAGCCATTGCTCCACTCTGTCCTAGTCTCCAGGGCAGCAGAAAGGAAGCCTCCTCCCTCCTCTCTATGACTTCCCCTCACATCTTTATCCATGACCCTAATCCTGTCTCCTCTCAGCCTTCTCTTCTGCACGCTAAACATGCCCAGCTCTTTCAGCCACTCCTCATTGGTCTGCTGTTAGTTCTGCTGGACCTCTCAGCAGCTTTCGATACCGTTGACCACGGTATCCTTCTGAGTCGCCTTGCAAAAATGGGGCTTGGGGGTACTGCTTTACAGTGGCTCCAATCCTTCCTGGAGGGTCGTACCCACAAGGTGTTACTGGGTGACACCTGTTCGGCTCCACAACCTTTGTCTTGTGGAGTCCCTCAGGGTTCAGTACTGTCCCCGATGTTATTTAACATCTACATGAAACCGCTGGGAGACATCATTCGGAGTTTCGGAATAAGATGTTATCTGTACGCAGATGATGTCCAGATCTGTCACTCCTTTCCACCTGTCACTAAGGAGGCTGTCCAGACTTTGAACCGGTGCTTGGCTGCCGTGTCGGACTGGATGAGGGCTAGCAAATTGAAACTTAATCCAGACAAGACAGAGGTCCTCCTGGTCAGTCAAAAGGCCGAACTGGGCATAAAGTTACAGCCTGTGTTGTATAGGGTTACACTCCTCCTGAAGATGCAGGTTCGCAGCCTGGGAGTGATCCTGGACTCATCGCTGAGCCTGGAACCCCAGGTCTCGGCGGTGGCCAGGGGAGCTTTTGCACAATTAAGACTCGTGTGCCAGCTGTGCCCGTACCTTGGGAAGTCTGATCTGGCTACGGTGGTCCACGCTCTGGTCACATCCCGAATAGATTACTGCAACGCACTCTACGTGGGGCTGCCTTTGAAGACAATTCAGAAATTGCAGCTAGTCCAACGGGCAGCAGCCAGATTACTAACTGGAGCTACATACAGGGAGCATACCACCCCGCTGTTGTGTCAGCTCCACTGGCTGCCTGTCCACTTCCGAGCTCAATTCAAAGTGCTGGTTTTGATCTTAAAAGCTCTATACGGTTCTGGCCCAGCTTACTTGTCCAAACGCATCTGCCGCTACGTCCCACCTCGTAATTTAAGATCAGCCGGGGAGGCCCTGCTCTCGCTCCCGCCAACTTCTCAAATGCGGTTGGTGGGGACGAGAGAGAGGGCCTTCTTGGTGGTGGTTCCCTGTCTGTGGAATGTGCTTCCAAGCGACATACGATCAACCCCATCCCTCCTGGCATTCAGGAAAAAAGCGAAATCGTGGCTCTGGGGCCAGGCTTTTGCACATTAGCACAATGTAGCACTTTGGATTCGAATTGTAATTGGTAAGTTGATGGTTATGGCTCAATACTCATGTGATGGACAGAACTCTGTTTTTAACCTAGGTGCATGTGTATTATGTGTTAATGCTAATTGTATTTTAATCCTGAATGTCTATGGTTTTATATTGTATTTATTTTGTGTATCGGCATCGAATTGTTGCCTTTTGTTAGGCTGCTCTGAGTCCCCCCCTCGGAGATTGAGAAGAGTAGGGTAGAAATGGTGTAATTAATAAACAATAATAAAAGAGGTCTTGTTCTCCAGACCCTTGATCCTTTGAGTTGCCTTTCTCTGGACAACTTCCAGCTTAGAGTCAACATCTCCCTTCAATTGTGGTGCCCAGAATTTGACACAGTGTAATTCCAGGTAAAGTAGTCTGACAAAGGCAAAATAGAGCATGGGTAGCATAACTTCCCTGGTTCTAGACACTATACTCCAATTTATGCAGGCCAAAATCCCATTGGCTTCTCTCTCTTTTTGCAGCCACATGACATTGTTGGTTCATGTTTAACTTGTTGTCCACGAGGACTCCAAGGTTTTTGAAATGGATGTTAATATGGTTTCTGAGACATATTCCCATGGATAGGAAAATGTGTATGTGGGGAGCAAGACATTAAGAATATTCCCAAACAGGGAAGTTAAGATTTCTAAGGACTTTATCACACCCATCTTCTATGCTGCAACAGTTGCATTGGTCTACATCAGTGGTTCCCAACTGCTTGACTAATTGTCAAGATTTCCAGGAGCTGAAGTCCAAAACACCTGGAGGATCAATGGTTGGGAACCATAGATCTACATAATAATAATGAAAAAAATGTTTCAATACTCATTACTAAATTGGGGAGGGGGCAGAATAATTGTTGAGGCTATTACCAAAAGTATGGACCTAATCTTTTTTGGAACTGTAACAAAGTACCATATATACTCAAAGATAAGCCAAGTGTCATGATGCAGATGCCAATTAAAGCCAAACCCAAGAGTAAAAAGGAATAAGAAGAGTTTATTGTACAAGAAATGGGAATGGGACTAACAAAACTTAGCCTAACTGGCCAAAACCCAAAAAAAACCCACAGAGAAACCCAAAAAATGTGGAAGGAATGATCAAAAGTAAACAAAATACGTCATATGCGACGTCCTCAGGAGGTTGAGCCAATAGCAGAGTCGATAATTGGTCCAGAGTCGTGGGCAGGAGAAAGACAGAGAAACGAGGAGACAATCTAAGGTCCACAGGAGAGAAAGTCCAGCGGAGTTCAAACCCCGCCACAAGGGAGTAAACTGGATCAGGAACACGATGCAAGATATCAGGACTCAACACAGAACAACCAAGAACAACTCCTTGCTCGCCGCAAGGAGACTCCCCAAAAGCCCACATTAAATAGACCTAGAGATCAGACTTGCCCGAAGAGGACAACTCCCTCTGATTAGGGGGTGCAGCTGCTTCTCTCTCTGCAGCTGAAACCCTTTGTGAGTCCAAGATCTCCAGCGTCTTTCAAAACTTAGCATATCCCAATCATTCCCTGAGGTTTCAGAGGGCCACTCATTATCACTATCAAACCCCAGAAAAGTATCACTACTGGTGGCTGCATCACACAATCCTGAACTTCCTGTACTTGAGTCCAGTCTAATTCAGTATCACTGTCTTCTGACAATCCTTCCCCATCCCTGGAAAAACCCTCAAAGGACTCAGAGTCAATAAGAGCCATAAGTATTTGCCATACTCTCTTCCTTTGTGCCAAACTTTCCCTGCTGGAATTACTCGCAGCCCTCTTTCTGCCTGCTCCAGTGTTTAGGTTACTCTCAGCCCCACCCAGTTCCATACTACACTCAGACACTGTAGATTCAGCGTCCTCTCCAGCCCTACTTACAGGAAGAGCCACGGGCTCAATCACAACACCAAATTTTCAGCCCTTTTTTGAGCTTATAATGGGGTCAAGGTCAGGCAGCGTGCCTGGAGACAATTGCTTGCAATATATGATATATTTCTCTCTCCTCTTCACCTCCCTTAACAATGTGTTTTCTTTTCTAGTCAAAAGGGAGGGAAGGAGGGAAAGGAGATATATTTCATGTCCTACAATTTTGTTGATTTCTTTACATGATATTAATGCGAGTAGCCTTGCCAGCATCTTTAAAAAACTTTGAGCAGCAAAATATTTTGGACTGGTTTTTTTTTTTTGAAGTGAACACTTGCAAAAAGGAAACCGATTAGAATCAATTAGATCTAGCCAAACACAAAGTAGGCAGTGCTAAGCTCACTGGCTAAATGCTTTGAATAAATAAGTCAGATTCTCATCTTTTTCTTGCTTTTGTCATGATAAAGCTATTCCTTCTTTTTAGAAAGCCATCATCTGCATTAACCCAGGCTAATGCCTATGCTCACAACCTTTGAGAATGTATTCACATCCTTTGAGCCCAATTTAGCAATTTTGCCCATTTACAATCGCTGAACTATGGAGGCTACACTTGAGAGCGTTACAACATTGCCATTATTCCAGCTAGGACATCCTGGGTTTAAATCGAAAGCCATTTAGGCAATCTAGAATAATAACGTCAATCATTATCGGCGCATATGTGTTGGCAATGCGCATTTAGAGAAAGAATCTTTCCACTTTAATCATAAGGATCAAATTATGTTCTCAGTGGCTGCATGGGGTGAAATGTAGAGCGTTGCGTCCCACTTTATCTCGTTATATGTCCATCCCTCCATCCACCTCTTTAATCCACATACCGTGCTATAAATCTAATTGAATGGAACTTGGCACTAGTTTTTAAGTATTGTCATGATGAACTATATCTTACCAAACAATTTATGAACCTTTTATTTATTTAGTTTTCATATTACTGTAATGTCTTTCAACTGATGAGGCAGAAGCCTCCATTCAGGTATGAAAGCATATCACTCATTAAATGGCCAAGGAAATAGCATGCTTGTATTGTGAAATACATATCTATATATCTGTAACTATTAGGTAAAGGAAAAGGTTTCTCCTGTCATTAAGTCCAATCGTGTCCAATTCTGGGAGTTGGTGCTCATCTCAATTTCTCAGCCGAAGAGCCAGCGTTGTCTGTAGACACCTCCAATGTCATGTGGCCATTGGCATAACTGCATGGAGCGCTGTTACCTTCCCACTGGAGCGGCACCTAGTTATCTACTCGCATTTGCATGTTTTTGAACTGTTAGGTTGGCAGGAGCTGGGGCTAACAGCGAGAGCTCATGCCACTTCCCAGATTCGACCCTGCAACTTTTTGGTCAGCAAGCTCAGCCCTTTAACCCACTGTGCCACCAGGGGCTCCTTCTATATCTGTTAGGCTTGTGCATCCAGAGAAAACCTTGACGTGTTTTATGTCCCGGCTTTTGGTGGGGGGCCCAATCCATTTTTTGGAAGCCTCCTGAAATCAGGAGGGCAGATATCTGTTTTTGCTCTGGGTTGCCGAAAGATCCATTTTCTATTGGCCCATTATGGGGGTGAGGTGGCTTCCCAGGTTCCCCTTCCCTTCATTTTAGGGATTTAAGCTGTTTCTGCTCTAGAGGAGAGATGCTCAACTGCAGGCAGGCACATGCACAATCTGTCCTGTGCCTGCTCACCACACATGCACTATTTCCAAGACAAGGAGGCAAGTTCTGTTTCTTACAGAGTCTAGAGGAAACAGAGGCAGGTTCACTTTCTGGGTCTGTACACCACATGCACTTTTTCCAAGGCAAGGAAGCAAGGCCAATTCTGCTTCTTACTCTAGACGAGATGGAGTGGCACTTAGTTGCAGGCAGGCACATGCTTTCTCTCCTGGGCCTACACAAGTTATCTGTTTCTTACTCTAGAGGAGGCATTTGGCTGCTGGCAGGCACAAATGCTTTCTCTCCCAGGCTGCACCATGCCAGCAGCCACACACTCTTTCCAAAGCATTTTAAGGAGGCTTCCCACTTCCAGGTAAGGTAGAGCAATGACTTCCTGGAAGCAGGCCCGGATTAACTGTTTGTGGTGCCCTAGGCCACACTCTGGAAGCCTCGCCCCTGGGGGCGGGGCCGCTTGTGGGGGGCGGGGCCACTTGCGGGGGCAGGGCTGCTTGCGGGGGTGCTTGCAGGGGCGGGGCCATTTGCGGGCATGCGTGGCAGGGCGTGAGCGGCATGGCATCCTCCGCCATGTTCCTGGGTGCTGCAGCGGCCGCCCGGGAGCTTCCCTTCCTTCCTCTTCCTTCTCCGAGGAGGAGGAAGGAAGGGAAACCCCCGGGCGCCCGCTTCAGCACCCAGGAACATCGCGGAGCACGCCGCACCGCTCGCGCCCTGCCGCACATGCCTGGCATCCTGTGCAGTGCCTGCCCCTTTTCGGCAGGGCTGGGTGACGTCAGGCGAGGCGGTGGCGAGAACGAGGAGGAAGAGGTGGAGGGAAGCCGCGGTGCTGCGGCCTCTCTGCCTCCTCTGGCATGTTCCTGCCGCCACGGCTTCCCTCCACCTCGTTCTCCTCGCCCTCGCCACAGCGGCTGATGTCACCCAGCCCCGCCAAAAAGGCATGCGCGGCAGGGCACGAGCGGCGCCGGGATGAAGGCAGCCGACGTCTCCTAGGCAACTGGGGCGCCCTCCTCACCCCCACACCCCTGCAGCGGCCCCCGTCCCCTCTCGGATGTAGGGGAAGGAATCAAAGAAAGGGAGGGAGGGAAAGAAGGAAGAAAGAAGAGAAAGGGGGGGGTTGGACCATGATTTGGCGCCCCCTAGGCCTGCGCCCATAGGCCTTGGCCTTGTTGGCCTTATGGGTAATCCGGGCCTGCCTGGAAGAGGAGTAGTTTTCAGGAAATGAGTGGGGGGTTGTTTTGGTTGCTGGGGAATGAATTAAAAAAATTAAACTGTGATTATGAAAACCAGAGAAGGTGCCAAGATCTGCTACTGCTTGCTATTATGTTTAACTTTTAACTTAATCAAGTTTTAAATGTGTTTTAATGTATGTTCACTACTAGAGGAGTTTTAGGACAGGGAATAGTATTTTCCTGGTTTTGTCTTTTACTGTTTGTATGGTCAGTGGACTAATCAATAAACTTTACTGCTACTGCTTGCTTTCGTATTGGGTGGGTTTCCATACCGGGAGGGCCCTTACCGTTACGAGCTTCCAAAGTACCAAAGGTACCAAAAGAAACGGAGAAAACGGAAGAAACAACTTCCACTCATGTCTAATATATCTATCTATCTATCTATACAAATATATACACAAACATACATTGATAATAATTGATAATAATTGATGCAGATTTTTAAAGCCCATAAGATAGCCTGACAGTAAAATATTTCTAAATGCATAAATTATATCTTACTGAGTTATGAGGCTTATCCTCTATAGTTGAGATAACACCTGTATTCCCATTAGCAAAACAGGATCTATAAATCAACCCTGGCAAGCTGTGGTCTTCTCAGACTTCCACATCTGATACCTGTAGGGTTTTATTCTCAGCTCAACCAGTCATGTATTATATATTGTTCATACCAGGAAGAGTGGGAATGAACAAATCTCCCTGCAATGTGGATGTGAAAGGCTCTTCGTAATGGGGTCCATAACATAACTATAGTGAAATAACTACTTTTTTGTTACTTTTTCATTAATAGTGCCGGTGAGGAAATTTCAGGGGGTCCTTTCTCCCTCATTGTTAGGGATATTGGGGTGAAACTTGCTAGAAGGATAGAACACATTTACCACTGTTAGCCCATTAAGTTTCATAACATTTCCCTCATCCATCAAACATTAAAAAAAACTATAAGACCTATCTCCTTGAATTTTCTATACAATGACGCAAGATAACAGGGGAACATTGCCTCGAATTTCAAAAAGATTTGCACATCCACCTATTTAGAGGATTTTTAAAAAACGTTTTGACAAAAACATTTCTTTTTTAAAAGCCACTACAGCTATCTCCTTGACACACAACACAAGATATATGACACACAACACAACTTAACCCATAGAACTTCAATTTAGGGATTTCTTCCCAGTCCAGCACAAATGTACTTACTAGTATTTACTTACAGTCCTCTTTGCAGATTCAATAATTTATTGGAACTCCCCTGCTTCTACAGACAGACCTTAGGGATATGAGCAGAATTTTGGGAAATGTAGTTGAGGGCAGGGCCTTTTGCATTCTCTGGCATAGAGTACCTCGCCTTCCCAAACTACATTTTCCAGAATCCTGTGCTCTCTCAGTCTCTTTCCCAGCTGTCATACCCCAGACTGCCCCTGGCCCTCAGCAAGACCAACGCCATGTTAAAACCACAGTCACAGAAAAGCCTGCACAGCCTAAAGGCAAGATGCATCAGGAGGCCCTAGTTCATCCAATGTTCAAGGACAGAATTCAGGCCGCTTCAGAGTGGGTTGATAAGAACCGAGGGAATGGTGGAGCCGAGTTAACTCCCATTCGGCCAGATGCTACTGCTAATTGGGATTGCATTCCAATGCGATGCGGGAGGCGTGAGAGGGCCCAGCTGGGAGCTTGTTGTGAGAACCAAGTTTCGACGCACCTAGGTGTCGTAACTTCAAAGCCTTGGAGACCTATAAGAGTTGGGATATGAGAGTTGTATAGTATCTCTCGTCAACGTTGATTTCCTGCCTTCATGAACTTTGCCTGGACTATTGAGTCTTCCAGCAATTGAACTCTGTTTGCCAAGCCTTGTGCCAAGCCTTCCTAGTGGATTAGCCCATTGGGGCATCAAGACTTTACTTTGGGTCTTCACTACTTTCGTTCCTGTTTGCCAAAGGACTATCGCTTTGCTACCCTGCTTCTTTTGGACTATTGTGCTGCTATCTATTGATGCTTGGGAGCATCTCTAGACTATTATCCTAGTCTCTTTACTTTACTCATTTACTCTAAATAAAGCATTTAACCGTGGCCAGACTCAAGTGGTTTACTGAGGGGTCCTTCAGGTCTAAGGTACAACACCAACTCACTCATCTCATCCCACCCTGCTGCTTTCCTTTCCTCATGACAAGAGGAAGCCTGTCTTTTCGTAATTTAAAGAGGAATGGCAGCCTTTTGGCTTCACCTTGCTTGCACTGAAAATGAAACTGACTTCCGAGCATTCCAAGTCTCCTTCCCAGCTCTCCCAGCTCCCTTAAAGGTGAAGGGCAGCTTTTTTGGCTTTGCCTAGCTTGCCCTGAAAATGAAACTGACTTTGGGAGGCTTCGGAGGTTTAAAAGAATTTAAACAAAAAGTATTGGGTGAGTGTTTGATTTTTGTGCGGGAGCCCCTCTCCTCCCGTGTTTCTTAATATCTGTTCATATATACAAATCTTACGAATCTATATATATAAAAAGAGAGAGTCCATTTTTGACGCTTATGCATGGACACACCATAACACCCAGGCCCTCAACACCAACCACACACATTTCAACAGACCTGCAGCTACAATCGTGGCGGAACACCAAAAAACTACAAACAAAATAGCGCAGAGACCACTTCCTGTCCTGCAAATAACACTCCCCCGGAAGTTGTCCCTCAAAAAAAACCCGCCAGGAAACACAAACCTAACACACTAACACAAAGTTCCTAGCCTTCTCCCTCTCCTCCGCTGCCTCTCATTCGCTCCCAGAAGAGGAGCGGAAGGGAGAGGGACCGTGCGGCCCACTTTCGCAGGAGGAGCTGGGGGACGTGCGCCCGACCACAGCAACGTTCTCCAACGCAACACTCCTCCCTGCGAAGGTCGCTCCTTGGCCCACCCTGTGGCTGGGAAGTGACGAAGGGGGAGCGATGGCGGAGGAGGCAGGAGCGATGGCACAGGAGGCAGGAACGGCGCCGCCCGCACGTCCCCCATCCCGGAGCAGCTCTGGGGCACCGCACTACACTTCCCAGAAACCTCCGCGGCCGGAAGTAGCCGTGCGGGGCCTTCTGGGAAGCATAGTCCCCTGGAGGACTTCTCGAACGGCGCCGCCCGCACGTCCCCCGTCCCGGAACAGCTCTGGAGCGCCGCACTACACTTCCCAGAAACCTCCGCGGCCGGAAGTAGCCGTGTGGGGCCTTCTGGGAAGTGTAGTCCCCTGGAGGACTTCTCCCCAGGAGAGGCGGAACATCGACAGAGAGAGAGAGAGGGTGAGTGATAGAGAGTGAGAAAGAGAGAGGGTGGGAGTGAGAGAGTGAGAGAGAGGGGGGAGTGATAGAGAGAGAGTGAGAGAGAGAGAAAGAGGGGAATGAGAGAGAGGGAGGGAGTGAGAGAGTGAGAGAGAGGGGGAATGAGAGAGTGAGAGAGAGGGGGGAATGATAGAGAGAGAGTGAGAAAGAGAGGAGGGAATGAGAGAGTGAGAGAGGGGGGGAATGATAGAGAGACAGTGAGAGAGAGGGGGAGAGAGAGGGGGGAAATGAGAGTGAGAGAGAGGAGGGGACTGATAGAGAGAGGGGGGAATGAGAGAGAGAGGGGGGTGAGAGAGGGAGAGAGGGGGGGATGAGATAGTGTGTGTGACGGAGAGGGGGAGTGTGACAGAGAGGGGGGAGTGAGTGAGAGAGACGGGGGAAGGAATGAGAGAGAGGGGGGGAGGGAGTGAGAGTGAGAGAGAGGGATAGATAGAGAGAGAGTGAGTGGTAGATAGAGAGAGATTGGGTGATACACACAGAGTGAGTACAGAGAGATAGAGAGACATAGAGAGAGCGAGTGATAGAGAGTGTGATGGAAAATAATATACAGAGAAAGAGACAGTGATAGATAAGGATAGGGATAGATAGATAGATAGAGAGAGAGAGAGAGACAGACACAGGAAGTTATAGAGAGAGAAAGATAGGTAGATAGGGATAGAGAGAGAGAGAGAGAGAGAGAGAGAGAGAGACTGAGATACACACACAGAGAGAGAGACATGGCACAGCAACGCGTGCCGGGTTCAGCTAGTTAAATATGAGAAACGAATTGCAAACGAAGTTTGGAACCCTCCTATTGGTTAGCTTCCTTCGGAGTTGTGTTGAAGGACCTAGAAATTCCTGGTGATGTATTTTCCCAGATGAAACAATAGCATTTGCCTGCCCATCCCCGAAATAATGAGACTACACAAGTAAGTTTGGGTTCAAATTTGGGCAACTTTTATTTTTAATTCTTACCTATTTAATTTTTGCCTTAACCTAAACTAATAGGTGTCAAGAACCTGGTGAACAAAGCCGAGGAGGTATCCCAGCCGGCTATACCCCTCGGCTAACTGGGGCGAAAACCTAGTTTCCCCGGTAACCAAAACCGGGCAACTCTTAAGGGAAATGGACAGAAGTCTTTTCGAACATGTCGATATCAGACTCTCCCATTCCTGGGCCATGTCAGGCCCCAGCCTGGTTCCATAGCCAAGCCTGACAAACGTCAGGCCTCTACAGAGGCCTCTGTGTCAACTATTGGTCAAGGGCAAGCGCAGCCTTTCCTCTTCCCAGGCCGATAAGAAGAGCTGGTACAGCCAGGATGTGTTGTCCTCCCGGCTCCCAGGTGCAAGCGTTAATGAGCAGACATTCTTTCCCTCCTCAGAGGGCAAGGGAGGGCTGGGCCGCAAACTATCCATGGGAAAGAGTTATGACGCAGTGAGCGTCTTCAAGAGAGAAGCCAGGGAAACCTATTTAAGCTGCTTCCCGGTAGTACTCAGGATCTCGTGCCAACGTTCAGCTTCCCTCGTCAAGTTCCACGTACTCTAGTTCCAGCCTGGGCCGGTGGGCCTTCAAGTCCTCGTACTCAAGTATTTGCCAAGCCTTTGTGGCCAGAGACTTATCCAGGATTTAGCCCATTGGGGCATCAGGACTATTTTTATTTCATCGAACCTTTTTACTCTTTGGACTATTGCATTGCAATATTAGATACTGAGAGCATCTAAGGACTATATTTTTATCTCTTTACTTCTCTTCACTTATTGTAAATAAAGGATTTAATCACGGCTGGTCTCAAGTGGTTTACTGAGGGATCTTTCAGGTCTAAGGTGCAACAGCCATCAAGTCTTACCTCACCGATTATCTAACTTTCCGGTGAGTGTTTTTGCAAATTACTCACCCCCCTAAAAGGTGGGGGGCCTTGTGTGAACACAAACTTTGTATTTTCCTATCTATTTTCTGCTAAACCTATTTTATGTAAAACCCACCATACCATCTAGCCCCTAAACTGCATAGGGCTAGGCAAAAACCTTCCCAGAAATATGAGAAGGGGAAATTCCTCAACCGGTTCCGCCGTTTCCACAACAACCAATACTATACTGTTAAATGGCGGGTGTGGTGGGCCGAAGCTCAGGTCCGAATGAGGACCTAAGGGGCTGACCAGCCCTGTGCTGCCCACCCTCCCATTCTCTTCTTCGTGGGGGAGGCAAACTGCTCTCTTCCCCCAACCTTGTTGGAGGAAGAAAGTCCTTTATTTGCATTTTTTTACATTGATGGAGTTCCTGTGCTCCTAACCTCAGCAGACATGGAAGGTTGACCAGTTGACAGAAAGGTGTATAATGGTGCCTGAGCCTAAAAAGGAACACATGTTATAAGTCCTCTCACACAAATGCTTACTTTTCCCCCCCAAATACTGGTAGTCAGCAAACAACTTGTCTTTTTCTTGTGTCTACAGATTCTGTGCTTTCTAAAAAAAAAGAAAGGGAAGGCGATATTCAGAAATGATTTCAGGAAATCTGGAATAACTTAGTAAAATAAAGTCATTTTGTCATACAGCCTATCAGACCTGGTTCCACCAAACATAAAGCCCAGTCAGAGCAAAAGCAGTTAAGCACACTACTAAAAAATTTAACAATATTCAGGTGGCTTTTTTAACAAGTTGTTTCCAAAGCCTCACAGAAGGAATTGGTAATAATTGTGACTGGTGTTTTTTTTAAAAAAAAAAATTCCCCTAGAACATATTTCTCCTGAGTGGGTGTTTTGTTGACATCCCTAGCATTCCTATCACAACAGCTGGTACTTAATTATGATGCCTAAAAATAATGAATATAACATGCTATGTTTCTAAGATGAGACCAGGTGGTGACCCTGGTAAAAAGTCTGTTGGGCTCGGTTATTTCATTGGCTTCCATAATTTATTCCAAAACGTAGATTTACCACTCTCTGCCCCCTTAATGCATTTGGAGTGTTCTGTACTCACAGATTAAATCAAGATGGGTTTATGTGAAATATATTGCTTCATAAAGAATATGTGGTGTTTACTGCTCTCCAGGAAATAAATGGATTCAACAGCTTTAACTTCCCACTTGATTCCTCATAATTTAAAGTATTTCTTAAGACTCTGTGGGATCGTATTCTTATTTTATGTTTGTTTCTTTCCCTTTGGCTATTTCTCTCTCTTGTGTGGGTCATACTCATGTGAAGATGTGTTTCAAACATTGAGGGATTTCCTCAAGTTTTAAGTGGTATGGTTTCCGAGAGGGCTCCACTTACTTGTGGGGTCCCTCAAGGTGCCATTCTCTCCCCTTTATTATTTAACATCTATATGCGACCACTTGCTGGTCTGGTCCGAAGCTTTGGGCTGGAATGTTATCAGTACATTGACGACACCCAGCTCGTTCTGAAAATGGAAGTCCGACCGGACTCCGTACCCTCTTGTTTCCAACAGTGCCTTGAAGCCGTTACTGGTTGGCTGTGGGCCAGTAGATTGAGGGTGAATCCAGCAAAGACGGAGATACTGTGGCTGGGCCGCCCGGTGGGTGGGGAGGCCCGACTGCCTAGCTTGGATGGCGAGGCATTATGCCGACATCCTCAGTAAAGAGCCTTGGGGTCGTCTTAGGCCCAGGTCTCCACCGTCAGCAAAACCGCTTTCTTCCATCTGCGGCAAGTTAGGCGTCTGGCCCCCTACTTATCCAGAGATGACCTGGCCGCGCTGCTCCAAGCCATGGTCATCTCAAGACTGGACTACTGTAATGCCCTTTACATTGGCCTGCCCTTGTCAGTGATCCGGAAACTAAAGCCCGTCCAGAATGCCACTGCCCGACTTCTAACTGGGACCCCACTCTAGATGTTTTTGGGCCCCAGTTTCTTTTGTGTCCAGTCCATTGACTATCTTGACTGAGCTTGTGGAGAAGTGGACCTGACATCATCTGGAGAACTACAGGTTCCCAAGTCCTGACCTTGCACCACTCCCTTGAAATGGTATGTCCTGGAATCAGATCCATTCCAGAAAGAACATAATAACTGATCATTGGCCATAATGACTTCATGTACTAGTTACTACCAAAGATTTGGGGGCTATGATGTCCTTTCTGTGGTCTTTTTATTTATTGACCATGATAGTCATTTCCAAAGATTGAGGAGAGGGGACATGATATCATTTCTATGGGGTTTTTTAAACTTGTAGACTATGATAGTCACGTCCAAAGTTTAATGATATATCATGTGCTTTCTATGGCCTTTTTACTTGTTGGTCATGGTAGTAACTTCCAAATATTGAGGCAAGGAGACATGATGTCTTTTCTATGGTATTTTTACTTGTTGACCATGATGATCACTTCCAAAAATTGAGAAGACATGATGTCCTTTCTATGGTCTTTCTATTTGTCGACCATGGTAGTAACTTTCAAAGATTGAGGAAAGGAGACATGTCTTTTCTATGGTCTTTTTACTTGTTGACCATGCTAGTCACTTCCAAAGACTGAGGAGACATGATGTCCTTTCTGAGGTCTTTCTACTTGTTCACCATGGTAGTCACTTTCACAGATTGAAGAGAGGAGACATCATGCTCTCTCTATGGTCATTCTACTTGTTGATCATGGTAGTCACTTCCAAAGATTGAGGGGACATGATGTCCTTTCTATGGTCTTTCTACTTGCTCACCATGGTAGTCACTTTTCACAGATTGAGGAGAGGAGACATCATGCTCTCTCTATGGTCATTCTACTTGTTGATCATGGTAGTCACTTCCAAAGACTGAAGAGACATGATGTCCTTTCTGAGGTCCTTCTTTTTGTTCACCATGGTAGTCACTTTCACAGATTGAAGAGAGGAGACTGTTGCACCTCAGAACGCAGCCAGTACCCCCCAAGATCACACATAACAGGCGTATGCAATAAATGAAGTTTTATTTAGAATAAAGAATAGTCCAAAGATATAGGAAAAGAGCAATCAAAGTAAATCCAAAAATAGTCCAATAAAGTTCTTGAGCTGTGAGCCCAATTGGCTAAATCCCAACTTGAAACAAGACTTCTTAGACAAGGCAAATCGCTCTGGTGGTCAACGTGAAACTGGAAACAAACGGCTCCGGCGGCCAACGTGGAACTTGAGGCAAACCGCTCCGGCAGTTCAGTGAACTTGGAGACTTGAACTAGAGTCCTTTCCAAACCAAACGTAGCTTCAGGTCTGACTAAAGTCACCTGGGCACAATCTAATAAAGGAAACTACTTTCTATGTGCCCACCGCACCCCCTTTCTCAGACTCCAATCTTTCCGTGAAGATTGGATGTTGGCCCTCCTGTCAAATTCCATCCCATTAGCGGCCCCAGGTGCAGTACTATCATCCTGAGAAACCGAATCCTCCCATTCCCCGGAATGCTCATCTGGCAAGGGAGTAAAGAAGCTCTCGTGAGAATCAAGGTCGCTAGGCCTCTCATAGTCTAATTCAGAACTGACTTCCATGAAGTCATCATTATTTTGGGACCTCCGATGCCTGTCTCTGACCACTAGGCTGGAACACCACACTAGGCTGGGACACCACAGAGACATCATGCTCTCTCTATGGTCATTCTACTTGTTGATCGTGGTAGTCACTTCCAAAGTCTGAGGAGACATGATGTCCTTTCTGAGGTCTTTCTACTTGTTCACCATGGTAGTCATTTCCAAAGGTTGAGGAGACATGCTGTCCTTTCTGAGGTTATTCTGCTTGTTGACCATGGTAGTCTCTTCCAAAGATTGAGGACATATGAAGTCCTTTTAGTGAGCATACTACTTCTTGATCATAGTAAGAAACAGGATATAGGATTAGAAACAAGTACCTAAGCAATCTGTGGTTCTCCAGAGATTGTTAGATTTCACCCACTCATTAAGTCTAGTCAGAATGGCTAAAAGTCAGCTTAATAGGAACTGGACACCAAGACGTGTTCGCCTACAGTTGAAGCCTAAATCCCTCCCTGGAAATAAATGGAATGGAAAGCTCTTCAACCTCCATGCTTCACTAAATATTTGTTTTGCAAGGAAACTACATGGAAACACTAATAATTTTATTATAATGCTTACATTGTTTACTTGTTTGTTTTATAAGCAAAGCTCTCTGCTGTGTTTATTAAAGTGATTTGACAATATGATGTTTCTCTCAAGCAAGTAAATGGTGTTTGGCAATATTATGTTTTCTCCTTAGTCAGCCTTCTCTAACCCTGCCTTGCAAATTTTATTAAAACCAATAGCATAGCTTTACATTAATGATATCTTGATTCTGGATTTAGCAATGCTAGTTTTATGAGGTTTGCGGTGATACAGTGGCCTGATTTATAAGAAAGTTCATTTAAGTAGACAGTGTTTATGTAAAGATTTGGAAAGAACACACAGAAAGTGTGCACGCTCTGTTCTGGATAGCTGAACCATTAATCATCTTTGGGTCTTTTATTGTTTGGTGATTATTCTTAGAGCAAGATCTGTTTTTAAAGTGTCAATAATGGATTAAGAGCTTTGGTAGAATTGTGATGCACATAGGGGAAAGGAAAACGTGAAATAATTGTTTATTTCTTTACATGGCTTAGTGAAGTTGGGATTAGTTCCCACTTTAACTGCCTCAGTTAAAATCTATGGAATCCTGAGCAGGCCCAGATTACCCATAAGGCCAACCTAGGCCATGGCCTAGGGGTGCAAGCTGAGGGGGGCGCAATTCACAGACCAAAAAAAAAGTTCATTAAAAAAAAACCTCCGTGGCCAGCCCTTGGGAATGGCGGGAGTCGAAGCACAAAGGCCCCGGAGGGAGGGAGGGAGGGCCGAGCCTGGTCTCAAGTCAGGACACGCAGGGCGAGGAGCAGCAGCAGCAGCATCAGCTTCCCTCCCTTCCTCCCTCCCTCCTCCTCCGCCAGGCCTGCCTTCCTTGTTTGCTCCGTCGCCTCCCAGGGTGACGTCACTCCTTCCCTCCCTCCCTCCCTCCCTGGGAGGCAGGGAGTGGGCGGGACCAGGAGTGAGTCCTCCGAGCTCACCTCCTGGCCCCGCCTCTTACCTTGTGACACTCATCAATCAAAGCTGAAGAGCGGCAGCCGGCCAATGGGGGAGCCTCCCTCCCTCCTGGGCGGGCGTGGCTCCGCAGCCTTGGCCAATAGGAAGGCGAGGGCCTGCTTGGACATGGAAGTCCACAGAGGGGGGGGGTTCTCCCTGAGCCACGGATTGCAACCGAGGAGGAGCAGCAGCCCTGAAGGAGACGGAGATGGGTGGGTGTCTCTCTTTCTACCTCCAGGGAGGGGGCCCCCTGAAGGAAGGAAGGCCCCCAGACCTCTCCCCACTACTCTCCCTCCCTGGGGAGCGGGGATCCTAATCAGCCCTGGCAGATGACCACCCCGCCACGGCCCCCAAGCCCCCGGGTGAGGAACGAAGGAAGGAAAGGCAGGTGTGGCTTGGGCCTCACCCTCACTTCCAGGATCCCAAACAACAACTTTCAGTGCCGGTAGTAGAGGGAGTGTAATTCCAAAGTGTGGCCTAGGGCGCAAAAAGTTGTTAATCCGGGCCTGATCCTGAAGTGTATAGTTTGGTGATGAACTGGCATTCTGGGATAAAGAAGACTAAAGGCCTTGTAAAACTACAACTCTCATAACTCTGTAGCATTGAGCCATGGCAGTTACATTCGTTCTGTAGTGTAAATGCCTTGTAGAAGACTTTAAAAGAGAATTAAATCACGGAAAAAGCTATTAATCCAGAAATCTTTCACTCTACATAATTATAGCATTCTAATTTTACTTTAGCTGTCATGGTCCCATCCTATGGAATCTTTGGATTGACAGCTAATTGTGCAGCATTTTGAATTCTCATCCAAAGTACTCCAGTGCTTCACCAAACTACAAACAGCAAGATGACATAGGATGGAACCACAACTGTTATAGTTCGAACTTGTTGACCAATGGTAGTCACTTCCAAAGATAGAGGAGACATGATGTTATTTCTGTGTTCATTTTACTTGTTGACAATTGTAGTCACTTCCAAAGATTGTGGAGACAATATGTCTTTTCTGTGGACTTTCTACTTGTTGAGCATGATAGTCATGATCAAAGGTTGAGTAGACATGAGGTCCTTTCTGGAGTCATTCTACTGTTGACCATGGTAGTCATTCCAAAGATTGAGGAGGCATGATGTTCTTTTTGTGATCTGTCTACTTCTCGACAATAGTAAGAAACAAGATTTATTTATTTATTTATTTATTATTTCAACTTATGGGTTGCCACTCCTGGAAGGCTCGGGGTGACTTACAGACACTAGAGCACAATAAAAATACAATAAAAACACTATAAAACATAGTAGATGACAGAGACTGGCATCCATACTAAAACAATGCAATAACAACACACAGCAGGAGTTAATGCTGGCCAAATGCCCATACAAACAGGAAGGTCTTACAAGCCTTCCAGAAGGCTAGAAGATTGGGCAATGCACGGATTGTGGGAGGAAGAGCGTTCCACAACACTGGTGCGATGATGCTAAAAGCTTCCTTGCCTGCCGGAGATGGTAGAAAGCTACTCCGCTGAGGGTGGAGATGTGCTTCTCCATCGACAGGTGGGAGTCAAGTGTGACTCCCAAGCTTTTGACGGATGGTGACAGGCGAAGTGTCGCCCCGTCCAGGGGTGGGAGCTGGATCTCTCCCGTACTCGGACAACCCAGCCACAGGATCTCTGTCTTTGCCGGATTCACCTTCAACCTACTGGCTCACAGCCATCCAGTGTCGCTTCAAGGCAACGATGGAAATTATCGGGTACGGAGTCGGGCCGGCCCTCCATCTCCAGAACGAGCTGGGTGTCATCCGCGTATTGGTGACACTCCAGAGCGAAGCTACGTACCAACTGGGCAAGTGGTCGGACATAGATGTTAAATAATAAAGGAGAGAGGATTGCCCCCCTGAGGCACCCCACAATGAAGGGGGGTGCCCCTGAGACAACCTCGCCCCTTCTCACTCGCTGTTGCCAGTTCCGGAGGAAAGACGACAGCCAATTCAGGACTGTCCCCCTCACCCCGGCCCCGGCAAGACGGTGGGTCAAAAGATTGTAATCGACAGTATCGAACGCTGCCGTGAGGTCCAATAACACGAGCAGCGCCGATCCACCTTGGTCAAGTTGGCAACGCAGCTTATCTGTGATGGCTACCAGCATGATTAGAAACAAGTACCTGAGCAATCTGTGGTCCTCCAGAGATTGTTAGACTAAACCTCCATTAGATCTAGTCAGAATGGCTAATAGTAATCTTAATAGGAACTAGACACCAAGATGTGTTTTCCTTACAGTTACAGTTGTGGTGGAGGCTCCTTCTTTGGAGTCTTTCAAACAGAGGCTGGATGGCCATCAATCAGGGGTGCTTTGAATGTGATTTTCCTGCTTCTTGTCAGGGGGTTGGACTGGATGGCCCACGAGATTCTATGATTTTATGAATTGTTGCACTATCATTGTGTAATATGAAAAGGCCCATGATGGTTATGAAGACTTTGGCCCACTGCTACACATTTCATTTATTGCCTTGCCACATATGTAATGTGACTTTGGAGTATGTTGTATATCGGTTTTCATGTTGCATTCTGAATATGACATTCTATTTAACTCTTTTTATTTTTTAAAAAAAAATCTGTTGTTCACATTTGCTGTTAAATATATTTATTGTTCATATCTATATCTTCATATTTGCCATAAATATAATTTATAGGCTTTTGGAATTGTTTGTATATTTGTTTTGTAATGGCCATGTATCTCTATGTCTCATACTTGGTTCTTTGACACTTCACTTGAGTCCTTGATGTTTCTCACTTGATGTCTAATGGTGGTTTGCCCTCCCATACCCCGAATAACGAGCCGACAACAATAATGACACAAACAAGTATCTTTGGGTTCAAATCTTTGGGCAACATTTATTGTTACCTATTGAATTCCTAACCACTAACTCAAGGGGTGTTAGGAATCAATCAACTTCAACCAAATTTGGGGGCGAACACCGAGGCTGATCTGCCAGAACACCAGATCCAGCCACAACAGGGGAAAGGGTCCGGGGCCCCCTCCCCCGAGCGGGAGAATGGCCCCCCACCCTGCCAGGGCCATCCAATCCACCTCACTCAACAACAGAACTTCACTGTGAGGCTTTAACTAACTGGCCCTCACCCCTAAAGGGGATGCCTTCAGGTGAACACCAATTAGGGAATTTCCCTAACAACCAACCGCCACAACTTGGGGGCAGGTGTCTACCTTGTCCCCAACCCCACCAATCTTCTAACACCCCACTAAACCTTGCTGGATGTCTAATAGAAACAGGTGGTTGCCCTCATCAGACAAGTGAACCCCATCCCTCCGGAAAATACCATGATTTTCCGGATGCAAAAATCTGTGCGGCACATAAGAGCCGTTGGCACCATGTACCACCGACCTCATGGCCCTGTTCACCCGCTTCAGCGCCCTGACCAAGAGCCTGAAGTCGCCACCACCGGGCCAGCACAACCTCGGCACAATAGCCGACCACACGATGTGCACCGCGGGCCATGCCCGCCAGATTGCATACAGATCGGCCCGAGCCTGCAGGTACAGCGCTCGGCCGGTCAGCAATCCCAGGTCATTCCCTCCCAAATGAATGACCAGAATATCCGGGGGTGGGACTCCCCTCCGTGGAACAACAATGGCTGAAGCCCATCCCACCGCAGACCACGTCTGCCCAACCACTGCACATCCAACCTGGATGCCAGGCCCAACTGTCGTCCGAGGGGTGACTGGAGCGCTGCCTTCTCCGCCCAGTACACATAGCTGTGCCCGCAGATCAGGACCTTCAGCCTCCTGGCGCCTCCCATCGGACCTGCAATGAAAAGAAACTGGGCAACATCAAACCGCTTACAACTGAACATTACGAACATAAACTTTGTAAGCGTCTGACCGCCACCTCCCGAGGGACCTAATTGCTTCGGTGCCATACCCCATTGCAGCTGCAGAGGACGCCGCGCCAATTCTGAAAGAGTGGGTTCCGAACTTCACCCCTTCCAAGCCCAATAATTTCAGGGCCTTTTTAGTGACTGCCCAAAACTGAAATTTAGACAGTGGCGTCCCATCCAGATGGCAAAAAAGATAGCCGGTACCCATGCCACGAACAGCCAAATATTGTGACATGGCTCGCACCGGACACAACTCGACGTCACTAGCTCTCCCCAATCGGACCAAAGAGCCCTTACCGGCCTGATCAGTTTTTGAAAATCTGACATTCAAGGCCAAAACATCCTGATCTAAAGAAATGTCAGATAGTAAAAAGGCCCTGTGAGAGATGTCTTCCTTTGATGAAGCCACCAACTCACTGACTCTAAAGGCCCCAAAAAATGCGGTAAGGGCAGCCGAATGGAACAAAGCCTGCTCGTAACGGGAGTCACACACCGATGACCACACTCGGCCCAAACCCTTCAAGATATCAGGGGTGAAGGGTTCCCTGGAGTCAACAGACCTGCCAATTTGTCTGGACCATCCAGCCATCAATTTGTGAAGGCGAAAATCGTTAGTCGGGTCCTGCAGGCCCTGCGCCTTAAACCAATAGGCCAGCGCTGACAGTTTAACCCGAATGGTACGGGCCGCAAGACCCCGCCTGTGATGATAAACACAAAACTGGGCGATGTGGTCATACGGCACAGGGAAGGTCTCAGGTAAACCATAATACTCCCTGAATTCCGCAAACTCCCTGACGGCCCTGAAGTATCCGCGTCGGGAGCTGGGGGCTAACGCCAGCGCCATGCCGACCGCTACTTCGTCACTCCAACCAGCCAGAGATGGTCTGGCATGTTTTTCGGGAGGACCTCTGCGTCGGGCGCCAATTGCCTGAAGCGCTCCATCTGCATACGAGACAGAGCGTCAGCCAATGAGTTATCGAGCCCTGCAATGTGGAATGCCCGAAACAATATGTTCGCCTCTAAACACTGAAGCGTAAACGCACGCAACAGGCCCATCACCCTCTTGGACCGGGACGTAAGTGTGTTGATAACATGCACCGTGGCCATGTTATCACACCAAAAATGCACAGTGGAGTTGGCAAACCTCTCACTCCAAATGTGCACAGCCACAAAAATAGGAAAGAATTCCAGAAAAGTCAGATCAGATGTAACACCCAAACTGTGCCAATCCTCCGGCCACAGTTGTGCACACCACTGACCCTCAAAAAACACTCCGAAACCCAAAGATCCGGAGGCATCCGAAGCTACCTTCAGGGCATCCTTGACTAGCAAATCCTGTCGCCAAAAGGAAATGCCATTGAAATTTGAAATAAAACTCAGCCAAATTTCCAAATCTGATTTGATGTCCTTGGTAACCCGGATACGGTGATGCGGCAACGCAGTGCCAGAAATCGCATCACACAACCTGCGCAGGAAAGCCCTGCCAGGAGCCACCACTTTGCAAGCAAAGTTCAGGTGACCTATCAGCACCTGGAATTCTTTCAACGTGGCCTTTTTCTTGAGCAGAAACTGCTCAATCCTGACCTTCAGGTCCGCCACCTTCCCCGATGGCAACCTGGAATATTGGTTCACCGTATCCAACTCCACCCCCAGGAATGTCAGAACCGAGGCTGGCCCCTCAGTTTTTTCCTCGGCTAGGGGCACCCCCAAGCTTTGGGTAAGGCGCTTGAACGCGCCTAACAGCGAATCACAGTCACCTGACCCAAAACGGCCCACAAAAAGGAAGTCATCTAAATAATGAACCACCCCGCTCAGGCCCGCCTCGGTTCTGACCGCCCATTCCAAAAAGGTACTAAACGTCTCGAAGGCGGCGCACGACACAGAGCAACCCATGGGTAATGCTCGATCGATGTAAAACAAGCCATCGAACCGAAAACCCAACAAATCAAAATCCGCTGGGTGAACCGGGAGCAATCTAAAAGCAGATTTGATATCACACTTGGCCAATTCCGCTCCCGGCCCGTGTCGTTTCACTACCCGCACAGCCGCATCGAAAGACGTGTAGTACACTGTACACAACTCGTCCGGTATCGCGTCATTCACAGAGCTGCCCCTTGGATAGGACAGATGATGAATGAGGCGATACTCACCCGGTGCCTTCTTAGGCACAATTCCCAACGGGGAAACTCGCAAACTGGCAACCGGGAGAGACTCAAAGGGACCTAACACCCGTCCCTCCTTCAACTCTTTGGCAATTTTTTGCCGCACCACGTCCTCCATCCCAATTACAGACTTTAAATTGGGAGAAAGACGTGGTGCCCTAGGACCCAGGGCTGGAATGCGAAAGCCGAAGGTGAACCCGGACAACAAATATTGTGCCGCGGTTCGGTTCGGGTAGATCTTCAGCCACTGTCCTAGCGAGCCCAGTTTAACTGGGCTGGGACCCTTTGGGAAGGGGTGGCTGAGCCGAAGCCTTTTGGCGTATCCCTCTCTGGGATTCCCTCCAAGGCTTCCCCTATTACATTGCTTTGCCCCGTGCTGACCCCCCGCAGGTCGAGCAGGCGTGCAGATACCTGCACACCTTCCTGCTGCAGGCCCCCTGGGAGGAGAACTCCCAGCACACCGGTCGCTGTTTTTGTGACTGCCCACCCTGGGCGACCGGCCGAAAGGGCTGCGCACCCTTGGTGTTCTGGACCAGGTGCCCACTATCCGCCGGCTCCCCCGGGACCGACTTAGCGGCATTCATCACGGCCAGCCAGAGCTGCTCGTGGATGAGGTCCCACCGTATCCGCGGATCACCGGCCGCCAAGGCCCGAAAGCGCCGATCATATTCAAGCCAGGCCTTCCCGATGAACCTGACCTTGGCCCCGTAAATGATATTCAAATACTGCACCAACGATTTTGCCCTATAGGGCTGGGCATCCACCAGGATGCCCATATAAATCGTATAACAGGCGAGCCAATTTTCCCAATTTTGCTCGACCTTCCTGTGCTTAAGTTTCTCTTTACCCTCGTCGTCCAGTTCCTCCTTCTCCTTCTTCTCAAGCTCTTTGTAGAGCAACGAGAAGATATCCACGTATTCATTCCGCAGGATCTTCTCCAGAGTCTTAGGGGCCAAGTGGGCCCCCAATACTCCATCGGTTGCGGCCGGCAGAATCGGAGCCGTCCACCGATCCGTTCCCCAGTACTGGGTCAGCTCACCAGTACGCGCCGCCTCCAACGAAACCGCCCCGCAAGCGGCCACCGGTGCCGGCCCCCCAAGGGATAAGCCAGTGGCCGCCGCCACTGCTGTCCCCGAGGATACCGCGGGGGAGCCCCCCGAACCAGCTAACACTCCTCCCCCCACCGCAGCTGCGCTACTACCCGGCGCCAGCGGGGAAGAAGCTCCACACGGCGCCCCCAGGACACCCCCCAGCCCGGGGAACCCCCCCAAGGCCAAATAGAGCTGGGCTCCCTACCGTATCCCGAAGGACCGGCCACCTCCGGTGCCGGCCCCGCCGTCTGCGTAGCCACCGCCAAGGCCGCCCGTCCAGGAGGCGTCTCCGTCGCCCGAACCGGCTCGGCCTCCCGCGCCCGAGCTTCCTGCACGCCAGCACGGCTCTCTCTCTCTTCCGGACGTCCGCACGGCTCCATCAGCTGGCTCTGGCACGCCTGCTCGTCCACCCGCGCCACGGCCGTCCCCTCCGCAGTCTCCTCCGGGGTCACCGCCTCCTGTCCAGCTTCTAAAAAGGCGAGACGGGAGAGCATCTGCTTGACGAGCCGGGCCTTACTCACCCGACCCGTCCCCCCCGCCTCCGGAGGTCCCACGAGCAACCCCCTGCGGCGCTCGAGTCCCTCGATCCTGGCCAGCATAGCCGCCAGGGTCACTGAGGACACGGCCTCCTCCTCCGACGACGACGACGATTCCTCCGCCGGGGGTGGCCGTTTCTCTCCGGCCCTCTGCGCCGGTCCCTTGCCCTTCTTGCCGGGGACGTTCTTCTTAGGCTCCATCTGCAACAAATTTGACAACACACCCATGAGTGCCCTGCCGCCGAAGCGCACCATATCCGGACCCCCCCCCCCGGTTGTTCCAGAGGAGGGGGGCCCCCCCAGCTAGTCCTCTTGCCCGGCAGGGCCCTACCGCCCTCCACATCGCGAACGCTCCAACTGGATCTTCGTGCCGGTCTTGAGGGACCTGCCGTCCAGCGCGCTGACCGGTCTTCAGTTCTGCTGGCACAAAGGCTCAAACCGCCGGGCTACAAAAATTTGGCAGCCGCCTTCCAAATGGCGGCCGCACATCAAATTGGCGGCCGCCCGCCAAAATGCTAACTGGCGGCCGCACCTCGACCTGGCGGCCGCCCGCAAAATGGCGGCCGCACCCCAAAATGGCGGCCACCTGCCAAATGGTGGCCGCACCCCAAAATGGCCCCAAAATGGCGGCCGCCCGCAAAATGGCGGCCGCACCCCAACCTGGCGGCCGCCCGCAAAATGGCGGCCGCACCCCAAAATGGCGGCCGCCCGCAAAATGGCGGCTGCACCCCAACCTGGCGGCCGCCTGCAAAATGGCGGCCGCCCGCAAATGGCGGCCGCCCGCAACAAGATGGCGGCCGCCGCCCAAAATGGTGGCCCCCCCCAAAACAACCGCGGCCGCCAACAGAGCTGACGGCCGTGCACCGAAAATGGCGGCCGTAACAACAGGCGGCCGCGCCGAGCCAGGCCGCCCGCCCATCCCCAGGCTGCGCCCGCAAATGGCGGCTGGGGCCGAAAATGGCGGCCGCGGCAAATGGCGGCCGCCACCCCGCGGCCCCCGGCCAGGCGCCGGGCGGCCCAGCAGGCCTCCCAGCCCGCCCGCCAGCAGCGCGAAGCGCCCGCGCCGCCCGGAAGGGGGCCAGCCAAATGGCGGACGGCCGTGCCTGCGCCCCCGGATCCTAGGCCGAAGAGCCCCCCGGATCCCGGGGGCCCTCCCCCTCCCGGCGCAACCCGCCACCCACGCGCGAGAGGGGGAAGGGGAGGAGGAGGGGGGGAAAGGGAGCAAGCACAAAGGGAGGAGGGAGGGGGTCCCGCAAAGGCCCCCCCACAGCCCCCCACCCTGCCTGGAGCCCACCTCCGCTCCCCGCCACCCCCACGCGCCCAGGGAGGGAGGGGGGGGAGAAGAAAGAAGAAAGAAAACAGGGGGGTGGGGGTGGAAACGCCCCAGCTTCCCTAACTCCCCCCAAACCCGGCACCGACCTTAATCCGCCGACCAAGCTCACGCGATCTGCCTGCTGTCCCTCGACGCTCCTTCCCTCTCTTACTTCCCTTCTTCTCTCTTCTCCCTGCTCGCACACTCTTCTTTCTTCACTCCACCGTCTTCCAACTCTCTTCTACTCCTCGGTCCTTCACTCGTCCCTCAGCCCACCACCTCCTCCCACTTCCCTCTACACTTTCTCTCTTCAATCTTCCTCTTCTCTCTTCAATCTTCCTCTTCTCTCTTCAATCTTCTTCCGCTCTCCTCAATCTTCAATCTTCAATCTTCCTATAATCTTCTGCTCTTTTAGTGACAGGTAGCGTGCAGAGAGGGAAAAACCAACCTCTTTGCACGCTGCACAAGCTCAGAATGGCTTGTAAGGGCGGAGCCTCACTGAAAGCTCCGCCCCCGCGCCTAAAGGTTCCCCAGGAACCTTTGCTCTCTTCGAGGCCGGGAGGGGCAAATCCCTCTCATCACAGCAAGCTGTGATGAAATGTCGTTCTCTCTTCTCACCGAAGGGGACTCAGAGCGGATTACAGTACATATACTTGCAGACAATCCCTGCAGTTCAACATATACATATATTGACGAACATAGATGAACAAAGACGAACAAAGAGGCAATTTTCTGGCAAACTTCTGACAAACTTCTGGCCACCAGGGGGAGCTAACGCACTCCTCATCTCTCTCAGCATTTTCCAGCTTCCCTTGTTGTTCTTCCGCCTTCCTTTCAGTGATTCCTGGAGTTCTTTATGGCCTCATAAATCAGTCAAAATTCACCTCCCCACTTAATGTGGAGCACAACCTCCAAGGCGCCAAAAAAGCTGGACATCGACACAACATCCTTTCTGTTTGGTCTGTCTCTGTCCTGTCTATCCAAAACAGCACTGAATATTTGCCATGTATGTGTATTGAGTCCCCTTGGGAGATAGGGCTGAATATATTATTATTATTATTATTATGCCTCAGTTTATTTGCCATCATCCAGTCCCTTACCAAAAAAAGCTGGACGTCGATACAACATACTTCCTTTCTGTTTGGTCTGTCTCTGTCCTGTCTATCCAAAACAGCACTATCCAGTCCCTTACAACCCCGAAGGCAATGGTTTAACTGCGGAACTGCTTCCTTGGCATCCGATGGGAAGGAGTAATAAAGCTGGGCATCACCCGCACTCAGATGACATTGAACTCCAAAATTCCAGATGATCTCTCCCAGTGGTTTCATGTAGATTTTGAATAACATTAGGGATAAGGAGCTATGGGTTCAATCACAGGAAAGGAGATCCCACCTTCTTGACTGTAAGAAGAGTTGTTCAGCAGAGGAATCCTCTGCCTCATAGTCTGGTGGAAGCTACTTCCTTGGAGGCTTTGAAACAGAGGCCGAATGGCCCTCAATCAGGGGGGCTTTGATTGTGCTTTTCTTGCATGACAGAATGGGGTCGGACTGGATGGCCCATGTGGTCTCTTCCAACTCTATGTTTCCATGATTCTCAGGTTCATATGGCAGCTTGGCATTGCAGTCATGAAATGATGTGCCCATTGTTGCTACCTGTGTCTCAGCAAAGAGGAAAGGAAGCGTGAATGCATTTGTTTCAGAATGATGCAGTCCCTAAGAAAAATGGCTCATTCTCGAGTTCCTTCCTGGTCTCTCTTCTGAGACCTCTGTCTTTCCATTCCCATTCTTCACGCCAGGCATGTAGCCGGGGCTAAGGGGCTTCAGCTCCCCCCGAAATTCTCAGGGTGGTCCGCAAAAAGGCCTTACTGGTACATTATTTAAACTGTTATGTTTATTCATATCATGATCTGATCACCATGCTCATTATATCCCACATTAACGGGGTTATTGGGATAACAATACAAAAGGTTTGCTAGGGTAGACCTTCTTCCACCCAGTCTCAGCCCACCCCGAACCAAACTCAGCCCCCCCCCCCCCGAACCAAAATCCTGGCTACGGCCCTGCTTCACGCTGTTCATTTCCCTGCCTGGGATGTTCCCTTGTTCTCTCTCCCTTGTATGCTGGTACAGTGAACTTGACTAGATGAATTGCCCTCTCGCAAAGATACTCAAAGTGGCACCGCACACTGTTGGCTCAGCAGAAGTTTCTGTTATGGCTTGCCAAGACTTGGGAGCTGCATTGGTTATTGGGCACAATCTCATGGCAGGCTCTTGAATTAAAACCCCTCCGTTGCCTGTGCTTTTAGCAGTTTTCTAGAGATTGATGTCCATATTCCTCTGAGCTGATATGTTATTTAATACAAGGTGGGGATAAAAAAAAGAGGAATAAGCAGGATCTGCAGGCTGTGATGCATCTAAGCTTTGGATTTGTCATATAAATCTCTGTAAGCCCTTTCATCAGTTACGCTACTTTCCATATGCTCACTACCTATGCTGGTCAATATACAAGGCTAACCGCACTGTGTCCCCAATGGAGGAGATGAGAAATCTTCTGTGAAAGCTTGATACAGAGAGAATAGAAATATGGAAATGAGTGCAAAAAAAAAAACAAAACCCTTGTTGATGGTTTATGCTGAAACACCCACATGCAAAAGTTAATATGCGGTCTTATTCTTTCATTAAGTTCTAATAGGCTGGCACTCTCTGGCACTATATGTATGAGAAAAAAAGGAAAGAAGAAGGAAAGAGAGAGAAGGAAAGAAAGAAAGAAAATCCAACTGCCATATGTGTGCTTGTGCCTCCAAGTCTCCTGTTGACCTCTAGGGCAGTGTTTCCCAACCAGTGTGCCGTGGCACACTAGTGTGCCGTGAGCGATCATCAGGTGTGCCGTGGGAAATTGGAACCTCCAATGCCCTTTCTTCCCCCTCCTGCCGAACACCTTTTCTTCTCCACTCGGGCTCCCTTCTTCCCAGCCTCGCTCTGCTCGCTCTGCTCGCTTTGCTCACGCTGCCGCTTCTGCGGGAGGGGGGAGGGAGGAAGACATGACCCGTGTGGGCGCTACTGCGCAGACTCGCCCCACGTCTTCCTCCCTCCCCTTCACAGTGCTCTCTGGATATAGGTGAACTACAACTCCAAAACTCAAGGTCAATACCCACCAAACTATTATAGTATTTTCTCTTGGTTATGGGAATTCTGTGTGGGAAGTTTGATTCCATTCCATCATTGGTGGAGTTCAGAATGCTCTTTGATTGCGGGTGAACTATAACTCCCAGCTGTTGAGCAAGACCTTCGTGTGTGTCTTTCTGCCATTCCTGTTTCGACCTGTTCTGATGAACATAACATAGATATCCATTCCTGGCAGGGATGGCAGAAAGACACAAACTTCCCATACGGAACTCCCATAACTAAGAGAAAATACTATAAGAGTTTGGTGGGCATTGACCTTGGGTTTTGGAGTTGTAGTTCACCTATATCCAGAGAGCACTGTGGACTGAAACAATGTTGGATCAGGACCAAACTTGGCATGAATACTCAATATGCCCAAATGTGAACACAGAGGGAGTTTGGGGAAAATAGACCTTGACATTTGGGAGTTACAGTTTCTGGGATTTATAGTTAACACACAATCAAAGAGCATCCTGAACTCTTGCAACAATGGAATTGAACCAAACTTGGCAGATTGAACTCTCATTACCGACAGAAAGTACTGAAATGGTTTGCTATGGGAATTGACCTTGAGTATGGAAGTTGTAGTTCACCTACACCCAGAGAGCACTATGGACTCAAACAATGGTATGTTATGTTGTTGGTTGTTTGTTTTCTATCCAGAATGACAATGCTGGAAGGAGGCTCACCACTTTAAGGTCCCTAAAACAGGCATGGGAAAACTTCGGCCCTCTGGGTGCTTTGCACTTCAACTCCCACCTTTACTAACAGCCTGAGGCCCTTTCCTGCTTAAATGGCTGAGGGGGGAAAGGAAAAGAGCCTGAGGCTGCTAGGAATGGTGGGAGTTGGAGTCCAAAACGCCTGGAAGGTCCAAGTTTGCCCATGCCAGCTTTCGACAGAGTCCTCTTCCTCCCCCTTCGCGCCCTTTCTTCCCCCTCCTGCTGAACACTTACTTTTTCTTCTACACTGCCGCTTCTGCCGCCATTTTGATCTGAGGGGGCAGCGTGAGCGTGTTCAGGAGGGGGGGGGAGGGAGGAAGACGTGACCTGTGCGGGCGCTACTGCGCAGACTCGCCCCAGAGCAAAGCGAGCAGAGTGAGGCTGGGAAGAAGGGAGCCTGAGTGGAGAAGAAAAATTGTTTGGCAGGAGGAGGAAGAAAGGGTATTTGAGGTTCCAATTTCCCACGGCACACCTGATGATCGCTCACGGAACACTAGTGTGCCCCGGCACACTGGTTGGGAAACACTGATCTAAGTCATTAATAAAGATGTTGAACAGGACCGGGCCCTGCGGCACTCCGCTCGTCACTTCTTTCCAGATCTTTGATGGTAGCCAGACCAAATGAAAGTCCTCCCTGGAGAATGGTTAGACTTGGGAGAGATATTCTGGATCTTACCAGTATGGTTCTGTTTATATCACCCCTTTCCCCAAAGCAGGGCTGAAAATTGCGTATGCATTTAAAAACACAATATACCGAACACATAGAAAGGGTTAGCATTAAACATTCAATCGTCACCGGCATTAAAAACAATATTAAGCATACAAATAAAGTAATAATAAAAACTGTACTGTGCAAGCATATTAAAATCCCTTCCTTTAAACGCATTTTGCTCTTGAAGGCCTGTATAACTGCAATTTGGTGTATAATGAAACACAGAAGTGTCCAGCTCTAACTGCCAGCTAGAAGGTTTAACAGCCTAGGACAGAAATTGGTTGGCTATCTCCAAGGCACACTCTAAAAAGGAATAAAAGGCATGAATGGACCAGTGAATATTTGGGGGGCAGAAGAGGCGGCGCACTATCGCTCTCATGTATCAAAACATATCGGAGTCCAAACTAATATTTGCCAAAGCTGGTCACCGTTACTTGCTCATTTACAAATATTTATCAGCTATTTACATCAAACAGTTGCAAAGGAGTGCACAGCACTGCAGTGTCCCATGTAAACAACACATGGAATTAAAATGCAGCCTTTATATTGTTTGTAAAATAGATGGAAAGTCAAAATGCAGAGAACAAGCTTTAAAAAGAGGGGGGGGGGATCTTTTTTTTAACTTGCTCTAATAATACACATTGCTATAGGATGCCTAAGTCCAAGAGGAATGAATACCCCCCCCCCCTCTTGGGATGTAGCTTCACTGTAGAATTAAAGCAGTGTCACATCACTGGAAATGTGGCGCAGCTGACAAAGTGTCAGCTGCATAAGATCTCTCTGACCTGTAGGTCATGAGTTCGAGGCCTGCCCGGGTCGAGGTGGGTGCTCGACCTTTAAGTGTAGCCTGCTGTCGACCTTTGCAGCCCGAAAGATAGCTGCATCTGTCAAGTAGGAGATAAAGGTACCACATTAAGTGGGGAGGCAAATTTTGACTGAATTATGAGGCCATTAAAGAACTCCAGGAACGCTGAGAATGCGGAAGGAACAACAAGGGACACTGGGAACGCTGAGAGATGAGGAGTGCGTCAGCTCCCCCTGGTGGCCAGAGTTTGCCTCTGTTCGTCTATATGTGTTATGTGGAAATGGCAGGGATTGTCTGCTAAGTATATGTACCTGTAATATAAATGAAATAAATAAATAAATAATAAATTTAACTGTCATGGCTCAGTGCTATGGGATCCTTGGGATTTGCAGTTTAGTAAGTCCTCAACATTCATTACCAGGGAAGGCTAAAGACCTTGTAAAACTATGACTCTCCTAGAAAAATAGAATCATAGAGTTGGAAGATACCTGGTGGGCCATGCAGTCCAACCCCGACAGATAGCCACCCAGCCTCTGCTTAAAAGCCTCCCAAGAAGGATCCTCCACCACACTCCGGAGCAGAGAGTTCCACTGCTAAACAGCTCTCACCATCAGAACGTTCTGCCTAATGTTCATGTGAAGACCACATTGAAGTTGAAGGACTACAATCCTAGTGAGGAACAGTTCGAAGTCCGAGCGCCCTGAGGAAGTGTAGCAATGCGGAACGGCCATTGTGGCATCATCTTTGTACCTCCAGCCGTAGGCGCCTTTCCAGCCGGCGTCTTGCCAGCCAGCTCATTCGCATCGGCTCCCACAATGACTTGGTCTCTGGTTTGTGAGTTAACAGACTCCGAACTTGCTTACGGGTTCATTTGGACAGTGAGCTTGCGTCTTTTGCGTCCATTTACTATGTTATGGGCTCCATGCTTCTCTCTTTGATATGTATATGAGATATGATATTTGATGTTAAATAGTTATGTGATTCTAGACCTGTTATTGTGTGATTAATAGACACTTTGAATGTTGTGATGATTTTTAAATATTACATATGTCACAATTAATACATTTTGATACTGTTTGCATATAGAGTGTGGTTTATGATTACAGTGTTGTGTTGCATGCCCTTCCAGCCCTGTAATATTTAAAGGTACAGTGTAGTTTTGTTTGAGTGTGTTTACATTGAGCATTCCTTTTGTGTTAGGTGTTTGAGGGATAGCCAATAAACCAGAAGACAGGAGCAGAATTCAAAATGATCTTCACAGGGTCAGAAGGCACCGGGAATGTGGCGCTGCTGGCTGGGTGCCAGCTGCATAAGATCTCTACTGACCAGAAGGTCATGAGTTCGAGGCCTGCCCGGGTCAGGGTGAGCTCTCGACCAAATTGTGTAGCTCTTTGTCAACCTTTGCAACCCGAAAGACAGTTGCATCTGTCAAGTAGGAAATTTAGGTACCACTTTGTGGGGAGGCTAAATTTAACTGATTTCTGGAATGTTAAATTGCCTCTATGTCTGTCTATATATGTTGTATGTCGATGGCATTGAATGTTTGCCTATGTATGTGCATCGTGATCAGCCCTGAGTTCCCTGCAGGGTGAGAAGGGCGGAATATAAATGACATAAATAAATAAATAATAAATAATGATCATCAAGTTTGCAGACAGGAGCAAATGGGGAGGGATAGGTAATACCCCAGAAGACAGGAGCAGAATTCAAAATGATCTTCACAGATGGGAGAGATGATTGGCCAAAACTAACACAATGAAGTTCAACAGGGTCAAATGCAAAAGACTCCACTGAGGTAGAGAAAAGGAAACGCAAAGAGACAGAATAGGGGATGATGCCTGGCCAGACAACAGGACGTGTGGAAAAGATCTTGGAGGCCTTGTGGAGAGGAAGGGGAACAGGATCCAGGAATGTCATGGGGCAGCTCAAAAAGCCAATGGGATTTTGGCCTACATCAATAGGATTCTAGGGCCTCGATCTAGGGAAGTCACCCTATCATTTTATTTTCCCTTGGTCAGACCACTTTACCTGGAATCCCACTGGTTCCAATTCTGGGCACTGCAATTGGAGGGAGATGTTGACTTTAAGCTGAAATGTCTCCAGAGGAAAAAGGCAATTCAAAGGATCAAGGGTCTGGAGAATAAGCCCTGTGAGGAGCATTTGAAAGAGCTGGGCATGTTTAGCCCCCAGAAGAGAAGGCTGAGAGGAGACATGAAGTGGGCCATGCATGAAGAGGTGAGGGGAAGTCATAGGGAGGGGGGGAGCAAGCATGTTTTCTGCTGCCCTGGAGACTAGGACACAAGGGGACAATGGCTTCAAACTACAGGAAAGGAGATTCCACCTGAACATGAGGAAGAACTTCCTGACTGTGAGAGCTGTTCAGCAGTGGAACTCTCTCTCTCTCTCTCTCTCTCTCTCTCTCTCTGCCCCAGAGTGTGGTGGAGGCTCCTTCTTGTGAGGCTTTGAAACAGAGGCTGGATGGCCATCTATCAGGGGTGCTTTGAATGTGATTTTCCTGCTTCTTGGCCGAAAGGGGTTGGACTGGATGACCCACCAGATCTCTTCCAACTCTAGGATTCAATAATTCTATGACAGGGGCCAGGAACCTTTTTGACTCAGAGAGCCATAAAAGCAAAATATTTGGAAATTTATTTCAGTGAGAGCCATATACTGTACTATATAATATATTTTAAGACTGAATTCAACTAAATGTGGCTATATACAGTACGTACATACTATGAGAAAAGGATTCCCTCGACAGAATGACGAGACACTTCAGACCATGCTCAGGACTCTGCGAAGGAAGAGAAGACGGAAGGAAGGGGGAAAGAAAGAAAGAAAGACAGCGGAAATAAAGGAGGGAGGGGGAGAGGAAGAAAGGAAAGAAGAATGAACTATGGAAAAGGAAGAAAAGGAAAGCAGGAGAGAGACATGGGGGAAGAAAGAAGGAAATGGGAAGGGAGGAAAGGAAAGGGTGGGAAAAGAAAGGAAAAGGAGTGAGGAAAAAGTAAAATAATGAAGGGAAAAGAAAAAAATAAAGAACGAGGGAGAGAGGGAAGTGAAAAGAAATGAAGGAGATGGAAAGGAAGACTTGGGGAAAAGAATAGAAGGAGGAGGGAGGAGGAGGGAGGAAGAATGGAGGAAAGAAGGAAGGAGAGAAGGAGAAGGAAAGGTTGAAGGGGGAGAAAGAAAGGAAGGAAGAGGAAGGAAGGAAGAGGGAGAATGGAGGAAAGAAGGAAGGGGAGAAGGAAAGGGTGAAGGGGGAGAAAGGAAGGAAGAGGGAGAGCCAGATGCAATCATGAAAAGAGCCACATGTGGCTCCCGAGCCGGAGGTTCCCTACCCCTGTTCTATGATAACGTCTGGTTCCATCCTACACAATTCTGCCAGGGAGGGAGGAAGGAAATGAGGGGGAAGAAAGTGTTGTAAATAGGAAGGAAGGGAAGAAGGAAGGAAGAAGGAAAGGGAAGAGAAAAGCAGGGAATGAGCTGTGTGAGGGAAGAAAAGAAGGGAAGGAAGAAAATAGAGAAGGGAGGAAGGAAAAGGAAGAGAAGGGGCTGTATGAAAGAAGGAAAAGGAAGGAGAGAAGGAAAGGGTCAAGGGGGAAAAAGGAAGGAAGGAAATTAGGGGGAGGAAAGTGTTGTAAATAGGAAAGAAGGAAAGAAGAAGGAAAGGGAAGAGAAGAGAAGAGAAGAGAAGGGAATGAGCTATAGGAGGGAAGAAAAGAAGGGAAGGAAGGAAATAGAGAAGGGAGGGAGGAAAAGGAAGAGAAGGAGCTGTATGAAAGAAGGAAAAGGAAGGAGAGAAGGAAAGGGTCAAGGGGGAAAAAGGAAGGAAGGAAATTATGGGGAGGAAAGTGTTGTAAATAGGAAGGAAGGAAAGAAGAAGGAAAGGGAAGAGAAGAGAAGGGAATGAGCTATATGAGGGAAGAAAAGAAGGGAAGGAAGGAAATAGAGAAGGGAGGGAGGAAAAGGAAGAGAAGGAGCTGTATGAAAGAAGGAAAAGGAAGGAGAGAAGGAAAGGGTCAAGGGGAAGAAAGGAAGGAAGGAAGGAATGAACTGGAGGAAGGAGGAAAAGGAAAGACAGAAAGAAGGAGGAAACACACACATACCCACAGCAACACGTGGCCGGGTCAGCTAGTTATTCCTAAATGTACACAGAATTGTGATGTTTTCCCATGCTATGCGGTGGAACTGCTTGAAAGGTGACATATCCCTTCAGTCTGGGCCAAAAGCCAATGGTGTGAAGTGATGGTACCAAGCGCATTGTGCCAAAGATTCTCCAGTTCCTTGCTGAGTAACTATTTTGTGGAGCGGATGTGACTGCGCAATCAGCAAGTCCAAGGCAGCAATATCTCCCACCGAAGAAGAAATTTTGGATCAGTAAATGAAATCTTCAGAAGGAAAAGAACAAAAACACACATTCCTCCCCCCCCCCCCCCCGCTATCTTCAGATTGGATTTCATTTCTGATACCAGTTTATAACTAACTAGCCTTTCACTTGTATCAGGATTCAATTCTCGTGTTAACCCTGGATGCCTGTCCAAGAGGATTGGGCCAGTGAGAATACATTTTGCAAAGAGATGCTTGCGCCGGATAAATCATTTTGTTCGAGACGATATACCAGGACCTTCAAATCAGCTTTTATTCATGTCAGACACCAGCAAAGATGTTATCTGATTTAGGAAGAACGTTTGCATTTTCAGAGTAGTTTCGTCTATCATCAATCCTTTGATATGGGCTTTTCCCCCTGCAGATAGAGCATTATAAGGGTGGTTAAATCCAATGCCTGAAGAGTGTTGGATGGATGTAGTACATTTAAAGAACCATAGAAATCTACTGAGCTGTGGCTTTATGCCTTTTATGCTGCACATTTTCTAGAGCCAATGCCTGTTAGGAAGGGAATACAGAACCTCCCTGGCTTCATTGAGATTTTCATGTGCAAAACTGAACCATTAAAGATAAACTCTGATACAGAAAAGAAACAAAGCTGATTCAAAAGAATTGCTTCATTGGATAAGACCTAGGTCCAACTACGCCATCATTTTTCCCATTTATTTATTTATACTTCAAATTTCTAGACCGCCACTCCCCGGCGGTCTTAATGGTGAGACCGCCACTCACCATTAACCATCTGTGAGGGCTCACCCAGCATAGCAGTTTGGCATCCATGGTAAACAGGATAGCCAGGAAAGGGGGAGTAGCATGGATCCTTCTCAGGGAGAGAGAGCTGCCTGGGAGTGACTCAGAGTTGAGGGGAGGAGCCGAGCAGCTTAGGAGGGGAAAAGTGTAGCTTTTTCAGGGGTCTCTTGTCAGAGCTGAGAGAGAGCGGTCTCATGACAGAGCTGAGAGTGAGCAGTCAGCAAGACAGGGTGTCTTAGAATAGCTGACAGGAAAAGTGCTGTGTGGAGCTGACAGGCTGTCAGACACAGGCTTTTGGATCTCTCTAGGGCATAGAGATTAGCTCACATCTCTGGGGAAGTCAGCTACAGGAAAACTCTAGGAGAGAGTTAGTAGCTAGGGTGCTTCTGGAAGACTGAGTGTTAGCTCAGTTTAGTTAGTTGAGGACTACTCACTACTAGTCATAGGATTACTGTAGAGTGAGGAAGTTTCGATAGACAAGTTTTGAACTGTCTAGTTTAGTAACTAAGTTAATAAACCAATCTTCAGTAACCAATACGCTCTAGTACCATTCTATATAACCGTTACGCATCTGTGCTTTTAAGATCTGCCTGTTAAGTTAATAAAAGTTCTATCTGTTAACTTTTCAAGAGAAGCTTTCAGTGTGCCTCATTACATCAGATTGTCCCAGTCAAGGGGGATAGATTTCACCTCAGTAATCCTCTCAGTTTATTTTTTGATTAGAAGCCTAGCTTATATATTATTTTAGCAGAAATCCTAAAAGATCATTTCTAGGTTGGTGGCAGTGTTCCTAGTCATTTAAGCCTCCACTTAGTGATTTTCTGGTGGTTTAGGGTGGGATCTAAGACAGGATGGTCCACCCTGCTCCAAGTTTTATAGCCCAGGTCGTCACACCATCATAGGGTCTAAGGGAGGGATTCATCATAGCTAGGAAGGGATTTCTCTCCCTAGCTTCTGTAGCATCAGGGTATTTTGCTTTAATTTTGGGGCTATGGGAGCCTGACCTGACCCAGCTCCCAAAGCCCAAACGCCAGAAGGTCCTGGACCTGTATTTCTTATATTTGCTCCTCTCCAGTACACCACCAGGATCGGTCCTAGGGCTGTCCTTGTTTCCAACGCTCACCCCAGAGTTTATGGGGTTAGCCCAATGTCCTTGGCAGCCCTCTGGGTTGCCTCTGTTCAAAGAGGGGGACTTCGTCTCCTTAGGAACGCCAGTCACTTGGGTATTTGTTAGCTAAGGACTCTCCACGGGCGGACCAGAAGTCAGGTGGTTCTTCAGTTTCCTCTTCCTCTTCCGGCTTCTCTTACGGCACCTGCACATTTGTCCCTTCCGGTCTAGATCTCCACTAGCGGACTGGAAGTCAGGTGGTTCTTCAGTTTCCTTTTCCGGCTTCTCTTCCGGCGCCTGCGCTACTTGTCCCTTCCGGTCTAGATCCAAGGAGGAAGAAGAAGACTGCCTCCCCTTAGCATCGTCAAGGCCATTGAATATATGTGATTATCTATGTGATTTTCTACCTTGTCGCTATGATTATGGTGCTGCTTCTTTAAATTGTCTGCAAACTGACTGTGTTATTGTGCGGATCCCGGAACTGACCTTGGATAACATCGTGAAGATACACTTTGTTTTTTGCACTCACTTCCGTGATTTCATCAAATATCGCGGGTTTTCCGTAGAGGAGCGCTCAGTGAACTCGCTACTTCCTGGTTCGCAACTCCTCCGCTCTCTGTGACGACCACGCCGAACTACCTTATGTAAGACTTTTGATTTTCTCCAGCAGGATTGTGTACTTTGAATGTGTTTTTTGCATATGATTATGTATGATTAATTGTGCATTTTGTACTGTGATGTAGCGGCGCCCCTTTAATAAGTGAGGGTATTGGAGGTTCCAATTTCCCACGGCACACCTGATGATCGCTCACGGCACACTGGTTGGGAAACACTGTTTTAATATATACTCCATTCCTGATGACCAAAGTCCTTTTAGTATTCAAGAATAGTTGGGTTCCTTTTGCGAAGACTCATTTTCCCTTGATTATTTTTTTAAAAGGATCGACACTGACAAATAATAACACGAGGAAAACAAGCAAAACATTTCCAGCTGTCTTCATTGTAGAGTTTTTGGTTTATTTGGGGTCACTGGGATCTTTTTCCCTCCCTCTTCTTCTTTAGATTTACAACCATGGCCAAAAAGGTTAATTTCTTTTCTTTTCGCAGATCTGATGATGGATTGTTGCGGAATGCACTTGGAACAAGTTTCCATTCTAAATAATAGGCCCTGATAGTTCACAAGAATGGACAATGTACTTTTTTGTTATCTCTCACGAGGGACATAAAATTAATGAAGGCGGCCGAGAGAGAGAGGCAGTCTTGCTCTGTTTCCATCCAAGCCACTCCAGAGTCTGTAAAGTGAAATCCTCCTCCCACTTTTTGTTGCATTTCTGCAGTGTAATTCTGGCATTTAGTGGTGGTGCACCTTCAAATCCGATGCAAAGTAAAACTGCCAAACCCATTGCAGAACAGGGCATAGGGTTACAGCCTGTGTTGGATGGGGTTACACTCCCCCTGAAGACGCAGGTTCGCAGTCTGGGTGTGATCCTGAACTCATCGCTGAGCCTGGAACCCCAGGTTTCGGTGGTGACCAGGGGAGCATTCGCACAATTAAAACTTGTGCGCCAGCTGCGCCCGTACCTTGCGAAGTCTGACTTGGCCACGGTAGTCCATGCTCTGGTTACATCCCGTATAGATTACTGCAATGCTCTCTACGTGGGGCTGCCTTTGAAGACTGCTCGGAAGCTTCAATTGGTCCAACGGACAGCAGCCAGGTTGATATCAGGAGTGGCAGTCAAGGAGCGTACAACTCCCCTGTTGTGCCAGCTCCACTGGCTACCAGTCTGCTACCAGGCACAATTCAAAGTGCTGGTTTTGGCCTTCAAAGCTCTAAACTAAGGGTGCTCATTAGGTAGCTCGGGAGCTACTAGTAGATCTTTGGCCCTCTTCCAGGTGATCTTCAGGCCTCACTAGCTGGATGGGGCGCTCCTGCCATGTGTATGCACACCCTGCGCGCACGCGCACTCCTGCTGCTGGCTTCTGCTCTCGCGGTGCTTCTTTCGCCTGCGGGGCATTGCAGGAAGAAGGAAGCACGAGGCGGGACCTCTGGAGGGAGCGCCCTGCCTCTCTCTCGTCCAGAAGCAGCTGTGCAGCCTCCAGGCAGGACGGAGCGCTCCCTCTGGATGCCCCGCTTCATGTTTTCTCCTTCCTGCAATGCCCCGCAGGTGAAAGTAGCGCTGCGCGGGTGGAAAACAGCAGCAGGAGCACGCGCGGTGGCAAGAGCGCATGGCAGCGGGAGCGCATGGGAGCACATGGCAGCGGGGGCAGGTAGATCTTTTGGACTTGGTTGCTTTAAGAGTAGCTCGCATGCTGAAAAAGTGTGAGCACCCCTGCTCTAAACGGTTCTGGTCCAACTTACTTGTCCGACCGCATCTCTCCCTATGAACCATCAAGATGCTTAAGATCATCCGGAGAGGCCCTGCTCTCGGTCCTGCCTGCTTTGCAGGCGCACCTGGCAGGGATGAGAGACAGGGCCTTCTCAATGGTGGCTCCTCAGCTTTGGAACTCCCTTCCTAGTGACATCAGATCGGCCCCCTCCCTCCTCACATTTCGTAAGAAAGTCAAGACTTGGCTTTTCGAGCAAGCATTCGCAGACGAACTTTAATCCAGATCAAGGATTACTATGATGACGAAATGGAAACCGATTTTAAGATTGTGGAGCTGAGATTTGTATTTATAGTTTTTAACTGTTATTTTTATATGTTTTTATATGACTGTTTTTATCTTGTGATATATTGTATATGGGCACTTGTTGCCGCTTGTTCACCGCCTCAAATCACCTTCGAGCTGAGAGAGGCGGTATAGAAGCATGGCAAATAAATAAATAAATAAATATTGGGGTTATGGATTTCTCCTTCTCCAAAGCACAATCTAGACCAGTGTTTCTAAACCTTCCTAATGCTATGACCCCTCAATACAGATCCTAATGTTGTGGCGACCTCCAACCATAAAATTATTTTCGTTGCAACTTCATAACTGGAATTTTGCTACTGTTGCGCATCGTAATGTAAATATCGGATATGCAGGATGTATTTTCATTCACTGGACCAACTTTGGCACAAATACCCGATACATCCAAATTTGAATACTGGTGGGGTTGGGGGATGATTTTGTCCTTTGGGAGTTTTCGTTGCTGGAATTTATAGTTCACCTACAATCAAAGAGGAGTCTGACCCCCACCAATGATAGAATTGGGTTAAACATCCTACACAGAACCCCCATGACCAACAGAAAATACTGTGTTATCGATGTCTTTGGTAACCCCTCTGACACCCTCCTTGCGACCCCCCCCCCAGGGGTCCTGACCCCCAGGTTGAGAAACATTGATCTAGACATTCAAGGAGTAACAGAAAATTAAATTATATTCCATCTCAACAAATATCCCCATAGCCTTTTGCTCGTTCTGGTTCCCGTTTTGTTCTTGGAGAGCCAGGTTTTGTGTGTGTGTGTGTGTGTCAGGAGCAAATAGAGAAACTGCAAGTCGCTTCTGGTGTGAGAGTATTGGCCATCTGCAAGGACGTTGCCCAGGGAATGCCTAGATGTTTTACCATACTGTAGGAGGTTTCTCCCATATCTCTGCATGGGAAGCTGGAGCTAACAAATTGGAGTTCACCCTACTTCCCAGATTCAAACCACTGAGCTTTCAGTCAGCAATCCTGCTGGCATAAGGGTTTAACCCATTGCGTCACCGGGGGCTCCATGGAGAGCCAGTGTGGCATAGTTTTTGTATGGCCTTGTAGAATTAATGCAGTTTGAAATCACTGTAATTTATCAATGCTATAGAACAGGGCTGTCCAACTTCTATGGGCCCAAGGGCCAGAATTCTGGTCACTGATCACCTGGGGGGCTGAAGGGTCTGCCCCCACCCCCGGCTCCGCCCCCACCCTGGCTCCGCCCACATCCTGGCTCCACCCCCTGGCTCCACCCCTCCCCAGCTCCGCCCCTCCCGGCTCCAATTTACTTACAATTGACCTTGAGTTGTGGAGTTGTAGTTCACCTCCATCCAGAGAGCACTGTGGACTCAAATAATGATGGATCTGGCATGAATATTGGCATGAATATTCAATATACCCAAATGGGAACACTGGAGGATTTGGGGAAATGTTTCCAAATACCTTTGAGTTATTTGAGTCCACACTCAAATTGGGACACACACACAAAAACCCAAACACCTCAATGCCATCGCAGGGCTTGATGGGGCCTCCTTTCCCAGAGGCGGGTGGAGGAGGCCCAAAGAGCTCCCTCCCTCCCTGAAGGGAAAACAAGCCACGGGCAGGCGCAAAGGAAGCCACGTTGCGCCCTGCACGTGTTGCGCCCTGCACGCGGGGGAAGGCAACACAACAAGGGGGAGGGGGTGCGGAGGAGGGGAAGAAAGCATCGCCAAGGAAACCGTTGCTGAGGGACCCCTCTCCCCCCTCACCCAACGTCCCACTGTTTTTAAATTGATTGATTCGAGCCAGGCCCTTCCTTACCCATACTGCGGGAGCCCCGCCACAGGGCCGAAGCACCAACGTCGCCGCCGTCCCCGAAGAGTCCTGCTGGAGCCGAGGCCAAGCTCAGGCCGGATGCGGCGGCTCTCCCATCCGCGGGGCGGGAAGCGAGGGCCCTCCACAGGAAGAGGACGGAGCCAGGAGGGGCTTTCCCTGCCTCACTCGCCTCCTCCCTCTCTCTGAGGGAATGGGGGCTGGCCTGGAAGCAGCCGCGAGGGAGGAGGAGGCGCGCGCCCAGGCCGGCCGCAAATCCCGGGACCCAAGATTTCGGCAGCTGTCGCGAAGACTACGCAGCCACAGACGGGATTTCGACTTCCTCGAAATCCCGTCTGTGGCTGGCGAGTCTCGCGATGCTTGCCTAAACCCGGAAGTAGGTATTTTTAATTTAATTTAATTTTTTTATTCTTTATTTGTATTTTATTAAAACAAGTTAGGGGGGCGTAGGGAAGGGGATCGGGGGCCATGTATGGCCCCAGGGCCACCTGTTGGACAGCCCTGCTATAGAATACTGGAGGTTGTAGTTTGATGAGGCACCAGCACTCTTTGGCAGAGAAGGCCAACAACATTACAGAACAACAACTCCCATGGTTCCCTAGGCTTCTGTAAATGGCATCAAACTGTGTGGATTCTGCAGTGCCCTACAACTGGGAAATTTCTCCATGTGATTAAGTGGTTTGTATCAGTTGCCAGCAGATTCCACATTTGAGTCCCATCCTTGTTCAAGTTTCCGCTCCTTCCTCTGCTCTTCCATTTGTTTCAGGTGAGTTTAAATTGTGAGCTCACAGGCAGGGAATTGTCTCTTTAAAAAGTAACTCCAGGCACTTCTTCAATAAAACAGGAAGGATATGCCCATACAATCTCTCTCTCTCTCTCTCTCTCTCTCTCTCTCTCTCTCTCTCTCTCTCTCTCTCTCTCTGCGCTTCCTGGCACAGACTCAGCCCAAACTGCTGAAAGAATCGGAAAACAGAGAGCAGATTAGGTCTTCCAGCACATCTCAAAAGGCACCGAAGGTTGAGAGCTCAGCTCTTGCCATCGCGAAACAACCAAGCTTGGCACAATGGGGGTGCCTTGGGAGATGAACAACATCTTTAAAAATGTATGGACTGATGTACAGGCACGGATTGCAATCTGCATTATAATTAATGACTTCAGTGCCTATCCAAGCAAAGACAATTGTGTTTCATGCTTCAGGGCTCAGGCTAGTTGCCTGCGAGACTCTGGAGGCCATTTGGGTGGTGAAAACAGCCTTTCCTTCTCTTCTTGCTGAGGCAGGTAAAGATTTGGGATCGTCGTCACTCAAATGAGGAGCTGGTCAGGTTTTGCCATTTTGTACAGATCAATGAGTCTGTGCTTATCCAACATTGTTCAGCAAACACTACTTGTTGTTTCCCCCGCTCCTTCTGTGACTTTGTTAAATGAGGCTTTCTAAAGTCTAACCATTGGGAACAATAATCCAGCCTCCTTCGTTTGAAGTAAATGGAAATTACTTGGTCAAGTCATTGATCCTGTTGCAGTGCTCTGCATTGGGTTGGTGGAGTCCTGGTTCCAGTTTTTTGGTTCTGAAATATGGCTCTGCTCGGATGAAACGCATCCTTCCAAACAGTCATCAAAAGGGAGCGGCGATGGAGTCATTAGATAGTCAGAAGATGGTGTAACCACCTCACATTTAGAGTAAAGGAAATAAATAGCAGAATCACAGAATTATAGAATCATAGAATCCTAGAGTTGGAAGAGACCTGGTGGGCCATCCAGTCCAACCTCATTCTGCCAAGAAGCAGGAAAATCGCATTCAAAGAACCCCAACAGATGGCCATTCAGCCTCTGTTTCAAAGCCTCCAAAGAAGGAGCCTTCAACACACTCTGGGGCAGAGAGGGGGGGGGCAGGCCCGGATTAATACTTTTTTGCGCCCTAGGCCACACTTTGAAATTACGCCCCCTTTAAGCCAACCTCCCGCCACCTCCAAGGTCCCCATTCCCACCGGCTGGAAAGCTCCGCTGTGCTCTGAAGGTCTCCTCGGGAGTCGGGAGGCTTGGGGAGAGCGCAGCGGGTGCAAACTCACTCCAAAGGCACGCAGGAGAGAGAGAGAGAGAAAGAGAGAGAAAGAGAGTGTGAGAGAGATAGAGCGTGCGAGAGAAGGGGCACAAGAGAGAGTGTGAGAGAGAAAGCTCGTGCGAGAGAGAGAGCACGTGAGAGAGAGAGCGCGCACAAGAGAGAGAGAGAGAGCTAGAAAGAGAGAGAGAGAGCGCGCATGTGAGAGAGAGAGAGAGCGCGTGAGAGAGAGAGAGAGCGCGCGAGCGAGAGAGAGAGAGGACAGAGCAGAGATTTTGCTGGGAGAAGGAGTGAGGACGGGCATGAGAAAGGGGGAAAGAGGGGCACAGACCGTGATCTGCACCCCTCCCCCCGGCTTGCGCCCCTAGGCCATGGCCTCGTTGGCCTTATGGGTAATCCGGGCATGGGGGGGAGGGAGAGAGGGGGGAGGGGGAGGGAGAGAGAGAGAGAGTGAGTGAGTTCCACTCCTGAACAGATCTCACAGTTGGGAAGTTCTTCCTCATGTTCAGGTGGAATCTCCTTTCCTGTCTTTTGAAGCCAATGCTCCATTGTGCCCTAGTCCTCAGGGCAGCAGAAAACAAATATGCTCCCTCCTCCCTGTGACTTCCCCTCACAACTTGATCCTTGACCCTCATCATGTCTCTTCTCAGTCTTCTCTTCCGAAGGCTAAACATTGCCAGCTATTTCAGCTGCTCCTCACAGGACTTGTTTCCCAGACATTTCTCCCTTTGAGTCACCCTCCTCTGGACACATTCCAGCATAGAGTCAATATCTCCCTTCAGTTGTGGTCACGGGCGGTCTAAGGTAATTTTAAATGGTAAGCAAACATTATTTTGTCCACCCAAACATTATTTTGCGCCCCCTGCAGCAAGCCGACGCCCCCCCCCCTGCTCAAGCCTTTCACCCACCAATTCCGCGTGTTTCCATTAGCCGAGGTCAGGCCTTAGAGAAAGCCAGCAAGGGCGATCTCCCGCTGGCAGATAGCTGACATCATCAGCCAGAAGCCTCCTCGACCTCCAGCATCCTGACCTCGACCTGCCCCGAAATAGACCACCTGAGCGAGCCCGTGACTCAGGGCTTGTCTCGCGACGCAGGCACGCCCGGTGCTGCCTCCTCTTTCTTCTCCCTGTCAAGCTTCCACCTCCTCCACAAACCCAGTGCTCCGAAGCTCCCCCCTTTCTGTGTGCCAAGGTAGGTTACTGTAAATTCAGGCCATACACAATGTCCCATGAGCTGAGGTGTAGTCGGGAGAATCAAGTTAATGAAGCCTTACTGTCAATTCAGAGCGTAAACAGCATTCCATTAAGTGAGGCCTAGTCAGGGAAATTAAGTTAATGAAGCCTTACTGTCAATTTTGGCCGTGGTCTGTGATTTGTAGGGGTGTAAATTTTCTGTGGGTAGTGAATTGGGTGTTTGTGTTTGTGCCTCAGCCCTTTGCTTTATCCTCCTCTGACAGTTTATTATGGGTTGGAATGTTCATGTTGGCTGGCCAGTACAGGAGTTATGCAAATCTGCCCTTATTGGCAGCCAATCATGTTGTCAGAATGTAGAGGCTGGGAGAGTCGTTGGCAGCCCCGAGAAAATGCTGGGAAATGTAGTTTTTTTACTCGTTGTTTTGGGGGCCTTTTAGGTTTTGGGGGAGTTTCCTTGCTACAAATTTACCTTGCTTGAGGCCTATTTCTGTTGGCAAGTTTGGTGTTTCTGCGTTGTAAGGTTTCTCTGTTTGGGACTGTCGTTCCATGACGGGAACCCCTTTATATAATAGACTAGCTTGGGGACCCGGCAGTGCCCGGATTATTTGAGGAAGGCATTGTGTACCAAGGTTGGTTCCTATTAGATGTTTATGTGGCTTGCAGTGGTCTCAGGAACTTACGGAAGGCACTGCAAGTCCCATCGGCCATGGTCCATCCCCCTCCAAACAGCACCAGGATGTAGAGTGGGTCATGGGGGCTCTGTGGGTCACATTTGGTCTTGATCATTCTGTGGATGAGGGTTGCAGCTGTCTTGGAAGTTGAGTGAAGGTATTTCAAGTCCCATCATCTGTGGTCCGTCCTCCTTGAAACAGCACCAGGGTGTGGAGTGGGTCAAGGGGGCTCTGTGTGCTAATTTTGGTCGCGTTGTGAAGTGGGCCATTGGGCCCCTGTGTGCCAAGTTTGGTCCTGATCCGTCACTGCTGTGGGCCGCAGTGTCTGACTGTCTGAAGCCTTTCCTTTTCCTTCTGAATCACCTTAGAATGTTGGAATGTGGATGGCCAATCGGAGTCCTTAATGCAAATACCATTTCAGTGGCAACCAATCCCCTCTGTCTGGGGCTGTAAAATGTTGTAGTTCTGAGGCTGGCCAATCAGTGTCCTTTATGCAAATAATCCCACAGTGGCAACCAATCGAAATGCTGGCACATATTCCTCCGCACCTCCCACCCTCCGCGCCACCGCAAACACTGACGTTTATTATGTACGTACAGTAGATAGATAGATAGACATAGATAGATAGATAAATAGATAATAATTAAAAATAATTTTATTAAATATTAACTATGAGAGGGGGGACAAGGAAGGAAAAGGAAAAAAATGAGGATAATAGATCTGCTGTTGAGCCCCCGATGGCGCAGTGGATTAAAGCACTGAGCTGCTGAACTTGCTGACCGTAAGGTCACAGATTCGAATCCGGGGAGTGGCATGAGCTCCCGCTGTTAGCCCCAGCTTTTGCCAACCTAGCAGTCCAAAAACATGCAAATGTGAGTAGACCAATAGGTAACGGCGCTCCATGAAGTCATGCTGGCCACATGACCTTGGAGGTGTCTACGGACAACGCTGGCTCTTCGGCTTAGAAATGGAGATGAGCACCACCCCCCAGAATCAGACACGACTGGACTTAATGTCAGGGGGAAACCTTTCCCTTTACTAGATTAGCTGTTGGTTAGTTGTGGGTCTGAAAACAGCAGCAAAGAGTGATATAATAGTTAGATTCATTCCCTATTTTTTTAAAATTATAGTGGACATGGAATCAGATGCTTTCATGACCAATATTCACTCACAATCCCTGGAAATACGATAAAGGCATGTAATACCTGCAGAGCTGGTGTGAAGGAATTCGGTTACGAATCACGCACATCACCGGCCTTGAAAATCCCGTGTAGTTGCTGCCGTTGACAAATAGAGGCATTTGATGCAATGACAGGTGATATAGTGTGCGGTATTTCTCTTTCTATTCCCGCTTAAATTGTATATTTAGTGAATTAGTTTTGATGGATGATAGCTCGGGAGGTACTCACCAGGAACAAAAAGAGTGTGCGTGAGGGAGAGATATGGCATATTTTAACTATATTAATGGTTTGAGACTTAAGCCGAGCTCCATATATTTTTGTAATCCTTCAGGAGCAGAGATGCAATTTATACAAATGGATTCTGTCTATCTTTAGCCCAAGCAAGTCTGACAAAGAGATGTCACTTGGAGTAATATTACTCATCATTCATAGGCGCACAGCGCTAGAGGTGACGCCACTTTGATATGGAATCGCTTTGGAGTTTTCCTGGATCCTCAAATAAAAATAATAATATCAACATTTGTTGCTAACGACTGCCATCCTGTCATTGTTTTGTTAAGTCAAGAACTTCTTCCTCCCTATCAATGATGCCAGCTTGGCATCAGTGCAGAGATGCCAATTAGAGCCTAAATAAAAAGACAAGGAGCCCTATCCTTTAGGGCAGTGTTTTTCCACCTTTTTTGAGCCGCAGCACATTTTTTACATTTACAAAATCCTGGGGCACACCGCCAACCAAAATGACACAAAATGACACTCTAACACAGTAATACATATAGTTAATATGTTTTTAAATGTATTTATACACCCAGTGTGAAACCTGGACCTCTTTCAATGAACACAATATAGATATCCTGGCAGAAATGACAGAAAGATACAAACTTCCCACACAGAACTCCCATAACCAAGAGAAAATACTATAAGAGTTTGGTGGGTATTGACCTTGGGTTTTGGAGTTGTAGTTCACCTATATCCAGAGAGCCCTGTGGACTGAAACAATGTTGGATTGGGACCAAACTTGGCATGAATACTCAATATGCCCAAATGTGAACACTGGTGGAGTTTGGGGAAAATAGATCTTGACATTTGGGAGTTGTAGTTGCTTGGATTTATAGTTTATCTACAATCAAAGAGCCCCTTGCACCCCTCCAATGATAGAATTGGGTCAAACTTCCTACACAGAACTCTCATGCCTTGAAGGGACTAGCTGGTGTGAGCCATCATCCCACCTCACACACTCTCCCTCACCCAAACATTTGCATCATGCTGTCATGCGCCAAGCACACCTGCTCTACCCTCTCCTCTTGGAGACTCAGAAACAGCCCTCCCCTTGGCAGGGAGGCCTGCCAATCACAGCAGAGGAGAAGTTTAGGTGGGAAAATTCACAGTCTGCTTCCAAAAAGAAAGAGAAGGACAAGCGGAGAAATCTTCAACCATCTCTGCAAAGGGCATTGTTGAGTCTATAGTGCTCTCTGGATGTAGGTGAACTTTCCATTCTAAGTTCAATAAATAGTTTCAGAATTTCAAACTTCAATGTTTCTAATTTACAACTTTCTTCATTATATTTTACGAAAAAGGTAGAAATATTAATACATATATATTTCTGTTTAATTGCTATTAAAAAAATTTAAAAATAATTTCTAGGGGGGCGCTGAGTAAATTTTTTTCTGGGTGGTAGGCCAAAAAAGTTTGGGAACCACTGTGATAGACTAAGGACTTTATCACATGGGTCAAACTGTAGCAACTCAGCCCCCATCTGACCCGGGGGGGAGGTCGGGTGCTATTCAGCCCCCACCTCAGCCGGGGGGGGTGCAGGTTCAGGCCCCAGGGGTTCCTTTGGCTTTGGGTCCAGATGAAGGTGATGCAGGGGATGATGGATCTGCATCACCAACGGACAGCCTGCAATGGGAAGACACCTGGCCGGAGGCTTATTCTGATGACAAGGCCTCTCCTGATTCCGGACCTGATACGGAATATGAGAGACCGGGAGGTTTCAGTTCTCAAGAAAGGTTGTTTTCACCAGATGTTGCGGAGGACATGGAAGCCGAGTCAGAGCCAGTTTCCCAGGAAGATAACGGCGCAGATGGTACCATTCCTGAGCAGAGATTCGACTGAAGGGGGAGTATTGTAGCTACAAGGAAAGATTGGAAACGAGGCCTGGAAAGGCGCTGGTCCCACAAAGGGGGGAATTAAGTAGGCACTTGGTGGGAAAGTTCCTCAGTTTGGTGGCCACGTCTGAACTGGAGAGACGTAGCAGTTTGCTGTTCTCCTGGAAGCTAGAGTCTGGCTTGCCTGGCCAAGAACCACCTTGGGACCCTGTTGATTCCATGAACTTTGGATTACCTTGCTAACCACGGACTAAGTTGCCTTGCTTGATTCGCTTTGTTTTTATGGACCTTGCTTTTGATCCTTGCTTTTTGAATACCTTTGGACATTGATTGCTTTTTACCTTGGACTATTTGATCTTTACTTTTTGGACATTTTACCTTCTTCACCTGCTTCTAATTTTGTGCTTAATAAATAGTTAATTGACATTGTCTGTGTGTGTGTGATTACGGGGTGGAGTCAGGGCCCGCATTGTGACACAAACTCTCTATGACATGATGCCGTACACTCCTGGGGGGGGGGCATGAGTGGTTGTCAGAGGGGTCACCAAAGACCATTAGAAAACACGGTAGTTTCTGTTGGTCATGGGGGTTCGGTGTGGGAAGTTTGGCCCAATTACGGTATATTCTTGGTGGGGTTCAGAATGCTATTTGATTATAGGTGAGCTATAAATCCTAGCAACTACAACTCCCAAATGTCAAGGTCTATTTTCCGCAAACTCCATCAGTGTTCACATTTGAACATATTGAGTATTCATGCCAAGTTTGGTCCAGATCCATCATTGTTTGAGTTCACAGTGCTCCAAAACTCAAGGTCAATGCCCACCAAACCTAATATTTGGTGTTGGTCATGGGAGTTTCGTGTACCAAGTTTGGTTCAATTCAATTGTTGGTGAGTTCAGAATGCTCTTTGATTGTAGGTGAACTATAAATCCCAGCAACTACAATTTCCAAATGACAAAATCACACACACACACCCCACACACCAAAATAATACAATTATGAAGTATCAATGAAAATAATGTTATGGTTAAGGGTCTCCACAACATGAGGAAATAATGTTAGGAAGGTTGAGAAACAGGGGCTGAAGGGGCTGAATCCTTGGACATCAAAGAGGGAAGCACTGGTGCCATTGCAGCAATATGGCTCAAGAGAGCTCTGTTCCCTTTTATGGGTAATGGGAAATGAGGTAAGGAAACAACCCCCCAAAAGTGCTGTGGGAGAGGCTTTCCGTTGTACTTTGTCACTTTGCTGTACAGGTCAAGTATCCCTTATCAACCTTTTAAATAAGGTTATGGTGCAGTTATTTTTAATAGGGTATGGAATTTCCAATAGCTTTTGGTTTAGCTCACTATGTGGTTTGGATTTTGTTGTGTTTTAGACTTGTATTGCGCTGCTTGTTGTAGTAGAGACAATAAAGCCATAGCAAATACTCTGGCAGAGCAAAGAGCTTCTGGATAGATCAGATTTGCTCAGAGTCTATCATGCACAATACTTTCTGTGTATTGACTCCTAACCTGGGTAAAGAGCTTCCAACAGGGATTAGTCTGTGCCGTCACGCCCGGGCTATATGGCTTCAAAGGGGACAAGGACGTGATTCTCTCTTCCTGGGGGATTGCTTCTTGCCTTCCTCTAGAGCAGTGGTTCTCAACCTGGGGGTCCCCAGATGTTTTGGCCTCCAACTCCCAGAAACCCTAACAGCTGGTAAACTGCCTCAGAATTCTGGGAGTTGTATGCCAAAACACCTGGGGACCCCCACAGCCTCTGCTCTCTCTCTCTCTCTCTCTCTCTCTCTCTCTCTCTCTCTCTCTCTCTCTCTCTCTCTCAGATGGCCTATATGAAAGCAGGAAACCTTCCTCTTGGCTGCCAACTGACTGCTTTGAAGGCGCTCAAGATTCCTCAGTGTCACCCAACCTTCCAATTTGTTGGGTATATTGCATGAATCTCAAGATGTAAAGAAGTAGTACAGGAAGATGGCTTGACCAAGGCCTGGCTAGCAAACCTTCCAACACGTCCACTCTGTAGAAGCTCTGGTGGTCTAATAAAAGAAAAATGGCATCCTTCTCCAAATCCCTGGGAAAGGGGCGGAGCAAGCTTGCTTGGGTTCTGTAAATGATGATTGGCAGGTGCCAAGGACCAATGAATGCAGCCAAACCTCAAGTAAGCTGCAAACACATTAAAATAAAGCAGAACCCCTTGCAAACAATGCAAACTGTTACATTCCATCAGTGCAAACCTTTAAATTTAAAGTCTTAAATGTAGGTGGCGCTCACTACGCCGTCACATAGTCCAATGATAGCTTGTGACTTCAACGTCACTAGGGTGGCGCATCAGCTCTAGGTTTTAGTCTGAAATTTAAAGGAGACAATGAAAATGCTGGATAATTATTTCAAAGTTCAGCTTAAAAATGTGGAGTGAATTCGCTGCTTCCCAGTCAGTACTGGCCTTTCAGGCTATTGGAGGCCTTTTGTCCCCCTAGACAAGCATTTCCTAAGTGCAGCCCACCGTTTTACGGCTGCATTTATTGTAATGTTATTGCATTTGCAATTTCACAATATTGTTTCAATATTGGGAGCTTTATATCTCCGCTCGATCAATAAAATGAAAGCCATAAAAGAAATCGTAGCTTAACTATACCTCCAGAGGCCCATTTGGCAGTCATATCGTGCGGCACACACAGTCAATTGAGGTTATTACATTAGAATTTAACAAAGGGGTTATTAAGCCTCCTTTGATGGGTTGGACATAATGATAATGCCCACCCTCCTTCGCCACTTTGTTGCCTGTCTTGTTCTCCTTTTTTAAAAAAAACAACAACCCTAATTTCAACTGGAGAGAAAAGTCTGTGTGTTACTTAGTTGCCTGGTGCCTTTTGAGATGCAGATTAGAGAGTTCAGACATCACACAGACTGCTTTAAAGAAACCAACAAAGCTTCGTAAGAGCTTTGTTTCAGCAGTAAGCAAGCACCGGGCACTCTTTGATTGTAATAAGGCTGGCACTTGGAGAAGGGAAGTGGAGCTCAGGAGCACAAAAACCCCCCTGGATTTGTTCTGTGGTGTTTCCAGCAGACCTCCAGCCCAGCCTCAAGGTGAAACGTACGGAACCAGCCATGTGGCCCACTCATGACACTCTCTAACACATTAAAGACTAAAATAGCAATCTGTTTGTAACAAGACCAGTCCTTAAACCTAAGACTTCACGCCACTAAACAGGTTAAATGTTTGGAAGAGTATTTATTTATTTATTATTTTCTTATTTACATCAGTGTTTTTCAACCTTTTTTGAGCCGCAGCACATTTTTTACATTGACGAAATCCTGGGGCACACCACCAACCAAAATGACACAAAATGACACTCTAACACAGTAATACATATAGTTAATATGTTTTTTAATGTATTTATACACTCAGTGTGAAACCTGGGCCTGTTTCGATGAACACAACATGTTCATCGAAACACATGGCTATCATGTCCTCTCTCAGCCATCTCTTCTTCAGGCTAAACATGCCCAGCTCTTCAAGCTGCTCCTCATAAGGCTTGTTCTCCAGACCCTTGTGAAATTTCACCCTGAGTGAAACTTTCTTCCAGTTAACTTTGGATATCATGAAGCTGTTATAAACAGTTCCTTGGGGGAGGGGGGGGGAGGCAACTCTCGAAAAGTCCAGCAGAATATTAAAAAAATAAAAATTCCAAGCAGAGAGGCTCAATTTGTTTCGTGGAAACCTGTGAATGGATAGTCTTTACGTTTCATAGACCTGTGTGGCCTCTTTCGCTGCCTCCCTCCTCCTTCCGCAAAAGCAGAGCACTGGGCGGAAATGACTGGGCGGCTTGGATTTCTCGTGAGAACAGCCAAAGCCGGAAGCTCCATGTCGGTGAATTGGGCAGTGAGTGAACCTGGGAGCATCGGGAGGCTGAAGCAGCCCTGAGCTGGAGCCATGGTGAGTCAAAGCTCCTGATGGCTTCCTCAAGGCAGGCCTGGGCCTGGCATTTGACTGAGCCCTTCCTTTGCCTCGGGGAGGATCTCTGGGGAGGAAAATAGGAAGAAAGAGCTGCTAGGAGGGGGAAGATTGGAGGTCCCAATTTCCCATGGCACACCTGATGATCGCTCGCGGCACACTAGTGTAACGCGGCACACTGGTTGGAAAACACTGATTCACATCATTTCTACCCCGCTCTTCTCAACCCCCGAGGGGGACTCAGAACGGCTTGACAAAAGGCAGCGATTCGATGCCAATACACAATATAAATACAATATAAAACCTTAAACATTCAGTATTAAAATACAGTTAGCAATAACACATAATACACATTAAGTTAAAAACAGTGTTCCGTCCATAACAGGAGCATTGAGCCATATCCATCAACTTGCCATTACAATTCCAATCCAAAGTGCTGCATTGTGCTAATGTGCAAAAGCCTGGTCCCATAGCCAAGATTTTACTCTTTTTCTGAATGCTAGGAGGGATGGGGTTGATCGTATGTCACTTGGAAATGCATTCCACAGGTGGGGAGCAACCACCGAGAAGGCCCTATCTCTCGTCCCCACCAACTGCATTTGAGAAGTTGGCGGGAGCGAGAGCAGGGCCTCCCCGGATGATCTTAAATTACAAGGTGGGACATAGACTTTTATATACCGATCTTCTCAACCTCCGCAGAGGGACTCAGGCCGGTTAACAGAAAAGATTCAATGCCAAATTACAATTTAAAACATCATACACCAGTGTTTCTCAACCACTGTGCCGTGAGCGATCACCTGGTGTGCCGCGGGAAAACCTCTATTCCCCCCCCTTTCTTCCCCCTCCTGCCGAACTCCTGCTGCTGCTTGCAGGGGGAGGAGGAGGAGGAGGAAGGGCTGGGCAGCGGCGAAGAAGAAGGTGCTGGGGCGCCGCCTCGTTCAGTCGTTTTCATGTTTATGTGTACCAACTATTACTACATTTGGCATTGGCTGGATTTGATAGCCTTTCTAGTGACTGTGTAACAACTCTCCTGTTCACCAGTTACACAAGGGACTCGTCTAATGCCCACCTGGAATGATACAGGAGCATTTATATTGAAGGTGGAAGCCTCATTATTGTTCCATGAGGTGTATTGATGCATAAGAACAGTACTAGTGGACTGCTTTGAAGCTATATGGACACATTTTTTTCTAAACACAGAGAGAGACTGACAGCTGTTGAGCAAGACCTTCGTGTGTCTTTCTTCCATTCCTGCCAGGATATCTATGTTGTGTTCGTCGAAACAGGCCCAGGTTTCACACTGAGTGTATAAATACATTTAAAAACATATTAACTATATGTATTACTGTGCTAGAGTGTCATTTTGTGTCCTTTTGGTTGGTAGTGTGCCCCAGGATTTTGTAAATGTAAAAAGTGTGCCGCGGCTCAAAAAAGGTTGAAAAACACTGTCATACACACGATAAAATATTAAAATACAACTGGAAAAGCTGACATAATACAAGGATTTAAAGATCGAACTGCAAAGACTCTGACACAAGCCAGTCAAGGTGGTCCCAGTGGTTATCGGCACACTGGGACCACCTTGACTGGATTGTGTCAGAGTCTTTGTAATTCGATCTTTAAATCCTTGTATTATGTCAGTTTTTCCAATTGTTTCTCTTCAATCCTGCCATCGCCTGGGATTGCAATGTCAACGATCCATACTTTGTTGTTTTTGTTGTTATTATTGTTTTTATTATTTTTATTTTTATTCAGGGACAAGATGGCCATCCTGTGGCATCTCATCTCAAGTTTCCATGGGCTACACAACATCTAATAAAGTAGTCTGCACTCCACATTTATTCCATAGCCTATCTGTTAGCTTTTAAAACATCACAAAATGTACCTGGATTTACTTGGGCAGCATCATTGTTTACCATTTTTATGCACCATCAGACTGCTCTTCCTCCAAGGAATTTCCTTGGATCCGACCACATCCGTCTGGTACCGAAAGGACATGCTATTTGCAGAAGAGGAAAAAATAACATATCTGTTTCATTTCTTATTTATATACAGCAGTTCAGACAGAATAGTGAGTTAATGTGCCAGCGCAAAAGTGTTGTTTATTTAGATGTCATTCTGCAGGAAAGGAAAGGATTTTCTTGCTTTGCTGGAGGTGCTTTTATTTTCCTACCAAAATAGAGCTTCATCTGCTTTGGCAGGTACAAAGAATTACTCTGAAGACTTAAGCCTTGATGAGAAATCTGTTAAAGTGCCTGTGGGAATGTTTAATCTGACTTTATTTGGGATTTGGAGAGTGGTATTCCTGCTGCGTCGGCTGACCTGAGGAGAGCTTGAGTCCCAAATGCGCCGTGGAGACGGTATTACTTATCAATTGCCTAAGTCTCAACTTTGTTTTTCGGAACCAGCAAAATGCACCTGTGGAGTGCAGAGAGCAGGAATGTGGTTGGCTTTCTATCTAGAGATACATTTTTATTTAGCTAAATATATATTCTGGAACCATAAAAGTTGGGGTAAATGGAATATGGATGCATGCAATTGCCAGTCACATAACGGTGAGCTCCAAGGTCAGTGCTATTGGCAAGCTGCTAAGGCTTATCCATGATTTGGACAGTTTGCCATTCTGTGGAACCTCCTAATCCAGACATTCTTCTCTGTAACAGTTGCTACTTTTTCACTTGCTCTTTGAATTATGGTATGTCTTGCAGAAAGGAGCACCTATTGCACAGTACTATTGCTGGTCTGTCTCCTCCCTGCAATTGACCCTTCCCCCCTTCTATTGATAGACAAAATTAATCAGTGACCATTAGGGATGTGCAACTTTTTGTTAGTCATCATAAATCATAACAAATTCGTTAAATTCCTACTTACGATGTAATTTATTTATTTATTTAAAACTTTTATACCCCGGCCTTCTCACCTCTGAAGAAGGACTCAGACCGGCAAACTGCAAGTATTCAATGTTAACATTTAAAATCTAAAAACATCATAAATTTAAAATAAAATTTACAATAAAATACAATACAATAAATACATTTTAAAAGCCTTTCGCCAAAGTAAAATCAAGTCCAACTTAATCCATATATTCGGTCCGTATCAAGTGGTTAGCGCCTTTAGTCGCTTCGCGATCTTCTCCTTCATTCTACGAAGGCCTCATTGCACGTTTTCACCCGTTTCCTAAAAATCAGGAGGGAGGGGGCAGATCTAATTTCATTTGAGAGGGAATTCCACAGCTGGGGGGCCACCACAGAAAAGGCCCTGTCCCTCGTCCCCACCAGGTGGTGGGACCGAGAGCACGGGCTCTCCAGATGATCTTAGCACTCTTGACGGTTCATAGGGGAGAATCCGTTCATAAAGGTAAACTGGGCAGGAACCGTATAGGGTTTTGTAGGTCAACACCAGCACTTTGAATTGTGCTCTGAAGCTAATTGGCAGCCAGTGGAGCTGACGCAACAGGGGAGTTGTGCGCTCCCTGTACCCTGCTCCCATTAGTAGTCTGGCTGCTACGCGCTGGACTAATTGCAGCTTCTGGGCAGTCTTCATAGGTAACCCCATGTAGAGAGCGTTGCAGTAGTCTATACGGGATGCAACCAGAGCGTGGACCACCGTGGCCAAGTCTGATTTTCCAAGATACGGGTGCAGCTGGCACACAAGCCTAAGCTGTGCAAAAGCTCTCCTGGCCACTGCCAAGACCTGGGGTTCCAGGCTCATCGATGAGTCCAGGATCACTCCCAGACTGCGAACCTGTGCCTTCAAGGGGAGTGTAAACCCATCAAGCACAGGCTGTAACCCTAGACCCTGTTTGGCCTTACAACTGACCAGGAGTACCTCTGTCTTGTCTGGATTTAGTTTCAATCTGTTAGCCCTCATCCAGTCCGTTACAGCGGCCAAGCACCGGTTTAGGACTTGAACAGCCTCCTTAGTAGCAGGTGGGAAGGAGTGACAGAGCTGGACATCATCTGCGTACAGATGACACCGCACCCCAAAACTTCGGATGATCTCCACCAAGGGCTTCATGTATACAGTATGTTGAACAACATTTAGTTTCAATCTGTTAGCCCTCATCCAGTCCGTTACAGCGGCCAAGCACCGGTTTAGGACTTGAACAGCCTCCTTAGTAGCAGGTGGGAAGGAGTGACAGAGCTGGACATCATCTGCGTACAGATGACACCGCACCCCAAAACTTCGGATGATCTCCACCAAGGGCTTCATGTATACAGTATGTTGAACAACATACTGTATGTTCAGTCCCGCAGTACTGAACCCTGCGGGACCCCACAGCACAATGGCCGTGGGGCCGAGCAGGAGTCCCCTAGCAACACCTTCTGGGACCAACCCTCAAGGAAGGACTGGAGCCACTGCAAAGCACTACCCCCAAGGCCCATTCCTGCAAGGCATCTCAGAAGGATACCGTGGTCGACGGTATCGAAAGCCGATGAGAGGTCCAGCAGAACCAACATGTCCGAGGCACGGGCATGACCGATGCAAAAAATTTAAGAATCGGAACTTACTCAATACGTTTTTGATTTGTATTTTGTAAACCTCAGAAGCCTCCCAAAGTCAGTTTCATGTTCAACACAAGGAAGCAAATCAAAGCCAAAAAGGCTGCCTTTCCTCTTTCGATTAATGGCCTCTCTCCATAAGGAGAGGGAAGAAGAAGGGAAGGAGACCTAGTTCGCTGGGAAAGAACTTGAGAAAGCACAGAATTCTGGAAAATGTAGCTTGGGAAGGTGAGGGGCCCTATGACAGAGAATTCCAAAGGCCCTGCCCTAAACTACATTACCTAGAATTCTGCTCAGGAGAGGGGAGAGATGTGCCCTTCCGTCGCAGCATGAAACCAGAGATCCAATGAATGGTTGAATCTGCAAAGAGGAGGACTTTGCAAAGAGGAAGATTCTTGTCCTCTCCCACCCTCCCTCCTTCTTTGTTCCCAACTATTTATTTTATGATGCATAGCAGTGGTTCCCAAACATTTTTGGCCTACCGCCCCCTTTCCATAAAAAAAATTACTCACCGACCCCCTAGAAATTAATTTTTTGTAAAAATGTAATAGCAATTAAACAGAAAGATATATGTATTAATGCAGTAGTTCTCAACCTCTCTAATGCCGTGACCCCTAAATAAGGTTCCTCATATTGTGGTGACCCCCAATCATATTTTTGTTGCTACTTCATAAATAATTTTGTTACTCTTACGAATTCTAATGCAAATATTTAATATGCAGGATGTATTTTCATTGTTACAAATCGAACATAATTAAAGCATAGTGATTAATCACAAAAACAATATGTTTGGGGGAGTATGGACAACGGATGATGGGATTTGCAGTACCTTCGACCAATTCAGCTCTGACTTCCACAGCCGAGACCACATGAATGACAGACCTGGACCAAACCTGGCACACAGAACCCCCATGACCAACAGAAAATACTGAAGGGGTTTGGGAGGAATTGACAATGATTTAGGGGAGATGTAGTTCACCTACATTTGGAGAACACTCTAAACCCAAACAACCCTGGATCTGGACCAAATTTGGCAAAAATACTCAATATGCTCAAATTTGAATACTGGTGGCATTTGGGGGATTGACTTTGTCATTTGGGAGTTGCAGCTGCTGGGATTTATAGTTTACCTACAACCAAAGAGCATTCTGAACTCCCAACAGCAATGGAATTGAACTAAACTTGAGCAATAGAGAATACTGGACTTTGGCTATTGGGAGCTGCTTGCATTTTCCTTCGTGCCACGGCCATCTCCCAGGAGGTGCCTGCAAATGCTGTCGCGACACAGGGGTGTTTGCAGATGCGAAGGCTTTCCTTCTCCGCTGGACCAACTGGCAGGCACACACTTCCAAGTGCGTGACTGTCTCAGCCTGCCAGTTGGAAGCCCTGGGCAGGCGTTGCCTGTAAACTGCAGCGCGCGCCCCCTTCCTCTCCTCAACTCTGCCCACGGCGCAGTCCTTTATTGCCCCTTCCTTCCAAGAGACCCCCTTACAGGGCTTCAGTGCCCCCCCCCAATTCTCCTGAGCCTCCCCTCGCCCCCTTGGATCACCTCACTGCCCACTACGGGGCAGTACCGCCCACTTTGGGAACCATAGATGTATAGTAATATTTGCCTTTTTAAAATTAATCATAGCTATGGTTGCAAATTCCTTTAAAAATAATAAAATATTGGAGCAGTGTAAGTGTAAGAAGGAAAGGTGTAGGAAGGGTATGCAGAAGGATGATTGCAGGTGCATGGATCAGCAGGCCCGGATTACCTTATTTTGGCACCCTAGGCCAAAAGAAGCCCCGCCCCCAGGCTGGGGAAGCACCGCCCCCAGGGCGTGCTGCACATGTGCATCAGCAGCGCGAGGGTGGAGCTTCTGTCCTGCTCCTCCCGCGACCGGAAAACGGTCGCGTGGAGGAGGAGGAAGGGAAGCGCCGCCCGAGGCTGCTGGCGGACATGCGCATCAGCAGCCACTGGGTGGGGCTTTTGTCCTCCTCCTCCTCCCACGACCGGAAAACGGTCGCGAGGAGGAAGGGAAGCCCTGCCGCTGCTGGCGGGCATGCGCGTCAGCAGCCTTGGGGTGGGGCTTCCGTCCTCCTCCTCCTCTCGCGACCGGAAAACGGTCGCACGGAGGAGGAGGAGGAGGAAGGGCCCCGCCACCCCGAGGCTGCTGGCGGGCATGCGCGTCAGCAGCCTTCGGGTGGGGCTTCCATCCTCCTCCTCCCGAGACCGGAAAACAGTCGCATAGAGGAGGAGAAGGAGGAGGAAGAAGGGAAGCCCCGCCGCCCCGAGGCTGCTGGTGGGCATGTGCGTCAGTAGCCTCGGGGCGGCGGGGCTTCCTTTCTTCCTCCTCCTCCCATGACCGGAAAACAGTCACACGGAGGAGGAGGAGGAGGAAGAAGGGAAGGCCAACACTGCTGGCAGGCATGTGCGCCAGCAGCCTCGGGGTGGGGCTTCTGTCCTCTTCCTTCTCCTTGCGCTCTCCTTTAAAAGGGGGTGGGCCAGGCGGGCGATGGCGAGGGCACCATTCCCTCCTCCCCTGCCCCCTCGCAGTGCTCTCCCCCCGCCCTCTCGTCTCTCTCTCTCTCGGGAGAGGACAGGGGGGAGAGTGCTGCGAGGGGGCGGTTTAAATTTTTTAAAACAAAATTGTCCTTGATCTTCCGCCCCCTAGTCCTATGCCCATAGGCCATGGCCTAGGGTGGCCTTATGAGTAATTCGGGCCTGTGGATCAGCGAATCTGCGCAATTGTGTTTTATTCTACTGATTGTTATATATATACACACCTTTGAACTTGTATAGTGCTCTGGACTTTGGCTGAGTAGCTGTATCAAATCTTTTGCCCAAGTAAATAAAACTTGTCCCATTGACTCCATGAAATCAAAACTACTGATAGTTGTGATTGTCATACGAAATGTCTGCGAGCGAACGGCCCTTCTGGTAATGGAATATTAATTCAGTTCAGGCTGCAAATTTTTGGTGCAGTTGCCGTCAAGTTGACAAGAGTGATAGCTTTCATTTGCATGCAAAGGCTCTCGCTGTCCCTTCAGGATGGATGATAGACCCTGGCTTCATCTGTCACCACTGTGTTACTTTTTAAATATTTTTTTGTAAGATGAAAAGGAAAAAGGGGGGAGAGAATTAAGAAAGCTGAAAGATTAAAAAAAAACCCTCATAAAATGCACTTTGCAGATCTCCTTGAACTCAAGGGTAACTTCAAACTCACTTTGCTCAACTCAAAGTGCAAACCAAAGTATTCAAAGTCTTGATGAAATGGCACGTCTTCAGTGCAAAACATCTTTTTAGTTCATTAAGTAAGGCAATTTTTTTGATTACAACATTAATGAACCATTTTAATGGTGAAAATGGGGAAACTCTTTTGTGTGTGTGTGTGTGTGTGTGTGTGTGTGTGTGTGTGTATATATATATATATATATATATATATATATATATGAGACAGTTATGAAGTGGCAACAAAAATAATGTTATGGTTGGGGTATGGTCACCACAGCCTGGTATGGTATAGTCCAGGGATGCTCATTAGGTAGATCGCGATCTACTATTAGATCGTGTAGGGCATCCTGGTAGATCGCAGGCAGGGCGGGAGGAAGGCTCAGTCCCACCCCGCAGGCTCCCGACGCCGCCCAGGTGCAAAAGGAGGTTGGACTGGATGGCCCTTGGAGGTCTCCTCCTATTCTAGGAACCCATTGTTATTATTATCAGAGGCTGAAAGGCCATCTGTGAGGAATGCTTTGATTGTGTTTTTCCCTTATGGCAGAAGGAGGTTGGACCGGATGGCCCTTGGAGGTCTCCTTCTACTCTAGGAACCTATTTTTGTTGCGGTTACTACTACTACTACTATTATTATTATTATTAGTAATAATATTATTATTATTACTAATAATATTATTATTAGTAGTAGTAGTAGTAGTAATAGCAGAGGCTGAATGAATATTATCATCATTATTATTATGAATAAATTCAGGGGCTTATTATACTCACATTTAGTTGAATTCAGTCTTAAAATATATTATATGGCTCTCACTGAAATAAATTTCCAAATATTTTGCTTTTATGGCTCTCTGAGTAGTGGGTAGGTAGATCATTTTGACTTGGTTGTTTTATAAGTAGCTCGCATGCTAAAAAAAAGTGTGAGCACCCCTGGTATAGTCACTACTAGGCATGGTTAGGTTCGGTCGGAATCTTTGTAATTCGGAATAAATTCAGAAAGATTTCCTTTTTGAAGCGATTTCGAAGTTTTTAAGGAAACCGGAAGTCCCTTTGCCCTTCTGAAGCTTTTTCCGCCATTTCCCTTAGGAATCAGTAAGTGAGTCAGAAATTATTCAGCTTTCCCCCCGCTTCTGTTCCCTGGCCTCGGTTCAAGCCAGAGAAGCCTTCTAAACTAGTGTGGATGGATTCCCTTTCTTTCCTTTCCCTCCCGCGTCAGCAAGAGAAGTGGTTTTAACCAGTGTGGATGGGATGGATCCACGTCAGTTTAAACCAGTGTGGCTGGATTCCTTTCCTTTCCCTCCCGCTTCAGTCTTAAGCGAAAGAAGCAGTTTTAACCAGAGTGGATGGATTTATTCCCTTTGCTTCCCCCCCTTTTTTTCTGGAGTAAAACAACTACTTTCAAAGTAAAAACCACCCAATGAAACAGCAATGCCCTTTCCCTGCCTACGCTGTGGGCAGGGAAAGGTTATTACCTCCTCCCACGAAGGGAGGCGATTGGTTCCCTGGATGGAACCTTCTGGGGAATGGGCGGAGGCTGCCTATGGTGTTGGGGCAGCCTCCTGCTTCATTCCCATTTGAGGTGTTGACCCACCACTCCCGCCCAGTAACAGTATAGTGGTCGCTTTAGGGGCCGGGTAGGATTTTTTTCCCCTTCTATGTCCTGGGGGTTTGCCTACCCTGTACTGTTATTGGGCCTTTCTTGGATGGCGGTTCTATAAATAGGACAGCGTAAATAGTTTAGGGTAATCCATAGACCCATATTCACTCATGCACTCTTCAAAGTTGGTTGGGCCAGTGCACAAATACCTGGACGGCTGTTTAAGGGTGAGGGGGATACCATTGGTCCAGAAATTTTGAGAGTCCGGTTAAGTATTTTCAGAGTGGTTTTCTTGTGTTTTCCTTGAGAGGTTGCCCAGTTTTGTGTTATAGGGGAGTCAGGGGAGTTTCCCAGTGTAGCCGAGGGGTCGTTCCCTCGCGGACGCTACCTCGGCTAGGCCACACCTTGTTCCCTTGACACCTGAGTTTAGTGAGGTTAAACTTAAATCGGTAACTTTAGATAAAGGTTGCCCAAATTTGATCCAATTACTGTTGTCTGTCTCGTTATTTCAGGGGTTGGAAGGTAAATAATACTTTGAAACCATTAACAAAGGATTAGGAAGTCTCTGAAGTTTTGAAAAGTTTTGAACTTTTTTGTCTGCGAAAATCAGAATTGACTTTCGATCTGAACCACCAGCTCCCCTTACATCCGAAACGGGTTTTGAATCAAACAAGCCCAATAGTCACCACTACCTGAGGAACTGTATTAAGGGGTCGTGACATTAGGAAGGTTGAGAACCACTGTTCTAACATATCTAAATAACCAGACTTATAATAATCTCTCTTCAAATTCTAATTCCCATAGACATATGTCAATTTGCAAAGATGTAACACCAGCAGGATTCTGGCCAATTTCATTATATTCTAAGCAGACAAACAGACATGGAAATGTACTATTGTGGATGTGCTGTGGATGTCAATAAGCATCACTTTATCAATACACAAAGCAAATTCTTGTCCCTGACTCATTTCTGATGGCATTTTCCTCTCTGCAACACAGCTCAAAAATGTTGCCAATCTATTGGTTCTACAGCAATGACATTTATTTATTTGCTTAGTTATTTAGTAAGACGTTTTCAGCCAGCTGCTCCCCAAGACAAGGAGAATAGACCGAAAGTTTAATGCAAAGTTAGCAAGATATGCCGAAACAGGGGATCGGATGCCGAGAGTCATTATGCTCTCCAGTTGTTGCAGACGAGTGATGGATTTCCTCCTTGAATAAATAATTCCAAATAGAACAGAACTTTGTCACCGGATAATGATGTCTCTCTTGCTCCCAGCTGAATGCAGAGACATTTTATGGAAAATAAGTGTGAGGTGTTTATTTTCAAAGCTGGAGACATTTATCCTTTGACAGCCCTGCGTTCGAGTGACTTTATTTCTGCTATATCAAATGACGGATGCAGGCGTAATCATTTTGTCAGGCCGATATTGCTGTGTTAGTAAAGGAAAGGCAGCTCAATCTCCTGGATGCCAAATTGCTACCAAATCACTCAAAATAATGCAACAATGCTCCCCGCTTCCCCCCCCCCCCCACCTGAATGAACTGCTTAGTCTGACTCTTACCTGTATCCATATTAATGTTCACATCGCTCAAGTATTTTTTTTAAAGTGGAATCTGATTTTTAAAGAATTGCTTTCCCTGACCTCACCGCTTTATCCCCACAACAACCCTCAAAAGTAGATCTGATAGAAATATCATGACCGGTCCACAATCAGTAAACAAACCGAGCAAGGGTGGTCAAAAGACCCAAAAAGAAGCACTAAGGCTCAATATATGAAAATACAGGTCCTTCTCAAAAAATTAGCATATAGTGCTAAAGTTCATTATTTTCCATAATGTAATGATAAAAATTAAACTTTCATATATTTTCAATTCATTGCACACCAACTGAAATATTTCCGGTCTTTTTTTGTTTTAATACTGATGATTTTGGCATACATATCTCAAAAAATTAGCATATTCCATCCGACCACATTTTTTGAGACAGTATTTTTGGGTTTTCAGGAGCTGTATGCCAAAACGTAACACAATCAATGGGTAGAAATCCCAAAGGAAACTAAAAGCCTACAGAACAGCATGAGACTGTCATGATTCCCATTGGCCAATATAATCCGTTTCGCCAGGCAATCATATAATTCGCTTTTTCAAGGCTTTTCAGCTTAAAAACCATTGATTGTGTTATGCCTGTGCCTCATCTGGCTCCTATCACGGACTTTGTATGAACTTCTAACCCTTTTGGAGTACCCCATTTTACCTTTCCTCCTTGGAACTTATCCTGGACTATTTGGACTATATAAAGAACATTTTCCTGCATCAGAACTTGTATGAACTATATTATTTCCCAGGTTTCTGACATTTATTTGACCTCGTATGGTCTTCTTGGATTGTTACAGGATTATCATTTTTAGGAATTTGGGGGACATCCTGCCTGGCCCACATAAAAATCTCAGGGGACTAGCATTATTTTATTTTAGTTTTCAATTATTTAAAAATGCAATAATAAAATAATACAATAAATAATATAAAGGTGATAAATAACAATATATTAACAGTATATACTATAATATAATAAAGCTCTCTGCCCCCCTTCCTTCCCCCCTCCTGCTGCTTGGGGGAGGAGGAAGTGCCGGGCAGTGGCGAAGAAAAAGAAGAAGGGACCGGGGTGCCGCCTCCTTCGGCCGTTTCCCCAGCCAGCCTCCAATCCGCCATGACTCTCGCCCCTCGCTCACTGAAGCCGTGTGGAGGAGGAGCCCCGCCCACTGAAGCCCGTCCACCGCTCATGCTCCTCCTCTGCAGGAGAGCTGAAGCTGTAGGGAGAGCTAGCTGGGGGTAGGGGGGCATGGCATGGCCTGGCTCTGCTCCCTCCCCGGCTTCGGCACTCCCAGCAGCTGCTCCAGCCTTGAGGGGGCAGTGCCAAGCCAGCATTGTGCTGGCTCTGCCACCGCTGGCTTGGCACTGCCCCCTCAAGGCTGGAGAAGCTGCTGGGAGAGCTGAAGCCGGGGTAGGGGGCGGAGCATGGCGCAGCCTGGCTCTACCCCCTCCCCGGCTTCGGCACTCCCAGCAGCTGTTCCCAGCAGGCCACCAACCCCCAGCCGTTCTTTACTGTGTTAGAGTGTCATTTTGGTTGGTGGTGTGCCCCCGGATTTTTTAATGTTAAAAGTGTGCCGCGGCTCAAAAAAGGTTGGGAAACACTGCTTTAAACGACTTTTAAAACTCATAGCCAAACTGTGTCAAATTGTGTTAGTTGTACCATGGAAATGCTCCCTTTGTCTACCTTAGTCATTTCCAGTTTAGGATCAGTGTATGAGTGTTTATGGATGGGAACGGAAATACTCCAGTTAAGGGTCAACTGCCTTTGGTTTCAAGTTCAACTTGTGTTAGTAAAAACCAAAGGGGTATTTAATTCCTGCGGCCACTCCTTGTCTATGCCTGGTTAGTTTAGATTTGCTCTCTTGTCTGACACAAGGGCCTTGGGATCTCTAGCGGGGTGTGAAATGTACGTATTTCTGAATTAGATGGGAAGGACGGCTTCACTTCAGGGAGGAATTGAATTCTCTGAAAAGTTTTGGCATGTCATGATTTTGCCCCAGCGGATGCTATTCAAACATACAGGATCCGCTGTCAACGTGGATGCCAGGCTCTTTAATTATTAGTAAGATATGCCTTCTGTTGATTAATGGGGAGACGGTGCCAAGGTTTTTGGCTAAAGGAAGGAAGCTGGCATCTCTTTGGAATGTGGAAAGCAATGAAACGCTTCTTTTCCCCTGCTGGCTGCCTCCCCCCCTCCCCCCGGTCCCTTCTTTTCTCCCCGTCTTTGCTTTTGCTGTCTAGCCTTATAATTTATCCATCCTTCATTTTGGATTCCTTCTGTATGGCCCAGCTTAATTTGCAATAGCCAAATGACAATTCTACCAGCAGTTCCTACATATATCTATCATCCATTACACTTGTGTTGTCAATTATGATCACAATACACAGAATGGCGGAAATTAGAATTTTGTTTTGCTCCCTCTCTTTTCTGGAACAAAATCTACTCTCTGTCAACAGGTTTTAAAATGTTTTCAGTCTTTGGATTATTCCACCTTCTGCCCAGAGCTTCTTAAAGTTACTCTTTTGGAATATTTATTATTTATTTATTATTTATTTGCTTTGCTTCTATACCGCCTCTCTCAGCCCGAAGGCGACTCGAGGCGGTGAACAAGCGGCAGCAAGTGCCCACATACAACACATCATAATAAGATAAAAACAGTCATATAAAACCATATAAATTAACAGTTAAAACTACAAAATACAAATCTCAGCTCCACAATCTTAAAATCGGTTTCCATTTCGTCGTCATACTAATCCTTTGATCTTGATTAATTAAAGTTTGTCTGCGAAAGCTTGCTCCAACAACCAAGTCTTGACTTTCTTACGAAATGTCAGGAGGGAGAGAGCCGATCTGCTGTCACTAGGAAGGGAGTTCCAAAGCCGAGGAGCCACCACTGAGAAGGCCCTGTCTCTCGTCCCCGCCAGACGTGCCTGCAAAGCAAGCGGGACCGAGAGCAGGGCCTCTCCGGATGATCTTAAGCATCTTGATGGTTCATAGAGAGATATGCGTTCGGACAAGTAAGTTGGACCAGAACCGTTTAGAGCTTTAAAGGCCAAAACCAGCTCTTTGAATTGCGCCCGGTAGCAAACTGGTAGCCAGTGGAGCTGGCACAACAGGAGAGTTGTACACTCCCTGAGTGCCGCTCCTGTTATCATATATACTCTCCAGAACCCAACATGGCCAGTATGGACTTCAAAATGGCATTTCAACCCTAAGTTCTGATTCTGCCCCACTGCATATATTTCTGACTTCACTGACCTCCCTGCAGCCATTATTGTTTAGATCAGCGGACACCCAGATGTTTTGGGTTTTTTTTACCATCCTTGTGGGAGTTTTCTCTCATGTCCCCACATGCGGAGCTGAAGCTGACAGATGGAGCTTGTCCACGCTCTCCCCAGATTCAAACCTCCGACCTGTCGGTCTTCCATCCTGCTGGCAAAGGGTTTAACCCATTGCACCACCGGGGGCTCCATAGCTGGTAGAAACAATGGAGACTTCTTAAAGCAGCGGTTCTCAACCTGGGGGTCACGACCCCCCATGGGGGTCATTGGGCCATTTTGGGGGGGTCACAAAGCTGCCTTGGTTGGCCCCACCCCCTCCAAAATGGCTGCTGACCCACCGGGGGCAAGGCAGAGGGCATTTGGGCAGGCTTTCTGACCCACCCCTATGCCATTCCCAGCCGGGAAGGGCGCAGGGACAAGTTGGAGGGCTGCCCTCACAGCCCCCATTTGGGCAGCCTTTCTGTGTGCCAAGTTTGTTCCAGGTCTATAATTTGTGGGGGTCTCAGTGGTCTGTGGAAGTCAGAGCTGAATTGGTTGAAGGTACTGTAAATCCCATCATCCATTGTCCATACTCCCCGCGCATATTATTTTTGTGATCAGTCACTATTCTTTAATTATGTTCAATTTATAAAACTGAAAATACATCCTGCATATCAGATGTCTCCATTATGCTCCATAGGAGTAGCAAAATTGCTGTTATGAAGTAGCAACAAAAATATGGTTGGGGGTCACCACAACAAGAGGAACTTTATTTAGGGGTCACAGCATTAGAAAGGTTGAGAACCACTATCTTAAAGAGATGAAAACAGGCGGCGGCATATCTGGAAGGAGAGTCAAAGAAATGAATTGTATACCACCCCAAGAGGAACGTATGGTTAAGCACATTAGTAGGGTAAATAAGACTGGTAATAGGCATTACAGTGACTAGGGATGGAAGTCAAGGTGCATGAGTGAGTGATGGTCAACTTTGTGTAAGATATGGGCAACAGAATTGTCGTATATATGTTGTGTGTGATATGTGTACTGTCTTTAGTATGTTTGTAAATCATTTAAAAAATTAAGCCACAACAGCTATTTCAATGAATGCCTCTCATATTAACCAATACAACTTCCATTGAGGGATGTCTTCCCAAGCCAGCACAGAGATTGACTTCCTAGAAGTCTCAGTCCATCCTCCTCTTTGCAGATTCAACCATTCATTGGAACTCTGGCTGGCTGCTGTGATGGAAGCAGTCAACAACAAAGCCTGGGCTAACTGGTAACAACAAGGACACACAAGGTGCAAAGTACACAGACACTAAGAGGTCTGAGGTAATATCAAAATATATATTGTTAACAATAATCAATGAAGGCAATATAGCAGTGTATCAAAATATCAAAATATCAGAATAAGAGTCATACTACCCGCCTTCCGTGAAAACCAGATAACGTGAGAGGATATCCAACAGTCTATGGGTTCATAATTCCAAGAGGGAAAGTCCAAGTGTCCGAGACCTTTGGGTCACCCTTCCTATTTGTGGAAGGGTTATGTTATTGTATCTACAGATGCTGACTATATCTCCAGATGTTTTGGATGCTGTATATTATGAACTGAGCCCCGAAAAAGCCTTTTAGGCGAAACAGTGTCATGGCCTTTAATCTCTGCATTGGCGAGTCGTCAGCTTGAGCTTTCAAGCACCCAAGCCCCACCCTTTGGAGTATCACATTTCTTCCTCCGCGTCTGCCTGGAACTCACGTCTTTCTACCGCCCGCTACCTCCGTGAATTACTCTTTGTGGATACTTTATTTCACCTGGAACTCTCCATTTGGAACTTATACTTTGAGAATTGTTCTCGGACACTCGGACTTTCCCTCTTGGGATTATGGACCCATAGTCTGTTGGATATCCTCTCACTTTATCTGGTTTTCACAGAAGGCGGGTAGTATGACTCTTATTCTGATATTTTGACATTTTGATACACTGCTATATTGCCTTCATTGATTATTGTTACCAATATATATTTTGACATTACCTCAGACTTCTTAGTGTCTGTGTACTTTACACCTTGTGTGTCCTTGCTGTGATGGAGGGACACATCTCTCTCCTCTCCTTGTTGGTGCTTTCTGATGCTGAGCAGAATTCTGGGAAATGTAGTTCAGGGCAGGGTCTTTCACATTCTCTGCCATAGGGCTCCTCACCTTCCCAAACTACATTTCTCAGAATTCTGTGCTTTCTCCGTGTCTTTCCCAGCAAACTCAGCATCCTCCCTACTGCTTCCCTCTTCTAATGGCAAGGAAAGGAAACACAGCCTTTTTGGCTTGGCTTTGCTTCACTTCCTTGGGCTGAACATGAAACTGACTTTGGGAGGCTTCCGGAGTTTACAAAATTCAAATGACAAATGGGTAAATTTTGATTCATAACTTTTTGGCACGGACCACACGTTTTGGATATTGCGTCATAACTACAAATTTAACCAATTTGATACTACTTATTAGGGTTGGATATCTCCGGTTTTAAATTCTTTGAAATCGGTTTAATTTCATATATAAAATTAATTTCATTGTTTTTTGACCCACCTGGTCCAACCCGGAAGTGGAATTTCTATACCGAACCTGGGGACCGCCATTTTTCTTAATTTTTGTAATTAGATCGTATTTTCCCCTTTCAGTTTTCATCTCGCAAGAGGAGACTGGAGCGCAGTAGCACCCGTTCTCCTCTCGCGAGCTGAGAGCTGAGATGAGCGTGCCCTCCTCCTCCCCTGGTGGGGGATAACTCACGTTTTTCCCATCCAGGGAAGGAGGAGGGCAGGTTCATCTGCCCTCCTCCTTCCCTGGATGGGAAAACGTGGGTAATCCCCATCCACGGGAGGAGGGGGGCAGGTTCGTCTGCCCTCCTCCTTCCCTGGATGGGAAAAACGTGGGTTATCCCCATCCACGGGAGGAGGGGGGCAGGTTCGTCTGCCCTACTCCTTCCCTGGATGGGAATAACCCATGTTTTTCCCATCCAGGGAAGGAGGAGGGCAGCTCCAGTCAATTGCACTTCAGAGGTGAAGGGAAATGTTTCCCCCTTGATTTACCTGTCCTTTTAACAGTGTCAGTCCTGTTTCCTTGCTTTGCCCAATAAAGAACTAATAACGAATTTCGTTATTAATTACGTTTCATTTAAGAATTTTTTTTAAAAAATTGTAATAATTTCTATAACTAATCAAAATCTGTATCCCCCCCCCCAACCGAGTTTAGAATGAATTTTTGTATGGATCAACCAACCCTACTACTTATGACAAATAACAAAAAAAATGCACATATTTAGTGCATTTAGCACATATTTTTCGGTCACTTTCTGTTGGTACATCATGCTGACATTTTGCAACTTTCAGTCAAGCCTGTTTTTCAAAATATAAATTGAAATGAAACCAATTTTTCACTAATGGCAGAAGGTCCAACTTGCTGGGAGAATTAATTTCATTTCAGGGAATTTGGGTATAATATACAACTTCTTAAAAGAAACAGAACAACACTCAACCCTCCATATTAACTTCCTATTATTTTCATTTTACTTCCAGCTGTTTCTTTGGAACCTATAAAGAAAAGTGATTACCTAGCCTGGTTGAGCCATATGGAGTAGTCAAAACACTGTTGGGATATCCAATTCTGGCTAGTTTTCCTATCTCCAGATTGAGAACTCCTTTATCAGTGTTCAAAGTAAAGCTCCCCTTTTAGTTTATGCTGTCTTGGGTTAAAGTATCTCTATGTAGTTCAGTGACCATTTGTTCCCTGGAAGCATTTTTACGATTCATGAAAGCCAGAAGTCTTGTAAGAGAACAATGTGAATGCAAGCAAGCCAACAAGTAACAAAAGAAGTTCCCTCAAGCTAAATGCTGTGTACTCCCAGAAGTATGTTTCTTCTCTCTTTAACAGTTGTATCCATCTTTCCAGCTCAGCCATATCACTGTCTGGCCAGCTGGGAAAAGCTGGACATTTCATTGGCATCCTTCCACCACTAATTCATTTCGAGAGCCAGGATTGCAGTTGGGCATCCCAGCAGCTGTCTTTGAATTTTCCAGGCAGATAAACTGAATAATCACTTCTCCTTTGAGCTTCTGAGGAATTACCTGGACATAAAATGAACATAACAAGACATTAATATGGAGGGTTGGGCTTAAAAAAGTCATATTTTATACAATTCATAGTGAGCAAATGAGCAGTATTCAAGAATATATATATATATATATATACATATATATATAGCTGTACCTGCCATACGTTGCTGTGGCCAACCTTCTCTCCCTCTTTCTCTCCTTCTTTCTTCCTTTCCTCCCTTCCTTCCCTTCCTCTTTCTCTCCTTTCTTCCTTCTCTACCTATTCTTGGTCTGCAACTCCCAACAGTCCTCCTGATCAATCTATCTACCTACCTACCTGAAGGCACATACACACAATTATGTACAGTTTCCTTCACTCTTATCAGATTGCAGACTCGGGACATGTTTCAAACATTTGCCCAACATGTGATACCTGTTCATCACAAAACTAACTCCACAAAGTTTGTTTTTAGTTCTGTGTTTGTGTCTAATTCTGTTCCAATGTTTGAAGATTTGTATATTGTAAATTGTAATTATTTTCTGTCAAGTGCTTTGAGTCCCCTTTGGGGAGAAAAAGTGGGGTATAAATAAAATTAATAAGAAGAATGAGAATAATGAGAATTCATTCAAACATGATCTAGCTCTGGATACCTTTGTTGGCAGTGGTTGGTTGAACTACATGACCCATAAGGGCCTTTTACAAGTATGTGATGCTATGAAAGAACCAAATGGTTTTGGCTACCAAGGAAAGGCAAGTATAGACTGAAAGAAACCTTGATATAGATGGTTTTGTGTCCTTCCCATAGTGTGACATCTGTCACCTCTGAAGGGAATAATAACTGTATAACATTCCTATAGTGCTTTAGGACATTTGAACCACTTCATAGCTTTTCAACCTCTCCTATTCTGACCAGGCTCTCAGATAATGAAGGAAGTGGACTTCAGCAATGGTCCTTATTGGCAAGGTGGCATCAGAACTGATGAGGCAGAGTCGCATCTAGTAGAGTCAGGTCAAGGCAATGAAAGAGAGTCACATTCAGTAAAGGGAAAGGAAAGCAAGTCTGGCTTGGAAAAAGCAGAGTGTGTCAGGACCTTGGACAGATCATTGTGAAACCTCTGACTAGAAAGTAGGCATGTGCAAAAGAAATTGGAAGTTGTAAGAAAATCGGAAGTTTTGTAAGTCGGAAGCCATATCCTCTTCAAGGCCCTCCCTAAGGCCTCTGATCCTCAAAGACTTCTTGTAGGCTTTCAGCTCTTGCATTGTTATGGTGTCTAAGACCTGGAATGTGGTCTTCATATCTCCATATCTTTTCTAGGAAATCACATCTTCTCATGAAATGGTTGTCCACGTGTGAAAGGATGGATAATTTTAAGTACTATCAATCCTTGTTTGGTCCACAGCAAATATTTTTGAATCGAAACTGACCCCATACATTTTTGTTTTGTAAATCGTGGAAGGCTCCCAAAGTCAGTTTCATATGCAATGCAAGGTGCAATGAAAAAGTTAATTGTAGTGGTGTTTTATTGTCTATATTTATTGACCCTCAATAAAGTCATATGGAAGGACATGACACCATGCCAAATTAAAGGCTCTCTGATGATTGGGTACCTCTCTAGATTGGCTAAGTATGCCATAAGGAAAGTGAGGTATCTACTGCCTTCATTGCTGATAAAGAATGGGGTGCTAGCTAGATCCGACTGGCACTCTGTGTCTATTATTTTTATTTATTTATGCTTCAAATTTTTATACCGCCACTCCTCGAGGGCTCGGAGCAGTTTACAGAGTTTACATAACAGAACAACAACACAGAAAAGAAAGAGTGATTAAATAGACAAGGGGGGGGAGATGAAGGGGGTGTCCGGCATTGAAAGAAGTCAATAGGCTGAGAGAATCGTCTAGCAGAGAGATCTGTCACACAGTCAAAGGAGGAGAGCAGTGGAGCTCCCAGAAAGTCACCGTCTATATCCTCTGGTCCCAACAACTTAGAGGTGTCCAATCTGCTCCAGCTTCCAGAGCTCAGGCCCCAGAATGTCCTTGACTTGAACACTCTAGATTTCCTCCACCATGGTAGTCCAGCCAAGGTCCTTAAAGACTTAGGAGCTCTGTGGTCATGGTGAATCACCGGCCTGCTCTGCTTCTGGGTGGCCTGGGAGTTTTCCAGGCACTCCTCTGAGGGGCCGGAAGCTGGAACTTGGATGCTCCTCTTCTTTCGGCGACGTTTCCACTTCCGGGGTCGCTTACGTGGTTTCCCCAGTGAGGTCATCAAAGACTTCCGATCTTTGGCTGGTGAAGACATCTGGTTTGCTCCAGCGTCTTCAAGGCCGTCCGCCATCTTCAGGAGACCCTCACCCATTCACCCCGCCACCTCCAAGAGGCCATGGTGGCGAGGGGGAGGGTCCTGAGCACGGGCCAAGATCCCCGTGATGTCCAATGACAACACCAAGACAGGGCAGCCGGTCTGGTCGGGACCACCTCCGACGTCCGGACGCAAGACTGGGGCTTAGGCCCAGGTACGGTCCAATTTTAGCTGGTGAAAATTTGGGGCTGGATGGTGGCTCATTGCCCTTCCCTTTCTCCTGAGCAGGTCTCAGTTCGGGGCCGCCTCCCCTGGCCATCCTCTCAGTGCCGTCGCATGCAGCGCCTGCTCCGTTCCCCGGACTCTCCTCCTTGACTCCAAGATCCCCCATTGGGAAGTCCCAGGACTCATCCCAGTCCAGCTCCAGGTCCATGGGGGATTCCTGGTGGGAGGCGTCCGTGGTAGTGGTTCTGAAGTCAGCATTGGGGCCGTGCGATGCCAGGATGCCCATTTTCATCAACAAATCCCCGAAGTTTTTTAGGTGTACCATCAACCTTCTGTATTATTTAAACAAATACTACACCATCGGTAGATCTGGCTGCTCAGGACACACTTCCGTAGTCATCGGGGGTCCTTATCGGGTGCAGGTCCAATTCGGTCGGGTTCTCCCACTTCATGGGAGTTGAGTTAAAAGGACCTTTTTTGCCCAAGGATCTCAGGATTTTAGCCATTGTGGCTGTCACCAGGCGGAGAACCCACCGCTCTGGTTGTCCGTCGTTCCCTGGTTCCAACCCTGACTCTCGTGTTGGTGTCTTCCTGGGGAGGAGGTTCAGTAGCAGTAGTACAGCGTTTTTCAACCTATCTAGTCCCCCAGAGGGCTGAGGATCGCCAACGACCACAGTATATGGTCAGGATCTAACTCGGACCCATCTGGGGATGTTTTGTACAGCTGACGCGTCAGGATAGCATGGTCAGGTAGGCTCAGTTGGAGTGCTCTCGAAGGGTGCTCATCCCACAGCATTGTTGGGGCAAGTCCATGGGGAGAAACGGATAATCTAAGGCAGTAGTTGAGTATGGCCACCGACACCCTGTCTCCCACCCTCATGAAGCCTGTCTCTAGTCACAGGATGGCTCTGGTGACATGTCTTCAAACTTGCAGAGCCGATCTTAGACATTTTGATTGCACAAGCTGGGCACTAGAGTTGTGCATGGATCCGTTTTCCTTTGTTACATTCATTATTTTGTTACCTTCGGGAGCACCTAACAGGAAGCCCTCTCTTGGTATGAAAATCAGATTGGCATAAAAGTGAGTGGGAGCAAATCCTGGTTCCTTCCCTGCTTTTCTTGAACAGCCTCCTTACCTTGGAAAGAGTGCATGTGTGGCGTGCAGGCCCAGAAAGTGCACACGCCTGCCTATGCAATTTGTGGGATTGCCATAAGTCTAACACACAACTTGATGGCACACTCACATGCAGAAAGATACAATTTGGATTTCTGCTGTTAGAACAGTGATTTTCAACCTTCCCAATGTCACAACCCCTTAATGCAGTTCCTCATGTTGTGGTGACCCCCAACCATGAAATTATTGTTGTTGTTACTTCATAATTGGAATTTTGATACTGTTATGAATCATCATGTAAATATCGAATATGCAGGATGCATTTTCATTCACTGAACCAAATTCGGCACAAATACCTGATATGCCCAAATTGGAATACTGGTGGGGATGAGGAGGTTGATCTTGTCATTTGGGAGTTCTAGTTGCTGGGATTTATAGTTCACCTACAATCAAAGAGCATTCCAAACTCCACCAATGATGGAACTGAACCAAACTTGGCACACAGAACTCCCATGACTGGAAAATACTGGAAGGGTTTGAGATTTGGAGTTGTAGTTCACCTACATCCAGAGAGCACTGTGGACCCAAACCAAGATGAATCTGGACCAAAACTTGTCACAAATACTCAATATGCCCAAATGTGAACATAGGTGGACTTTGGGTAAAATAGACCTTGGCATTTGGGAATTGTAGTTGCTGGGATTTATAGTTCACCTACAACCAAAGAGCATTCTGAACCCCACCAACGATAAAATTGGGCCAAAATTTCCACACAGAACTCCCATGACCAACAGAAAATACTGTGTTTTGTGATGGTCTTTGGTGACCCATCTGACCCAATAATGACCCCCCCCCCCAGGTTGAGAAATGGTGTGTTAGAATGAGGGATAGTGGCTTTTTCCATTCGCTTGTGTCCTTACTCTCTCTCTCTCTCTTCTCTTATACACACAAACACATTCACACACATAGAGCAAAACTAAAATGCGTCATATTCCCCTTTCTGTTAAAAAGCCGGCAACCCCTGTGATCCTTCTCGTCTCCAGCCTTCCTTTAACAATTTTATCTCTCTGCCATTTTACAGATGGCGTTTCCCCCCCCCAAGTGTCCCCAGAGAAAGGAAGGGGAAAAAACGTATGAAAATTACAAGGGGCAAGGGATGATCTTATCAGAGGTTGCCTCTTGTGATAAGGTGCCTCGAGCTGCAAATGTTCGGGGGGAAAGGAAATAAGTACATGTATCATCTTTACAGCCAGGCAAGACCAAGCAGCCTGTGATGTCTCTAAAGAGTCTGTTTAAAATAAAATGATGGATATGAGGTTATGCATCGTGATGTGTTCTTCTGACTCAGTGGCTCTTGAACCCACCCACTCAGTAGCCTGTTATTTACTGAGAAAGTTTTCTTGGGAAGGAAAAAGAAAGGGAAATTGGAATGAATGTCAAATGGAAAACAGGCTCAGCAAATGTCCTTGGAAGCACTTGTCCATCCGCTCCTTTCGCAATTCACAGGCCTCCTGTTGTTCCCATTCCTTGAGCATTTACAATGTGTTTATCAGTTATGCCACAATTTACTGTAAAGTATTAGAAGAGTGCAGCTTGAGCGCATAAAGTTCAAATAGAGTAATTCATTTTGCAGGGATGTGGCAGTAGCAGTTACATTGCAAAAAAGAGGGGTTTAAAACAGAAGGTACACTACTTTCTTTGAATTTTTAGGTACTTTTAAGGCATCTTTAGGTCCCCTGGTGGTGCGGCGGGTTAAACTGCTGAGCTGCCAAACTTGCTGACCAAAAGGTCAGTGGTTCAAATCTGGGAAGCGGGATGAGTTCCCGCTGATAGGCCCCTCTTGTGCCAACCTAGCAGTTCAAAAACATGCAAATGTGAGTAGGTCAATAAGAACCACTTCGGCAGAAAGGTAACGGCACTCCATGCAGTCATGCTGGCCACATGGCCTTGGAGGTGTCTACGGACAACGCCGGCTCTCCAGAGTCCAGGAGAACTCCCAAGCTGCAAACCTGTGTCTTCACCGGGGGGGGGGTGTAACCCTTTCCAATACTGACTAAAACCCTATGCCCCGACTGACCAGGAGGACCACAGTCTTGTCTGGATTCAGTTTCAATTTGTTCACCCTCATCCAGACCATCACAGATGCCAAGCACCAGTTCAGGACCAGAATGGGAGATGCTTGTCTGGACAACAGTCCACGTGAGAAAGAGTCTTCATGGAAAACAATGGGAAGGGAGGAAAGTAAAGGAAAGGGTGGAGAAAAGAAAGAAAAGGGAAGTGAAAAGAAAGGAAGGAGAAGAGGAAAAAGACTTAAAATAATGAAGAAGGAAAAAGAAGAAAAGAAAGAGAAGGAAAGGGTGAAGGGGAGAAAGGAAGGGAAGGAGAAGTGAAAAGAAAGGGGGAAGGAAGGAGAAGGAGGAAAAGAAGAGGGGGAAGGGGAAAGAAGGAGAGAAGGAAAGATGAAGGAAGGAAGAATGGAAGAGGTGGAAAGAAGGAAGGGGGGAGAGAGGAAAGGGAAAAAAGGGAAGGAAGAGAAGGAAGGAAAGGAAAGAAGGAAGGGGGAGAAAGGAAGGAAGAAGGAGCAAATGGTGGAAAGAGGGTGAAGGAAGCGGGGGAATGGTGGAATGAAGGAAGGGGAGTGTGGGAGGGAAAAGGAAGGAGAGAAGGAAAGAATGGAAGAGGAAGGAAGGAGGGAGGAAAGAAGGAAGGGGAGAGAGGGAGGGAAAAGGAAGGAGGGAAGGAAAGAATGGAAGAGGAAGGAGGGAGGAAAGAGGGAAGGAGAGAGAGGGAGGGAAAAGGAAGGAGGAAGGAAAGAATGGAAGAGGAAGGAAGGGGGAGAAAGGAAGGAAGCGGGGGAATGGTGGAATGAAGGAAGGGGAGTGTGGGAGGGAAAAGGAAGGAGAGAAGGAAAGAATGGAAGAGGAAGGAAGGACGGAGGAAAGAAAGAAGGGGGGAGAGGGAGGGAAAAGGAAGGAGGGAAGGAAAGAATGGAAGAGGAAGGAGGGAGGAAAGAGGGAAGGAGAGAGAGGGAGGGAAAAGGAAGGAGGGAAGGAAAGAATGGAAGAGGAAGGAAGGAGGGAGGAAAGAAGGAAGGGGAGAGAGGGAGGGAAAAGGAAGGAGAGAAGGAAAGAATGGAAGAGGAAGGAAGGAGAGAGGGAGGAAAGAAGGAAGGGGAGAGAGGGAGGGAAAAGGAAGGAGAGAAGGAAAGAATGGAAGAGGAAGGAGGAGGGGAGAGGGAAGGGAAAAGGAAGGAGAGAAGGAAAGAATGGAAGAGGAAGGAGGGAGGAAAGAGGGAAGGAGAGAGAGGGAGGGAAAAGGAAGGAGAGAAGGAAAGAATGGAAGAGGAAGGAAGGAGGGAGGAAAGAAGGAAGGGGAGAGAGGGAGGGAAAAGGAAGGAGCAGAAGGAAAGAATGGAAGAGGAAGGAGAAGGAAATGGAGAGAGGGAGGGAAAAGGAAGGAGAGAAGGAAAGAATGGAAGAGGAAGGAGGGAGGAAAGAAGGAAGCGGAGAGAGAGGGAGGGAAAAGGAAGGAGAGAAGGAAAGAATGGAAGAGGAAGGAAGGAGGGAGTAAAGAAGGAAGGGGAGAGAGGGAGGGAAAAGGAAGGTGAGAAGGAAAGAATGGAAGAGGAGGGAGGGAGGGGAGGAAAGAAGGAAGGGGAGAGAGGGAGGGAAAAGGAAGGAGAGAAGGAAAGAATGGAAGAGGAAGGAGGGAGGACAGAAGGAAGGGGAGAGAGGGAGGGAAAAGGAAGGAGAGAAGCAAAGAATGGAAGAGGAAGGAAGAGGGAGAATGGAGGAAAGAAGGAATGGGAGAGCCAGATACAATCATGAAAAGAGCCACATCTGGCCCGCGAGCCATAGGTTCCCTACCCCTGCTCTGTAGTATTCTTAGGCGGGAAGTCCCTGCTTCAACAAGGATTGCTATTATCCATAGTTTAGCTTTTCAAAGTGTTCTCAGTGCACTATGCATCCTTTGCTGGTGCTTTCTGAGCTTGCTGGGTGATCAGGGCCAATTTCCAGGCCCATGAATCAGACCTTAGTGATTGGTCTCTAAAGTCCCCCCATCAACAATGTCAACTGCATTAGACTTTGTGAATTGTGCAATGATCCAGCATGCAGCTTTTTAGAACTTCTCAATAGAGATAACACAATGATTAAGTAGCATTGACAGCTCTCTCTTCTTTCTCTAATGCCATACGGGGGCCCTGAGCGCATTAGCAAAAGAAATCGATTGTTTTCTTTCCCTGCCAGCAATTTTCGACTCCTAGGCTTATCCAAAAGTAATCTAATTGCATGAGGTGGCCCTGACGTTGCCTTGGGGTCAATTGTTGCGTTTGAGTTTGGGACGAGGAGTTTTTGAGCGGCCACATTCTTACAAATGGAATTTCCCCTTTTGGCTCGACTGAAATGGTGCACGTGGGCGCCATAAGTCTTCAGAGATCCCTTCATGATGCCTCTGGGTAAACAGGACTTTTCCTTTGAATGTATATCACTTGGATCTGGCATAGAAGGTAATTGCTAGTCGGCACCGAAAGGCCAGTCTTAATAGGTATATAGATTAGAATGTTATTTTCTTGGAAGGGCATTGGGGAAGGTGCATTAGAAAGTTCATACATCTGGGTTAGTGGGCAAAATGCTTACATTTTCTGAAGTTAACGGCTGACTTTAACTAGGACTGAAATGCATTTTAGGCATGTACATTGTTGCTTCTTCCATCCTTACAGGCAAGAAGAAATCGGAAGTCTTCTGCATGGTTTCAATAGTTTTGCATAGTTTCAATAAGTTATTATTATATTTAATGATATTATTATAACTTAACACATTTCTCCCCATAGGGACTCAAGGAGACTAGTGATACTTATGTATACAATACCTTAACGTTTGCACAAAATAATGTCTTTGCGCAGAAAACCTAGAAGACTAGAATATTGGTGAATACAATGGGCCCTTGGTTTCCAATTTGAGTCAATGGAACGACTTACCATATATAAAATATCGAAATCAACATTTAGGAAACTTTATTTATTTATTTATTTATAAGACATTTCTACCCCGGCCTATCTCACCCCGGAGGGGACTCAAGGAGGCTTTACACACAGGCAACCATTCGATGCCTTAAAACAGTGTTTCCCAACCAGTGCCGTGGCACACTAGTGTGCCATGAGAGATCATCAGGTGTGCCGTGGGAAATTAGATTCTTATCTATCTGATGCCATGTATAAAGTTTGCTACTCTGTCTCCGGAACCTCAGGGCGCAGGTCCCTGTTTCTGGGAGGGCCGCGCAGTAGGATGGACCTGTTTGGGCCCATTCCCTTCCATTCCGCTCTGGCAGGGAGCACTTCCGGTCCCGTCCAGCCCAGCTCTGTTGGCGCTATGCGAGGTTTGAGTCAGAGAGCAGTGGAGCCCAAGCGCTGAAGGCAGGCAGGCAAGCAGCCGGAGGGGCAGGTAGGCAGGCAGGCAGGCAGGGAGGGAGTCAGCCAGCTAATGGGGGAAAGGAGGGAAGAGAACATGTGGGAGAAATATGGGGCCCCCAAAGGCCATCCAGCCTGACCCCCTTCAGCCAAGCAGAAAGGCACCACCCAAGCCCTCCCGACAGATGGGCATGGAGACTCTGGCTATACATTAAGGCAGACAGCATAGTTATTAAGGGCTTGGAAGAAGGTTTAGACTAGATATGGTCAAACTAGGAACTTCCTCCAGGTGTTTTGGACTTCAACTAATATTGCGATGTCATTGTTATAATACACTGTGATATGTAATTGTTGTACTGTGACAATGACATAGTATGTTGAATTTGATATTATAGTAATATACGTATATTGAGTATACATATAATATTGATAATGTTGTAATGTAATGCAATATAATAATATACTATATAACTATATATTTTGTGTTCATCGAAACAGGCCCAGGTTTCACACTAAGTGAGTGTATAAATACATTTAAAAACATATTAACTATATTTATTACTGTGTTAGAGTGTCATTTTGTGTCATTTTGGTTGGTGGTGTGCCCCAGGATTTTGTAAATGTAAAAAATGTGCCGCGGCTCAAAAAAGGTTGAAAAACACTGCCTTAAAACACAATGCACACTTAAATAAATATTAAAATAAAATTAAAAAGTACATTAAAACTATTAAAACATATGAAAACAATACATTTAGAGTTAAACACGTAATCCATGAGCTCAACCCGGGCTGTTCCAATGGTCATTGCACATTGTTCCAAGTCTATCTATTGCACTAGTTCTCTAAACTCTTGGTCACAAAGCTATATTTTCACTCTCTTGCAGAAGGTCAGGAGGTGTTGATCTTATACCCCTGGGGAGGGAGTTCCATTAGTTGAGGGGCCATCACTGAGAAGGCCCTGTCTCTCGTCTTCACCAATCGCGCCTGCAAGGAAGGCGGGACCGAGAGCAGGGCCTCCCCTGATGATCTTAAACTCCATGGTGGTTCATAGCAGGAGATACGTTCAGACAGGTAAGATGGGCCAGAACCATTTAGGACTTTGAATTGTGCTCGGTAGCAGACAGACAACCAGTGGAGCTGATGTTACAGGGGTTGTATGCTCCCTGTACGCTGCTCCAGTGAGCAATCTGACTGCCATCCGTTGGACCATTTGTATCTTCCGAGCAGTCTTCAAAGGCAGCCCCACCTAGAGTGCATTGCAATAGTCTATTTAAAACGTAACTAGAGCGTGGACTACCAGGACCATGTCTGACTTCTCAAGATACAGTTGAGTCATGGATGCAAAATCCAAAGATGTAGTAGATAAATGGTTTCCAACCTGTGGTCCATGGACCACTAGTGGTCCTCAAGAACTAAAATATGGTCCGTAGCCTCACCATTACTACACTGTTGCAACGAGATCAAATGGTCTTGCAAAACCCAGTGTCGAGGCAATGAGGATGTCTGGAGGGGAGAGGCTGACTTCCAACGAAAGACACGGCAACAAGCCACCTGTCTGCTGCTTCTCCTCCTCTCTCCACCTAAGCGGAGCCATTCCATGTGGCCCTGGAAGCAGGGTCGCCTTGGTGTCTTCGTTTTTAGGACTGATCCTGGGGTTATTTGGGATGCTGATTCAGAAAATTGGCTTAGATAGACCACATCCGCTCTAGATTATTAAATATGCTTTTCTGTGGGCGAGCATATGACGACTATTGGATGCAATCTGTATCAGAAACTAGAGCTGATGTGGTCTATCCAATGCAATTTTCTGAATTGGCACCCCAAATAACCAAACTGAATCTAAAGTTGACCAAAAACCGATCTGTAACCCTTTAGATACTAATGTTGGGGAGCGGTCCCTGGGCAACATGGTTCCTGGCCAAGTGGTCCCTGGTCAAAAAAAGGTTGGGATCCACTGTTGTAAAGGGTCAACTCTATGCATTACTCTCTAAGCCAGTGTTTTTCAACCTTTTTGAGCCATGGCACGTTTTTTACATTTACAAAATCCTGGGGCACACCACCAACCAAAATGACACAAAATGACACTCTAACACAGTAGTACATATAGTTAATATGTTTTAAAATGTATTTATACACTCAGTGTGAAACCTGGGCCTGTTTCGATGAACACAACATATATATGATTTCCTCTCACATACTACATGGCTATCATGTCTTCTCTCAGCCTTCTCTTCTTCAGGCTAAACATGCCCAGCTCTTCAAGCCGCTCCTCATAGAGCTTGTTCTCCAGACCTTTGTGAAATTTCACCCTGAGTGAAACTTGCTTCCAGTTAACTATGGATGTCATGAAGCTGTTATAAACAGTTCCTTGTGGGGGGGGGGGGACTCTAGAAAAATCCAGTAAAATAGTAAAAAAAAAATCCAAGCGGAGAGGCTAAATTTGTTTCTTGGAAACCTGTGAGGGGGCTGCTAGGAGGGGGAAGAGTGCCAATTTCCCACGGCACACCTGATGATCGCTCACGGCACACTGGTTGGGAAACATTGCTCTAAGCAATCTAGTTCTTTCCAGCAGCTGTCAAGATTAGCTTAAAAACAATGTCCTGCAGTTTGGTCTAATTTTTCCCCCTTCCTCTTTTGTCTCCTTTTTCTTTCCTAGCTTTAGTCACTAAGAGGCCACCTCAGCCTTTATACCCAATGGAGAATCAGACTACTTTTATAGATATCCAGCTAGGTAAGTTTCTTTCTGGGAATAAGGGTCAAAGTGGAGGGTGGTGTTGAATGAAATAAGCATGGTTTGTTGTCTAGTGTGATTATATGCAAATCAATGGGCTGCTTTCTCAAGCATGGCAGTGGAACTTACTGCAACAGCTGTTTAATAAAAAAAGGTTTGTGAAACATCAAGGAATTGTGTAAATAGTCTCTTCAGAATGAAGGGGCTGTGATTCATTCTAGGTTGTTGTGGATTGATCCAGCCCTGCCTAGAAGAGCACGAGCATAGAGTAGGGGAAGGAGCATCCTGGGATGTTACGATCCTCTGGGGAGGCCCTGCTCTCGCTCCTGCCTTCCTCGCAGATGCGTTTGGTGGGGACGAGAGACAGGGTCTTCTTGGTGGTGGCCCCTCAACTGTGGAACACCCTACCTAGGGATATAAGATCGGCCCCCTCCCTGCTATCTTTCAGAAGGCAGGTGAAAAACCTGGCCTTTTGAACAGGCTTTTCCAAGCACAGCATAGCTTTACGAACTTACGGAATGACCCAACAATGAGATTGAAGGATAATGACATGGCAACGGTCACGATAATGTTTTTAAGGCTTGTACGGTTTTTAATGTTTTGTAATATTTTTAATTTTAATTTTAATGATAATTGTTTAATTCTGTATGATTATTTTTAATTGTTATTTATGTTGTGGCATTGAATTATTGCCAACTGTAAACTGTAAACCGCCCTGAGTCGCCCTCGGGCTGAGAAGGTGTTGCCTTGCCTTAACCCTTTGAGTCCCTCTTGACAGTATTCTAGGTGTCTAGCACCAAGTTGGATGGGTTACGGGTAACAGTAGAAGACTCCGTATTATCCGACATTTTCATTTATCCGACATTCTGCCAGCCCATTTATATTGGAGAAGTGAGACTCTGTTGTATATAAATATATATTGCTTGATAGAACCAATTATTGGAAAATGCTATTTTGGTGTAAGGTCAGGAAATGGGATGCATGTTATTCGAAAGTCTAAAATTATTACTGTAAAATTTGTGTGCCAGCTGCGCCCATATCTCAGGAAGTCAGGCTTGGCCACGGTGGTCCACACTTTGGTAACATCCTGTATAGATTACTGCAACGTGGGATTGCCTCTGAAGATTGCTCGGAAGCTCCAGCTAATCCAGTGCTCTGCAGCCAGGTTGCTCACCGGAGTGGGGTACTGGAAGCGTACAACTCCCCTGTTACGCCAGCTCCACTGGCTGCCTATTAGCTTCCGAGCACAATTCAAAGTGCTGGCTTTGGCCTATAAAGTCCTAAATGGTTCCATCCCAGTTTACCTGTCCAAACGCATCTCACTCTACGAATCTCCAAGGACTTTAAGATTGTCAGGGGAGCCCTGCTCTCGGTCCCACTGCCATCGTAGTCGCGTTTGGTGGGGATGAGAGACAAGGCCTTCTCTGTGGTTGCCCCTCAGCTATGAAACTCCCTCCCTAATGAGATTAAATCTGCCCCCTCCCTCCTGACCTCCCAGAAGAAGCTCAAATCCTGGTTGTGGGAGCAAGCGTTTGCAAAATAGACTGACTTGCAGGGAAAGATGAAGTGTTTCAGTGGACTGCAATGGACTGATTTGGATAACGATTTGAACCGGCAAACTGTTTTTAATGTATATTTACAACTGTTTTAATTTATGCTAATTCCATTTTATGCTATGTTTCTATATTGCATTGGCATTTAATAGTGCCTGTTGGTAGCCATCCCGAGTCCCTCTTCAGAGGTTGAGGAGGGCAGGATAGAAATGTTCCAAATGAATAAATAAATAAATAAATAAGCCAGATTTGTGGAGGTCTAAGAGAAGCTTTTCACAGAAATAATGTGGTATTATATGCCAGTAGCAGGAAGGACGAAGGTCTGTCACCTTCCTATTCCGATTGTAGGTTTCTCAGGGGCATCTATTTCGGTCATTATGGGATGGATGATACTAAACCTGTTGGACCTTTTCCACATTGAACTCACCTGATGTTGGTTGATTTCAGGGCAATAGGGATTTTTAGGTAGAGGTAAGAAGAAATCCTTCTTGTAACCGTGAAAAGCCACAACCATTTGAAGCTGACAATACGGAATTTGGTGGACTGATGTATTCACTCCTTTGCTTCCATGCATCTTACTCGGAAGGGCACTTTGCCCATGCCTCTAACTCAGGGGTCGAGAACCTTTTTGACTCAGAGAGCCATGAAAGCAAAATATTTGGAAATTTATTTCAGTGAGAGCCATATATATATGGCTCTCACTGAAATAATATATATAAATTTTTAAAGACTGAATTCAACTATATGTGAGTAAATGCGTACATACTATGAGAAAAGGATTCCCCCAGCAGAATGATGGGACACTTCAGACCTGGCTCTGCAAAAGGCATGCTCAGGACTCTGGGAAGGAAGAGTAATGGAAGAAAGGGGGAAAGAAAGAAAGAAAGAAAGAAAGACAGAGGAATCAAAGGAGGGAGGGGGAGAGGAAGAAAGAAAAGAAGAACGAACTATGGAAAAGGAAGAACAGCAGGAGAGATACAAGGAGGGGGGAAAGAAAGAAGAAAATGGGAAAGGAGGAAAGGAAATGGTGGGGAAAGGAGGGAGAATGGATGAAAGAAGGAATGGGAGAGAGGGAGGGAAAAGGAAGGAGAGAAGGAAAGGGTGAAGGGGGAGAAAGAAAAGAAGGAAGAGGAAGGAAGAGGGAGAATGGAAGAAGGAAGGAAGGGGAGAGAGGGAGGGAAAAGGAAGGAGAGAAGGAAGGGGTGAAGGGGAGAAAGAAAGGAAGGAAGAGGAAGGAAGGAAGAGGGAGAGCTGCATGCTGGGAAACCGAGGCCCGGGCTGCTCTGGAGAGCCACATGCAATCATGAAAAGAGCCGCATCTGGCTCCTGAGCCATAGGTTCCCTACCCCTGCTCTAACTTGTTGTGCCCAGTTCAATTTCCAAAGAAATTTTGCATTTTGGCTGTAAAGAATGGCTGCTACTCATGTCCGGTTTGCGGTTTAGATGAGAAGGGGAAAGCAGTGCATAAGTAGAGTCGATGTGAAACTATGTTCTTCAATAAATCCAACTATTTATGTGACCTAATTGCAGGCTCAAAGCTTAGATAATACCCCAAGCTGGCTTTGTTCTTCTTAAGAAGCCTTTTCTTCCATTCTTTTGTGCGACAACCAAGATCAAAACAATCCCATCAAACTGAGGCAGGAGCTGAAAACCGGAGCGGCGATCCACTTGTTTTCTCTGTCCTCCACTCCCCAGTGTTAGAAATGTATAATGAGATTCCATAAGAACCCGAAGAAGAAGATAAAGAACATCAGCCCAATTATATTAATTTCTTTTCCTCATACTGTGCAGACAATAATTTCATCCCGAGAAGTTATTTGATCAATGTTTCATTCGTAAGTTCTGACCCATAGCATTGCTTCTTCTAAAAATTCACATAGCACTTTAATGATAGGCATGCGGGTCTAAGTGGGCTCAGCAATATGAAAAGAAGCATCTTTGAGCAGCAATTTATGTTTTAAGCATGTCACAATTCCCTTCTCCCGCAATGTTTAATAGCAAAGACTACCCAACCTGCATTTCCACGTTGTTCACCTATTGGTTTGTATTTTGGGATATCTCTAAGGGCAGATGTGTGGCCTCAGATTGACTCGATGCCACTTGTTGCGATTGTCTGATGTTCATGATGGGAATGGGGATGATGTACCTGATGGTGGACCTGTGTCTGTTGGCAATGGGGATGAGGGTTTGCCTGGGCCTGAGTTAAGCTCAGATAAGAGGCCCAGGCTGTCTCAGGAAGATTCGCATGGTCACATTCCTGGGAGACACCCTTCACAGCCTTTCTCAGAGCAACTGTCTGAAGATTAGTCAGGTGCCGAAGTCAATGAGAGTCAAGTTAATGAGAGTGTAGATAGAAGGCAAGGCTTTTGTAAACAGAGACAGATTGCTCAGACTCAGAGAAGATCAGTTTATTTACAGGAAAGAAGAAATAAGAAACTTTTATCTAGTGGTAAGGTAAAAAAAATGCTTTCCTTTTGGTTTTGGGAGCTGGAAAAGCCTTATATTGATTTTTGGGAAAGAGTTGCCTCAGTTGTTGGAATTGTCAATGTTGGAATTTCATGATGATCTTGCTTTCAAGGTGTAAAGAATCGCCGCCTACAGCTAGCGTCTTCACTTGAGGATCCTTTTTCAATCAAGTTGCCACCATAACAATCTTGGCCACCCGATGTGAGGGGTTTATTTTGAGGGTTGTGTTTTGAAATGATGTCACAGAGACATTTGTAAGGAGGAACTTCAACAGTTTATTTTTAACAACAACGTGGAGGTTTCAAAGTATTCAGAGCTTAGTTGGTTACAGTAACTTAAGAGAGGTACAGATCTTAAGTTTTCTTATTCCCTAAACACAATGTTTGATTGTATCTCTTCAAACACTAAATCAATAATACTATAGATATTTTGCCTCAATAGGCTTCCTATCTATATATTAGGTTAGCTTCCCAGCCTAACCTATAAACAGCGGTTCCTATAGGCTTTCTAAGCCTAACTGCCTTTCTGCAGTGTCTAAAACCAGCCTTTTCTATTTCCCTCAGAAAAGACAACAGCAACTCTTCAAATTGCTACCAGCGAGTCTAACCACTCCTGGCTGTCTCCAGAAATTCAAACTTGGTCCTGCTAAAGCCAGTGTTAGGCTCCGCCTCCTGTTGTTATAGCAACTGAACGTCTCAGAGGCTGTGCACTTTAATATTCCCCGTTAACCCTTTGTAGTCTGTTTAGTATATAACCATCTAATATGGTTATATACATCTAATATAGTATAACTGCGCCTTGGGTCTCAAGGAAATGCTTCTGTATTTTACCCTGTACCTCGTGATGTGATGTGTGTTTTATGCTTTTATTGTAAGGCCGCATGGTTGGCACATGCCGCCTATTTTATATGTTGTTATCCGCCCCGAGCCTGCAGGGAGGAGCGGAATACAAGACCAATAAATAAATAAATAAATAAATAAATAAATAAATAAATAATACAGTGTTTCCCAACCTTTTTTGAGCCACGGCACACTTTTTACATTTACAAAATCCTGGGGCACACCACCAACCAAAAGGACACAAAATGACACTCTAACACAGTAATACATATAGTTAATATGTTTTTTAATGTATTTATACACTCAGTGTGAAACCTGGGCTTGTTTCGACGAACACATCATAGATATCCTGGCAGGAATGGAAGAAAGACGCATGAAGATCTTGCTCAACAGCTGTCAGTCTCTCTCTGTGTTTAGAAAAAATGTGTCCACATAGCTTCAAAGCAGTCCACTAGTACTGTTCTTATGCATCAATACACCTCATGGAACAATAATGAGGCTTCCACCTTCAATATATATGCTCCTGTATCATTCCAGGTGGGCATTAGACAAGTCCCTCGTGTATAACTGGTGAACAGGAGAGTTGTTACACAGTCACTAGAAAGGCTATCTCATCCAGACAATGCCAAATGTAGTAATAGTTGGTACACATAAACACGAAAACGGCCGAAGGAGGCGGCGCCCCAGCACCTTCTTCTTCGCTGCGGCCCGGCCCTTCCTCCTCCTCCTCCTCCCCCTGCAAGCAGCAGCAGCAGGAGTTCAGCAGGAGGGGGAAGAAAGGGGGGGAATAGAGGTTTTCCCGCAGCACACCAGGTGATCGCTCACGGCACACTAGTGTACCACGGCACAGTGGTTGAGAAACACTGATCTAATACAATACAAATGTAATAATACAAACCACACATTTAACCATAAAATAAATACAAAACCCTCAATACATATAGTGACCTCACCACGCAAGGATTCTTAGTTCCATGTACAAAGTTTTTGCCAAGCTCCTGTTTTGTGAATTGAATTTTCCATGCTGCCTTGTTCATGGATTCTTGTGCCTGTTTCATGGATTGTTATACCTATGGATAAATATAAAATATAAACTAAATGGGAAATAGACAGCTTCAGAATAGCTAAAGGGAATGGAGAGAGGAGTAGATTATTGCCTCCTGATATCACTTTATTGATAGCATGACTGCACAGAAGCTGAAGGGACTCATCACAGGATGACAAGAACATTGTGGGATTATGTGCTGTTGATGAGTTTTATCCATTAATAGAATGAGGAGGAGACAGACTGGCATTGGAATGTGTACGGCAGCATTTCTCGACCTTCCAAATGCTGCGACCCCTTAATACAGTTCCTCATGTTGTGCTGACCCTCAAACACATTATTTTTGTTGCTACTTCAAAACTGTAATTTTCCTACTGTTATGAATCATAATGTAAATATCTGATATGCAGGATGTATTTTCATTCACTGGACCCAATTTGGCACAAATATCCAATATGCCCAAATTTGAATACTGGTTGTGTTGGCGGGAGGATTGATTTTGACATTTGGGAGTTGCAGTTGCTGGGATTTATAGTTCACTTTCAATCAAAAAGCATTATGAACCCCACTAACAATAAAATTGAACCAGACTTGGCACGCAGAACTCCCATGGCCAACACAAAATACTGGGAGGGTTTGGTGGGCATTGGCCTTGAGTTTTGGAGCACTGTGAACTCAAACAATGATGGATCTGGACCAAACTTGGCATGAATACTCAATATGCTCAAATGTGAACACTGGTGGAGTTTGCGGGAAATAGACCTTGACATTTGGGAGTTGTAGTTGCTAGGATTTATAGTTCACCTACAATCAAATAGCATTCTGAGCCCCACCAACAATATAATTGGGCCAAACTTCCCACACAGAACTCCCATGACCAACAGAAAATACTGTGTTTTCTGATGGTCTTTGGTGACCCCTCTGACACCCCCTCATGTTTCCACAGGAGTCCAGATCCTCAGGTTGAGAAATCCTGGTGTACGGCATCATGTCATAGAGAGGTTTTTTTTAAAACAAAATTTTATTTTATTTTAACACACACGTAAAAAAACATACCAAACACTCACAGGACATTTACAATTCCCACCACCAACACGACAATCTTTATATCTTTATCTTTATACCTTTCCATTCTATATACCAGTGTTTTTCAACCTTTTTTGAGCCATGGCACGTTTTTTACATTTATAAAATCCTGGGGATTATTTCCTTTTATATATTCATTTCTTATGGAGACAATCTTTATATCTTTATCTTTATACCTTTCCCTTCTATATACTATATAACATTTGTATCCTATTTCTTATGGCTTGATCTCCAGAGTGATTCATAATATGATTCTTTACCCTTGTCCATCTTTCTTCCATTTCTCTCATTCTATTTTCATTAACTTTTGAAGCATTTAATTTCACATTCATAATTTCAAATTCCATTTGTTCCACCATATAATGATACCATGTATTTACTGTCCTTTTTTATTTATCTTTCCATCCTAATACTATTACTGTTTGTGCACATTCTATTATTGCTTCTTCTATTTCCCTATCATTTTCCGTTTTCTTCATTTTTCCTATTACCGCTATTTCCTTTGTTATGACCCATTCATTTCCTAGAATTTGTTTTGACTTATTTTGTATAGTCTGCCAAAAATATTGTATATATTCACATTCCCACATCATGTGCATAAATCGCCCTTTCTGATGGCATCCATGCCAGCAATGACTACTCCCCTTTTATAGTAGTATGCTAATTGTGGGGTGTACGATAGCATTTATGCAGTATTTTCCTCCTCATTTCTCGTACTTTGGTATTCCCTTTCATCCCTATAATCTCTACCACATTTCTCATCTCTTGTTCCGTAATTTGTAGCTCCATTTCCCACATACTTTTCAAATCCCGTATTGTACCTCCATCTGCCTCTAATAGCATTGTATATATTTTGCTGGCCTGTGCCTTCATTCCTTCCCATTTGTCTCTTATTATCTTTTCAAAGGCGGTATCTTCACTCTTAACCATATTAATATTATCTTTTATTCTACAGTATGCACAGATTGCTCTTATCTGCAACCAATTTTCTTGTCCAAGCCATTGTTTAATTCTATTTTCCCTTACCATTCCCTCTTTGTTATATAATTGTTCTACCCTCTCTATTCCCTTTTCCTTCAATATCTGGATATTTCTATTCATATTTGATTCCTTATCCTTATTAATTATCCATACTGTTGACATAGAGAGTTTGACTCATGTGATAAAGTCCTTAGTCTATCACAATGCTGTGGATCAACATTACATCAAACATGCTCATTTCAACTTCTTTAAATGTCTGGCTTTCTAAACACTAAGCATACTTGGCTTGCCTCTGTATCCGTGCAGTACAGATCAAGGAGATACCGAAAGGGGGCGGGCGGGAAATGAATAGAGTTTCCAGATCAGAAGGGATCTCATCTGCATAGCAGGCGCTTGATGTGAACCAGAGAGACAGTGTCTCAAGATGTGCAAGAGAAGGTCATTTCTCTCAAAACGGACCAGTGCATTTTGGCCTGAAAATATCTGTATATTTTCAAGCTTGAGAAACAAATCTTCCTTTACACATTCGGAGGTGAATCTGTCTCTCTTTTTCACATCAGATTTAACTGGACGTTTCCAGTCCTTTCTGCTTTTCTTTTCCTCCATGATCGAAACATCTGCTACTGACCCAGAAGGTGTCCAAAGGGATTATAAGCCTTGCATATATTTTTTTCTAATTGTTTGTTTATTTTGAGAAGAACCAACTAGTTTTGCAACTGACCAGATCATATTATTGAGCCAGGGCTTGCTGTGAGAAGGTCCTCCACTGTGCATGTGGCAGGGCTCAGACTACACTGTAATAGGTGGTCTGTGGTTTGCCCTTCATCACACTTGCATGTCATGGCCTCCACTTTGTGGCCCCATGTCTTAAGGTTGACTCTGCATCCTTTCAAGGATGAAGAGAAACCATTCGTGAGCATTATTTGGGTTCAGTTGCTTAACCAGTTACAAAGCCACCTTCATGGAACGCATGCCCAGTGTGGAACATATCTCACCACGCTAAAACAGTGGATGTGGCTCTTAATGAGACATGCTGCATTTTCACAAGGTGTCTACGCCCTACACCCAGGCCCGGATTACCCATAGGGCCAACAAGGCCATAGCCTAAGGGCGCGAGCCACGGGGGGTGCAGATCATGCCTCTCCCAAATTAAAAATAAAAATGTTATAAAATAATTTTTAAAAATCATGCCGCGATTGGCTCCTGCTGCCTGGTACTCAAAAGGAAGGAAAGCAGGAAGAAGGGAGGAAGAGGGGGCCCCCTCCTCAGCGCCCTGCAGACAATACAGTTGGGAGCCAGCCCCCACGGCTCTGCGGCCTCGCGCTGGGTTTGCGGAGGGCAGCGGCTGCAGAGAGTCAGCCGCCTCAGGAGCCAATCTTGACCAGAATGGAACGCGCGCCCAGCAATCCCAAAGAACTACGGGTCCCAGCATGTCCCACGGCTGAGAGGCTGGCATGGCCGCCGCATCCCGGCAGCCCCCGCGGCCTCGAAGGCCGCTCTGCGGCCTCGCGCTGAGTGTGCAGAGGGCAGTGACTGTAGAGAGTGGAGGCCTTCCTCCACCTCAGGAGCCAATCTTGACTACCAACTGAAGGAAGAGGCCTGCTAGGATGTGGCGGCCATGCCAGCCTCTCGCCGCAGTGCATGCTGGGACCCGTAGTTCTTTGGGATCGCCAGGAGCCTCAGCGGTGAGTGGATAGATGTTGGGGGGAGAAGAGCAGGAAGGGCTGAGGGGGAGGGGGGATGGGGATAGGTCTCTAATGCAGCGGCGCGAGGCAGGGGGGGGGGCGTAATTCCAAACTGTGGCCTAGGGCGCCAAAAGGTATTGATCTGGGCCTGCCACTGGAGAAATTACACTGTTTAGCTGGTATTGCACCATCTGACATCTGCCAGGAAGTAACAATCAATTGTGAAAGGACCAAGGCATGAACATCTCTGGCCCATCCCCTGTTTGGATATAAGCCAGCACGGCAACAACTTAAATCAAGAAATAGTTTTCGAAGATCTACAGAGACACTCACTGGAACATGTCAGCAAGCAAGAATCCAAAAGTAGCAGGCTAAAACCCAGAACCTCAATCAGTGGCTGATACCAAATGAGAGATTCCACTCTGGGCACACAGAAAACTGGGTGACTTGGAAGGCGCTGAACAGACTGCGTTCTGGAAGCATGAGTTGCAGAACCAACCTTAAGAAATGGGGCTACAAAGTGGAGTCCATGACATGCGAGTGTGGAGAAGAGCAAACCACTGACCACCTACTACAATGCAACCTGAGTCCTGCCACATGCAGAATGGAGGATCTTCTTATAGCAACACCAGAGGCATTCCAAATGATCAGCTCCTGGTCAAGGGACATTTAATAAAATGCCAAGGCTTTTTTTAAATACAATACAACTGTTTGGTTTGCTCCTTACACCAGTGTTTCCCAACCTTTTTTGTGCCACGGCACACTTTTTACATTTGCAAAATCCTGGGGCACACCACCAAACAAAATGACACAAAATGACACTCAAACACAGTAATAAGGGACCGCCTTACCCCGTATATTCCCCCAAGATCACTGCGCTCGGAAGAGCAGAATCTGTTGGTTATTCCATCACCCCGCTCCTGCCACCTGTCCAGCACAAGACAGCGGGCCTTTTCTGTCGTGGCTCCCATGACTTGGAACTCACTGCCTAGCCACGTTCGGGCGACCCACGAACTTGGCCCTTTTCGAAGGGCCTGCAAGACTGCCCTCTTCAGACTAGCGTTTGGCTAGCCTGAATGTAGATGCATATCACCGTCCGAGTTAAGATCTGTAATTTACTGGCTACTGGCTATGTATTGTGCATTTTACTGAATTTTACTGTATGTTTTATTGTGTATTTTATTGCTATTGTGATCCGCCCCGAGCCTGCAGGGAGGAGCGGAATATAAAACCGAATAATAAATAAATAAATAAATAAATAAATAATACATATAGTTAATATGTTTTTAAATGTATTTATACACTCAGTGTGAAACCTGGGCCTGTTTCGATGAACACAACATAGATATCCTGGCAGGAATGGCAGAAAGACACAAACTTCCCACACAGAACTCCCATAACCAAGAGAAAATGCTATAAGAGTTTGGTGGGTGTTGACCTTGAGTTTTGGAGTTGTAGTTCACCTATATCCAGAGAGCACTCTGGACTCAAACAATGTTGGATCGGAACCAAACTTGGCATGAATACTCAATATGCCCAAATATGAACACAGATGGAGTTCAGGGGAAATAGACCTTGACATTTGGGAGTTGTAGTTGCTGGGATTTATAGTTCCCCTACAATCAAAGAGCATTCTGAACCCCACCAATGATAGAACTGGGCCAAACTTCCCACACAGAACCCCCAGGAGGCAAGAGGAGGTGTCTATTTGTGGAAAGGGAGGCAGGCCTTCCCAATACATGGAGAGGGAGAGACCAAATAGACAACCGGTGGGAGGGAGGGGGTGTTTGTAATTTTGTGCCTTTATCGAGGTAGGTTTCTTAGGGTTTTTATACTTCAACACACTAGACTCCCCCCCCCTTTCCTGGAGATTCCAATTTCCCATGGCACACCTGATGATCACTCACGGCACACTAGTGTGCCCCGGCACACTGGTTGGGAAACACTGCCTTACACGATAAATAAATAAATGGGGGTGCTGGACCCCTAACTCTTGCCAATGTGGAAATGTGATGGCGCTGCTTTCCTCTGATACCCATTGAATCCCAGCCTCTTTATCTCAGTTGGTTGGAAGAGAGAAAGAAGAGCAATGGCAGAGAGCCATCTTCCCCTTAACATGGCAACAGATTTTACATTAATCATTCCCTCTGAACAGTTTGTTCAACATGTTTCCCAAAAAAAACAAAGATAATGTACAACATTGCCTGAAATGGCTTCTTTGTTGTTGGTTCGCCGCTTTTGAGAACTTGCTAGTTTTGCATCTTGAGAGGAGAGATTTGGAAACATGACTGGAGATAATTCTGCATATATGTTCAGGCATTAAAAGCAGGCTACATTTACAAGCCTGTCTCATTCTTATTTAAAAGAATACTAATACTAATACTAACAAGGCCGTTTTTGAAATGTCTCCACACGGTGACTTTTGCATTCATTTCACTAGGCTTGTCGGGAGAATGAGTTATTGGGATGTGAACGGCTCATATACTCTGTAAATTACAGGAGAGTAACATTCTGCTCTGCTATTTTGACCTTTTCAGCATTCTGCAATTTGCTCGGCCGTGCCATTCAGCTTTTCCCATTGTTTACAGCTTTATTAAATGGGCAAAAAGGAGCCAAATGGGCAGCCAATCAAAATACACAGTGCTGAGAAAGGTCAGGACCATGCATCAGGCTATTTTCCCCACAGTTGGCTATCGAAGATGATGGCATCTAGATACATTTAACAGGGTGGTTTTTAATGAGAGAGAAATAGGCTATGGGATTTCCTAATTGGCTTCAATGGAGCAACAATTGAGCATGAATAATTATTCTGTATTGATTAACACAGAGAGTAAAAGAGACACACACACACACAAACATTGAATGATTTCACGTTGGGTGTCTTCTCAAGACAAGCTACTAGGGGTGGATATCTCCAATTTAAATACTTTGAAACCCGTTAATATTTCGCATTTGAAATCATTTTGACCTTATATCGACCCTCGGCGTCCAACCCGGAAGTGAAGTTTCAAAACCGAACCTGGGATCGCCATTTTTTGTAAAGGTCACGTTATTATGTGATTTTTTTCCCCTCCTCAGTTCTCAACTCACGAGAGGATACTGGAGGGCAGCACTACCCTCCTTTCTCCTCTTGCCAGCTGAGAGCTGAGGTGGGCACTTTGGAAGCAGCCCACCCGAGCTTTCCTCCATTTCCTCAGGCTCTCACTCACAAGCGAAGGGAGAGCCTGGAGAACAGGAGGAAATGCCTCGGGAGTCGGGATGCTTGGGGAGAGCGCAGAGGGTGCAAACTCACTCCAAAGGCTAGAGAGAGAGAGAGAGAGCAAGAGAGAGAGAGAGAGAGAGAGAGCGCAAGAGAGAGAGCGCAAGAGAGAGAGAGAGAGAACGCGTGAGAGCGCGCGAGAGAGCGCACAAGAGAGAGCGTGAGAGAGAAAGAGAGAAAGAGAGAGCACGCGCGCGAAAGAGAGAGTGCGAGAGAGAATGTGTGTGAGAGAGAGCGTGCGAGAGAGAAAGCGCACAAGAGAGAGCGCGAGAGAGAGAGTGCGAGAGAGAATGTGTGAGAGAGAGAGAGCATGAGAGAGAGCGCATGCGAGAGAGAGAGTGTGAGAGAGAGAGCATGAGAGAGAGAGAGAGAGAGAGAGGCAGGAGGGAAAAGAGAGGGGGAGGGGAGGGAGCAGAGACTTTGCCGGGAGAAGGAGCGAGGAGGGGCATGAGAAAGGGGGAAAGAGGAGCACAGAACAGGGGGGGTTTTTTGGTCCGTGATCTGCGTCCACCCCCCACCATGGCCTCGTTGGCCTTATGGGTAATCCGGGCATGCTGAGAATCGAAGACAGTGGGGAAAAAGTTAGTGGAGTCTCAGTTCCTAATATATGTTTTCCAATGGTCTTAGCCAGCCCCTGTGAAAAGGTTGTTTGACCCCCAAAGGGGCCGCAACACACAAGTTGAGAACCGCTGGTTTAACCCATTGTACCGTCCTCAAGTTTTACAAAGTCTTTACTATTTTCTGCCAAATAGTGCTGGTTCTTCACCAAATTACAGCATCCATCCATAGCATTGAACCATGGCAGTTAAAGCAGTTTCAAACTGCATGAATTCTACAGTGCAGATGCACCCTGTGTCTCCAACTTCTCAAGGGCGAGCCTGCTATTTGAATGGCTGTTCAGTCCAAGATCGATTTCATGTTAATATAAATAAACATCAGAAGGGAGAGCAGAGGCTTGGAAGTTGCTCACCAACATGTAGTTCCTACAGCAGATGGAGTTAGGGATGTAAATGTCTGCTCATTTCATTCTTGGATCCAAGAATGAATAATTTCAACAGTTGTCTCCTCACTTGATGAGACATGGAAGTTTTTGTGCATTTTTATATTCTTTCCAAATATATACATACATATATAAAGAGAAAAGGGAAAAAACTTGGTCAAAAACTTTGGTATTTCAACTGTTTCTCTGCAACAACACCCTCTAAATCTCTTGTTCGGAAGGGGGAAAAAACGTGCTGAATTATGACACATTTCATTGTGCTTAGTTTGGTCTTTGATGTGATGTCCTGACAACCTTCCCTGTTGATTACACGAAACATTCTAAGTGTTTTCTGTAAACCTTAGATGTAGCAGGCCCGGATTACCCATAAGGCCCACCTAGGCCATGGCCTAGGGGTGCAAGCTGAGGGGGGCACAATTCACAGACCAAAAAAAAGTTTTTTAAAAAACAAAACCTCTGTGGCCAGCCCTTGGGAATGGCGGGAGTTGAAGCACAAAGGCCCCAGAGGGAGGGCCGAGCCTGGTCTCAAGGCAGGGCACACAGGGCGAGGAGCAGCAGCAGCGGCTTCCCTCCCTCCTCCCCACTACTCAGCCGGGGGCAGGGCCTGCCAGGGTGACATCACTCCCTCCTTCCTCCTCCCCCAGGCCTGCCTTCCTTGTTTGCTCCGTCGCCTCCCAGGGTGACGTCACTCCTTCCCTCCCTATCTTGCTCCCTCCCTCCCTCCCTGGGAGGCGGGGAGGGGCAGGACCAGGAGTGAGTCCTCCGAGCTCGTCTCCTGGCCCCGCCTCCCGCCTTGTGACACCCATCAATCAAAGCTGGGTGTCAATCGGGGAGCCTCCCTCTCTCCCGGGCGGGCATGGCTCCGCGGACTCAGCCAATAGGAAGGCGAAGGCCTGCTTGGAGGCGGAAGTCCACGGAGGGGGGTTCTCCCTGAGCCACGGATTGCAACCGAGGAGGAGGAGGAGCAGCGGCCCTGAAGGAGACGGAGACGGGTGGGTGTCTCTCTCTCTCCAGGGAGCCCCCCCACGAAGGAAGGAAGGCCCCCCAGGCCTCTCCCCACTATTCTCCCTCCCTGGGGTGCGGGGATCCTAATCAGCCCTGGCAGATGGCCACCCCGCCACAGCCCCCAAGCCCCCGGGCGAGGAAGGAAGGAAGGAAGGAAAGGCAGGCACGGCTTGGGCCCCACCCTCCCTTCCCGGATCCCAAACAACTTTCAGTGCCAGTAGTAGAGGGGGCGTAATTCCAAAGTGTGGCCTAGGGTGCAAAAAGTTGTCAATCCAGGCCTGAGATGTACGCCTCTTGATCACAGTCTTCACCACTCTGAAGTTATGTTTTGCATTTTTTCTAAAGCTGCAGCTATGTATATAAAACAAATGCATGTCTTATACAAATGTTTTGCCCCACTTCTTTGTTGGTGGATTTCCTTCTCTTTTGTGTGTGTTCCTATAGTGCATGGAGATGTATTACGGGCCTTGGAGGCCCTGGCATTGTAATTACGGGCATTTCAATGGGGCGTGTGCAAAATAAATAATTATCAGTTTAACTTCCGACAGAGTTCCAGCCTCGTAGTTTACTGCAAGGGGCTCCCATTATGTCGCTCACAAATGGTCCTGCATGCTTTGCTGCTCAAGCTCCCCAATTCTCTGCTAACTCAAAGCATTTTCCATCCTTCACTGCCCCAACTGAATAGTCTACAGGCACAGGAATTTACATATATTACAGTTATCCATGATTAAGCTACAAATTATAGTTCAGTGATCCAGAGACAATGACTAGAGCTGGGTGAATAATTAATTAACAACAGGTAATTTATTCGGGGGATTTCTGCCTTCCTTCTGACTTTGCAAATTGGACATCAACAGGCAGGGTAAGGACGTCTTTGATGCATCCAAATTGTTTTGATAAATAATAAATCTTTCCTTGTCTGGACCACTTCTATAGTGGTGATTTGCCAGAATTCATTAAATATAATCCATGGCAGTGCCGTTTTTGGTGTCAACATGACGGTAAATCAACTCTGAGTTTAAATGAGCTTTCCCAGGTGCTGAAACCCACCTCTAAATAGATTCAGCACCTTGGATAGTTCCCAGAGCAGATCCATTTGCCACTTGTAAGTAGGGGCAACTAGTTCCTACTAATACTAAGTAGTATTACTAGTACTAACTAGTAATACTAGTTCCTACTATTACGAAGTCTTTAGTGAGGTTAGAATGTTTGAAACAGGTCATGAACCCCTGGTGAGGAATATCCTAGACCAGGGGCGGGCAACCCACGGCCCGCGGGCCGGATGCGGCCCGGCAGCCAATTCTGTTTGGCCCGGGAGAAGGGCATTGGGGGCGGGGCCAAGAGGGAGGGGTGACTCTGCCGCCCATCGCGGGCTCTGTGGGGCCTGTGTCGGCAGACAGCCTGGAGGAGCGGCGGCTTTGGAGTGCCTACCATCCCTGGAGGTGATCCGGGCCTGCAGCGGGAGCATGATTGTCTTCCGGGTCGCCAGGATGATCAGCTGCCTCAGATTGCTGACTGCTCCCCCTGCAGGCCCGGATTGCCTCCATAGCAGGCACTTCATAGCAGGGCGATCAGCTGGGGAGCGGCCGGGGGCGGGAGCGGGCGGAGGCCTGCAGCCTCCGATCGTCTGCTGCTCTGCTCTCCGCTTTGCCATCCTCTGGGCTGGGTCCATTGGGCCATTCCATCTTGGTTCGCACCTTGTCTTCTTGAATTTTATTTTATTTTATTTTAGTGTTTTTTATTATTATTTTATAATAATTTTATAATAATAATATAATATAATAAGTAACATAATATAATGTTATATTATATTATAATTTCAATATATTACAATGTCTATATATATACTATAATATAATAATTATGATATTAATACTAATAATATATGAATATTTCTTGATATATTAATATGTTAATATTAATGATGTGTAATATATAGTAAATATAGTAAGTAAATAAATAAATAAATTATGTAGATTAGAATGTAGTTCAGCCTTTAGTTGCGGCCCTCCATAATATTTTTTGGCTCTCGTGTGGCCCCTTGGAAAAAATAATTGTCCACCCCTGTCCTAGACTGATAAGTTTTTTGTGCAAAACTCACATTGTTGCCACAAAGAGAACTTTCCTTGTAGATGTTGTAGTTCAGTCTATGATTGTGTCTGATGTCAATGGGAATGAAGGGTTTTTTGGGCCTGTGTCTGATGTCAATGGGGATGATGGTTTTTCTGGGCCTGAGTTAAGCCCAGGCCTTGCTGAGAGGCCTGAGGTGTCTCATGAATGGGATGCTTCTCCTGCAGATTCACAAGGTCACATTCCTGGGAGAGGCCCACAGCAGTCTTCGGAGGATGATTTGTCAGATCCAGAATTGAATGAGGGTAAAGATAGAAAGCAAGTCTTTTGTAAACTGAGACAGAGTTCTCAGGATCTGCAAAGGTCAATCCATCTGCTGAAAAAGAAAGATAAGAAATCCTTATATGGTAGTTAAGGCAAGCAGAATGCTTTCCTTTTGGTTCTTGGGCCAGGAAAAGCTTTATATTAATATAAAGGAAAGATTTTAGCTCAGTCTCATCAACGTTGGAACTTCATGAGAGTCTTGTTTCAAAGTGGATTTCTAGTTTCATGTTTCAAGCTTTGCCAGGTTCCTGTTTCATGTATTGGATTCCCATACTGTCTTGTTCTCTGGATTGTGCATCCTTGGATCTCGTGTTTTTACCTTTTTTTACCTTGAAATTCATGGACTATATCAGGGGTAGGGAACCTAGGACTCGGGAGCCAGTTGTGGCTCTTTTCATGATTGCATCTGGCTCTCCAGAGCACCCCGGGCCTTGGTTTCCCTCTCTCCCCCTTCCTTCTTCCCTCCATTCTCCCTCCCTCTTCCTTCCTTCCTCTTCTATTCTTTTCCCCAAGTCCTCCTTTCCTTCTCCTTCCTTTCTTTTCACTCCCCCCTCTCTCTCCTTCTTTCTTTTCTTTTCCCTTCATTATTTTACTTTTTCCTCACTCCCTTTCCTTTCTTTCCCCACCTTTTCCTTTCCTCCCTTCCCATTTCCTTCTTTCTTTTCCCCTCATTGTCTCTCTCCTGCTTTTCTTTTCTTTCTTTTCCATAGTTCGTTCTTCTTTTCTTTCCTCTCCCACTCCCTCCTTTATTTTCTCTGTCTGTCTTTCTTTCTTTTCCCTTCCTTCCTTCCGTCTTCTCTTCCTTCCCAGAGTCCTGAGCGTGCCTTTTGCAGAGCCAGGTCTGAAGTGTCCCGTCATTCTGCCGGCAGAATCCTTTTCTCATAGTATGTACGTATATACTCACATTTAGTTGAATTCAGTCTTAAAATATATTATATATATTATATGGCTCTCACTGAAATAAATTTCCAAATATTTTGCTTTCATGGCTCTCTGAGTCAAAAAGGTTCCTGACCCCTGGACTATATTCTATCTTTGGACTAGACTGTTTTGGCTTATAGTGTTTTACCATTTTTACTGTTTTGTTTACATATATCCTTCAATAAACTGCTTGTTGGTTTACTCTACTGGTGTGGTGTTTAAAGACAGAGATGTTCCTGCTCTGAGATACAACAGTAGGAAACAGAATATTTTATGCAGAAATATCATTTCTTGCATTAAAAAGCTATTTTCTATAAAGGAAATGCTGAAAATTATTCTGTAAAGAATTAACACATTATTGTTTTGCACTGAAAACAGCAAAAGCGTCATTCTTTAACACTGAAATCTAACAACATTTCTTTCGGTCTTTCTATTCAAAGTCCCTCACCAAAGGCTCCTAAATAAGCTCTTCAGCCATGGAATCAGGGGACAGGTCTTGTCCTGGATTGGAACCTGGCTAAACTGTAGGAAACAAAGGGTGGTAATAAACGGACATTTCTCTGGGTGGAAAGAGGTGAGAAGTGGCGTACCCCAAGGTTCAGTTTTGGGTCCGTTACATTTTTAATTTATTCATAAATGATCTGGATGTAGGAGTGAATTCTGAGGTAGCAAAGTTTGCAGACGACACTAAATTGTTCAGGGTAGTTAAAAATGAAACTGATTGTAAAGAGCTCCAGAAAGATCTCTCGAAATTGAGTGAATGGGCAACAAAGTGGCAAATGCATTTTAACCTAAACAAGTGTAAAGTCATGCACATCGGGGCAAAGAACCCCAACTACATCTACAAATTGATGGGGTCAAAGCTTTCCGAGACAAACCAGGAAAGGGATCTCGGGGTTTTGGTGGACAGCTCAATGAAGATGTCTACCCAGTGCGCAGCAGCAGTGAAAAAGCAAATTCTATGCTTGGCATGATCAGAAAGGAATCGAAAATAGGTCAGCAAATGTTGTATTACCTCTCTACAAATCGATGGTAAGGCCACATTTGGAGTACTGTGTACAATTCTGGTCTCCGCACCTTAAGAAGGATATAACGGAACTGGAAAAGGTACAGAAAGGGCAACAAGAATGATCCAAGGGATGGAGCGGCTCCTTATGAAACCAGGTTGCAACGCCTTGGTCTTTTCAGCCTTGAAAGACGGCGTTTAAGAGGTGACTTGATCGAAGTGCATAAAATCATGCATGGGATAGAAAAGGTGAATAAAGAAAACTGTTTTCTTTGTCACAAAACACTAGGACTAGAGGGCACTCCCTGAAGCTCCAAGGTAGGAAAATTAGGACTAATAAAGGGAAATATTTCTTCACCCAGAGGGTCATTGGGTTATGGAACTCACTTCCAGAAGAGGTTGTGACAGCTGTCAGCCTGAACAACTTCAAGGCAGGATTAGACAGATTCATGGATACCAAGTGTATCGGTAGTTACTGAAAAGGACATTCAAGTGCCACCTCGGAGTTGGTTGAGGTAGGCAGGATTTCCCGGGTACTGGTTGTGGGGGGGTCGGGAGCAGGTCAGGGTTTTGCCCTCCCTTCTGCTCGAGATCTCCGTGTACAACTGGTGGGCCACTGTGTGATACAGAATGCTGGACTAGATGGGCTGAGGTCTGATTCAGCATGGCTCTTCTTATGTTCTTATGTTCTTATGTTCTTATGTTCTTATGTTCTATTCTGATTAACACTGGAAGCACCTTCCGTAGTGATACATGACTTGGAAATGTTAAAGTGTTATATACTGAGTTTGTGTGGTTTCCGCTCATCACACAATATCCTGAGTTATATTTAAGTCTCTTATGGGACTTTTCTTACAGGACTGGGATTGTCTTTGCCAAATGGCCATTGATTGACACGAGGCAATATAGAGATTGACAAGAGCATTCTCCCCAGGCATGCTGTTTCCATGAGTGGATTACATTTGCAAAGGAAAGCAGGAAGAATGATGTGCTGATTTGTGCCCCAGACAGAATGAACCCACATGCTCCATTTACATGATAGCTGACAGTTGGCCAGAAGGAATAGAGACACTTGAATAAATGATAGTCAATAGGTGATTAGCTTATCATCAACACACAGCTTGGCTCTTGTTGTAGGATAATTGCTTGGTATGTTAAGAGAAAATGCTCTGTGATCATTGATCAATTAATAGGTTACAATAGCAGTTTCTCTCATCCAAGTTATCAAATAATAACAAGTATGATGCATGGACTCATTCTTAAGGTGTGAAGTTACTTTTGGACTGTCAGCTAGCAGGAAAGGACTATTTGTATTATGAACTGTATTTCACATAGCAATTGGTGAGCCTTTATAAATATGCAAGAATAGGAACAGATTGAGTAATTAATCCCTTCTCTGGAATTCCCCAATCTGAAATATTCCGAAATCCAAAATAGTCCACATTGGTAGTTGAGATAACGATTCCCTTGCTTTCAAAGCACACAACCTTTGTTTCATTTATAAAATTATTTACAAATATTATGTATAAAATGACCTTTATACTATGAAGTTTGTGTCCCATCACCAAGATATGCAAACATTCCATAATATGAAAAAAATCAAAACAAAATATAGACCAATTTCGAGCAGTTTGGATAAAGGATAGTCATCCAGTAGATCAGGGGTGCTCACACTTTTTCAGCATGCGAGCTACTTATAAAACAACCAAGTCAAAACGATCTACCTACCCATATTTTGATAGAAGAAATAAGGGATATTTACATGATTTTTCTCAAAAAATAAGGGACACTTCATAAAATTCATCCAGACAAAAGTTCCTTCTCCCACCCTGACATCATTCCACATATATAAACAGGCAGAATGAAAGCAGACAGACCTTGAAGCTGCAAGTCCATTCAATGCTGATCAATGTGGCCAATGGAACATTCAAAAATTCATCCAGACAAGAGTTCCTTCTCCCACCCTGACATCGTTCCACATATACTGTATAAACAGCCAGAATGAAAGCAGACAGACCTTGAAGCTGCAAGTCCGTTCAATGCTGATCAATGTGGCCAATGGAACATTCAAAAATGCATCCAGACAAGAGTTCCTTCTCCCACCCTGACATCGTTCCACATATATAAACAGGCAGAATGAAAGCAGACAGACCTTGAAGCTGCAAGTCCATTCAATGCTGATCAATGTGGCCAATGGAACATTCAAAAATGCATCCAGACAAGAGTTCCTTCTCTCACCCTGACATCGTTCCACATATATAAACAGGCAGAATGAAAGCAGACAGACCTTGAAGCTGCAAGTCCATTCAATGCTGATCAATGTGGCCAATGGAACATTCAAAAATGCATCCAGACAAGAGTTCCTTCTCCCACCCTGACATCGTTCCACATATATAAACAGGCAGAATGAAAGCAGACAGACCTTGAAGCTGCACGTCCATTCAATGCTGATCAATGTGGCCAATGGAACATTCAAAAATGCATCCAGACAAGAGTTCCTTCTCCCACCCTGACATCGTTCCACATATACTGTATAAACAGGCAGAATGAAAGCAGAAAGACCTTGAAGCTGCAAGTCCATTCAATGCTGATCAATGTGGCCAATGGAACATTCAAAAATGCATCCAGACAAGAGTTCCTTCTCCCACCTGACATCGTTCCACATATATAAACAGGCAGAATGAAAGCAGACAGACCTTGAAGCTGCAAGTCCATTCAATGCTGATCAATGTGGCCAATGGAACATTCAAAAATGCATCCAGACAAAAGTTCCTTCTCCCATCCTGACATCATTCCACATATATAAACAAGCAGAATGAAAGCAGACAGACCTTGAAGCTGCAAGGCCATTCAATGCTGATCAATGTGGCCGTACAAGTGCTCCCATGGGTAGGCAGTCAGATCCCCGGAGGTGGCATGTAAACTGATGGTGGGGTAGTCCAACGGGAATCCGAGGCCCGATGCCTCTATCCGTGACAGACGGCTCTTGGCCATGAAGAGGGTCCTGCTGCCCAGGCAACGCCCTCCCAGCACGGCTTCAGTCTCGGCCTGCCACAGCCAGACCCCTTCGCTCGGCTCTGGGAGGTGCCTCAGGAAACTCATGGCTGCCTGAATGGAGGGAGGAAACACGCAGGCCACGTCCCCTCTGCTCCGGCACAAACCGGAAACGAAGGAACCGGAAGCAGCGCTCACTCCCTTTCCGAAGGACGATGCGTGCCGTGTGCAGGGCAAAAGTGCCCCTCAGAAATCTGGCCTTGGCTGCTGCGATCGACCAGTTCCGCCAGTCGATGGCGATCAACCTAATGAGCACCCCTGCTGTAGTACCGTGTTTCCCGAAAGTAAGACAGCGTCTTACTTTCTTTTCCCCAAAAGTCCCCCACGTCTTACTTTCGGGTACGGCTTACATTGGGCGACGGTAAGCCGTGCCGCGTTGCCACGCCCCGCCACCAGCGCCGCTGCCGCTGCTGCCGCCGTCACGCCGCCCGCCGCAACCGGCCCATCGGCCGCGGCACACCTCTGCGGCGCACCTCCTGCCAGGCCTCCAAGGAAGGGTGGGGAAGAGAGCCAGAGGCGTGGCAAATCGGCGCTGCGTCAGAGTGATGCGTCGCCGCTTTACCACGCCCCTGGCTCTCTTTCCCCACCCTTGAAGGGGAGGAGGAAGAGCGCCATGGGCGGGGAGAAGGACGCACGCGTCAGAGTGATGCGTCGTCCCTTCTCCCCGCCCATGGCTCTCTTCCCCACCCTTGGAAGGGAGGAAGAGCGCCATGGGCGGGAGAAGCGGCGCTGCGTCACTCTGACGCGTCGTCCCTTCTCCCCGCCCATGGCTCTCTTTCCCCACCCTTGGAAGGGAGGAAGAGCGCCATGGGCGGGGGAGAAGGGACGACGCGTCAGAGTGACGCGTCGTCCTTTTCCCCGCCCATGGCTCTCTTTCCCACCCTTGGGGAGGAGGAAGAGCGCCATGGGGCGGGGAGAAGGGACTGACGCGTCAGAGTGACGCGTCGTCCCTTCTCCCCGCCCATGGCTCTCTTTTCCCACCCTTGGAAGGAAGGAGGAAGAGCGCCATGGGCGGGAGAAGCGGCGCTGCGTCACTCTGACGCGTCGTCCCTTCTCCCCGCCCATGGCTCTCTCTCCCCACCCTTGGAAGGGAGGAGGAAGAGCGCCATGGGCGGGGAGAAGGACGACGCGTCAGAGTGACGCATCGTCCCTTCTCCTCCGCCCATGGCTCTCTTTCCCCACCCTTGGAAGGGAGGAGGAGGAAGAGCGCCATGGGCGGGGAGAAGGACGACGCGTCAGAGTGACGCAGCGCCGCTTCTCCCGCCCATGGCGCTCTTCCTCCTCTTCAAGGGTGGGGAAAGAGCGCCATGGGCGGGGAGAAGGGACGACGCGTCAGAGTGACGCAGCGCCGCTTCTCCCGCCCATGGCGCTCTTCCCCCACCCTTCCTTGGAGGCCTGGCAGGAGGTGTGCCGCGGAGGTGTGCCGCGGCCGATGGGCCGGTTGCGGCGGCGGCGGCGGCGACGAGGAGGAGGTATGTCTTACATACGGGGTACGGCTTACATTAGCCGACCCCTCTGACACCCCCGATACGTCTTACAATCGGGGTGTCTTACTTTCGGGGGAAACACGGTAGCATCTTGCCAGATCTTACTGAAAGTCCATCTTAACCATCTTCTTTCTTATCATGGCCAACCATCTCAACCAGGAAACTTCAGAAGCAGGACAAGGGAACAATATCCCTCTCTCACTATTGTTGTTGTGTATACCATATATACAGTAGCAAAATTAGGGTTATGAAGTAGCAACGAAAATAATTTTATGGCTGGGGGTCACCACAACATGAGGAACTATAGTAAGGGGTCACGGCATTAGGAAGGTTGAGAAACACTGTGTTAGAAAACATCACATCTTATTTATTTATTATTTATTTATTTAAAACTTTTATACCCTGGCCTTCTCACCTCCGAAGAGAAACTCAGACCAGCAAACATCAAGTATTCAATGCTAACATTTAAAATCTAAAAACATCATAAATTTACAATAAAATACAATACAATAAATACATTTTAAAAGCCTTTCACCAAAGCAAAATCAAGTCCAACTTAATCCATATATTTGGTCCGTATCAAGTGGTTGGCGACTTTAGTCGCTTCGCGATCTCCTCCTTCATTCTGTGAAGGCCTCATTGCACAGCCACGTTTTCACCTGCTTCCTAAATCAGGAGGGAGGGGGCGGATCTAATTTCATTTGGGAGGGAATTCCACAGCCGGGGGGCCACCACAGAAAAGGCCCTGTCCCTCGTCCCCACCAGGCGCAACTGCGAAGGTGGTGGGACCGAGAGCAGGGCCTCTCCGGACGATCTTAGCACTCTTGACGGTTCATAGGGGAGAATATGTTCGGACAGGTAAACTGGGACAGAACCGTATAGGGTTTTGTAGGTCAACACCAGCACTTTGAATTGTGCTCGGAAGCTAATTGGCAGCCAGTGGAGCTGGCGCAACAGGGGAGTTGTGCGCTCCCTGTACCCCGCTCCCGTTAATAGTCTGGCTGCTGCGTGCTGGACTAATTGCAGCTTCCAGGCAGTCTTCATAGGCAACCCCACATAGAGAGCGTTGCAGTAGTCTATACAGGATGTAACCAGAACATGGACCACTGTGTCCAAGACTGACTTCCCAAGATATGGGCACAGCTGGTGCACAAGCTTGAGCTGTGCAAAAGCTCCCCTGGCCACTGCCGAGGGAACATCTGTAGGGAACATGGATATATGCCCTTTAGTTTTGAGCACTGCAGCTCCCAAGGTGGCTGGCTCTTGTTCCAAAATATTAATTTAGCACTCTTTCTTTCGTTCCATGATTCTGCTACCACCATTTACTTTTTCCAAACTTGTAGAACTAAGTTTATCTTTTTAAAAAGAATATAAAAATTAAAGGCAACTGACTTTCTAGTAGACAATAATAGATGATGATGGGATTAAAGGGAAAGAGAACAGCTGGCTGAGTTTATCATTTTTCATTTCCTCGCATTACACTCTTGATTGAAATCACCAGTTTTCAACACTAATGCTGATTGTGTTGAACCTAATTTATTTCCTGACTCAGATCAGAACAAGGCATAAGAGTAACGGCAAATGGATAGCTTCTATAATGCAAAGCAGCTCAGCAGAAATGCCTGTCCTTGATGTCTGGGATTTGATAAGCCCACACAACCCACCTGTTCTGAATAAGCACACACGTTGCCAAGCATTAGTTCATGCCTGAGAACAATGTGCCATTTGGATGGAACCATTTTTGAAATGTACCTTCTCCTTCTAGGGATTTCTTCAACAAAAGTGTCTCAACACATTCTGCTAATTTGTCTCTGATAGAAGAGGAAAGTCTTCTCACGTGTGTCTATCCACTTGACTTACCCAACAAGCGATTACTCTTAGACACTTCACTAAATTGCCTGCTGAAAATTATTGTTTGAATCCAGTTCCTGGTGCCAACTACAGCGGTTTCATTGAATCAACATCTATATAAATGGTACTGAGGAGTGTTTCTCAAACTTCCTAATGCTGCATCCCCTTGATTCAGTTCTTCATGTTGTGGTGACCCTCAACCATAACTGCAGTTTGGAGGAGGGTGGACCATGGATGATGGGACTTGAAGTACCGCCACTCACTTCTCGAGTGTGCTGCGACCCTCCTCCAATTACTGCTCAAGACCAAACTTGGCACACATAACACCCATTACCCCCTTAACATCCTGGAGAGGTTTAGGGGAGTTGGACCACGGATTATGGGATTTGTAGTACTTTCAAATGCTTTTGTTCCAACAGACCACTGTGGCCCCCAACGAAAAACAAGAAAGACCTAACTTGGCACACAGAGCCCCTGTGACCCACTCCACATTCTACTGCAGTTTGGAGGAGGATGGACCATGGATGATGGGACTTGAAGTACCGCCACTCACTTCTCGAGTGTGCTGCAACCCTCATCCAATGACTGCTCAAGACCAAGCTTGGCACACATAACACCCATCACCCCCTTAGCATCCTGGAGAGGTTTAGGGGAGGTGGACCACGGATTATGGGATTTGTAGTACTTTCAAATGCTTTTGTTCCAACAGACCACTGTGGCCCCCAACAAAAAACAAGAAAGACCTAACTTGGCACACAGAGCCCCTATGACCCACTCCACATTCTACTGCAGTTTGGAGGGGGGTGGACCATGGATGATGGGACTTGAAGTACCGCCACTCACTTCTCGAGTGTGCTGCAACCCTCATCCAATGACTGCTCAAGACCAAACTTGGCACACATAACACCCATTACCCCCTTAGCATCCTGGAGAGGTTTAGGGGAGGTGGACCACGGATTATGGGATTTGTAGTACTTTCAAATGCTTTTGTTCCAACAGACCACTGTGGCCCCAACAAAAAACAAGAAAGACCTAACTTGGCACACAGAGCCCCTATGACCCACTCCACATTCTACTGCAGTTTGGAGGGGGGTGGACCATGGATGATGGGACTTGAAGTACCGCCACTCACTTCTCGAGTGTGCTGCAACCCTCATCCAATGACTGCTCAAGACCAAACTTGGCACACATAACACCCATTACCCCCTTAACATCCTGGAGAGGTTTAGGGGAGGTGGACCACGGATTATGGGATTTGTAGTACTTTCAAATGCTTTTGTTCCAACAGACCACTGTGGCCCCCAACGAAAAACAAGAAAGACCTAACTTGGCACACAGAGCCCCTGTGACCCACTCCACATTCTACTGCAGTTTGGAGGAGGATGGACCGTGGATGATGGGACTTGAAGTACCAAAGACCAACCTTGGCACACAATGCCTTTCTCAAAATAACCCGGGCACCGCCAGGTCCCCAAGTAATATTTAGGAAGTGGGTTCTTGTGGATGTCTGGGAGCTTGGAGAGGAAAACTAAGAAACTCCACAGGAAAAAAATGCGACAGGTTTCACATTTTCCTGGATCTAGAATTTGCTACTGATAGTCATTAATGCAAAAAACAAACATGTTTTTCTTGTTGATCTTTTGTATAGGAAATGGCATTGGAGCCCCCCCCAAAGCAAACTCTTTATAGCCTCCAGTTTGAGCTTTGCATTCATAATGCATTGATGGCAATTAAGGTCATGAGCACAGGCAGGGAATTGCAAGGGGGAAGCAGATAAATAAATCATGCACAAGTACAAAGCGGGTAGAGGAATACTGGAATATTCCATTTTTTAATTTTGGACAAGGCTTGCTGGCATTTTGACGGGGGGGGGGGGGGAGGGAGATGTGTCTCACACCAAGATACATATCAAGTGTCTAGATAATAAGTGACACAGCACAGAAGGGATTTGGCGAGCGTTGTCTCTGCTGTGTGCACACAGAGCAGGGATTTTTTGATTCATCCATCATTCACAGCTGACTGCAATGCTTCCCAAAAAAATCACTTAAACTTATCCTGCCTGGGAAACTGTGGGATGGAAGGAGACCAAGACATCCTTGTGGTGTGTCCTCTTATCACACTTCGTCGGTACTGAATGATACCAGTTGGCTTGAAATCATAATTATTAGCAGGAGAATGAATAGGGGTGTGCAATTTTTATGTAAGTTGTCATAAGTTGTAGCAAATTCATTAAATTTGTGAAGGTGAGCCCCAGAGAGAGAGCCCATCTGTATCTTAATTGGTTTTACCTGCAGCAGGGAGTTCCAACGTTCCTGCTCATGTGGTCTAGCATCTTTAAAGGCAAAAGGCTGGGACTTAGCATCCAAAGGCCTTCAGCCATTTCTATCCCTCTATTTTCATGCCCCACTTGACCTGAAATTTTGTAGCGCAGCTTAGATTAAGAACACTCCACATCGCAACATTTTTTCCTTTCCCCAAAGATACAAAGTGCCCCATTTTGACTCCATTCCAATTTCATATATTTCTCCGATTTATTCTAAAACTTTCTGCTATCTCGGTTTCCTTCCTCTGAACCCCTTTGCATCTATGCAACTCTTTAAACTTTAAAATATTTCTTCCATGGACCAGCTGATTGCCAAACCTGCCGGTTTTTTGAAAAGCCTTTGTTCCAGCCATCAACGAGCGGCCTCAACGGGGGCCTGAAGCCATAGGCCCTTTTGTGTACAAGGGCTGCATGCAGATGGGCCGACATGGGCCGCCCAGAGTGTGTTGGAGACATAGTTTTCCAAGGACTCCCATGCGTTTAGACTCTTGCTTGGCTATTGGCAGAAAAGGACTCTTTTCTTATAGTTTTCCCAAGGACACCAATGAACTATCTTTTATTTATTTATGTATTTATTATTCGATCTTATATTCCGCTCCTCCCTGCAGGCTCGGGGCGGATTACATACAATAAAAACATGCTGCGCATACAACCAGCAGCCATACATTAAACATAAAACCTAAAAACATAAAGCCAATATACAGTAAAATCAACAGGATTTCAATTTCTAGAACTCAAGGCATATGGACTCTTCTATCATGGACTTCCTCGAAGCATATGGATTTGATGGTTTTCAAGATCATATGGACTTTCTTTCTACTCCTTGCACATGAAATAATTATGAGATATTGGTAGTGGTATTTCCCTGAAACCCTCCTATGTAAACCATTCCCCCTGCATGTTTTTTCCCCTCCCCATGTGTAAAATAATATGAGGAAGGCTATGTGACTCAGCTGTTGTTTTTCAAGATCAGGGTGACCACATTCCTGGCTGCACCCTTTAATCCAATCATTGGAGCAATTTGCATGACAGAGGACTCTTTCTGGTTTTGGAGAGGTTCTTTCCCTTCTCCCCATTTTTGAAAGACTCCTTTTGTTCCAAAAACACTGGACCCTCTGAGTTTAGTCTTGTCCCGCGTTTATAGGACGTATGGCATAACTATATTTCATATTTCATAACCGGCTGTCACTGTTGGCCTCAGAAACCAACCAACACAGTTATTTCATTTGTTTACCATCCAGAAGGCTGAAACTCTCATGGATAAAAATCTGCATATGGCCCTTTGTCAACAAGGAAGGGTCATTACGGACAGTTCCTGTTTTTCACCAAGAACAAAAGACTTGCTTTGGCCCGAAAGGTCAAAGCCTTGGATCTTCATTAACATATGGACATGATCTAATCAAGAAAACTCCAGCTGCTCTTTGTTTTGAACACATTCCTGTCCCTCGCTTCCAATTCGCCAGGGCAAAAGCGGCGCTGTTTCACGATTGGTTTCCGCTACAGCTTGCTTCCAAGGTTCCAACCAATCATCATGAAGCCTACAGCATGCAGGGGCGGGAAAGTTTGAATTTGACAGTTCTGTAAAGTGCATAAAAATGACATATATTTGAATGTAACTTCATGACTGCTTTGCGACAAGGAATCTGCAGTGGTCATCCTTCTCAGCTGACAAGAATAACAACTTCAGATTCTTCCAGACTTCTTTGGTGAGATCATTTGGGAAAGGGATTTTTAGTTTGCTTTTAAAAACTCACCTGAGGTTTTTGCTGAAATCCACGCTTTAGGGGTACTTCTGGGCCTCTGCCCCCTAAGGGCCAGGCTATCCTAAATTGTTCAGCAACATTTGTACTTACAGCACAATATCCGACACCTAGACATGCCCCGTGCCAAAAACGAAAGAATCAAAACTTACCCAATTCTTTTTGTTTGCATTTTGTAAATCTCAGAAGCCTCCCAAAGTCAGTTTCATATTCAGCACAAGGAAGCAAAGCCAAGCCAAAAAGGCTGCCTTTCCTCTTTAGATTAACTTTAGAAAAACCTTTTTGATCTGGTTCAAAGGCCCAAAAAGACTGAGGCCAACGCTATCTTTGACTTGTTGATCATGGTATTCAACCAGACTTATTGCCCATGGTAGCCAATGGGGTGTGCTTTTCCCCCCGTTAGTTGTCATAAATCAGATCAAATTTGTTAAATTCGTACTTATGAGGTGATATCCAATGCGTTGGCTAATGAAACCTTAAGAATCAAAACCTGCCCAATACTTTTTCATTTGCATTTTGTAAACATCAGAAGCCACCCAAAGTCAGTTTTATGTTCCCCCTTGGTAGGGGGTTGGACTGGATGGCGCACGAGACCTCTTCCAATCATGATTCCATGATTATATGATTTATTTATTTATTATTTCAATTTATATACCACCCTTCCCAAAAAGGCTCAGGGTGGTTCACAACAATGAATACACAACACAACGTAGTTAAAAACAGAATAAAACAGATTAGGACCATAATGGAAAGCACAACCTTAGAGATTAAACACCTGGTGGTACAGGTGTTTACAGGCCCTCCTGAAGGCCTGTAACTCCGTTATTGCTCGTGCCTCTGCCGGGAGGGCGTTCCACAGGGTAGGCGCTACTACAGAAAAGGTGCACTGCCGTGTCGATGACAATCAGCAAATCTTGAGTGATGGAACCTCCAATAGGTTTTAGTCCATGGACTGTAGTGGTCTCTGGGGAATGTGCAGGGAGAGGCAGTCCTTCAGACACTGGCCCCAGACCATGCAAGGCCTTAAAGGTTAACACCACCACTTTGAAGGCAATCCGGTCCTTGATGGGAAGCCAGTGCAAACGCAGGTTAGTGTCACTCCAGCCAGCAGTCAAGCTGCAGCATTTTGCACCATCTTCAGTTTCCAGATTACCGACAAAGGAAGGCCAATGTAAAGGGCATTACAGTAGTCCAGTCTCGAGATGACCGTGGCCTGGATTACCGTGGCTAGGTCGTCACCGGAAAGGTAGGGTGTCAGCCACCTCCCCTGGCGCAGATGGAAAAACACTGTTCTGCTCACGGTGGAGACCTGAACCTCCATCGTCAACAGAGGGTCCAGTTGGACCCCCAGGCTTTTAACCAGCAGCAACGGACTAACCACCTCACCGTCCATTATTGGCAGCCGGGGCTCCCCCCCCCACCCACCCACCCAGGACAACCCAGCCACAGGACCTGTGTCTTCGACTGGTTAACCTTCAACCTGCTGGCCTGTAGCCACCCAGTCACGGCTTCCAGGCACTGATGGAAATAATCGGGTACAGAGTTCGGCCGGCCTTCCATCTTCAGCACCAGCTGGGTGTCATCAGCGTACTGATGACACCCCAGACCAAAACTACGCACCAGCTGGGCAAGTGGACGCATATAGATGTTAAATAATAGAGGAGAGAGGATAGCCCCTTGGGGACCCCACAATTAAGGGGGACCCGTTCCGAGACCATCCCTACCCTCTCCACTCGTTGTTCCCGATCTTGGAGATCATATTATGATTCAACAGATCGTATTATGATTCAACAGTGTGAGATGTTTAACTACATCTGTACACAGTGCATGAAGCAATGCTGAGGCACATGGCATCCATTCCAGCACAGCAAATCCCTGGTGGTTGTTTTGCCCGGCAGAAGGAGCAAAGTTTGAGTACCTCCCCCAACTTTCTTTTCAGAGAACTCCACCACAATAAGCATGGCAGGTCTTAAAACTTGTATTAATCATTATCAGCGAGGCTCAGCATAGCACTTAGTCAGCATGGGCCTCAGGTATGGATTACATAAAAATAAACATCTTCACAGGAGGAAAAAAGTTCCAGTAAGCGCATGACACAGATAACTTTACCTGAAGTGGGGCCGAGCCATACCTCCCTCTTCCTCTCTCTCATCTTTTTTCTTTGTCATTCTTGCTGACTAAAGGGATATCATGAATAACTTTGGCTTTTGCTCTCATTCCAAGTGAATGCTGCTCTGAATGTTTCTGTTATAAGCTCTGTAGGTCACAGAGAAAAGGGTTGCTGAAATACTAAGAGCCACTAACAAGCATAAGACAAAATTCCTTTTTCCTTTAGGACCCGAGTCCTACACACTCCCAATTTCTAGCTCTCTGTGGAGGTCATCCAACAAGGCAACCAAAGCTGTCTCCATTCTATTACCAGGCCTAAATCCAGACTGCAATGAGTCAAGATTATTGTTTTCATCCCAAAATCCCTAGAGTTTAGTAGTGACACTGACTACCAGTTACTAGGCATGTATTTAGTTAGTTAGTTATTTAAAATTTTTGTACCCCAACCTTCTCACCTCTATAGAGGGACTCAGACCGGCTTACAGCAATAATTCAATGCTATACAAATTAAAACCTGTTACAACAACATTATTAAAAACTTAAAAACCAAATTACATACATACAAATTCATTGCCATTTAAAACAAATTCAATTCAATCTAAAACGTGGTCACTCAATTCATACTGTAATCAATTACAGCCTATTCTGGGAAAGCTTCGTTCCACATCCAAGTCTTCACCCGCCTCCTGAAGGACAGCAGGGAGGGGGCAGATCTAACATCCCTTGGGAGAGAGTTCCACAGCCGCGGGGCCACCACAGAGAAGGCCCTGTCCCTCGTCCCCACCAGCCGCGCTTGCGAAGAAGGTGGGACAGAGAGCAGGGCCTCTCTGGAGGATCTTAATGTCCTTGATGGTTCATAGGGGAGAATCCGTTCGGACCGATAAACAGGGCCAGAACCGTATAGGGCTTTGTAGGTTAAAACCAGCACTTTGAATTGTGCTCGGAAGCTAATTGGCAGCCAGTGGAGCTGGCGCAGCAAGGGGGTTGTATGCTCCCTGTACCCCGCTCCTGTTAGTAATCTGGCTGCCGAGCGTTGCACTAATTGCAGCTTCTGAGCAGTCTTCAGAGGCAACCCCACATAGAGAGCGTTACAGTAGTCTATTCGAGATGTAATCAGAGCATGTACAAACAATAAAAACTATCATTCTAAAGTCGTTGCAAAATTAGGGGCACTGGTGTTTCGTTTCTAAAGTGTTTCTAAAGTAGTGAAAAATTTGTTACTACAATGAGAGTAACAACATTTTGCTACTTTTTTGTTATTGTGCATAATTACTATAATTGGAGAAACTTCAGTGACTCCTTTCTCCCTGGTTTTCCCAGCTATTGGGATGAAACTTGCTGCAATGGTAGAACACATTTGCCACTATGAGCCCATCATGTTTTGGAATGTTTCACTTATTGACAGATTTGGGGGGATTGTTCAAAGTTTTTATAAACAAAATGTTTTTTAAAACAAACTCCAAGAGCGATCTTCTTGAATTTTCTATACAATGACACGAGAGAACAGGGGATCATTTTTCCCCAAGTTTCGGAAATATTCATATATCTACAGATTGAGTTGGAAGAGACACCCAAAGACCACCCATTTAGGGATTGCGTTGTTGTAGGTTTTTTGGGCTATATGGCCATGTTCTAGAGTAGGGGTGCTCACACTTTTTCAGCATGCGAGCTACTTATAAAACAACCAAGTCAAAATGATCTACCTACCCACTACAAAAAAGTGAAACATATAACACAATATCTGCTTTGAACTGGGTTTTCTGAGTCCACACTACCATATAATCTGATTCAAAGCAGATAACATGGGATTTTATTCAATTGTATGGAAAGGACCTCAGATAACTCAGAGCTGGCAGCACTTGGGCGCCGTCAGGAGCCTGCGGGGCAGGACTGAGCCTTCCTCCCACCCTGCCTGCGATCTACCAGGACGCCCTATGTGATCTACCAGTAGATCGCGATCTACCGAATGAGCAACTCTGTTCTAGAGACATTCTCTTCTGACGTTTCACCTGCATCTATAGATGCCGGTGAAACGTCAGGAGAGAATACCTATAGAACAGTGTTTCCCAACCAGTGAGTGATCATCAGGTGTGCCATGGGAAATTGGAACCTCCAATACCCTTTCTTCCCCCTCCTGCCGAACACTTTTTCTTCTCCACTCAGGCTCCCTTCTTCCCAGCCTCGCTCTGCTTGCTTTGCCTCGCTTTGCTCACGCTGCCACTTCTGCGGGAGGGGGGAGGGAGGAAGACGTGACCCATGTGGACACTACTGTGCAGACTTGCCCCACGTCTTCCTCCCTCCCCTCCACAGTGCTCTCTGGAAATAGGAGAACTATAACTCCAAAACTCAAGGTCAATGCCCACCAAACTCTTATAGTATTTTCTCTTGGTTATGGGAGTTCTGTGTGGGAAGTTTGATTCCATTCCATCATTGGTGGAGTTCAGAATGCTCTTTTATTGCGGGTGAACTATATCTCCCAGCTGTTGAGCAAGACCTTCATGTATGTCTTTCTGCCATTCCTGCCATTATATCTATGTTGTGTTCATCGAAACAGGCCCAGGTTTCACACTGAGTGTATAAATACATTTTAAAACATATTAACTATATGTATTACTGTGTTAGAGTGTCATTTTGTGTCATTTTGGTTGGTGGTGTGCCCCAGGATTTTGTAAATGTAAAAAATGTGCCGCGGCTCAAAAAAAAGTTGAAAAACACTGCTCTAGCCCGAAAAAACCTACAACAATGCAGTGATTCCAACCATGAAAGCCTTTGACAATACATTTAGGGATTTCTTCCCAGCTTCTTGGTGCTCAGCAGAATTCTGGGAAATGTAGTTCAGGGAAGGGCCTTTTGCATTCTCTGCCATAGGGCTCCTAACCTTCCCAAACTAGATTCCCCAGAATCCTGTGCTTTCTCAGTCTCTTTCCCAGTGAATTCTGCTTCCTCCCTGCTGCTTCCCTCTCCTCATGGTGAGAGGCCATTCATTTAAAAAGGAAAGGCAGCCTTTTTGGCTTTGTTTTGCTTACTTGTGCTGAACATGAAACTGATTTTGGGAGGCTTCTGATGTTTACAAAAGACAAACAGAAAAGTATCGGGTAATTTTTGATTCTTCAGTTTTTGGTATGAGCCAACTAGAGGGAAATGATCCCCTGTTATCTCGTGTCATTGTATAGAAAATTCAAGGAGATCGCTCTTCGAGTACAAATGTAACAAATTTGTCCCGACTTACAACAACTACCAAAAAAAATGCACACCTCCAGCAGTTACTTCAGAGGAGCCTTGGGGAAAAGTTATAGCCCTCATTTCTTGCTTAGACATTTTCTGGGGACATTTGCAAACTGGTGACTGGCCACTGTGAGAAAGGTGCTGCTTTTGGCTCATCCAGCAAAGCTTCTTCTTCAGCAGTTTTTTTTGTATGATAACAAAGATTAATTGCCAGTGTAATCATCGATTTTTTTTCCACAGCCTGGAAATTTACTTCTTGTTTTTAGGGACTGTAGTTTCTAGACACCCCCCCCCCCCCGGCCGCCAGCACAGATGTTCTAAACTCTGCAAAAGGAAAGTTTCAGTCAGCAGCTGATTTATACAGGTCACAGGATCTGTATTGTTTTGGCAACAGAAAAAATGGAAGGATTTTTTATACGGCCTTGGCTATATCCTGCCTGAATCCAACTACAAATAGCCCAGCCCTAAGTCTTCCTGCATCTTTGGAACCTCTACATACAGAATCATAGAGCTGGAAGAGACCACACAGGCCAAATAGTCCCACCCCCTCCAATACAGGAAAGCACAATCAAAGTATCCCTGACAGATGGTCATCCAGACTCTGTTTAAAAGCCTCCAAGGAAGAAGCTCTTGCTAGACTCCGAAGCAGAGGGTTCCACTGCTGAATAGCTCTTATTTATTTTATTTATTTACTTTATTTATATTCTGCTCTTCTCACCCCAAAGGGGACTCAGAGCGGATTACAGTACACATACTTGCAGACAATCCCTGCAGTTCAACATATATAGACATATTTAGACATATATAGACAGACATAGACCAACAGAGGCAAACTTCTGGCCACCAGGGGGAGCAGACGCCCTCTTCATCTCTCTCAGCATTTTCCAGCGTCCCTTGTTGTTCTTCCGCAATCCTCAGTGATTCTTTATGGCCTCATAAATCAGTCAAAGTTTTGCCTCCCCACTTAATGTGATACCTTTATCTCCTACTTGACAAGTGAACTGTCTTTCGGGCTGCAAAGGTCGACAGCAGGCTACACTTAAGGTCGAGCACCCAGGCCTCAAACTCATGACCTACTGGTCAGAGAGATCTTATGCAGCTACACTTAGCCAGCTGCGCCACTTCCCGGTGCAGTTGCGCCACTTCCTTCTTACAGTCATGAAGTTCTTAATAATATTCAGGTGAAATCTCATCTCCTGTCATTCGAATTTACTGAGTCCTAGTTTCCAGGACAGAGAGAACAAGCCAGCTTTTGCCCTTTCTTATTTCACCTTGGTTAGAAGGCTCCCCAGCTTGCTTTCAGATATTTATTTATTTATTTATTATTTGGTCTTTATTTATTATTTGGTCCTCCCTGCAGGCTCGGGGCGGGTCACAACATATAAAACAATATGTTTTATATGTTGTGGTATCATCTGCATATCTAATACTGTTAATGTATCATCCAGCAATTTTAACTCCAGCCTTGGATTCATCAAGCCCCACACATCGCATGTTGTGTTCTGCATACAAGTTGAATAGGGAGGAGGAGAGTAGACAGCCCTGCCATACTCCTTTCCCAATCTGCAACCAGTCTATTGTTCCATGGTCTGTTCTTACTGGAAGATCCCCTGCCTCAGGTATATTGCGGACTTAACTCTTTCCTCTCCAGAACCAAAAAAATCCGGTTCTCTGAATCCGTTTTGCTGGGTTTTTCATCTCCCTTCTTCCTGTTCTGTTTTTGAAAATTATCGAAAATAGCCCACCAAAGACTACAGTGATTTGGGCCCACGCCTACTATCCACCATGGACAAGTTCTGGTTATGAATTTAAAAAAACAAACCCTGTATGTATTTAGCAAAAAGCATTTATCTCTTCCCATTGATTGGAAATCCACGTTCACTTAAGAGAAATGGCTCTAATGTTATTTTTCCTATTAAAAAACAAGCAGACCGTGAGTTAGCAATTCCATGCTGTGTAATGCTAGCTGTCAGACTTGGACAAGAGTTACATTATGTTCTTGTAACAGCTGAGAAAGTGGCTTTATCAGTTGTCAAGATTTTTTTTTCCTCTGGCAGAGAAATGAAGCAGCTTGGTTCTGATTCAAAGGCAGAGCTGGTTGTCTTTGATATCCTAGATAAATGCTTGGATAGTTACTTTTTAATTGCTTTATTGCCAGAAGTTTTCAATGAAGCCATAAAAATAGCAAGGGGGGAGGGGGAGATCAGCCTAATTGCCTCAAGATGGATATGTAACGCATAAATTTCTTGTTTAATGGAACTAGTAATAGACCACCTGTTTCAGTTGCCTTTTCCCATTCAGCGCGTGAATTAATAGTTCTCTCATATGCACACCGAGTGAAATTGCAATTGCACACTTGGAAATTCAGCGCATTTTTACCTTTACCTTTTTTTTTTTTACACTTCATCTAGGGACATTCAATCTTATTCTGTGGATGCTTCTAAACTCATTACCTTTGCCTTAAAAATCTATTCTAGCATGGTGCTTATTCCGTTTCCATAGCCAGTCAGTTTGCATACTCTGATCATTGTTTTGGAACCATCACAAATGTGAGAAGGGAGGGCTCCTGTCCAGGGCCATAGCCAGGGGGAAAAATGTTCAGGGGCAAATCATGAAATGTAGTTCCATGACACAAAATAATTTAAATACGGCAGAGTCTCGCTTATTCAACATAAACGGACTCGCAGAACGAGTGAAAATGTTGGATAATCAGGAGGGATTAAGGGAAAGCCTATTAAACATTTAAATTACGTGATGATTTTACAAATTAAGCCCCAAAACATCATGTTTTACAACAAATTGACAGAAAAAGCAGTTCAATACACAGTAACGTTATGTAGTAATTGCGTGTATATGGGTGATACACCTCCCCCCATGTTACCAAGAAGACACCGACACAAGTAGTTGGAGTAAAATATGGCCACAACTCATTTATTGATAACAAGGGTTGGCAGCCATGCATGGGTCCTGGATCAGAGGTCAGACAGCCTGCTGGTGTCCGAAGATACTTCCATCCCTGGGTGCCACCGGCACACTGCCGGTTCCTGTAAGCAAAGCACCTCAGGGGGGTGGGCGTTATCCCCCCTTCCAACTAGGGGCAATATACCAACCCGATCCAGGGGCCATGCCACATGCCCAACACAGAGTTGTGACAAGATAAACACACAAAAGCAAGATCAGCTAACAAAATACAGAGCAAGATGAACCCCAAACAACAGCAAGATAAGCTAACAAATGTGAAGCAATACTACATGCAGGGAGGGTGGGTGGAAAAGCTGATGCAGGTTAAGTGCCTGCTGGTAGGCCTCGGGCAGCCTTAAGTAGGCTGCCCGGATGGAAGAGAGGGCTGGCCCCAACTACGAGCCAGGCCAGGGCAGGGCCAGCCCCACACGGGGATCTAGTGCAGCAGTTCTACACCATTTGCCAAGGACACCGATAATCTGCATTATATAGAGACGGACTCCCGTTATTGGACTAATCTCAACCACCGATAGCATCGCATAAGTTTCGGACTCACACGGTTTCCACAGCGCTAAGTACCCTAACATCTTTGTACTACTTTTCGTGTCATTATCTGATATTATAGATGGTATATATATACTAGCTGACCCGTGCACGCGTTGCTGTGCCATAGTCTGTGGCTAACCCCTTCTACCCACATGGTGGGAAAGCACAATCAAAGGACTCTTGACAGATGGCCATTTTGCCTCTTGTTGATAACATTAAGAGACCTTTAGCAGTTTGCTCAGGATGAGTTGGGATTTGTTGTATTGTAGTCCTGTCCCACTGTATTCCCAGGCCTGGGACAACAAAGTGAATGTTTGTATGTATGTGGATATGTGCCAGCTTTCTGATTGGTTGCCACTGTGGGATTATTTGCATAACACCTCTGATTGGCCAGCACCACCAACATTCCAACACTCTAAACTGCCAGAGGGGGTGGCTCCCAGCCTCTACATTCTGAGGGAGTATTTGCATAATGCCTCTAATTGGCCAGCACCACCAACATTCTGACACTCTAAACTGCCAGAGGGGGGTGGCGTGGGGTTCATGGGAGTTGTAGTCCAATTGTGTGTTTTTTGTTTTTTTGGTCGTGTTGTTTAATTTTTATTTTATTTTTTGGGTGGTAAACATACCTTGTGGGGTTTTGTATGTATGTGAGCTGATTTGGTGTGTCTGCCTTGTGTGGTTTTGCTGTCTATAGGCTACTTAGGATGACAGCTCTCTTTTTATATATATAGATTATTGCGGTGCTCGCTTCGTCCAGTGCAAACTGATAAACTCTATATTTTTGATATATTGTTGATATTTGGTTTTCTGTATGAACTTCACCTAGTCCTACTGTGTGTCAGTTTCAGGGTAATACAGCTTAACTCTTGCTTGTAGTGAAATGTAAATATATTGTCAAAGTTTGCTTGAGATAGCGCTTGCAGTTCTGAAGGGACTTGTTTAATTTTTGCTTCTCATGCACTTAGCATGTGGATTTAGTTAACCAGTTAAAATTCATGAGTAAACCAGGTCTTTTTAACCTGAAAATGTTCAGCTGGGGAGGGAGGTCAAGCCCCTAACACTCGCAACCTTGGCTACAGCCCTGCTCCTGTCTGTGCATGATCTCTCATTCTGGACTTCGAAAGTAAACTCACAAAGCTAAGGGATCTCTTCTTTGAAATATTGAATTGCCATGTCAGGCCAATGAGGAAGTGAGTTTTAGAGCTTCTAGAAGCTCAGTCGGGCACTTCATAGTTCATGGTTTGACCTTGTCTAGTTAATAACCGGATCATGTCAAGGAAAGCTTAATGAACACACCGCTCATGAAGTAAGGGAAGACATTTGTCACCTTTCTCAGACAACATCAGACCAGAAAAGTCCACCCAATTAAGTTCAGTGCCACCTAGTGATGGATTTGTATTATGACACTATCCACGCAAGCAGGAAAACGTGTGAGTTATTTAGGCCTTGGAGTCATTTTTAGACACTAATGGGAACTGATCTGTGCCACATTAGTTTCCTGAGTAAAAAATGGACATCCCTTAATAACTCACCTTCCAGGCACTGAAAATGTGTGCGGAGATTCATGTTGGCTATTTCCAGTAGATGATGGCTGACTCTTGAGTTTCACATCAGTGGAATTCCAAGGCAGTGAGTTCCAAATTCATAATTGTTTCTCCCATTTCCTATTTTGTTTCTCTTCTGTGCTCTCCAATATAGCATGTAGTCAAAGCCACAGGTCTCTATGGTGCAAGAGACAAGAGGAGAAGGCTCTCAATGATCACATTTTTGTTGCTGTTTTTTTTATTTAAAAAAATCAATTGTATTGGTTTTTCCAAAATCTGTTTAGAAAATATCCTAACATAAACACTGCCAAAAAAAATCTTATTTCTGGAAACAAGACACTCTTTTTGCTGCACTTTTAAAATGAAATCTTAAACAATTTCTACTAGGGTTGTGCTTTCGGAGTAAACCTTGACCCGTTATATGAACCGTTTTTTGATGGGGGCCCCAATCCGGTTGTGGGGAGACTCCCAAAATCGAGAGGGCAGATATTGTTGACCTGGGGTGCCTAAAGATCTGTTTTCTATTTGCTAGTTATGGGGGAGGCTTCTCAGGTTCCGCTTCCCATCATTTTAGGCATTTAAGCTGTTTTATTTTAGAGGAGATAGAAGAGGTACTCAGCTGCAAGCAGGCACATGCTTTAAAGAGGCTTTTTGCCTGTTTCTACTCTAGAGAAGAGCCACTCAACTGCAGGTTGGCACATGCTTTAAGGAGGCTTCTTACCTGTTTCTATTTTTTTCTACTCTAGATGAGAGCCACTCAGCTGCAGGCTGGCACATGCTTTAAGGGGGCTTCTTACCTGTTTCTTTTTTCCCTACTCTAGAGGAGAGGCATTCAGCTGCAGGCTGGCACGTGCTGTAAGGGGGCTTCTTACCTGTTTCTTTTTCCCCCTACTCTAGAGGAGAGGCGTTCAGCTGCAGGCTGGCACGTGCTGTAAGGGGGCTTCTTACCTGTTTCTTTTTTCCCTACTCTAGAGGAGAGGCGTTCAGCTGCAGGCTGGCACATGCTTTAAGGGGGCTTCTTACCTGTTTCTTTTTTCCCTACTCTAGAGGAGAGGCATTCAGCTGCAGGCTGGCACATACTTTAAGGGGGCTTCTTATCAGTTTCTACTTTCTACTCTAGAGGAGAGGCGTTCAGCTGCAGGCTGGCACATGCTTTAAGGGGGCTTCTTACCTGTTTCTTTTTTCCCTACTCTAGAGGAGAGGCGTTCAGCTGCAGGCTGGCACATGCTTTAAGGGGGCTTCTTATCAGTTTCTACTTTCTACTCTAGAGGAGAGGCGTTCAGCTGCAGGCTGGCACATGCTTTAAGGGGGCTTCTTACCTGTTTCTTTTTTCCCCCTTAATCTAGAGGAGAGGCACTCAAATGTAGGCTGGCACATGCTTTAAGGGGGCTTCTTACCTGTTTCTCTCCCCCCCCCAATCTAGAGGAGAGGCACTCAAATGCAGGCTGGCACATGCTTTAAGGAGGCTTCTTATCTGTTTCTAGTTTCTTCTCTAGAGGAGAGGCGTTCAGCTGCAGGCTGGCACATGCTTTAAGGAGGCTTCTTACTTGTTTCTACAGACTACTCTAGAGGAGAGGTGCTCAGCTACAGGCAGGTGCACACATTTTTTGGGCCACACATGCACTATCCAAGGCAAGGAGGCAAGTTTTTATAACTTCCTTACAGAGAGGAGGGGAGGTGCTCAGCCAGGCCGGTGTGCGTGCTTCCTGCATGCCACACAGGCACTCTCCAAGGCAAGGGGGTAAGTGCTATGTACTCATGAAAAGCAGGCGAAGAGCTGGGATCAGCTACTGCTTGCTTTCATGTTGAACTGATTTTTGTAGTGGGGGCCTCCTCCCTGTTACATGCTCTCAGAGGTGCTGCAAATGCCCCAGAAATCTCTGTACAACCCGAATTTCTACCCTAATCAATTATTTTGTCCTGGAATGTTAGTATTATTTTAAAGAAAGGATGTGTAAAAGAAAAGGGAGAAAGGGCCGGGTTTGTGTGTGTGGTGCATTTGTCAGGAGGGACGTCCATGTGTACATAGGCCAACGTGCATGCCATAAATTGCACAATAAAGATTTGGGAATAGCTTGATTATGTAACTCTCTTTATTAGGAGCACCAATAATCTTTGCATCCTTGAGCTTTGCAGAGCAGAGCATTATAGTTGATGATCATCTGTGAGGCTGAGCATATGGTCCTGAAAGAGTTCTAAATGATTTCTGCGTTTTTGGTTTTATGATGATCCATTTGATACTTAGAAGCCAGCAGCATAAGGCAGTTAATTCTCTTCCTCACTCCCTTGTGCACAATATTAAAACAATTCAAAGCAGTGCATATTTCAGCTGTCTCTTAAGGATGAGTTATCGCCGGGGCGGCCTCATTGGGGGACAGCTTTCCAGCAGATTTTTGCACTGAATGTGGCAATGCATTTGCAAGGAAGGATTTTCAAAACGACGTGGTCATGTATATATATAGTTACGATTACGGGGGGTTTAACTATAACTCACACACTATTTGTTTAATCCTGAAATGCATCTTTAATTATGGGATCTGTAATAGATCAATTGGGAGGGAATTTGCAGGAAGGACTAGAACACCTGGGATGGCGAGGGGGGAAACTGGGAGGAATGGGAGAATAGCTGGCTGCGCAAAAGTGCTTCGTGTTCTCTTGTTATAGGAGAGGGAATTTGGGCATAGGAGTCATTCCCAAGCCTTTGACAAGGTCTTCTATGATCCTCTTCCAAACACATGTGAGTTGGGTCTGTAATTGGTTGAGTGACCAAACCCAAACTGTGCTTCTCTCCAATGGTTCCTTTTCATCCTAGAAAGAAGTGATCGGTGGAGTGCCATAAAGACACTGTTATTATTATTAGAATAATAGAGTTGGAAGAGACCACCAGGGCCAGGGCCAGGGCCGGATTAACATTTTTTTGCGCCCTAGGCCACACTTTGGAATTAGCCCCCACACACACACACACACCACTCAGACCCACACTTGGCTGGCTTTCGCCATGGTGCCTCCGGAGCAGAAGAGAAAGGTGAGTAGGCACCACCCTGCCACCTCCAAGGTCCCCATGCATTCCCACCGGCTCTGTGCTCTGAAGGTCTCCTCGGGAGTCAGGAGGCTTGGGGAGAGTGCAAACTCCCTCCAAAGGTGCTCACAACAGAGAGAGAGCGCGAGAGAGCGCGAGCGAGAGAGAGCAAGAGAGAGAGAAAGCGTGAGAGAGAGCGAACACGTGCGAGAGAGAGCACGCACGAGAGAGAGCGCACGAGAGAGAGAGAGAGAGAGAGCGACAGAGAGAGAGAGCGACAGAGAGAGAGCGACAGAGAGAGCGACAGAGAGAGAGCAACAGAGAGAGCGCGCGCGAGAGAGAGAACATGCGAGAGAGAGAGAGAGAGCAAGAGAGAGGGAGCTTGAGAGAGAGAGAGAGAGAGGGAGAGAGAGGGAGCAGAGACTTTGCCGGGAGAAGGAGCGAGGAGGGGCGCGGACCAGTTTTTTTTGGTCCGTGATCTGTGCCCCCCCTGGCTTGCGCCCCTAGGCCAAGGCCTCGTTGGCCTTATGGATAATCCGGGCATGACCAGGGCCATCTAATCCAATCCCCTGTCATGCAGGAAAAGCACAATCAAAGCGCATCCAACAGATGGCCATCCAGCCTCTGTTTAAAAGCTTCCAAGAAAGGAGCTTCCACCAGACTCTGAGGCAGGGAGTTCCACTGACCATAGTCTGGAAGTTTTTGCTAATGTTCAATGGAATCTCCTTTCTTGCCATTTGAACCCATTTCTTGTTAAATGGAACTAGTAATAGACCACCTGTTTCAGGTGCCTTTTTCCAGCCAGTGCATGAATTAATAATTATCTCATATGCGCACCGAGTGCAATTGCAATTGTACACTTGGAAAACTAGTTTCCACTGAGTTCTAGTTTCCAGGGCAGCAGAAAACAAAGCCTGCTCCCTCCTCCTTATGACACCCTTACACCTATTTATACATGGCTCTCATGTCTCCTCTCAACCCTCATTTTAAAAGTGCAGCAAAGAGTGTGGTGCCGATGTGCAGGCGAGGGAAAGCATGCGAGGTTGAAGGGAGGCTCATTCCAGCGAGTCCCTTCAAGGCATAGGGGTTCTCTGTGAGAAGTTTGGCCCAATTCTATCATTGGATCCCAGCAACTACAACTCCCAAAGTGTTCTATTTTCCCCAAAGTCACTGCTCAATTTGGGCATTGAGGAGGGCCCAGATCCATCATTATTTGAGTCCACACTGCTTTCTGGATGTAGGTGAACTATGACTCCAAAAGCCATAGTCAATGCCCATCAAACCCTTCCAGTATTTTCTATTGGTCATGGGAGTTCTGTATGCCAAGTTTGGTTCAATTCCATCGTTGATGGAGTTCAGAATAATCTTTGATTGTAGGTGAACTATAAATCTCAACAACTCCAACTCCAAATAACAAAGTCACCCCTCCCCTCCAATGTTCAAATTTGGGTGTACAGTAATGGGTATTTGCACCAAATTTGGTCCAGTGAATGAAAATACATCCTGCATATCAGATATTTACATGACAATTCATAACAGTAGCAAAACTACCATTATGAAGGAGCAACAAACATAAATTTATAGTTGGGGGTCACCACAACATGAGGAACTGTATCAAGGGGTTGCAGCATTAGGAAGGTTGGGAAACACTGCACTAACCCCATTTCACCTCCTTCTAACACTCATTGCAGGTTATGAAATCATCTCTATTACTACAAAGTGGAAATGTAACCACAGTGCCTACCCATTGCTTAGTGAGCTCTGGCACTGCGGGGAGTTTGTAGGGGCCTCACCTCCTTTCCAGATTACATCAAACACAAAGGTCAGAGAGGCCCATTTAACTGACCATCCTTCTAAACGTAATGTGTGAATAGGTCTTTGGATGCTTCTCATTATCTGAGAAGTTGCTCATCTTTATTTCAGAAGGCCTTCATCTCCAGCTGTGGCCCTTCCTTTGTACTTGAGGGGTGTGAATGGATAGACTGAAATGGCCCCCAATCCACACAAAGAGGCTTAAAATGTTTCTGCTGGTCCCAACTAGAGTAGTCCAAGTGAATCAGTTGCTAAATGGTCAATTCAGTATAGGGTCTAGTTGGGAGATGACATAAGCTTCTACCTATTTTAACATCTAGTTCCTATCCTCAGCCTTTTTCCTCTTACCCAGACTGAATGTGCCTTTGCCTTCACACCTGGCCCGGATTACCCATAAGGCCACACTAGGCCTTGGCCTATGGGCGCAGGCCTAGGGGGGGCGCCAGATCAAGGACCAAAAAAATATGTTCAAACAAAACTGCAACGTGCGGCATAATGACTCTCTCTCTCTCTCTCTCTCTCTCTTTCTTTCTCTTGGGGTAGGGTGGGGGGAGAGCGGTGCAAGGGGTGGGGGAGGACGGAATGGCGCCCCCACCCTCGCCATCGCCCCCACCTCCTTGTCGGGAGGAGGAAGGAAGGGAAGCCCCCGGGACTGCTGCCGGCCATGCGCGGCACCCAGAAACATGGCGGAGAAAGCAGAGGTGCCCTCCTGCCGCGCGCGCATGCCTGCCAGCGGCCCCGGCGGTGGGGCTTCCCTCCGCCTCATCCTCCTCGCACCCAAGGAAGGAGGGTGGGGTGAGGAGGAGGAAGATGTGGAGGGAAGCCCCGCCCCTGGAGCCACTGCCGCACATGCCCAGCAGCGGCCCTGGGGGCGGGGCTTCCAAAGTGTGGCCTAGGGGCGGGGCTTTCCTCCTCCTCCGCAACCGCCTTCCTTGACTGAAGGAAGGCGATCGCGGCGAGGAGGAGGAAAAGACGGAGGGAAGCCCCGCCCCCGGAGCCACTGCCACACATGCCCAGCAGCGGCCCTGGGGGCGGGGCTTCCAAAGTGTGGCCTAGGGCGCCAAAAGGAGTTAATCTGGGCCTGCTTCACACCTCAAGGTAAGTTTCTCAACAGGTACAGCATGGTTACCTTCACAATAGGCATAGCTGTTCCTATTGCATTTGACCAGGGCAGATGAGGGAGAACTTTGGTTCAGTTCATTTTTTTTTGGAAAATGTGCCAAAATTACCAAAATTGCAATTTTTTTGTAAGCTCATGCACAAAAATTGTTTTTTTCGTTTCCTCTGTTTCCTTCAGTACTTTGAGACAGTGTAAAGATTATTTATTTATTTATTTACTTATTTATTTACAGCATTTATATTCTGCCCTTCTCACCCCGAAGGGGATTCATGGCGGATCACAATACGCATATACACGGCAAACATTCAATGCTGTATTTGACATACAGACAGATAGAGGCTATTCAGCAATTCTTCCACCGGATCCTGGAGGTTGCTCGATTCGGCCACAGGGGGAGCTGTCGCTTCATCCACTATGACATCGAGCCTTTTTGATTGTAGCATTTCCTCCTTGCTTCTCCGGCATTTTTATGGTGTCATAAGTTAGCCTCCCTGCTTTAAGCGGTCCCTAATTTTTCTATTCACAGCTCACAGCTGTTTTCGAACTGCTTAGGTCGACACTGAGCTGGGCATTTCTTTTTTTTTAACAGCTATTTTTTAACAGCTATTAACAGTCAGACGTTCAACCCTGACTCGGGCCTCAAACTTACCACCTTTTGGTCAGCACTGATTTATTGTGATTTATTGTAGCTGATTAACCAGTTGTGCTACCAGTCCGCCCTCCCAGTACAAAGGGCCCTCCCAGTACAACAACCCGCCCAACACGAAAGCAAGCAGGAGCCGATCTCCGCTCCTCATCTGCTTTTTGGCACCACAGTTTAATATCTTTTATGAATCCCCCAGCAAACAAAAATAAAACCCCAATTCCCTGAACACTACTACCAGTTCCCTCTCCTCTAGAGTAAAAAGTAGAAACAGCTGTAAGGAAGCATTAAACCCAAAGCAGGAAGGAGAGTGAAGCATGCTAGGAAAAAAGAGGGTTTTTTAAAGGATACCCAGGAAGCATAGCTCCAGGAGGTCATCACTCTTCTTTACTTGGAAATGGGAAGCCTCCTTAAAATAACTTGGAAAGAGTATGTGGCTGTTGGCGTGATGCAGGCCTGGGAGGGAAAGCACATGTGTGCCTGCCTGCAGCACCTCTCCTCTAGAGGAAGAAACAGCTTTAAGAACTTGCCTCCTTTGAATGCCTTGGAAAGAGTGTGTGTGGCATGTAGGCCCAGGATAGAAAGTGTGCATGCCTGCCTGCACACTTTCTATCTAGAGCAGACCTGGGCAACCTACGGCCCGCGGGGCGGATGCGGCCCGGCAGCCGTTTCTGTCCGGCCCGGAGAGCAGGGAGTCCAAACCCATCTAGTGTTTTCTATTGGTCATGGAGTCCTGTGTGCCACGTTTGGTTTCGTTCCATCATTGGTGGAGTTGAGAATGCTCTTTGATTGCAGGTGAACTATAAGTCCCAGCAACCTACAACTCCCAAATGACAAAATCATTTTTTTGAGTGATGGTCACTCCTTGGGTGTTAGTAGGTGTCTTGTGGCAGCAATTTGTCCAGTGGTTTTTGAGTTATGTTAATCTCACAAATGAACATTACATTTATATCTTTTGAGCCCTCCAAAGCTGGAATGACAGGCACTGCTCTGCTCTCCTCTGCTGCTGCTGCGGCTGGGTCCGCTTTGCCATCCTTTGGGCTGGGGCCATTGGGCCATTCCATCTTTGGATCCTTCCTCTCTTGAGGATGTCAGCCTCTATCTTGGTTCGCACCTTGTCTTCTTGAATTTCATTTCATTTTATTTTAGTGGTTTTTATTATTATTTTATAATAATTGTATAATAATATAATAAATAATATAATAATGTTATATTATATTATATTATAATTTCAATATATTATAATGTCTCTCTATATATACACTATAATATAATAATTGTGATATTAATACTAATAATATATGGATATTTCTTGATATATTAATATGTTAATATTAATGATGTGTAATATATAGTAAATATAGTAAGTAAATAAATAATGTAGATTAGAATGTAGTTCCGCCTTTAGGTGCGGCCCTCCATAATATTTTTTGGCTCTCGTGTGGCCCCTTGGAAAAAAATAATTGCCCACCCCTGATCTAGAGTAAGAAACAGCTTAAATGTCTAGAATGAGGGGAAAGGGAGCCTGGCAACCCCCCCCCCCAAATAATGGGCCAGTAGAAAATGGATCTTTTGGCACCCCAGAGTAAAATCAGATATCCTCCCTCCCAAAAAATGGATCAGAGCCCCCACTGACAGTCAGGACATCCAAATGGATCAAAGTTTACCTGGATTGCACAAGCCTAATTTTTATGACGAGGAAAAAAGTGAGGTTTACAAGTTGTGCACATGTGAGAAAGGGAAAAAAGTCATTTCCTGATATTTATAAGAAACCTTTCTTGATTTATTTATTTTTAGAAGCCAAGAACACTTGCCATTAACCCCAAAGACCAACAGTTTTAGGAAGTAGGAGTCAACTGTGAACTTAATACCCGATGCATTATTTTCAGTGTTTTCTCTAAGGGAAAAAATTAAAACATAGAAGCACCTTCTAATTAGATTTGTTCTGTACCAAATATCATAGCAAAGCCAGCACATTCGTTCAACTGTGAAGCATGTATGAAACCATAGCATTGTTCAGATCTCATGTTTACATGTGTGCAGGGAATTAGCTTGACAATCCATTATTTCAGCATTAAAATCCCCCCCACTTGTTGCGTTCTGCCTTCTGTTCTCTTAAGAGACAGCTTTGTAATTTTCCAGGCAACTTTTTTTAATGCTACTAATGCTTTGGCTGGCTTTAATAGTTTCTGAGTCAATGTTTGATGTCTTTTGACAACCAGTTCTTTATGAAAGTCAGGCCAAAAAAAATGAGCTCAAACAGAATTCTGTACCCAAATGCTGTCCTTTATCCGCCATCACATTTTCTTTAAAGAACCCAAGAGGGGTCTGGTAACTGATTTTGCATTTGTAGGAAAGATAACCCTCTCCGTGAAAGTATCCCCATGTCTTGCAAGAGACAGGCCGTCTGTCAAGAATTTAATATCTATACAACAGCTGAAAAGGTAAAATTCTGCAGCCTGGAAGGTTGATTTAATATAGTCAGAGGGCAAGATGGGCCTCCGTCATTCAAGGCAGGAGCGAGCAATTGCCTAACCTACTGCTGTGCCCAAATATTGTCCCTATTATGATGCTCACGATTCAAAGAATGGGGCATAGTGACATAATAAATCCCACACTCGAGAGTCCCTGCTTTATGGAAACAATTCATAATTGCTCCAGCAAGCAAGTTAAACATATCTAGTTGATTTTAATGGGACAATGAGAAAACATGCATAAGATTACAGCAGTGTTTCCCAACCGCTCTGATGCGGCACAGTAGTGTGCCATGACGGACCTCCTGCTGTGCCGTGAGAAAAGCTCTCTGCCCCCCCTTCCTTCCCCCCTCCTCCTGCCGAACTCCTGCTGCTTGGGGGGGGGGGAGGGCTGGGCGGCAGCAAAGAAAAAGAAGGGGCTGGGGCGCCGCCTCCTTCGGCCGTTTCCCCAGCCAGCCTCCAATCCACCATGACTCCCGCCATGACTCCTGCCCTTCGCTCGCTGAAGCCGCGCGGAGGAGCCCCGCCCACCGCTCATGCTCCTCCTCCGCACGGCTTCAGCGAGCGAGGGGCGGGAGTCATGGCGGAGAGCGGCGCCGGGGATGGGGGCCATGACTCCCACCCCCCCCTCAATGCTGGAGAAGCTGGGGGAGCTGCTGGGGGGGGGAGGGCATGGCACGACCTGGCTGCACCCCTCCCTGGCTTTAGCTCTCCCACAGCTTCTCCAGCCTTGAGGGGCAGTGCCAAGCCAGCATTGTGCTGGCTCTGCCACCGCTGGCTTGGCACTCCCCCTCAAGGCTGGAGAAGCTGTGGGAGAGCTGAAGCCGGGGGAAGGGAGCGGGACATGGCATGGTCTGGCCTGGCTCCTCCCCGGCTTTGGCACTCCCAGCAGCTGCTCCCAGCAGGCAACCATCCCCCAGCCGTTCTTTACTGTGTTAGAGTGTCATTTTGTGTCATTTGGGTTGGTGGTGTGCCCCCGGATTTTTTTAATGTTAAAAGTGTGCCGCGGCTCAAAAAAGGTTGGGAAACACTGGATTACAGTCTTCTGTCACAAAAGAAACAGGGAAGCATACGATCATCAGTAACCTATTTACCCCAGTGAGATTGATTTTAATGTCCTAACTGTGGTGCAGCTACTTAGTAGCTAGCTAGCTAGTAGCTACTTAGTAGCTGGGCTGTGGCCCAGCTAGTTAGTTGTTTGTTTTGGGGGGGTTTATCATGTTAGGAGCGACTTGAGAAACTACGCTTCTGGTGTGAGAGAATTGGCTGTCTGCAAGGGTGTTGCCCAGGGGACGCCTGGATGTTTTGATGGTTTACCATCCTCGTAGGAGGCTTCTCTCATGTCTCTGCATGGGGAGCTGGAGCTGACAAATGGAGCTTATCCACACTCTCCGTGGATTCGAATCTCTGACCTGTTGGTCTTCAGTCCTGCCGACACAAGGGTTTAAACCATTGCACCACCGGGGGCTCCCAGCTAGTTAGTAGCCAGCTGCATTAAATCATTATTGGTCATGAGTTTAAAGCCAGTCCGGGTCAGAGTGAGCTCCCAACCATTAATAGTCTAGCTTACTGTTGACTTATACAGCCCAAAAGACAGTTGCATCTGTCAAGTAGGAAATTTACGGCCAATGTTTTTTGAGTTATGTTAATCCCACAAACAAACATTACATTTTTATTTATTTATTTTATTTATTATTTATTTATTTATTCAATTTTGTATACCGCTCCTCTCTGCAGGCTTGGGGCGGTTTACACAACAACCAATTAAAATACACATAAAAGCACATAAAAATACACAGAAATACATAAAATAATTATAAAACATTTGCTCAAATAAAGGACATGGTCATGGTATCCGGAGAACTTCGTTGAAGGCAAGCTTAAACAGAGTTTTTTACATGCCCTCCGGAAAGGAACTAGCTCCGTGATGGCACGAGCATCATCCGGCAATGCATTCCATAGTGCCGGGGCCACCGCGGAGAAAGCTCGTTGTCTTGTCGCAGAGAGATTACAGGAGCGGACTGATGGAACTGTCAGGAGATTTCGTTCTTCTGAATGTAGTGATCTCGGGGGAACGTACGGGGTGAGACGGTCCCTCAGGTACACTGGCCCTAGACCATACAAGGCCTTAAAGGTCAAAACCAGCACCTTGAAAACAATCCGATACTCGACTGGTAGCCAGTGCAATTGCTGCAAGATGCTCCCACCAGTAATCGAGCAGCAGCATTTTGCAACAGCTTGAGTTTCTGGATTGTCGACAAGGGAAGGCCAATGTAGAGGGTGTTACAGTAATCTAGCCTCGAGATGACCGTCGCCTGGATTACCGTGGCCAGGTCATCCCTGGATAGGTAAGGAGCCAGTCGCCTAGCCTGTCGAAGATGGAAAAATGCTATTCTGCTAACCGTGGAGATCTGGGGGTCCAAGTGGACCCCCAGACTTTTTACCAAGGGTGACGGGCTTAGTTGCTTGCCATCCAGCGTAGGCAACCGACACTCACCCATACCAGGGCGACCCAACCACAGAATCTCCGTCTTCGATGCATTCACCTTCAGCCGGTTGGAGCACAGCCATCCAGTCACGGCTTCAAGGCATTGATGGAAACAATCGGGTACGGTGTCTGGCCTGCCATCCATTCTCAGCACCAGCTGGGTGTCGTCAGCGTACTGATAACACTCCAGACCAAAATCACGAACCAGCAGGGCCAGCGGACGCATATAGATGTTGAACAATAAGGGGAAAAGGATAGCTCCCTGGGGGACCCCACAATTTAATGGGAGTCTCCCAGAGGCCACCTCCCCCCTCTCCACACATTGTCCCTGATCTTGGATGCCTTATATAGATGAGGCATTGCATTTTTGCCTAGATGTATGATATGCATTTACACCACTCTGAGTACCCGACGGAGTGGGACGGGCGGGATAGAAATGAAGCAAATAAATATATAAATCCCTTTGTCATGTATGGCAATTGGGTTGGGGTCCTGTACCAGTTGTGTATATATTTTCTTTCCAATTCTTTATACTTCTCTGTGTTGTGTGTGTGTGTGTGTGTGTGTGTGTGTGTGTGTGATATCTCCAGTGGCACCAAATGTTATTACCAATCTTGACTCGGGCACCATAAGCAACAGCTGCACCTGTAGCCTGGGAGGTTTTGATGCTGTCAGGACTAATGGGATCTGTGATAGAAGCAGCCTTGGCTTCATCAGAATGGCAGGAGTTCCTACTGCTTGCAGGACCTTGGAGAGAAATGGGCACTGATCTTGCGGATTGCAGAAAAGAGGGCAGCCCCTGAGACAAAGAAAGAAGCGTGTGAGAGAAATGAGTGCAGCACCAGCCAAATAACAATACCGTGGGACCTTTCTCTTCTTAGATGAGGGTTTTCACCCCTCTGCTGGAAGCATGGTTCACTTACTGAGGTTATGCAGAAAGCACCATTATTTGGGAATGTGTTCTGCTGATGCAGGGAGAAGAAATGAAAATAGTATGTGATGGGAGAACTCTAGGGCTTGGGTCAGAGATGACCCAGACTCTTGATATTTTGAGACATTGCCCTGTAGCTCCTGTTCTTGGAAAGGCACTGCAAGGAGGGAAAGTGAGTAAAGTGCAAGGAGTCAGGAAGCAGGCCCTCGGGTTGGATCAACCACTGAGTAACACACTCCCCAGTTCCACTTCTTATCACATTTTTGTACTCCTTCAAGAAGAAAAAACACTTCTCATTTAGTTTTTCTCATTTGTCCTTCACTCGTTTCCCCCTTTATTTGTGCACAGAAATATTTCAATATTGTGTATAAAAATTAGGATATAGGTTACATAAGAACATATTAATTACTGTCCAGTCAGCCTGATATCAAGACCAGGAAATGTTGTGTTCACTACAAGTCAGCATGAATTCCTCAGAAACAAGTCATGCCAGACTGATGCCAGGTAATTTCAATGCGATTTTCCTGCTTCTTGGCAGAATAGGGCTGGACTGGATGGCCCACGAGGTCTCTTCTAACTCAATGATTCTATGATTCTATTCTATAATACATCTCATCAGGGCCATAGCCTGGATTTTGAGTCGGGGGGGCTGAGACTGGGTGGAAGAGGGTCTACCCTAGCAAACCTTTTGTATTGTTATCCCAATAACCTCATTAATGTGGGATATAATGAGCATGGTGATCAGATCATGATATGAATAAACATAACAGTTTAAATAATGTACCAGTAAGGCCTTTCCGCTGACCACCCTGAGAATTTGGGGGGGCTGAAGCCCCTTAGCCCCCCTGGCTACATGCCTGCATCTCATCTCTTTTTTCAGTAGAGTTACAAGCTTGGTAGATGCAAGGAATGCTGTAGATGTAGCATATCTTGATTTCAGGAACGCCTTCGACAAAGTCCCCCATGACCTTGCAAGCAATCTAGTCCAATGTGGGATGGCAATGTACTATTAGGAGGATCTGTAATTGGTTAAGCCAGTGTTTCCCAACCAGTGTGCCATGGGAAATTGGAACCTCCCCCCCCCCCCTCCGAGGATGGCTTGCGCAGGGCGAGAGAGGAGGGGACTGAGGCGCGCATTTTTTCCTTCTCCCTTGGCCCCCACACGCCTTTCCCATCTCCTCCCTCTGTTTCCGTGATTGACGCTGCTGCCGCAAGTGCGCATGGGGCGAGGGAGGAGGAGAAGGAGGCTGCGGAGAAACCCTGCCTTGGCGGCTCCCTCCTCCTCTGCCACCGCCACGACACATGGCCAGCCTCCACGAACACGTGTCCTGGACCGGCAAGGAAAGGAGCCGCGTGCCAGCGAAGAGAGAATCCAAAAGGAGGAGGCAGAGACCTTGGGAACCTTTTTGTGGATCCCAGCCGGGCAAGGGAGACTGGAGGGGAAGGAGCCTGGTTCCTAGAGGGGCAGGAAAGGCGGGTCTGAGGAGGAGGCCAACTTCCTCCCCCCCTCCCTTCTTTCCTCTCTGGGAAGAGCCATTGTGACTCTGGAAGGAAGGAAGGAAGGAAGGAAGGAAGGAAGGAAGGAAGGAAGGAAGGAAGGAGGGGGAAAGGGTCTCTCTCTCTCGCTCGCTCGCTCTCTCGTGCTCATTCCCTCACTCGCTCGCCCTGGAACCAAAGGACTGAAGGTGAAGGCAAAGAGAGAGACTCAGGGAAGAACAATCCCATGGATTCAAGTGACCCCTGATAACTTCCTCCCTCCCTTGACAGGGCGTGAGGGAGGAGGAGGAGGTAAAGGCAGAAGTGGGTGGTCTCTGCCAACAGTAAGTGAAGTATACAACCCAGCAACTCTTCAACTCCCAAATGTCTTGGTCTATTTTCCCCAAATTTTCCCAATGTTCACATGTTGAAAATTTGTGCCAAGTTTGGTCCAGATCCATCACTGTTTGAGTCCGGAGTGCTCTCTGAATATAGGTGAACTACAACTGTTCAACAGCTTTATTAATGACTTGGATGAAGGTTTAGAGGGCATGCTGATCAAGTTTAGGAGGGAGAGTGAATACTCCAGAGGACAGGATCAGAAATCAAAAAGACCTCAACAGATGAGAGAACTGATTGGCCAAAACGAACACAATGCATTTCAACAAGATTAGGTTGGCTCCGTCCCTCCTCTCTTCTAGAAAGAAGCTCAAAACATGGTTTTGGGACCAGGCCCTTGGACAGTAGGTTTGGCAGTAATCATAATGTTGGAATTTTGACTATGACAGGCTTTGGACTGCGTCATCGGTTGCTAAATCAGACTTTAATTTGGCAACATGATAATAATGTTTTAAATTTATTTTAATTTAATGTTTTATCTTTTGTATAATGTTGTATATTGTCAGCATCAAATTGCTGCCATTGTAAGCTGTCCTGAGTCCCCCTTCGGGGGGTTGAGAAAGACAGGGTTACAATGTTGGAAATAAATAAATAAACAAGGAGAAAGGCAAGATACTTCACTTAGGCAGAAAAAATGAAATGCACAGATACAAATACATGGACAACACAGATACAGAAACAGATACAGATATGTGGACAACAGTCCATGTGAGTATGAGATCTTGGAGTCTTTGTGGAGAACATGTTGAGCAAGAGCTCAAAACCTAATGGGATTTTGGGCTGCATCCAAAGGAGTCGAGTGTCCAGATTGAGAGAAGTCCTGCTGCAGCTCTCTTCTGCTTTGGTCAGACCTCTTAATCTGGAATCACACTGTGTCCCATTCTGCGGCACACCGTTCAAGAAAGAGATTGATGCTAAACTGGAAGGAGTCCAGAAAAAGAGTGAGACTCAGGCCCAGATTACCCATAAGGCCACCCTAGGCCATGGCCTAGGGCGGCATGATTTGGGGGGGCAGCGGATCGGGACCCCCCCCCAAAAAATTTTTAAAATTTGATTTTTTAAAAAAAAATCCAAAAAAAAGTGCGCATGCATGAGGCGGCACAAGCGCCATCCACGGCCGCCGCCCCTTTTGCTCTGCTCCCCATGGCTCCACCCTCCCTCCTAAAGCGTCATGCCAGGCGGCCTCCCTCCTGAGGCCGGCGTGACGCTTAGGAGGGAAGCGTCATGGCTCCACCCTCCCTCCTAAAGCGTCATGCCGGGCGGCCTCAGAAGCGGGCGAAATCGGGTGCCAAAAGGGCCTGATCAGGGCCTGGTGAGACTCAAAGGATCAAAGGTCTGGAGACCAAGGGTGTCTTAAAGAGCTGAGTATGTTTAGCCTCAGAAGAGGAGGTTGAGAGGAGACATGAAAGCCATGTATAAATATGTGAAAGGGTGCCACATGGAGGAAGGAGAGGCTTCCTTTCTGCTTCCCAGGAAACTAGGATTCAATGGAGCCATGGGTTCAAATGACAGGAAAGGAGATTCCACCTGAACATGAAGAAGAACTTCCTGACCGTAACAAGAGCTGTTCAGCAGTGGAACTCTCCACCTTTGAGTCTCGTGAAAGCTCCTTCCTTGGAAACTTTTAAACAGATGTGGTGCTTTAATTGTGCTATTTCTGTATGACAGGGAATTGGAATAGCACCGGGAATGTGGCGCAGCTGGCTAAATGTCAGCTGCATAAGATCTCTCTGACCAGTGGGTCATGAGTTTGAGGCCTGCCCGGGTCGAGGTGGGTGATCGACCTTAAGTGTAGCCTGCTGCCGACCTTTGCAGCCCGAAAGACAGTTGCATCTGTTAAGTAGGAGATAAAGGTACCACGTTTAGTGGGGAGGCAAACTTTGACTGAATTATGAGGCCATTAAAGAACTCCAGGAACGCTGAGGAATGCAGAAGGAACAACAAGGGATGCTGAGAGATAAGGAGTGAATCAGCTCCCCCTGGTGGCCAGAGTTTGCCTCTGTTCATCTATATGTGTTGTGTATGTGAAAAACAGCAGGAATTGTCTGCTAGTATGTGTACCTGTAATCCGCTCTGAGTCCCCTTCGGAGTGAGAAGAGCGGAATATAAATAAAGTAAATAAATAAATAAATAGTTGGCCCATGGGGTCTCTTCCAACTCTATTATTCTAATTTCATGTTTAGACTTGAGCCTTGTCTTCAAGATTTCAATCTAGATATAAATATCGATATATTCTAGTCCCAAGCATTTTAAATAAGGAATGTTTATGAAAATCAGTCAAAAATATTCCCAAAAGGAAAAATTAGGACTTAGAAAAAAAAATCCCTGTTGGCCAGTATTTATTTATTTGTCATGTTTCTATACCGCCCCTCTCAGCCCGAAGGCGACTCGGGACGGTTTACACAGGCAGTCTCTGCCCTCAATACAACACAGCAACAAGTCAACCCCCCCCCCCCAGAGAAAAACATATAATAACAATTTACAATTAAAAACATACAATTGCAGCCTCAGCGTCATGTTGAAATCAGTTTCCATCGCATCGTCGTCATTCCATATATCTCATTAAGCCTTATATTTCAGTATATAACCTTCTAACTTAGGACTGTATCACACCAAGATGGTAAACTGGCTAGATGCATCCCATAGCCATTTAGCTACCTTCCTATGATAAACCCCCTTCTACTGATGGGAAAACTCATCAATAACCATAAATCTCTCCATGTTCCTGCCGCTTTCCAGGTGCAGTGAAGCCATGACATCAGGCGATGGGATTCTCCTCCCATCCCCTTGCGAATCCCAAGCAATAATGTATTGATTGGAAGTTTTATATTTTACTAACCTGAGGTTCAATTGCAAAATTGCTTTTTGAAAATTATTGACTGTATGGAGCAGCAGGACTGCAGAAGGGCAGAGTTAGAAGTCTAAAAATCGGCACAGCTCCGCAAATGCAAAATGGTTAGCGTGATCATCTTGGTGCATTGCCTCTCTCAGTGATTGTGCCATTGCCATGGGATAGCGGCTTTGTGCAATAAAGTCCTCAGAACAGAGATGGGAGCAGAGCAAGCACATTAGTGGGAAACTGAGAAACTCAGTGAACACAAGAATGACAGTCTTTCATATCACTAGCTGTAAAGCAGTTTGGTGTTGATCTGGAACTGGAATCGTCTCCCTGGCACCCGCATAAATAGTTGTTAGACTTTCAAAGAACACTGCCGCACTATTTCATGCCAAGTGATGAATTTCTAATAACTACTGCCAACATTTTTGAAGGGATGTTTTGAAGGAGGAGATAGTAGGTTGTGTCACATATCCAATTATGTTCTCTTGTGTTTAACATGATTGTGAAATCATAACCTATCAAATGCAGTGTTGTAATGGGTAACCGTATCCATGGAACAAGTCTCTTTTTGAAGCTGCAGCCATCTTAAATTATTGATGTTGAGCAGGGCTTGGGAGGAGTGATTTTGGAGATGGAAGGCTAGGTGCCCAATTGACTGTCCAGCTTCCTATGAATTAGCCTGAAAACCATTTCATGGACAACGGTTTTATTTTTTTATTTCTTGTAATAGAATCATAGAATCATAGAGTTGGAAGAGACCTTGTGAGCCATCTGGTCTGACCCCATTCTGCCAAGAAACAGGAAAATTGCCTTCAAAGCACCCCCAACATATGGCCATCCAGCCACAGTTTCAAAGCCTTCAAAGAAGGAGTCTCCACCACACTCCGGAGCAGAGGATTCCACTGCTGAACAGTTCTCACGGTCAGGAAGTTCTTCCTCATGTTCATGTGGAATCTCCTTTCCAGTAGTTTGAAGCTATTGTTCCATTGCGTCAGGCCCGGATTACCCATAAGGCCAACAAGGCCTATGGGCGTAGGCCTAGGAGGGCTCCAAATCACGGACCAACCCCCCCTTTCTCTTCTTGCCTTAGGCTGCGGCAACTCCTTCCTTCCCTCCCTCTCTTTCATTCCTTCCCCCACAACCGAGAGGGGGTGGGGACCACCGCAGGGGGGTGGGGAGGACGCCCCGGTGTCCTGCGTGGCACCCGCCCCTTTTTGGCAGCTAATGGAGCACCTCTCCTGCAACCAACCTGCAGGGCTGGATGACATCAGGTGCGGCGGCGAGGGCGAGGAGGAAGAGGCAGAGGGAAGCTGCGGCACTGTCCTCTTCGTGAGCGCCATGGCCTCCCTTACTTCCTCTTCCTTCTCTGAGGAGGAAGAAGGAAGGGAAGCTTCCGGGCGGCCGCTGCAGCACACAGGAACATGCCGGAGAAGGCAGAGAGGCTGCGGCGCTCGTGAAGAGGCACTGCGCCTTCCCTCCGTGTCTTCCTCCTCGCCGCGCCTAAGGATCCTTCCTTAGGCACGGCGAGGAGAAGGAAGATCCTGTCCCCTCTCAGCCTTCTCTTCTGAAGGCTAAACATGCCCCACTCTTTCAACCACTTCTCATAGGGCTTGTTCTCCAGATCCTTGATCATTTTAGTCGCCTCCTTCCTCTGGGCTCTTTCCATCTTAACATCTCCCTTCAATTGTGATGCGCAGAATCGGACACAGTATTCCAGATGTGGTCTGACCAAGGCATGTCAAAAGCATTGCATAAATAAATAAGTATAAAACATGAGGCGGGGCATTATGGACAAGCATACAGATGCCGAGTTGTTTGTTCTGCTCCAAAGTTGCACAAGCCAGAGGCTTCTTCTAGTCCGTGCCATTTTGCCAGGTTGTCTTTTGATCTGCTCACTCTGCTTCTGAGTCTGTTCAGGGGCATCTAAGTTGCCCATACTTGGTTTGCCCCTTGATCTACTGGGAGGAGGCTGATAACCATGCAGTGGGTGGCTTTCACAGTGTTCAACCTTACTTATCTCGCAATTGGCAGCAACTTCCCATCACACATTTTGAGGGGGGGGGGGGAGATAACTGTGTGGAAGGGCCCAAAGACAATGATGAAGGGTCTCGAAATGGCTATAGAACAGGCATGGGCAAACTTTCTAACTTGGGGGCCACATGGTGGGCCAGAGCAGGGTAGGTGGGCCAGGGGTTCTCCCCAAGTCCCCTCCCTGCCCTTCCCTTCCTCTTTTCCTTCAGAGACAGAAAGTTAAGCAAATGTTTGGATCCCAAAAGGGTTGCCTTGGTCAGGATGAGATGGTGGACGGTAGAATCCTAGAGTCGGAAAAGACCCCCCCAAGGGCCATCAAGTCCAACCCCCTGCCATGCAAGAAGGCACAATCAAAGAACTCCTGATAGGCAGCCTCTATGGAAAAGTTTCCAGAGAAGGAGACTGTACCATGCTCCCAGGCAGCCTAAGCCACTCTCCAACAGCTCTTACTCTCAGGAAGTGCTTCCGAATCATTTCAGTCGAATCTCTCTCCCTGTCATTTGAAACCATTTCTGCCTTGTGGCCTGGTCTCTAGAGCAGCAGAAAGTCACACACACACCCTTCAAGGAAACACACTTTGAAATCTTGAAACATGGTTCTCATGTTCCCTCTCAACCTTCTCTTATTCCATCATCTAAGAGGAAAGGAGGAAGGAAAAAGAGAAGGAAGGAAAGGGGGGAGAGAATGAAGGGAGGAAGGTTGAAGGGGAATGGTGGGAAGTAGGGAGGAAAGAGGGGAAGGAAGGAAGGAAGGAAAGACAGAGGGAAGGAAGGACAAAAGGGTGGAAAAGAAGGGAGGCAAGGAGGGAGAGAGAGGGAGGGAAAGGAGGGAGGGAAGGAAGGAAGGAGGAAAAAGAGAGAAAGAAGGGAGAAAGAGAAGAATGGAAGGAAGGATGAAAGGGGAATAGAGGGAGGGAGGAAAGAGAGAAGGAAGAAATGACAAAAAGGAGGGAGGGACGAGGGAAGGAAGGACCAAATGGTGGACGGGAAGGAAGGAGGGAAGAAAGAGGGAGGGAAGGAAGGGAGAGAGGGAAAGAGGAAAGAGAGAAGGAATGGAGGAAGAGAAGGATGGAAGGAAGAATGGAAGGGGAATGGTGGGAGGGAGGGAGGAAAGAGAAAAGGAAGGAAAGACAAAAATGAAGGAGAGAGGAAAGGGAAGGAAGGACAAAAGGGTGGAAGGGAAGGAAGGGAGGGAGGGTAGGAGGAAAGAGAGAGAGAGAAGGGAGGGGGAATATAAGGAAGGAAGGGTGGAAGGGAATGGAGGGAGTGGGAGGGAGGAAAGAGAGAAGGACAGAAAGACAAAAGGGAGGGGGGAAACAGTGAAGGAGGAAGAACCAAAGGGTGGAAGGGAAGGAAGGGAGAAAGAGGGAAGGAAGAAAGGGAGTGAGGGAAAAAGGAAGGAAAGAGAGAGGGAAGGGAAGGAGGAAGGGCCTAAGGGAATGGAGAGAGGGAGGGAGGAAAGAAAAAAGGGAAGGAGGGAGGAGAGAGGGAAGGATGGATGAAAGGGTAGAAGGGAAGAAAGGAAGGAGAAAGGATGGAAGGTAGGGAAAGAGGAAGGAAAGAGAGAAGGAAGGATAGGATGGTGAGAGAGAGAGGAGAGCCTGAGAGAAGAGTCCAAGGGGCCGCATCCAGCCCCTAGGCCTAGGTTTGTCCATACCTGCTATAGAAGATACATTTTTTCCAGACATAGATAAACAAAACAGCCGATAAGAGTCTTGTGGATATAAAGCCTATACAGTATCTGTCTTAGGATACCTCTGCATCTTGGATACAAGCATCTGTACAGAGATCCCGTTGTCAGAGAGACAATGTGCTAATCGCTGGGAATATGCATTCTTCCTAATGTCTAGTTTGATCTTACAAGTAGGACTAGTAAAAGTAAATTGCTCTATTACCTTCCTACACTTTTAAAAGAGTAGATGTATTGAGAGCATCCCAGCTCCGAAACCAATTTCTTGAGACATGCACTTACTCTTTAGTGATGTGCTGTTTTAGGACTGGGCTTATCTGATGTTCCTGTCTCTGTGTTTCACTGTTAAAATCGTTGGTTTGAAATTTATATACGGATGTGTTCTATCTGGAAAGGATTGCTATTTCAACTCAAAACAGGCAGAGTTTTTTTCTCACCAGTCTCTTTATTTGAGGAAATTGTGAGGGTCTTGGCCTTTCCCAGGAACCAATCATCCCATCTATCTATCTATCTATCTTCAATCTATCTATCTATCTATGTATCTATGTATATAATAAAAGTCAGTGTTTGCGGCGGTGCGGAGGGTGGGAGGTGCGGAGGAATATGTGCCAGCATTTCGATTGGTTGCCACGGTGGGATTATTTGCATAAAGGACACTGATTGGCCAGCCTCAGAACTTCGACACTCTAAGGCACCGGATTATTTGTATAAAGGATTCAGATTGGCCACCCTCAGAACTCCAACAATCTAAGGCACCAGACAGAGGGCATTGGTTGCCACTGAGGAACTATTTGCATAAAGGACTCTGATTGGCCAGCAAAACAGAATGCAACTGAATGCTTGAGTTAGCCAAATGACAGTTTTTCCCCGTTGAAAATGGAATGTTCATTTTCTGGGAGGTGCGGAGGTGCCAAGGAATATGCGACAGTTTTTTGATAGCTTGCCACAATGGGATTATTTGCATAAAGCACTCTGATTGGCCAGCCTCAGAACTCCAACATTCTACGGCCCCAGACAGAAGGGATTGCTTGCCACTGAAATGGTATTTGCATAAAGGACTCAGATTGGCCATCCACATTCCAACATTCTAAGGTGACTCAGAGGGAAAAGGAAAGGCCTCAGGCTGTCAGACACTGTGGCCCACAGCAGTGATGGATCAGGACCAAACTTGGCACGCAGGGGCCCAATGGCCCACTTCACAACGCGACCCTCACCCAATGACCAATACAGATCAAAATTAGCACACAGAGCCGCCTTGACTCACTCAACACCCTGGTACTGTTTCAAGGAGGATGGACCACAGATTATGGGACTTGAAATACCTTCACTCACCTTCCGAGACCGCTGCAACCCTCATCCAAAGAATGATCAAGACCAAATGTGATACACAGAGCCCCCATGACCCACTCTACATCCTGGTTCTGTTTGGAGGGGGATGGACCATGGCCAATGGGACTTGCAGTACCTTCACTAAGTTCCTGAGACCACTGCAAGCCACATCAACATCTAATAGGAACCAACCTTGGCACACAATGTCTTCTTCAAATAACCCGGGAACCTCTGGGTCCCCAAGCTAGTAAACAAATAATTCCAGAATATCAAGGAAGAAAATCCCACAAATATCTAGTTTTAACTGGATTAGCTGAGTGCACACTGCCATATATCCCAGTTCAAAGCAGATAATGTAAGATTTTATTCAGCTGTGTGGAAGGGACCTTATTCAATACAGGTCTGAACCTCAAAGGAATTGACCATGGTTCTGAACCCAGTCCTCAAAATATATTCAGTACCTTGGATAGCTCATTCAAGGCTTTGAACTAAGAGCCTGCAAAACAACTTTATTTTGGCAGACTTTCAATCTAAACTGACCCAATATAACTAGGTGTACTAGGGGTGACTGTTTTATTGTTGGTTTTAGTATTGTTTTTATTGTTTTTAGTGTATTTTATTGTTAATGTTGCCTTATGTAAACTGCCCCAAGCCTGTTGGGATGGAGCGGTATATAAAATTGAAGTAATAAATAAATAATCTATCTATGTATATAATAAAAGTCAGTGTTTGTGGGCAGTGGTGTGGTGGTGCGATGGGAGGAATATGTGCCAGCATTTCGATTGGCTGCAACTGTGGGATTATTTGCATAAAGGGCTCTGACTGGCCAGCCTCAGAACTCCAACATTTTACGGCCCCAGACAGAAGGGATTGGCTGCCACTGAAATGGAATTTGCATAAAGGACTCCGATTGGCCAATCACATTCCAACATTCTAAGGTGACTCAGAGGGAAAAGAAAAGGCCTCAGGCAGTCAGCCACTGCGGCCCACAGCAATGACGGATCAGGAACACACTTGGCAAACAAGGGACCAATGGCCCACTTCACAACCTGGTGTGGTTTAGGGCAGGATGGGCCACGAATGATGGGATTTGCAGTACCTTGAGAGAACATCATTCAGGCTAATAAACAACACTGCATATAATATAAATCACAGACCTGGCCCAAAATTGACAGCAAGGCTTCCTTAGCACTTGATTTTCCTGACTAGGGCCTCAGCAATGGGATACTGTTAGGTCCCTCAAGTTGAAATTTGAGCCTGACTGGGTGCTGCAAACAATGACTGATCTAGACCACACTTGGCATCCATAGATGGGACCCCCAAGATGCACGGGTAAATCCTGGTGCAGTTTGAGGAGGATGGACAATCATGAATGATGGGACTTGCAGTACCTTCCCTCACTTCCAGAGACCGCTGCAACCCTCATCGACAGAATGATCAAGACCAAATGTGACACACACAGCCCCCATGACCCACTCTACATCCTGGTGCTGTTTGGAGGGGGATGGACCATGGCCAATGGGACTCGCAGTACCTTCACTAAGTTCCTGAGACCACTGCAAGCCACATAAACATCTAATAGGAACCAACCTTGGCACACAATGCCTTCCTCAAATAACCCGGGCACCGCCGGGTCCTCAGCTAGTAAATAAATAAAACCAAAACTAGATTCATCAAGCCACTGACAATGTGATTTCCAAAATCAAGAACTTTGTATGAGCAATACACCCAATAGTATAATTCTATGCATTTTCCTCAAAAGTTAGCCAAGTATTGTATTCCACAAAGCCTCCATGAGTAAGCACTCACAGGATTGCAGCTTGAAGGTGAGAGCTGTCTGGTTGTCCTGTTCAATTAAAGGGGATTGAGATTGAAATAAGAATCTTCCTAACCTCAAGAAAATGCTCAAGAGATTAAGCAAAGGAAGGCAGTTTGAAAAAATAGATTAGAGAAAGATTTGCCAGGAATGTTTAATCAGGATGTGCAATTCTGCTCAAAGGAAGTTATCTGGATGACATTTTAAGGTAACTTCAAGTACTTAAATGGTATGATTGAATTAATTATCTCTTAAATACATTTGTTTAATCCTTTTTTTAAAAAAATCATCCTACTCGCAGCAAGCCCAAGGTAAAAATTTCCTGATATTCCACAAAATATAGAATTGTAGGTTGAGTTCTGTAATTTTGGATAATGAGCAGTATTATGCAAAGTGCTTTAATGGTGTACTGATCACCATTAATGAAAGAAACTGAATTTTCAAGGCCACTTCCATGTCTGTGGGGCAATGAATTCCTGCCAGTTTTTTCTCTGAATGTTAAAGGAACTGCCAAGGGTTCTGAAACCTATCTATAAAATAAATTCAGCACTTTAGATAGGTCCCTCAAAGAGTAAGGGTGCATTTACACCAGGGGTGCTCATTAGGTAGATCGCGATCTACTGGTAGATTGCGTAGGGCGTCCTGGTAGGTCGCAGGCAGGGAGTGAACTCTAGGAACCTATTGTTGTTGTTGTTACTATTAGTAGTAGTAGTAGTAGTAGCCGCAGCAGCAGAGGCTGAGTGAATATCATCATCATTATTATTATGAATAAATTCAGGGGCTTATTATACTCACATTTAGTTGAATTCAGTCTTAAAATATATTATACGGCTCTCACTGAAATAAATTTCCAAATATTTTGCTTTTATGGCTCTCTGAGTAGTGGGTAGGTAGATCATGTTGACTTCGTTGTTTTATAAGGAGCTCGCATGCTGAAAAAGTGTGAACACCCCTGATCTACATTGTAGAATTAATGCTGTCCGGTACCACTTTAAGTGCCATGGGTCAGTGCTAATTTTACAGGGTTTTCGGTCATTGTTGCCATAGAGTGCTAGTGACTTACCAAGCTACAACTCCCAGGATTCCATAGACTGTAGTAAGGACTTCAGAAAAGCCTTATTGATCTGGTTCAAGGGCCCATAAAGACTGAGATCAACACTGTCTTCGACTTGTTGCTCATGGTATCAAACCAGACTTCTTGCCCATGGTAGCCAATAGGGATGATAATAATAATAATATATTTATTTATTTATTTATACCCCGCCATCATCTCCCCAAGGGGACTCGGGGTGGTTTACATGAGGCCAAGCCCAATAACACATCAATAAAACAACACAGCAGCAAACAAACAAACAAATCCAGTACGATCAATATAATTCACATATAAGCAATAACACATTTTTTTTGTTAGTCATCGTATGTGAGAAAAAATTAGTTCTGCGGGGATGAGAAGAGTGGGGTAGAAATGACATAAATAAAATAATAATAAATAAATTTGTACTTACGAAGCAATATCCGATGCGCAGGCTAACTGTATCTTAAGAATCAAAACTTACCCAATACTTTTTCATTTGCATTTTGTAAACCTCGGAAGCCTCCCAAAGTCATTTTCATGTTCAAGGCAAGGGAGCAAAGCAAAGCCAAAAATGCTGCCTTTCCTCTTCAAATGAATGGCCTTTCGCCATGAGGAGAGGGAAGCAGCAGGGAAGAAGCAGAGTTTGCTGGGGGAAAGACTGAGAGAGCACAGAATTCTGGGAAATGTAGTTTGGGAAGTCAAGGAGCTCTATGGCAGAGAATGCCAAAGGCCTTGCCCTGAACTATATTTCCCAGAATTTTGCTCAGTACCAGAAAGCCCCAATCATCAGAGGGGAGAGATGTGTCCCTTGTAGTGGCAGCAGGCCCGGATTACCCACAAGGCCACCCTAGGCCATGGGGGGGCAGCAGGTCCGGACCCCCCAAAATTAAAATAATATTTTTTTAAAAAAAAAGTTGAATTTTTGGGCGCTTGCTTCTGTGCCTGCGCAGTGAACGAAAGAACGGCGCCCGCCCGCGTGAGCAAGGAGGAGGTGGGGGGAAGCCACGTCAGATGCCCTAGGGGCGGGACTTCCCCCCGGCTCGTTCTCGCTCGCGCCGGCTCCGCCCCTCCTTCCTTCAGTGATTAATTATTTTAATTGGGGGGGGGGGGTCCAGAGTGCGTCCACCTGGGTGAGCGAAAAGGAGCCGGGGGAAAGTCCTGCTGCCCCTAGAGCATCTGACATGGCTTCCCCCCACCTCCTCCTTGGTCAGTGGCACCACTCTTTCCTTCAGTGAAGGAAGGAGGGGCGCCCACACGGGCGAGGAGGAGGCGGGGGGAAGCCACATCAGACGTCCTAGGGGCGGGACTTCCTCCGCCTGTTCGTCACTCATGCATGCCCGCAAGCGGCCCCACCCCCTGCAAACGGCCCCGCCCCCCTGCAAGCAGCCCCACCCCCCGGGGGTGGCACTTACAGAGTGTGGCCTAGGGCACCACCAAACATTAATCCGGGCCTGAGCAGCAGCCAGAGTTCCAACGAATGGTTGAATCTACAAAGAGGTGGACTGGCGGAGACTTCTAATAAGTCAACCTCTGTGCTGGGCTGGGAAAATATTCTGCAAAGCAAGTTCTGTAGGTTAATATGAGAGACATTCAATGAGATAGCTGTAGCTTTTTTAATGTTTTTGATAAAACTTTACAAACTTTGTTAAAATCAGTAGATATATGAATATTTCTGAAACTTGGAGGAAATTATCCCCTGTTACCTTGTGTCATTGGATAGAAAACTCAAGGAGGTAGCTCTTGGTAGTTTTTCTTTCAAAATTGTTGTTTATAAAAAAAAATTTAAAAATTCCCCTGAAATCTGTGTATAAGTGAAACGTTCTGAAACCGGATAATCTCACGGTGGTAAATGTGTTTTACCATTGTAGCAGGCTTCAACCTCAAAAATGAGGAGGAAAGGAGCCCCTGAAGTTTCCCCATCTGCACAATTACTATGACAAAAAGTAATGAAATTTCATTCCTGTCGTCACAGTAACGAAATGTTCACTAACAAGACTTTAGAACTGAATTTCTCAAACTGGGGGTTGGTCCAGATCTATCCTTGTTTGAGTCCACAGTGCTCTAAGGATGTAGGTGAACTACAACTCCAAAACTCAAGGTCAATAATCATCAAACCCTTACAATATTTTCTGTTGGTCTGTGTGCCGAGATTGGTTCAATTCCATCTTTGGTGGAGTTCAGGATGCTCTTTGATTGTAGGTGAACTATAAATCTCAGCAACTATTATTTATTTCTGTGTGCCGAGATTGGTTCAATTCCATCTTTGGTGGAGTTCAGGATGCTCTTTGATTGTAGGAGAACTATAAATCTCAGCAACTATTATTTATTTCTGGGTTCCGAGATTGGTTCAATTCCATCTTTGGTGGAGTTCAGGATGCTCTTTGATTGTAGGCGAACTATAAATCTCAGCAACTATTATTTATTTCTGTGTGCCGAGATTGGTTCAATTCCATCTTTGGTGGAGTTCAGGATGCTCTTTGATTTAGGTGAACTATAAATCTCAGCAACTATTATTTATTTCTGTGTGCCAAGATTGGTTCAATTCCATCTTTGGTGGAGTTCAGGATGCTCTTTGATTGTAGTTGAACTATTAATCTCAGCAACTATTATTTATTTCTGTGTGCCGAGATTGGTTCAATTCCATCTTTGGTGGAGTTCAGGATGCTCTTTGATTGTAGCGAACTATAAATCTCAGCAACTATTATTTATTTCTGTGTGCCAAGATTGGTTCAATTCCATCTTTGGTGGAGTTCAGGATGCTCTTTGATTTAGGTGAACTATAAATCTCAGCAACTATTATTTATTTCTGGTTCCGAGATTGGTTCAATTCCATCTTTGGTGGAGTTCAGGATGCTCTTTGATTGTAGGTGAACTATAAATCTCAGCAACTATTATTTATTTCTGTGTGCCGAGATTGGTTCAATTCCATCTTTGGTGGAGTTCAGGATGCTCTTTGATTGTAGGCAAACTATAAATCTCAGCAACTATTATTTATTTCTGTGTGCCAAGATTGGTTCAATTCCATCTTTGGTGGAGTTCAGGATGCTCTTTGATTGTAGGTGAACTATAAATCTCAGCAACTATTATTTATTTCTGTGTGCCGAGATTGGTTCAATTCCATCTTTGGTGGAGTTCAGGATGCTCTTTGATTGTAGGCGAACTATAAATCTCAGCAACTATTATTTATTTCTGTGTGCCGAGATTGGTTCAATTCCATCTTTGGTGGAGTTCAGGATGCTCTTTGATTTGATTGTGAACTATAAATCTCAGCAACTATTATTTATTTCTGTGTGCCAAGATTGGTTCAATTCCATCTTTGGTGGAGTTCAGGATGCTCTTTGATTTAGGTGAACTATAAATCTCAGCAACTATTATTTATTTCTGGGTTCCGAGATTGGTTCAATTCCATCTTTGGTGGAGTTCAGGATGCTCTTTGATTGTAGGTGAACTATGAATCTCAGCAACTATTATTTATTTCTGTGTGCCGAGATTGGTTCAATTCCATCTTTGGTGGAGTTCAGGATGCTCTTTGATTGTAGGCGAACTATAAATCTCAGCAACTATTATTTATTTCTGTGTGCCAAGATTGGTTCAATTCCATCTTTGGTGGAGTTCAGGATGCTCTTTGATTGTAGGTGAACTATAAATCTCAGCAACTATTATTTATTTCTGTGTGCCGAGATTGGTTCAATTCCATCTTTGGTGGAGTTCAGGATGCTCTTTGATTGTAGGTGAACTATAAATCTCAGCAACTATTATTTATTTCTGTGTGCCGAGATTGGTTCAATTCCATCTTTGGTGGAGTTCAGGATGCTCTTTGATTGTAGGTGAACTATAAATCTCAGCAACTATTATTTATTTCTGTGTGCAATTCCATCTTTGGTGGAGTTCAGATTGGTTCAATTCCATCTTTGGTGGAGTTCAGGATGCTCTTTGATTGTAGGTGAACTATAAATCTCAGCAACTATTATTTATTTCTGTGTGCCGAGATTGGTTCAATTCCATCTTTGGTGGAGTTCAGGATGCTCTTTGATTGTAGGTGAACTATAAATCTCAGCAACTATTATTTATTTCTGTGTGCCGAGATTGGTTCAATTCCATCTTTGGTGGAGTTCAGGATGCTCTTTGATTGTAGGTGAACTATAAATCTCAGCAACTATTATTTATTTCTGTGTGCCAAGATTGGTTCAATTCCATCTTTGGTGGAGTTCAAGATGCTCTTTGATTGTAGGTTAACTATAAATCTCAGCAACTATTATTTATTTCTGTGTGGTTCAATTCCATCCGAGATTGGTTCAATTCCATCTTTGGTGGAGTTCAGGATGCTCTTTGATTGTAGTTGAACTATAAATCTCAGCAACTATTATTTATTTCTGTGTGCCGAGATTGGTTCAATTCCATCTTTGGTGGAGTTCAAGATGCTCTTTGATTGTAGGTGAACTATAAATCTCAGCAACTATTATTTATTTCTGTGTGCCAAGATTGGTTCAATTCCATCTTTGGTGGAGTTCAGGATGCTCTTTGATTGTAGGCGAACTATAAATCTCAGCAACTATTATTTATTTCTGTGTGCCGAGATTGGTTCAATTCCATCTTTGGTGGAGTTCAGGATGCTCTTTGATTGTAGGTGAACTATAAATCTCAGCAACTATTATTTATTTCTGTGTGCCGAGATTGTTTCAATTCCATCTTTGGTGGAGTTCAGGATGCTCTTTGATTGTAGGTGAACTATAAATCTCAGCAACTATTATTTATTTCTGTGTGCCAAGATTGGTTCAATTCCATCTTTGGTGGAGTTCAGGATGCTCTTTGATTGTAGGCGAACTATAAATCTCAGCAACTATTATTTATTTATTTACTTTATTTATATTCTGTTCTTCTCACCCTGAAGGGGACTCGGAGCGGATTACAGGTACACATATAGACAAACATATAAACGAACAGAGGCAAACTCTGGCCACCAAGGGGAGCTGACGCACTCCTCATCTCTCAGCATTCCCAGCATCCCTTGTTGTTCCTTCCATGTTCCTGGAGTTCTTTAATGGCCTCATAATTCAGTCAAAATTTGCCTCCCCACTTAATGTGGTACTTTTATCTCCTACTTGACAGATGCAACTGTCTTTCGAGCTGCAAAGGTCGACAGCAGGCTACACTTAAAGGTCGAGCACCCACCTCAACCCAGGCAGGCCTCAAACTCATGACCTACTGGTCAGAGAGATCTTATGCAGCTGACACTTAGCCAGCTGCGCCACATTCCCGGTGCTAGATTCCCAAATGACAAAATAAATCCCCCACAACCCCACTAGTATTCAGATTTGGACGTATAGGGTATTTGTTCCAAATTTGGTCCAGTGAATGAAAATACATCCTGCATATCAGGTATTTACACTATGATTAATAACAGTAGCAAAATGACAGTTTTGAAGTAGCAATGAAAATAATGTTATGGTTGGGGGTCACCCCACCATGAGGAACTGTATTAAGGGGTCGCGGCATTAGGAAGGTTGAGAAACTGCTTTAGAAACACTTTAGAAACGAATCACCAGTGCCTTCTAATTTTGTAATGACTTTTGAAACATTTTTATCGATTGCTCAAATGCAGACTCCACTTCTGTATAGCGCACAGCATACAGAGTTCAAAAGCAGGCACATATTGTGGTTCAATGGTATCTAAAGGGGAGCACAATGAAAATCTATATTTATGGATTACAACATTTGAACCTGTATTAGGAGGTTCTGGGACATACCGGTCCCAGAAGCAACTTTCCAACCTCTTATTTGCTGATACGCTGCCCTTAAGACTATTAAAGGCTCCCAAACCGAGGAGCATCCTATTAAATCCACAGACCATAATGGAGATTTGTCTCAAGGCACTAAAAAGATGAGTAAAAAAAGAAGACTTATACATTAAGACCTTTTTCCAGTGGTTATTTAAAACCAAAGTTCAAATGGTTCTGGACCCGGAAATCCCATGCCATTTACTGGACATGCACTTATTCTGTAAATCTGGATAAGCGGGAAAAATCTGTTTAATCCTCATTCGGAGCCATCAGGATTTGTGGAAGGGGATTCCATCACTGCCACCGTGTGAAGAAGGATTTCCTTTCCGCTTGTCTCGACTCTCCCTCAGTATTAGTGGCTCAGTATTGTCTGTTTTCTGGGTAGCAGCCACTTGAGAATGAGGAATTTCCCCGGTCGGTCAGGAAGGCTCTTAGATCCTTTTAACTAGAGACACCGGGGACCGAACCTGCGATCTTCGCTGCAAAGCTATGACCCTTTTGCAAAGGAAGAGGAAACAGTGTCGTTGGCAGAAGGAAGATTTGAATAAGGGGTATGATATTTCACAGCTTGGCTTCTTAACTACTCTTCTTCATTTGATCATCAAAGATGCGAACTTGACCACAAAGGCTTCTCCATGCTCCAGAAAGGAGCAAATGTCAAAGCCTTTTTTCTTGTTCCATTTTTCACATCTAATAGGCTTAAGCCCAGATCCATTTTTAGCCGTTCCCTTTGGCCCAGTGTTTTTCAACCTTCTTTGAACCTGGGGCACACCACCAACCAAAATGACACAAAATGTTTTTAAATGTATTTATACACTCAGTGTGAAACCTGGACCTGTTTCGATGAACGCAACATAGATATCCTGGCAGGAATGGCAGAAAGACACAAACTTCCCACACAGAACTCCCATAAACAAAAGAAATTGCTATAAGAGTTTGGTGAGCATTGACCTTGAGTTTTGGAGTTGTAGTTCACCTATATCCAGAGAGCACTGTGGACTGAAACAATGTTGGATCAGGACCAAACTTGGCATGGATACTCCATATGCCCAAATGTGAACACAGATGGAGTTTGGGGAAAATAGACCTTGACATTTGGGAGTTACCGTTTCTGGGATTTAACACACAATCAAAGAGCATCCTGAACTCTTGCAAAAATGGAATTGAACCAAACTTGGCATATTGAACTCTCATTACCAACAGAAAGTACTGAAAGGGTTTGCTTGGGAATTGACCTTGAGTTTGGAAGTTGTAGTTCACCTACACCCAGAGAGCACGGTGGACTCAAACAATGTTATGTTATGTTGTTGTTTGTTTTCTATCCAGAATCACAATGTTGGAAGGAGGCTCACCACTTTAAGGTCCCTAAAACAGGCATGGGAAAACTTCGGCCCTCTGGTTGCTTTGGACTTCATTTCCGACCATTCCTAACAATCTGAGGCTTTTTCCTGCTTAAATGGCTGAGGGGGGAAAGGAAAAGGGCCTGAGGCTGCTAGGAATGGTGGGAGTTGGAGTCCAAAACACCTGGAAGGTCCAAGTTTGCCCTTGCCAGCTTTCGACAGAGACCTCTTCCTCCCCCTTCCCCTTCGCGCCCTTTCTTCCCCCTCCTGCCGAACACTTACTTTTTCGTCTCCACTGCCGCTTCTGCCGCCATTTTGATCCAAGGGGGCAGCGGGAGCGCGTTCAGAAGGCGAGGGGGGAGGGAGGAAGACGTGACCCGTGCGAGTGCTACTGTGCAGACTCACCCCAGAGCAAAGCGAGGCAAAGCGAACAGAACGAGGCTGGGAAGAAGGGAGCCCGAGTGGAGAAGAAAAAGTGTTTGGCAGGAGGGGGAAGAAAGGGTTTTGGAGGTTCCAATTTCCCACGGCACACCTGATGATTGCTCACGGCACACTGGTTGGGAAACACTGCTTTGGCCTATCTGGCTTTTTTGGTTTGATCTGGTATCCATAACGGCAAGGACCCATCCATCATGGGTCCTTGCCGTAACGGGACCACATGGCAGCCGATCTCTACTCCTGCAGCATAGTTGACTCTTTTTTTTATTTTCCTTTATTTTTCCTGATTCTTTTTATTTAGTGGAACTGACTGGGAGTTGGGAACCTGTGGGATTGTGGGTGGGGTGCATGCACACATTTGGGGGTTTGGAGAGTCACCCCTTTAGCTTCTTTTTCTTCTTCCTCTCCTTCGGAAAATACTTCTGAAAGATAATAATTAATAATAATAGTAATCCCAGCAAACAAAAAGAGAACCCTTCCTCTCATCTCAAGTAGAAAGTAAAAATAGCTTTAAGGAAGGAAAAACCCAAGCAGAAAGGAGATTTCAGGCAAGAGAGGGGATTTTTAAGGTTGTCCAGGGAGGATAGCTCTCCACTGAGCTCTTTGTCTTCCAACCCCCCGAAATAACGAGACAGACACAAAATATATGGATTTAAAATTTGGGCAACTTTTATTGATAGTTACCTATTTAACTTATAACTTAACTAACTTTAGGTGTCAGTTCAACTTGGTGTGTCTAAGCTGAGGTAGCGTCTTCTAAAGCCTACCCCTCAGCTATTCAGGTGTAATACCTGCGTCCCCTGGATATTTAAACCCAGCAACCCGTAAGGGAAGCATCAGGAGAAATTTCTCTCACCTTTTGAGACCAGACTCTCCCCGTTCCTGGGACATTCTAATTCACCTCACCCCTAACATTAACCTCAAGGTGAGTGTTTGCATAATGTCCCACACCCTTAAGGGGTGCCTTAAGTCTATACCAACATTTGAATAACTAATGTATTTACGCTAGGCTAGTTAAAAACCAACCATTCTATCTAGCCCCTAAAGAACAGTATAGGCTAGGCGAAAAAACCCTCCTAGAACATAGGAGGGAAAAATTCCTACCCGCTCCCAAATGGCGACCATTACTATACTGCCCATGGGCGGGAGTGGTGGGCGATGGCTCTTTGCAGAATGAGGGAGAAGGGGCTGGCATCAAATCATGCCAACCCCACCTCCCCTACTAGAAAGTTCTACGAAGCTAGCCAATCTCTCCTTAGAGGGGAGGAGACAAAATTGCTCCACCCCCCAACTTGTTGGAGGGTGAAGTGTATTCTTTGGGCCTCCTTGAAAAGTGCCTTGGAAAGCTGTGTGAGGTGTGCTGCTGGTGCCGTTTAGATAAAGTGCATGTGCTCTTGTCTCTCCTGTAGAGTAGAACAGCTTTAAGAAGCAGTAAACCCAGTGCTCTTCTCTACAAACAGAAGTGAAAGGATCCAGAAAGAGTGGCAACTCTGATACTTTTTAAAATCCAAGCCTACCTCTCCTCTAGAGTAGAAAATAGAAACATTTTAAGGAAGCATTAAACCCAAGCAGGAAGGAGATTGTAGGCAGTAGAGAAAAGAGGGGATGTTTAAGATAGCTCACGGAGGACAGCTCCAGGTCATCACTCTTCCTTCCCTGGGGCTCCTTAAAATGCCTTGGAAAGCTGTGGCGTGCTGTTGGTGCTGGGAGAGAAAGCGTGCATGCCTGCAGCACCTCTCCTCTAGAGTCGAAACAGCTTTAAGAAGCATTAAAACGTGGCCTCCTCTATAAACAGAAGGTAAAGGATACAGAAAGAGTGGTATCTTGACTCTGATGCTTTTAATCCTGATCATAATGAAGGATATAGGAGGGGAGCCTGCGGGAAGTCCTCCCCCATAATGTGCTGGAGACAGGGTGCTTTCTTAACCACGTTGCTGACACCCAGGCTCCCTTGAAGGAAAGAAATGAAAGGCTCCCAGTGTCAGCTCCGGCTGGTTCGTTTGTTGCCATAACGGACCATGCCGATCGCGCCATTTGATATGGGCACCGTTTGGCGGGCTCTGGTCAGACCCAGCCCTTTGATCTGCCAGATACCCTCCTGGCCTTTGATATGCGGACAGGCCAGATGGCCAAGCCTCGGAAGGAGGGACCCAGCAGGGGCGGGCAAGGAGGGAGTTTGAAGAACTGTTTGCGCGGGTTTTCTTTAGTCTATCTTTGCTTAGCCTGGAGTAAGGAACCAATAAATGATCTATCTTCCAACCCAGCTTGGAGTGAGTTTGATTTACTGGACCCCCCTTTCCGGAGCATTACACCCAGGGGAAAAGTACACACCAAAAATGGCTATCTGGCTACCCACCCATTTTCAGGAGGGGCACAAAAACAGCTACAGGGAGTCTACAGGTATCCAGCCAGTAGAAACTGTTCAAGGTTCACCAAAATGGACAAGCCTAACATTTCATCAGCATCGGCTTTCTCCAAAGACCAAATCTGGGCAACATTGTAGAAAATATGCATCCCTCCTAATCTGGAGATTACAAGCTGACCCTGAAGGACAAGGTAACACATCAAAGAACAGTGGATCTTTAACATTACCTGGCTGCATCCCGAAGCTGTAGTGGCGCCTCAGCTGCCTTTGAAAGGGCTGCCAATTCTTAGGAAAGGAAAGAAGGCTAGCAAGGAACCCAAAGGGGCTCAGATCACTGGAATACACAAATCCCATATATATCTGCACCTTTCTCTCTCTCTCTTTACACAAGAAACATGTCAATCGTTGTCTGGCATGACTACTAGGGGTGGATATCTCCGGTTTAAAATACTTTGAAATCGGTTTTGCTTCGTATTTAAAATTAATTTCAAAGTTTTTTGACCCTTGTGGCCCAACCCGGAAGTGTAATTTCTATACCAAACCCGGGGTCGCCATTTTTTGTAAAGGTCACATTATTAGGTCTTTTTCCCCCTCCTCAGTTCTCAACTCACGAGAGGAGACTGGAGGGCAACAGCACCCGCCTTTCTCTTCTCGCAATCTGAGAGCTAAGGCGGGCGCCTTATTCCCAAGCAGGGAAGGAAGTGGGGACGCAAGTCCCCTCTTCCTCCTCTCCATAGGAAAAAAAGCGAGACAAGCCTGCCTCATGTTATTCCCATGGACAGGAGGAAGAGAGGAGGCGAATTCCCTCTTCCTCCTCTCCATGGGAATAACGCACATTATTCCCATCCAGGGGAGGAGGTGGGAAGGCGAATCCCCTCTTCCTCCTCCCCTGGATGGGAATAATGTGCGTTATTCCCATCCAGGGGAGGAGGAGGGGGTTCACCTCCCCACCTCCTCCCCTGGATGGGAATAATGCGAGACAAGGCATCCTCCCTGCCCCTCCCAGCTGACAGGCATCACGTATTATATATAATGTGCGATGCTTCTGAGCCAGGGGGGCAGGGGGGAAGAAGGGAGAGCAAGCCCTCCATTCTAGCCTCCCAGCTGGCATAATGAATAAAAACAAAAATTCGTTAGTAATTATGTTTCAATTACGAAATTTATTTAAAATTTTTTGGAATAATTTCTATAACGACCCAGCAAGGGAAATCCACCACCACCACCACACAAGTTTAGAATCAATTTTTTTAATGGATCAACCACCCCTAATGCCTACTTATGGTATGGGAAAGATAAACAAATTCAGGTTAAGAACAAACCTACAGAAACTATCTTGTTTGTAACTTGGGGACTACCTATAGTGTAGTGTTTTTGCATTTTAAGTTGTTTGCTTCCTATTAGAGTTTCTTGATTCCTCAGTCCAAATAAAGGTTTGATTGAGTTCATTGGTGCCACGTGTAAAGCTTAACAAAATGTGGTTCTGCATTATTCCAGCAAACCCCAGGATTTTCTTCCATTGTAAATGTCTTGGAATGTAACTTAAGCATGAGGTTTGTAACACCCTCTCCATGGCATCAACTTTCTTTACTAAATGCCTGGTACCTGAGGAGAATTACCCACCTGATGTTCCACCTGCACTCAAGGGTATTTTCTTGCACACGGTCACTCCCCTTCCCCATCGGGATTTGAGTTGAACTCATTAATGTGAGAGCTGAGTGAAGGAAGAGAGACACTTTTGAACTGTGGTGCTGGAGGAAAATGCTGAGTGCCTTGGACCGCAATAAGATCCAACCAGTCCATCCTCCAGGAAATAATGCCCAACTGCTCACTGGAGGGAAGGAGATTAGAGGCTAAGATGAAGTCCTTTGGCCACATAATGAGAAGACAGGACATTTTGGAGAATACAATGATGCTGGGGGAAATGGAAGGAAAAAGGAAGAGGGGTCAACCAAGGGCAAGGTGGGTGGATGGTATCCTTGGAGTGACTGGCTTGACTTTGAAGGAACTGGGGATGGCCACAGCCGACAGGGAGCTCTGGCCTGGGCTAGTCCAGCAGATCACAAAGAGTTGGAAGCGACTGAACAAATAAACAACAACAACATGGATAGGCCTGTTGCCACGTGCTTCTCATTCTCGCGTCCCACGCTGGAGAGATCCAACTTGAGAGTGGCCACCAAGACCTCACCAACAGTGAGCTCATCAGAGCTAGTTGTCCCTGAGTTCAGATGGTCTTGTCCTCCATTGTCTGCATAGTTTTCTCACCACATTAACATGGGAAGATTGATGAAAAGGAGAACTGATCTAATGTCAGAACCTGGAAGCTCTTGGAATTAAGACACATTTGCAATGAAGCTCAATATAAACAAAGGCTTTATTTCCCCTCTTGCCAGCATTCAAGAAAGTCAGTTCTAACTAGCCCTCTATTATCTCTAATATATAGGTAAAGGCTGGGGCTAACAGTGGGAGCTCATCCCACTCCTCGGATTTGAACCTGTGACCTTTTGGTCAGCAAGTTCAGCAGCTCAGTGGTTTAACCCACTGCACCACCAGGGGCTCCGAATACACCTAGAAGCTAATTCCCACCCACCCTTGCCAGTTGGCATTCTACCTGTGTAGTGAAAACAACAAGCGGGCTAGCGGTAATGAGCAAGGTCCAACAGCGGTAAATTCGAGATATATCTTACCAGAAATTATAACTAAAGGCTTAAAGGGTATCAAAGAAGGACATACATACGTGATGTCAATCCAGACATAACCCCACTCATGTATGGGTCACCCTACTCATACATGAGTGGGGTTATGTCTAGATTGACATCATGTATGATTCAAGGGACGCCTAATTGATATTACTTGCGCCTTGATAAAGTAGTCTCAAAACGGTTTTTCGTGGCCGCTAAATGGGAGCATTCGCATACCGTCGGCTCGGAGTCTACATCTGATTTACTAGAGGGAGACGCTCCAATAACGCCCTCCCGCGTCCTGGGGATTTCCCTGCCTGGAGTATTCACTCCTTTACCAGCTTACAGGCTTGGATATCGGACATCGGTTCTTCGATTTTGAGACACTCAGTTCTTTCCCGGGACTTCCATACACGGATTATCCTTCATTTGGAATTATTTGCACCATGTGTATCTAGGATTTATGGATATTCTGTGGACTATTCTTATGGACTGGAATATATTAACATATTTTGGATTTCCCAAACAAACTACGGTTTGACTTTTACAATTATAACTTTGAGAACTTCAAACGTATGTATGTCCTTCTTTGATATCCTTTAAGCCTTTAGTTATAATTTCTGGTAAGATATATCTCAAATTTACCGCTGTTGTACCTTGCTCATTCTACCTGTGTACACTTTCGTTTCCTACAATACTGCGAGATGTTCTTATTTATATAGCAATCCCCATTTCCTTCACATCCTCCCCCCTCTCTCCATCATGGCCTCTTTTCCTGTCAGGACAACCTGGGCAGCCTCTTCCCATGCTGCACTGGGCTTCCCGACAGATTTAAAATAATCAAATATACAAACATTATAAAAGGGCGACCCATTAACCTGTAGTCTCCCATCCCAAGGACTGCCCAGGACTGTTGCAGGACGCTGCTTGCGGCATGAACAATTCATGGCACTTGGACCCTGGCAAAGGCATGCTCCCTTCTCTCAGTCTCTGACAGATGGCATGGTGCAAAGAGTTGAAAAGTCACCATTGGCATGTGCCAAGGTTGAAGTGCAGTTGCCAGCTATCCCAAGGAGCGAATGCCTCCAACATAGCCACAGTCTGCTTGCTTGTAGGCTCCTACAGCATGAGATTGCGTGGTATGGATGGGCTCTCCTGTAATGCCCAGGGCAGGTGCCAGAGAGACCTAATTGCCTGCTGAATTTCCTTTGAAAGCTGCGTAGCTTTGTACCAAATGAGGAAGTAGGAAGGGAAAAGGTAAAAAGCCTTGGCGTTCAATAGGGTAACAAGACAAATTGAAAATATACTGTTCTGGGCTATTGTCCTGCAGCAAATGGTCCTCTTTGATGTGTATAATTTAAAAGTTGTGCATGTTGCAGTGAAGTAATTGTTGGTGGAAATGACTGCCTTTTAATCATACAATTTTCTCAGTCGTTTTTTCGGCGCTTGCTCGTAATTCATTGCAATTGGCGCCTGGCACGGGGCTCCAGAGCTGTGTTTCTAAATTGGAAGGAGCTTTGAAATTTGCCCTCAGCCTATTTGTCTATTTGATTTGCATCATTAGATTTGTTTGTGTTAACATTTGGGCTAAATTCTCCCCTCTGATCAATGAATGTGTGTCTCAGATAAGGAGCAGAAACGAATGATTCTCTCTGCTGCACTGGGTGTGCAAACTTGCTTGACTCTAAGCAGAGAGTCCTTCACAGATGCAAAAGATATAACTCCCTGAAACAAAAACTCAAACCGACAGGGGTGATTCCTAGGACTGTTTATGTGTTATTCATAAACCACTGCCATAACTCTCTCTTGACTAAAGTAAGTTATGTACTTGCTTTACTCACCTTAGTGTTATATGTCAAGGGTGTTGCTTGGATTGCCCTCTAAAGTGCTGGCTGTTATTATCATTTTTATATGTACATAATAGGGGTGGTTGATCCATAGAAAAATTGATTCTAAACTCGTGAGGGGGGGGGGGATTTCCATTGCTGGGTCATTATAGAAAGTAATCCGAAAATTTTTAAATACATTTCATGATTGAAATGTAATTAATAACAAATCTTTGTTATTATTCCTTACGCCAGCTGGGAGGGAAGAATGGAGGGCAAGCCCTCCCCTCTTACTCCCCCCCCCCCCGAGCTCAGAAGTAGCGCGGATTAAATTTAATCTGCGATGCCTCTCAGCTGGCAGGGCAGGGAGGTAGGAATGGAGAGCAAGCCCTCCCCTCTTCCCTCCCCAGCGCAGAAGCATCACGGGTTAAATATAACCCGGGATGCCTCTGAGCTTGCGGGGGGAGGAACAGAGGAATGGATGGCTTGTAGCCATCCACTACTCCGTTCCTTCCCCAGCAAGCTCAGAGGCATAGCAGATTAAATATAACCCGGGATGCCTCTGAGCTTGCGGGGGGAGGAACGGAGGAGTGGATGGTCCACGCCTCCTTCCCTGCCAAGATCTATACCGAGTCAAGGCTTGACGCGCTTTAGTTCTTAGCAGGGAAGGAGGTGCAGAGGGCATCCCCTCGCGTCCTCCTTCCCTGCTGAGAACTAACTCCGAGATTCGGAGGAATTGCCTCCTGTTCTCCAGGCTCTCCTTCCACTTGTGAGGGAGAACCTGGGGAACAGGAGGAAAGCTGGGCCGGGCTGCTTCCAAAGCGCCCGCCTCAGCTCTCAGCTGACGAGAGGAGAAAGGAGGGTGCTGCTGCCATCCAGTCTCCTCTCGCAAGTTGAGAACTGAGGAGGGGGGAAAACGACCTAATAACGTGACCTTTTTTTAAAAAATGGCGATCCCGGGTTCGGTTTTGAAACTTCACTTCCGGGTTGGACGCCGAGGGTCGGTATAGGGTCAAAATAATTTCAAATATGAAATATTAACAGGTTTCAAAGTATTTAAATTGGAGATATCTGCCCCTAGTACATAACAAGGCAGCACACATGTACATTAGGTCCAAGTGTCTGGCATTTGTCTCTGAATATTGGGCTCTTCCCAAGAGCCTCAGATATTAGACGTATTATTGTTGTTGTTGTTATTATTTTTTGATACACAACAAGATTAATACGCAGCAAACATGATCACTCTACTGCTTTTTGTATTTGATCCCTCGTCAGACCTTTCCCAAGTGTCTAAGACTGTGTGATGTATGAGTGAATAATGCATGCAGATCTGAGTCGGGTGGCCTTTTGCAGCTGACAGATGGTAATTTTGTCAGTGCCAATTGTATTTAAGTGCAGGCCAAGGACCTCATATCGTGTAAGCTTTTCCAGTTGTTTCTCTTCAATTCTGCTGTGACCTGGGATTGCAACATCGATGATCCATACTTGGGTTTTTTTCCACGATCGTGAGGTCAGGAGTCTTGTGCTCCAAAACTCTGTCAGTCTGAATTCAAAAGTCCCAGAGGAGTTTGACGTGTTTACTTTTTGTAACTTTTTAATGCTTGTGATCCCACCAGTTCTTTGTCGCAGGCAGATGGTATTTGTGGCACAAGTTCCAATTGATCATCTGAGCAACTGTGTTGTGCCTCTGCTTATACTCTGTCTGCGCAATTTTCTTGCAGCACCTGAGGATGTGATCTATCGTTTTGTCTGCTTCCTTGCAGAGTCTACACTTGGAATCTATTGTCAACTTTTTTGATGGCCTTTGATCTAGTGGATTGTTCTTGGGCTGGAGTTTTCTCTTCTGCTCTGCATTGTATTTTTATGGTAGTCCATCTTTGTCTTTTGCATTTTGAGTAGTTTTCTACTATTGACTTCCATCATCTGAGGAAGCCCTGCTCTCGATCCCGCCTGCCTCGCAAGTGCAATTGGCAGAGATGATGGACAGGGCTTTCCTAGTAACCCCCCCCCCCCCCAAAACTATGGAACTCCCTCCCCAGGGATATTAGATCAGCCCCATCCCTCCTGACTTCCCAGAAAAAAGTAAAGAACTGGCTCTTTGAGCAAGCTTTTGAGAATGCAGCGGAATAGATAACACAGAACTATGAATGATTAACATGGAATGGCCAGATGATGCTACTGGATAGCATTTTTAACAGGATGACACCGATGATTATATGTTTTAATGGTTTTTATATATGCTTTGCATTGTCATGTTGAATGCTTTTAATTGCACTTTTATGAATACCTGGCATTGAATTACCTGTCAGCTTCAAAGAAAATCTGAATATTGAAGGAAGGCATGGGCAAGGTGTGCCTTTAGGCTACACATGGCACCTGGGGCTGTTTTGTGGTCCTCCTTCCCTTCAGATTCCCCCGACTTTTCTCTAGCCCAGAAAGAGAGATGAAAGCCTTCCCTTTGAACCCTCCGGGAACCTCAGTTCACCTTTCAACTTTTTTCAAAGTTTTTCAAAACCAAATGTAGACGTTTCACCAAGTCTGGTTTTAGTTTGATGCATGGGGGATTCGGGCAGACTTTGACCCCAAATATTAGACACAGCTGAATAAAATCCCACATTTTCTGCTTTCATAGCATCCTAGAATCTTTGAGTTAGAAAAGACCTGGTGGGCCATCCAGTTCAACCCCATTCTGCCAAGAAGCAGGAAAATCACATTCAAAGCAACCCCGACAGATGCCCATTCAGCCTCTGTTTCAAAGCCTCCAAAGAAGGAGCCTCCACCCCACTCCAGGGCTGTCAGATATCTTAGTTCCAAGCTGTGTAGCTCTGGAGGAGTCTCCTATGAAGGATCACGCAATAAATCAATGTGTTTATTGTTCGGAAAACAAGAACCTCGACTACTGGGCCACCTATATAGTTCTAACTACAATATCATAAATCACTCACTTAGGAATCCTGGCCCCTGGAGCTTGCCCCTTTCCCATTGGAGAGCCCAGTTCTTTCCCCACCTTTGGGCAATTGAGTTTTATGCTTGGTTTATATGTCATGTATGCCAGGCCCGGATTAACTGTTTGTGGCGCTCTAGGCCACACTTTGGAAGCCCCGCCCCCAGGGGTGGGGCTGCTTCCACGCATGTGCGGCAGGGCGCAAGCGCCGTGGTGTCCCCTGCCCTGTTCCTGGGTGCCGCAGCGGCTGCCTGGGGAATTCTCTGCCTTCCTCTTCCTTCTCCGAGGAGGTGGAAGGAAGGGAAAGCCCCCACCCCCACCCCCCTGCGGCGCCCCCCGCCCCCTCTCGGATGTGGAGGAAGGGGGAAGGAATGAAAGAAAGGGAGGGAAGGAAGGAAGGAAAAAGAGAGAGGGGATTTTTTTTGGTCCAGGATTTGGCGCCCTCTTAGGCCTGCACTCATAGGCCATGGCCTTGTTGGCCTTATGGGTAATCCGGGCCTGATGTATGCCCTTTTGGCCCAATAACCCATGGCCATGTGCTTTGTGTCATTTGTATGGCATGAACTGGAGATCATGACAGGGGCAGAGAGAGAGAGTGTGTGTGTTTCAGTTTCACTGCTGAACAGCTCTCACTCACCGTCAGGAAGTTCATCCTGATGTTCAAGTGAAATCTTCTTCCTTTCCTGTAGTCTGAAGCCATTGTTCTGCATCCAAGTCTCCAGGGCAGCAGAAAGCATGCTTACTCCCTCCTCCCTATGACTTCCCCTCACATCTTGACACCTGGCCTTCATCATGTCTCCTCATAGGGCTTATTCTCCGCTCCTCTTAGGGCTTGTTCTCCAGACCCTGGAACAGGGGCGGCCAACGTACGGCCCGCGGGCCGGATTCAGCCCGGCAGCCGATTCTGTCCGGGCTGGGGAGAAGGGCGTCGGGGGTGGGGCCAAGAAGAAGGGGTTCTGCTGCCGCCATCCCATCGCGGGCTCTGTGGGGCCTGTGTCGGCAGACAGGCCGGAGGAGTGGCGGCTTTGGAGTGCCTGCAATTCTTGGAGGCGATCCGGTCCTGCAGCGGGAGCACTCAGCGACCTACGGGGGGCAATCGCCCTGGTGAGACGGAAAACTTGATTGTCTTCCGGGTCGCCAGGGCGATCAAGTCTCAGATCGCCGACTGCTCCCCCTGCAGGCCCGGATTGCCTCCAGGGATGCTGGTACTCCATGACAGGGTGATCAGCTGGGGAACGGCTGGGGGCGAGAGCCAGCGGAGGCCTGCAGCCTCCTATCGCCTGCTGCTCTGCTCTCCTCTGCTGCGGAGGTGGCTGGGTCCACTTTGTCATCCTCTGGGCTGGGGCCATTGGGCCATTCCATCTTGGGATCCTTCCTCTCTTGAGGATGTCAGCCTTCATCCTGGTTCGCACCTTGTCTTCTTGAATTTAATTTAATTTTAGGGGTTTTTATTATTATTTTATAATAATTTTATAATAAATAATATAATATAAAAATAACATATAATATAATAAGGTTATATTATATTATATTATAATTTCAATATTTTATGTCTATATATACTATCTATCTATTACATATAATAAAAGTCAGTGTTTGCGGTGGTGCGGCCGAGCGACAGGAGGAATATGTGACAGCGTTTCGATTGGCTGCCATTGTGGGATTATTTGCATAACAGGCTCTAACTGGTTAGCCTCAGAACTCCAACATTCTACGGCCCTAGACAGAGGAGACTGGTTGCCACTGAAATGGAATTTGCATAACTGCCTCCAAATTCAAACATTCTAAACTGACTGAGAGGGAAAGGGAAAGGCCTCAGGCAGTCAGCCACTGAGGCCCACAGAACTGACAGATCAGGACCAAACTTGGCAAACAGGCAACCAATGGCCCACTTCACAACCTGGTGTGGTTTAGGGCAGGATGGGCCATGAATGATGGGATTTGCAGTATCTTCATGTCATTCACTTCCCAAACATCATTAAAGCCCCTATAAAACACAAACCAGCCCCAAAATTGACAGAAAGACTTCCTTAACTTGATTTTCCTGACTAAGCCACCGGGATCCATCACTGCTGTGGGCCGCAGTGTATGACTGACTGAGGCTTTTCCTTTTTCCTCTGAGTCACCTTAGAATGTTGGAATGTGGATGGCCATTTGGAGTCCGTTACGCAAATACGATTTCAGTGGCAGCCAATCCCCTCTGTCTGGGGCCGTTTGGGCGTGGTATGTGATTTTTAGGGGCTACAGTGTTGTTTGGGAAGTGTATGAGGTGAATGTACTGCAAATCCCATCATTCGTGGCCCATCCTGCCCTAAACCACACCAGGTTGTGAAGTGGGCCATTGTTCCCGTTTGCCAAGTTTGGTCGTGATCCGTCATTGCTGTGGGTCGCAGTTGATGACTGCCTGAGGCATTTCCTTTTCCCTCTGAGTCACCTTGGAATGGTGGAATGTGGTTGGCCTATCGGAGTACGTTATGCAAATACCATTTCAATGGCAACCAATCCTCTCTGTCTGGGGCCGTAGAATGTTGGAGTTCTGAGGCTGGCCAATCAGAGCCCGTTATGCAAATAATCCCACATTGGCAGCCAATCGATATGCTTGCACATATTCCTTCCTCCGCTCGGTCGCTCAGCCGCACCACCGCCCGCAAACACTGGCTTTTATTATATGTAATATATAGATAGATATATGTTGAGTTTTCTTTATATCTCCAGATATAAAGGCACTGCTCTTATTAATGTCAAGTCTCCATATTTTTTTTCAGAAAGTGTATTACTTCCATGACCTTGTTATAATTAGCTTGTTAATGAGCTATTGCCTACTAATCCACATAATTCTTCTGACAGGCTGACAGCTCAAGAGATTAACAAAGTTTGACCAGTATCTCAAACTCGGTGATATCGCCTTTTCTCCTTCTGACAGGAATATAAAGATCTCCATCTTTGATGAATGTAATCGACTGTGTGTGTGGATCTCAGATGTTGAGCTAGAATGTCGTTCAGTCATTCACATCCTTTTTCCAAAGAGAAAATTGCTACCTTTTATCCACTCAATTTCAGTTTTGACTTTGTAGTACAGTATAGGAATATTCAGCTTGCATTCTGCAGTCACCAATGTGCATTCTTATCCAACCTGAGCAAATGGGTTTCTGATCATGTGAATCACAGAGTTGGAAAGAGATCTGAATTATCATATGGTTTTATCATTTGGTCCAATGTAGGCCCTGCAAGCAAGGGTGAAACGAGCATCCCTAACAAAGGACCAACTTGCCAGTAGTTACTAGTAGGCATGTGCGATCGAGAGAAAAACATGTTTCAAAAGTCATTACAAAATTAGGGGGTGCTGGCATTTCATTTCTAAAGTGCTTCTAAAGCAGGTATGGGTAAACCCAGGCCCGGGGGCCAAATGCAACCCATTGGGCTCTTTTCTCAGGCCCTCCTTTCTCTCACCATCCTATCCTTCCTTCTCTCATTCCTTCCTCTTTACCTCTCTCTTTTTCTTTTCCCTTCCTTCCTTCATTCCTTCCTTCCATCTTTCTTCCTCCTTCCCTCCCTCTTTCTCCTTCCTTCCTTCCCTTTTGTCTTTTCTCCCTTCTCTCTTTCCTCCCTCCTTTCCTCCCTCCCTTCCTTCCACCCTTCCTTCTTTCCACCCTTCTCTTCCTCCCTTTCTTCCTTTCTTCTCTTTTTCTTTCCTTGGGGGTTGTTTAGCTGGGAGAAGAGAAGGTCAAGAGATAACATGAGAACCACGTTTCAAGATTTCGAAGGGTGTCCTACTGAGGATAAGGGGGGTGGGGTGGGAATGGATTGATTTTCTGCTGCACTAGAGACTAGGGCACAAGAAGGGAGCAATGGGTTCGAATGGCGGAGAAAGAGATTTGACTGAAAAGATTAGGAAGAACTTCCTGGAGCAGGGCCGTAGCCAGGATTTTGATTCAGTAGGGGCTGAGTTTGATTCACCGGGGGGGGCTGAGTCTGAGTGAGGTAGGGTCTATCCTAGCAAACCTTTTGTATCGTTATCCCAATACCCCCATGCATATGGGATATATTGGGCATGGTGATCAGATCATGATATGAATAAACATAACAGTTTAAATAATGTACCAGTAAGGCCTTCTCGCAGACCACCCTGAGAATTTCGGGAGGGGCTGAAGCCCCTCAAGCCTCCCCCCCCCCAGGCTACATGCCTGTCCTGGAGAGTGACATAGGCTGCCTGGGAGTGTGGTGGAGTCTCCTTCTCTAGAGGTTTTTCCGCAGAGGCTGTCTATCAGGAGTGCTTTGATTGTGCCTTCTTGCATGGCAGGGGGTTGGATTAGATGCCTCTTGGAGGGTCTCTTCCAGCATAAGTATTCTAAGATTCTATATCAGAAGTAGGCAATACAGGGTCTCATGGATACATCTTTTCTCGCCTATCCACCACTTCATCCTGATCAACGCTAAGTGCAATGGATAAACACAGAATCATGTGCAATTGAATATTGGAATGGCTCAAACTATGACTTTGGATAACGAGGCTGAGAGTGAAGGTATTGTTCTATGTGTTTTAAAATGTCTTAAAGTATGTATTTTATCATTCTGTTTTAAATGTTGTTTTAGTTGCATATTATTGCAGGCCCAGATTACCCATAAGGCCAACCTAGGCCATGACCTAGGGGTGCAAGTCGGGGGACGCAGATCACGGACCAATTTTTTTTTAAAAAAAAGTTGAAACAAATAAAAATGTCAAAAACGCATGTGTGCGCGCACTCATGCACACAAAGGGGTGGGAAGTTCTGTTGAAAAGCGCGCGCGCGCGCTCGTGCGTCCCCTTGCCAGAAGTTATTGCCCTCTCTCTTTCTCCTCCTTCCTCCTTTCTTTTCTCTCCTCCCTCCCCCCCCCTCTGGTGGGTGGAGCTCGAGACGGAACAAATGTTGGTCCCGCCCCTTTCCACTCCTCCCTCTTCCTTCCCTCCTCCTCTCCCTCTCCCAAACCCAGTCACATGCCGGGAGGGGAAGGTGCTGCGAGGACATCAGATACATTTTTTAAAAGAAAAGAAAAGAATAGACCTTGAATGCCCCTTCGCTCCCTTCCTTATGCAAGGCGCGTTTACGGAAATTGCCGAAAAGAGCCGAAGGTCTTGGCTTTGGTTTCTTTGGAGGGGGAAGCTCTCAGGAGAAGACTCTAACCTTCCAATACCATTTTTTAACCTCAGGAATGAACTACTGAGTAGCAGAAGTGTGAAATATTGACTGTTATCATTTGCGGGGGGGACGGGGGCACAAGTATGTATTGTTTCCAGTTGAAATAGAATACATAATTTTTTAAAAAAAAAGTGTTTATGGTGTATTTACATGGTGATCAACTGAGATGTATTGGGCTACCTGAGTGAATTTGAGGTAAGTTGTATGATATGATTTATTTTTAGTGTGGGTCTGAGTGATGTTGGGGGGGGGGTGCGGTAGAGGTTGGCTTAAACGGGCCGTAATTCCAAAGTGTGGCCTAGGGCTCAAAAAGGTGTTAATCGGGCCTGTATTATTGATAGCATCGAATGGTTGCCTGGCTGTAAAGCTGCCTTGAGTCGCCACCAGGATGGAGAAAGGCAGGGTAGAAATGTCGTAAATAAATAAACAAGGCTAACTCTTTTGGGATCCAAATGTTTCCTGCTATTCCTTCACTTCACAAGAGGAAGGGGAGGAAAGGGCAATGAGGGGACTTGGGGAGAACCTCAGCCTTGCCATAGTGCCCTGTGCCTTCCCAAACTACATTTCCCAGAATCCCATGCTTTGTCTATCTTTGTCTGTCTATTTCCCAGCGAACTCTGCTTCCTCCCTGCTGCTTCCCTCTCCTCATGGTGAGAGGACGTTCATTTAAAGAGGAACGGCAGCCCTTTCGGCTTTGCTTTGCTTCTTTGCTTTGAATTTGGGAGGTTTCCAAGGTTTACAAAATACAAATGAAGAAGTATTGGGTGAGCTTCGATTCTTATGTTTTTGGTACAAGCAACACCCACGTGTCAGATATTGCCTCGTAAGTACAAAGTTAGCAAATTTGATATGATGTTAATACAATTAATGAAAAATTGCACACCCAGCTCCCATAGCTGTACAATTGTTGAAAGACTTGTCCAAGGTGCTGAATCTGGCTTGTGATTGAGCTACATCACCTTGGATAGCTCCTGAAAAGTTCACATGAACACTTGGAATGGAAGCAAACTAGTCTGGACATTGCAGTAATACCGAACTACCCAGTTCTTGAGGCATTAAACCAACTGATCTTAGTGATAGTCTAGTGCAGGCATGGGCAAACCTCAGCACTCCAGGTGTTTAGGACTTCAGCTCCCACAATTCCTAACAGCCAGTAAGCTGGCTGGGATTTCTGGGAGTTGAAGTCCAAAACACCTGGAAGGCCAAAGTTTGCCCATACGTGGTCTAATGTTTGTTTGTTTATTTATTTATTTATTTACAGTATTTATATTCCACCCTTCTCACCTTGCAGGGGACTCAGGGCGGATTGCAATGCACATATACATGGCAAACATTCAGTGCCATTAGAACCAGTGTTTTTCAACCTTTTTTGAGCCGCGGCACATTTTTTACATTTACAAAATCCTGGGGCACACCACCAACAAAAATGACACAAAATTACACTCTAACACAGTAATACATATAGTTAATATGCTTTTAAATGTATTTATACACTCAGTGTGAAACCTGGGCCTGTTTCAATGAATACAACATATATATGACTTCCTCTCACATATTTACACATGGCTATCATGTCTTCTCTCAGCCTTCTCTTCTTCAGGCTAAACATGCCCAGCTCTTCAAGCCGCTCCTCACAGAGCTTGTTCTCCAGACCTTTGTGAATTTTCACCCTGAGTGAAATTTGCTTCCAGTTAACTATGGATGTCATGAAGCTGTTATAAACAGTTCCGGGGGGCAACTCTCAAAAATCCAGTAAAATAGTTTTAAAAGCCAACATTCCCAAGCGGAGAGGCTCAATTTGTTTATTGGAAACCTGTGAGGGAGCTTCTAGGAGGGGGGAGAGTGCCAATTTCCCACGGCACACCTGATGATCGCTCACGGCACACTAGTGTACCACAGCACACTGATTGGGAAACACTGCATTAGACATACAACATCTATGGACAGAGACAGAGGCAATGTAACATTTCAGCTTTTCAGGCTTCATGAGGGTATGCTCAATTCCAGCCACAGGGGGAGCTGCCACTTCAACACCGCATCACAGAAAGCTTTGTTTGATTGTGGAACATGTGGCTTAAGACTTTATGTAAATACATGGAACACAATGTGTGCATGGAGACATTCAGTGCAGCATCTGCCACATGGGCATAGCTCTTCTGAAATGGATACATTTCTACTGCAGGAGCTTCGCTACTATGGCAACGCATCAACCAATCAGCTGTAGCTAAGGCTGGCCTGCGCTTGCCATATATCAACAATAATAAACACATTCAAAACTTACATTTTGATTCGATATTCCATTAGATTGTGCTTCAGAAAGCAACCTTAAGGAGCCCATCTAGGGGAAGCGTCCTCCGCGGAACCGTCAAATTTAGCTGAAAGGACCAGTGTGGGGAGCAAAGCTAAGCACCTAGCAGCTGTCAGATGGCAGCAGGAGTGTGTCTCCCTGCTGGAAGCAGTTTGTCTTCGCCCATTTAGATGTTGAATATTTTAAACAACATGCAAATTTCCTTGAATGCTCAGTAACAGTGTTCCGTTTGCCAGAGAGAGGTAAGGGCAACAAACGTGAATCCGCTAATGACATCCAGTAGGTAAACGCCATTTTCCTAATGCAATTACGCTATCAGTCTCTAGCCTGGGATAAATGAACTTCCCACTCTCCCTGGTGGGGACAGCTTGATGAATGGGAGGTTCACTCCAGATGGCCGCTGGAATCCAAAGTGCACCTCTTGGATAAATATGCCATTAATCTTACTGCAAACTACTTCTCTGCTGGAGATCGGAGTGTCGGAGAAACAGCAAAACCCAAAACTGCGAAGAGTCTTGGAGACACACAGGCTGCAGAGGAACTCTTTGGGTTCCTCTTTGACCCTCTTTGCTTAGATGATTATTGTGGAGGTATTTCTTTATCTATTCATTTATTTTATTTGTATCCCGCTTTTCTCTACCCCAAAGCGGCTTTACATATGGCAACTATTCACTGCCTTTAGGACAACAAACAGTTAAAATACATGAAGTTAAAGGTTTTAAATTAAATGCACATAAAAAGCATATAAAACATTACAATCACTATTAAAAATTACACCAGTTACAATTATAATCTGGGGCCATTCCAGAAGTCTTTGCACATAATTCCATAGCTACGAGGGCGGGTCAAGAAGTCCGTGACTTTATGAATTTCCTGCCTCTTAACTGAAAGGGCAACACTGCTCCCGTCAACAGGAATCTGTCAGTTGACTTCTGTCAAAATTTGAACAAGCTGCGTCATTTAGTTTGTGTTTGACAGCCATTGATAGCAGACTACCGCGTGATTTGATGAGAAAATGTGAAAAAGTGAATTTTGTTTGCTCATTAATCATTATTTTTTGCGGAAAAAAACCATCACTCAAACCAAGGCTAAGCTTGATCAATACTATGGGGACTCTGCACCATCAATTTCAATGGTCAAAAGTGGTTTACTGAATTTTGTTGTGGCCGTACAAGCATGGAAGATAATGAATGTTCTGGACACCCAGTTGAGGTCTCTACACCCGAAACAATTGAAAAAAATCACGATATGGTGTTGGCCAATCAGAGATTGAAAGTGCGAGAGATTGTTGAAGCCATAGGCATCTCACATGGCTCAGTGGTTTCAATTTGAAATGATCACTTGGGTATGAGCAAGCTTTCTGCAAGATGGGTGCTGCGTTTGCTCACAATCGACCGCAAATGCAAGGGTGCACACATGTGCAGTTGCCATGACAACAATCCATGAATTGAGATACGAATTGCTCCCTCATCCGCCCTATTTTCTGGATTTAGCCTCGACTGACTATTTCCAAACCTGAAGAAATGGCTCAGCGGAAAGAGATTTGACTCCAACAATGAAATCATCTCAAAAACAAATACCTATTTTGATGACCTCGACAAATCTTATTTTTTGGAAGGGATAAAAAAAATGGAGAAACGTTGGACAAAGTGTATAGAGCTCAAAGGAGACGACGTTGGAAAATAAAATGATTTTTTACCCTAAAATCTGTGTTTCATTCAAAAAGTCACGGACTTATTGACCCGCCCTCGTATTATTCCACTGTAGTTAATCTCAGAGCTGGGTTTTCACTTACCTTCTGAAGACCAGGAGGGAAGGAGCTGCTCTAATATCACAGGGGAGACAGATTCATGGATACCAAGTGTATCGGTAGTTACTGAAAAGGACATTCAAGTGCCACCTCGGAGTTGGTTGAGGTAGGCAGGATTTCCCTGGGTACTGGTTGTGGGGGGTCGGGAGCAGGTGAGGGTTTTGCCCTCCTTTCTGCTAGAGATCCCCATGTACAACTGGTGGGCCACTGTGTGACACAGAATGCTGGACTAGATGGGCTGAGGTCCGATTCAGCATGGCTCTTATGTTCTTATGTTCTACATCACAGGTGCCTCCACTGAGAAGGCCCTGTCTCTCATCCCCACCAGTCATGCCTGAGAATGAGGTGGGACTGAGACCAGGGCCTCCCCACAAAATCTTAACCTCCAAGGTGGTTCAGACACTTGAGAAGAGCCGTTGAATGAACTGCTGCACTGTACCTTAACCCCTACATAAGCTGCACTGATTAAATAGTTCTGCACTCATTGAAACAAGTCACTGGATATCAATGTTAGGTCTCTTAGGCCGAGATGCCTTTCCTGTATTTTGGAGTCACTATTCCGTTCCCTTGGCTGCCACCTCTCCACAAAAGTCAACCTTGACACTGCAATACAATACCACCTGAGCTCTGCGAGTGCAGCATTTTTCTGAATGAAGCAGAGAGTGTTTGAGGACCGGGACATCCGCAGGGAGACCAAGGTGCTTGTTGATAAAGCTATTGTCCTCCCATCCCTGTTATATGCCTACGGAACATGGACTGTCTGTAAACCTCTCACTCAACTCCTGGACCGATTCCATCAGCGTTGCCTCTGAAAACTCCAGCAACTCTCTTGGGAAGACAGGCAGACAAATGACAGCATGCTGAAAGAAGGAAAGACCACCAGCATTGAAGTGCTGCTCCTCCGCCATCAACTCCGCTCGACTGGCCATGTTGTCCGAATGCTAGATCACCATCTCCGAAAGCAGTTATTATACACCCAACTCAAGAATGGAAAATGTAACATTGGTGGACAGGAAAAGAAATTCAAAGATGGGTTTAAAGCCAACCTTAAATAAAAACTGTGGCATAGACACTGGGAACTGGAAATCTCTGGCTTGAGTGCTCTAACTGGAGGTCAGCTATGACCAGCAGTGCTGTGGAATTTGAAGAGGCACAAATGGAGGGAAAAAGGGAGAAATGTGCCAAGAGGAAGGCACATCAAGCCAACCCTGACCAGGACCACCTTCCACCTGGAAACCAATGTCCTCACTGTGAAAGAACGTGTGGGTCAAGAATAGGGCCACGCCCAGATTATCATTTAGGGCAGCAAGGCCGTGGCCTATGGGCATAAGCCAAGGGGAGCGCCAGATAAAGGCAAAAAAAATGGTGATGACTCACACCAAGTTGCCCCAGTGACAGCTGCGCGTCGCCCTTCCACGTGGCGCCCCATTCTCGCAGCGCAGCTGCCGCTGCCTGTGGGACAACTTGGCATGTTCTCAGAAGGAGGGAGGGAGGAGGAGTGCAGCCCGAGTGACATCACTCCCTCCGGGGGCGGGGCCCGAGTGAAGTCACTCCCTCCAGGGGCGGGGCCCGAGCGGCATCACTCGGGCCCCACCCCCAGGGGGAGTGACATTGCTCGAGCTGCACTCCTCCTCCCTCCCTCCTTCTGAGACCACGGCGAGTTGTCCCAAAGGCAGCGGCAACTGCGCTGCGTGAATGGGGGGCCACATGGAAGGGCACCGAGCAGCTGCCGTTGGGACAACTCGCTGTGGTCTCAGAAGGAGGGAGGGAAGAGGAGTGCAGCCCGAGCGACGTCACTCCCTCCGGGGGCGGGGCCCGAGCGACATCACTCGGGCCCCACCCCGGGAGGGAGTGAAGTCACTCGGGCTGCACTCCTCCTCCCTCCCTCCTTCTGAGACCATGGTGAGTTGTCCCAAAGGCAGCGGCAACTGCACTGTGTGAATGGGGCGCCGCGTGGAAGGGCGCCGAGCAGCTGCTGTTGGGACAACTCGCCGTGGTCTCAGAAGGAGGGAGGGAAGAGGAGTGCAGCCCGGGCAAAGTCACTCCCTCCGGGGGGCGGGGCCCGAGCGACATCACTCGAGACCCGCCCCCGGAGGGAGTGACGTCACTCGGGCTGCACTCCTCTTCCCTCCCTCCTTCTGAGACCACGGTGAGTTGTCCCAAAGGCAGCGGCAACTGCACTGTGTGAATGGGGCACCGCGTGGAAGGGCGCCGAGCAGCTGCCGCTGGGACAACTCACCATGGTCTCAGAAGGAGGGAGGGAGGAGGAGTGCAGCCTGAGCGACGTCACTCTCTCCGGGGGCAGGGCCCGAGCGACATCACTCCCTTCGGGGGTGGGGTCCGAGCGACGTCATTCCCTCCAGGGGCGGGGCCCGAGTGGCGGCGCGCGGAAGGAGGCATAATTCCAAAGTGTGTCCTAGAGCGCAAAAGGTCTTAATCTGGGCCTGAATAGAGCTCCACAGCCACCTAGGGGCCCACCGCCAAGACACCACACTTGGATGACCATCATCCTCAGGCTACAAGGGATCGCCTAAGTAACCATTCTCAAAAGAAGTTTGGGCATTTCTTTTCCTTTTTTAGACCCAATTTCACAAAGGCCTAGAGCAGGGGTGCCCACACTTTTTCATCATGCGAGCTACTATATGAACAATCAAGTTGAAAAGATCACCTGTTGTGCATGTGAGCGTGCGTGCGCACGTGCGCACGCACGCTCCTACTGCAGCCTTCCGTCTGCACGGGGCTTCTTTCTTGCCTGCACACGAACTCGCCGCTGCGCGCACCCGGAAAGGGGATCTTCCTTTCCGGTGCGCGCGCTCTCTCTTAATGTCTTCGTTGCCTTCCTCCTTCCTGCTGCGTGCTTTCGCGAAGCAGGAAGTCCCCATCCCGTCCTGCTTCTTGCGTGCACAGCAGGCCCCTCCCACGCACGCAGCAGGAGGGTATTTATAGGCGCACCCGCTTTGCCCGGCCTCCTTCGCCTCTTTCTCTCTCTCTCTCTCTCCCTCTCCCTCTCTCCTTCCAGCGCCCGCCCGCCCGCCCGCCCGCCCGCCCGCCTGCCTGCCTGCCAAAAGGATCCGAAAAAGTTCTCCGGATTTCTTTCTTCTCTCCTTGGCTCTCTCACACACACACACACACATTCCCTCCATCCCTCCCACAGCCTTGCATCCTATCCGTGTGCGTGCCTTCGCCTTGCTCCCGCCCCCCTCCCAGCAGCAACCAATGGGCAGTCATGTCACCACACCGTGCGTGGCAAGACGAGCGCCAGGGCCCGCCCACTAAAGCCTCATTTTGGCAAAAGAAGCCCTGCGAAGGCGGCACCGGGAGCGCACGTGTGCACGCATGGCAGGAGCGCGCCATCCGGCTGGTGAGGCCCGAAGATCACCTGGAAGAGGGCCGAAGATCACCTAGGTGCTCCCGATCACCATAATGAGCACCCCTGGCCTAGAGGTTCACCAACACCATTGCTTGTTAGCAAAGCACCGTCTGCACTGGCAGGTGCATTTTGCTAAGGATCTTGACATAAAAGCACAAGAAGGCTTTCCAAAAACATTAATAAGCTGAGAGCGGGTCAGGGGTGTATTTGGGGCTCATTAAAGGCATTCTCCTGATCAGGAATAATTGCCAAATGCAGTTTGCAGCAATGACCTCATCAGCCTTTCATGATCTGAGAAATCACAGATAACTTGCAAAATTATAATAAATGGGCAGTAGGAGAACGTTCTCCTGTTATTTGTGAAGATGAGCAGACCTTCACTGCTTCTGTTATTGGTCAGCCTTTGTAGAAGGCAAACTTTGTTTGAGAAGTCTGGGTTCTGGTTTGCTTTTCATCATGTTATACTCTGGGTCCTGTCCCAGAGTTGCTATTATGTGCCGCGTTATTAGCAAAACCCATCTTTGAGCAGATGGCACTTCCACTTCGAGAGAGGAACATAATTTTCTGTCATTCCACCCACCACAATGCCATGAGATATCGTACATACAGAGTACAAGATATAGGACATAGAAGGCATTGCATGTCACTCTGAAGAGTCCTCCAAGGGTCAAGATTGCAATAACCTCGGGGGAGTGAAATATACTGAATGGAAATAATGAGTTTAGAATCCATTAAATTGTCAATAGATTTAAAGATTTTCCAACAAGAAAAGCAGTATCAAAGTTAACATTTAAAACTTTATTCATTAAGTTCGAATCTCAGCATTAACCTAATTCCAGGATCGAGTTAGTAATTACTAGACTTCTGCAAAAAAATTCCAAACGTTCAAAAGTCGAAAGAAATTTGGAAGTTTTGTAAATCAGATGCGGTTGTAGGTCAGCCTGTACAGCTTGTGATTGTGCCTGATGTTCATAAGGCATGAGCGATTTAAAAAAATGTTCTAAACTATGTTCAAAAGTAGCTGATTCAATTCTGAAGTTACTTCCGAATTTTTCTGAAAAGAATTTGAAACTTTCTAAACTTCCGAATCTTCGGAAGTGATTTGTTAATGGCGAACACTAGGGGTGGTTGATCCATAAAAACTGGAAGAAAGTCCGTTTCTTATGAGAATCGGCCTTCAGAAGATTCAGCAGATGGGGAGGTTTCCCACAATATCAGATTAGGCCTCCACATGGAGGGAGTGAAGAATAGATTAAGGCATTCAGACAGACTCCATGAGAAGTCCTTGAAGAAGAAACCCAGGTTTCAAAGGTGTGACTTCATGGCTTCTTGGTCGGGTTTCTGCTTAAATCAAGTGATGTTTACCTAGTGTCGCCAGAGCAGACAATGTTGACATAGAATTAAGTTCCAGTTCCAGCTCTCAAGTTTGCATATGTTGCTGGAGGAGTTTTGGCTGTGAAAACATCCTGTTTACATGCTTATAGATTTATGCCAATGTTCTTGACTTCCTGGATTCCATGTACCTTGCTATTTCGGACTATTGATCGTTGTCTATAACTCTATATGGACTACTGCTATGTCATAGCACCTTTCTACTGCTTTTGGGGAAAGCACGACACAGAGTCCAGTAGTAACTAACTACAGATTCGCTGTAGTTCAGGGGTAGGGAATCTATGGCTCGGGAGCAAGATGTGGCTCTTTTCATGATTGCATCTGGCTCTCCTTCTTCCTTCCTTTCTCCCCCTTCACCTTTTCCTTCTCCTTCTCTCCTTCCTTTTCCCTCCCTCTCTTCCCTTCCTTCTTTCCTCCATTCTCCCTCTTCCTTCCTTCCTCTTCCTTCCTTTCTCCCCTTCACCCTTTCCTTCTCATTCTCTCCTTCATTTTCCCTCCCTTTCTCCCCTTCCTTCTTTCCTCCATTCTTTTCCTTCCTTCCTCTTCCTTCCTTTCTTTCTCCCCCTTCATCCTTTCCTTCTTCTCTCCTTCCTTCCTTCCTTCCTCCATTCTCCCTCTTCCCTCTTCCTTCCTCTTCTATTCTTTTTCCCAAAGTCTTTCTTTCCTTCTCCTTCCTTTCTTTTCACTTCCCTCTCTCTTCCCTTCTTTCTTTTCTTCTTTTCCCTTCATTATTTTACTTTTTCCTCACTCCCTTTCCTTTCTTTTCCCCACCCTTTCCTTTCCTCCCTTCCCATTCCCTTCTTTCTTTTCCCCCTCCTTGTCTCTCTCCTGCTTTTCTTCTCTTCCTTTGCCATAGTTCATTCCTCTTTTCTTTCTTCCTCTCCCCCTCCCTTCTTTCTTTCCTCTTTCTTTCCCCCTTTCTTCCGTCTTCTCTTCCTTCCCAGAGTCCTGAGCATGCCTTTTGCAGAGCCAGGTCTGAAGTGTCTCGTCATTCTGCCGGGGGAATCCTTTTCTCATAGTATGTACGTATAGACTCACATTTAGTTGAATTCAGCCTTAAAATATATTGAATATATTATATGGCTCTCACTGAAATAAATTTCCAAATATTTTGCTTTTATGGCTCTCTGAGTCTAAAAGGTTCCTGACTCCTGCTGTAGTTAGTTACTACTGGACTCTGTGGGTGAAAAGGTGTTCGAAGGTTAGAGTGCAACACCCTGTATCTCGATTCTCTTTTTAAAGAGTCCTCTGGGATGGGGAAATTGCAGTGTTTAGTTTGCTAGACTTAAACCACTTATTCAAGAATAGGTCCAGCAGAAGGGAATTTGTTAAGGGCTATTGAAGTTAGCAATTTCAGCAACTGATGCTCCCTCTTCACTCTATTCCTTAAAAATAAAACATTTGTATTACCAAAATCAGATTTTCTTTATACAGCCAGTCCTCCATGTTCATAGATTCTTATCCACCCATAGCTTGATTTCTTAATCCGTTAATTGAACTCAGAAAGCAAATATCTGCATGAAGCGGTGAAGGCTGAGAGCAGACTCCAGGCAGCTTTCAGTCGGGTGGGTGTTTGGCATCTCAAGGAACTGCACACAACTTTCTGATATGTAATCATGGAGCCGCCTCATTGAGCGCCTAATCTCCAGGCAAGTTAACTTTCCCAGCACATGGGTTGAGCACATCAGCAGGATTCTGGTGAGGTGTATCCCCCAGGTGCTTATTATGCCTTCTGTTCCTGCTGCAAAATACGGCCGAGGAGGGAAGGGCATCTCAGCGGGGAGCCCTCTTTGATGCTGCCTGATGTTGCTTTTTCCAAACGGCTCAGGAGTGCAAAGACATAGCTTGCTTCGTGGGGCTCAACAAAGGCACCAGTGGGTTTCAGTCAAAGGGCTTGCTGATACCAATATGCAGTCTCTCTTATTCACTAGCTCTTTCTGGCCTGTCTGATTAAACCTCTCTCTCTCTCTCTCTCTCTCGGCATTACTTCGCGAACAAAGATTCAGGAAGAACTCATCCCACGCTTTTTACAAGCGCGTTGATGACTAAAAAAGCCAATCTGAGATAGGCAAGTTCGGTTGCAGAAAGCACAGCAGAAAGTCTCCTTGGGTGATGTTGTTTCCAAGTTGCGGTTCTTTCTGTGTTGTCGTTTCTCTTCAAGACCCATTCAGCGTGTCTTCTCGAAAGATAGTGCATCTCCATGCCTCCCGATGTGAGGCCAGGGTGGACCATTGTTGGTGATCAATCTGGCCGAGCCTGAGATGTTGTTTCAGGGAGTCCTTATATCTCTTTTTCGGGGCGCCTCTCTTGCGCTGACCCGTGGTGAGTTCACCATAGAGTAGTATCTTTGGGAGGCAGTGGTCCTCCATCTTATGGATGTGCCCTGCCCAGCGCAGCTGTGTTCTCAATAGCATGGCCTCAACGCTGGTGATCCCTGCTTGCTCAAGGACAGCAACATTAGTCACATAGTCAGTCCAGTGTATATTTAGGATTGTGTGAAGACAGCGCTGATGAAAGCGTTCGAGGAGTCGTAGGTGTTGGCGATAGGTGACCCATGTTTCAGACCCATAGAGGAGAATAGATAGTCCGATAGCTCTGTACACACTGATTTTGGTGCTTTGCCTCAGGTGCTTGTTGCTCCAGACTCTTTTGTGAAGCCTTCCAAATGCATATATGCCTATGCTAACCTGTGATCTCTCTCTTTGTCAATCTTGGTGTCTGAAGAGATTATGTTTCCCAGGTAAGTGAACTGCTGAACGGAATTTAAGCACAGATGTGCCCATGCTGACGTAGGGATGATGGTGTTCTTCCTGTTGTGCGGGCTGGTAGAGAACTTCCATTTTCTTCAGGCTGACTTCCAGCCCAAACAGCTTTGCAGCTGCTGCAAAGCAGGATGTCAGGCGCTGCAGGGCTGCTTCTGAATGGGCGACAAGGGCAGCATCGTCAGCAAAAAGCAGCTCACGGATTAGATAGTTTAGAGTCTTCGTACGAGCCCTTGTGATTAAATCAGATAGGTAAGAAATATTCAAATCGATGTTGGGGAGATTGTCAAGAAATATTTATTACTTATTTGTCTAGGATATTTCTATCCCACCTTTCTCTGCAATGAGGGACCAGGGTGGCTTACAAACAGAATACAAACATTAAAATCCTTCAACCAGGAGAACAGAATAGATCAAACCACAATAAAACAACAGTCACTAATATCCCAGGTTTCAGTTAAAACCACAATCTCCTCCTCCATGTATCCCTTCTCCATCTGATCATAAAAACCCCAACTCCTGCCATGATGCAATTAAAAGCCTTGTTAAATAAGAAAATCTTGAACACTCCCCTTCCTAAAGCTGAGCAAAGATGGAGCAGCTCTTAGTTCTTGACCATACTATCTATATTTACTTTATTGCATTGTTTCTCAACCCTGGGGGGTCGCAAGTGGGTTTCAAAGGGGTCGCCAAAGACCACCGGAAAACACATATTTCTGATAGTCTAAGGAACCCCTTTGGCAGAGAAGGCTGAAGATCTCTCCGTGTGTCCTTCTCTTCCTTTTTGGAATCAGACAGCGAATCCTCCCACCAAAATCCCTCCACTTGCTCTCTGGATGTAGGTGAACGATGACTCTCAAATTCAAGGTCAATGCCCACCAAACCCTTCGAGTATTTTCTGTTTGTCGGGGGGGTTCTGTGTGCCAAGTTTGGTTCAATTCCATCGTTGGTGGAGTTCAGAATTATCTTTAATTATAGGTGAAATTTAAATCCCAGCAACTACAACTCCAAAATGACAAAATCAATGTCGTCGTCCCCCCGCCCCCCCCCCCCAACACCACCAGTATTCAAATTTCAGCGTATTGGGTATTTGTGCCAAATTTGGTCCAGTGAATGAAATTACATCCTGCATATCTGATATTCACATTACGATTCAAAACAGGAGCAAAATCACATTTATGAAGTAGCAATGCAAATAATGTTATGGTTGGGGGTCACCACAACATGATGAACTGTATTAAGAGGTCACGGCATTGAGAACACTGTTCTAGGTCCTCCAGTGCAATTTTATGGTATGCTTCCACCCCAAGTATACTTAAAATATATGGTTTGTTATTATTGATAGTGTCAGGTATCTGTTGGGGGTCCTGGAATGTATAGTTGGGGGTTACCACAACATGTGGACTGTATTAAGGGGTCATGGTATTAGGAAAGTTGAGAAACACTGATCTAGGAAAGCTATTTGATTAGTAATCTGTCTGATAATCTTTGACACTATCCTCTAGGACAGTGGTTCCCAACCTTTTTTGAGCCGCGGCACACTTTTTACATTTACAAAATCCTGGGTCACACCACCAACCAAAATGACACAAAATGACACTGTAATACAGTAATACATATAGTTAATATGTTTTTAAATGTATGTATACACTCAGTGAGAAACTTGGGCTTGTTTCAATGAACACAACATAGAGTTATAGTTCACCCGCAATCAAAGAGCTCTCTGAACTCCACCAATGATGGAATGGAATCAAAATTCCCACACAGAATTCCGATAACTAAGAGAAAATACTATAAGAGTTTGGTGAGCATTGACCTTGAGTTTTGGAGTTGTAGTTCACTTCCATCCAGAGAGCACTCTGGACTCAAACAATGTTGGATCAGGACCAAACTTGGTATGAAAACTCAATATGCCCAAATGTGAACATAGATGGAGTTTGGGGAAAATAGACCTTGACATTTGGGAGTTACAGTTTCTGGGATTTATAGTTAATACACAAAGAGCATCCTGAACTCTTGCAACAATGGAATTGAACCAAACTTGGCATATTGAACTCTCATTACCAACAGAAAGTACTGAAAGTACTGAAATGCAGATGGAGTTCAGGGGAAATAGACCTTGATATTTAGGAGGAAGACTGAGGAAGGCTGGCGAGGGAGTCCCTCACGGAATCCCGCCTGTCTTTCCTTCCTCCGAGGGTCCTCTTGCCAGGCCCGACCCTTTCCCCCTGTGAAGGAAGGCCCCTTCTCCCCTTTGGGGCCCTTCTTCCCCAAGGGGCTTCGGGGGGCGGTCCAAGGGGAAGGGCACCCTGGGGCCTCACCTGGGATGCAGCAGGGCCGGGCCGGGCCGGGGCGCCTCTGGAAGCAGCTGGCTCCTTCACTTTCTTCACCCTCGGGACCTAGTGCACATGCGCCCAGACAAGCGCACTTCCATTTCCGCCTCCATTCCCCGCCCTCCCTCAATTGGAGGCTGGCTGGGGAAACGGCCAAAGAGGGCGGTGGCCCGGTCACTTCTTTTTCTTCGCCGCCGCCCAGCCCTTCCTCCTCCCCCCCCCCCAAGCAGCAGCAGGAATTCGGCAGGAGGGGGAAAAAGGGGGGAAGAGACATTTTCCGCGGCACACCAGATGATCCGTCATGGAACAGTAGTGTGCCGCGGAACAGTGGTTGGGAAACACTGCTCTAGGAAAAACTATTCAGTTGGTAACAACCAGAAATTGGGCATTATCTCTGATTCCCCCTGCATATAGGATACCCTCCCCAAGGAGAAATGTACAGCTCCTTTCTGATAATATATTAGAAATACCAATCTGTTTTCAGATATGTTGTTGTTGCTGCTGCTGTTGTTATAGCCGAGAGTGCTGATTTTTCCAATGTAAACGAATGAAATAATTACAAAATCATGAAACTAGGGTGGTATAGCTCTTTGGCAATGAATCCTTGGATCTGTGCTTCGTTCCTGTGCACCTCACACCAAGGCTTCCTACATGAAAGGATGGTGATGCTGTCAGCATATCAGTGGCTTCCACTGGATATTGATTGTGATTTGCGTGGGGCCAGATAGATACTGAGCAGATTTTCTAACTTCGTCAATATCCTTTTCCAACTGTGCCTTTCCTGGCATTGAGACCTTGATCAGATGCAGAGTTTCAAGCAGCCAGCTGTTCAAACAATGAGAAGGAAACAAATAAAAGAACATTGGTTGGTGCTTGAAGGAAAGGTTGCTCTCCCCATGGGACAGCTGGCACATTCAATCAAGTGTGAACCTCCGCAGTTGCTTGATGGTGTTGCCTCACTAGCTCCAGTGTATATTTTCTAAGTGGTTCGGGGAAGCCTGTTCTTGTTCTGTGAATAAAGAAAGGAAGAGAAGCTTTCTTATTATGCTAAGGAATTGTACTTTGCCTCCATTCCTGGGAATCTTTCCAAATGTTATTGTGCAGAGGTCTCTGTGGGCTGTGTAGACTGTCACTAGACAGACTCTCATTTAAAGAGGAATCAAAATAAGGAGGAAAAATGGGAGATTTGAGCAGTCTCAGGATATGGAAAGAATTACAGGTGCCCATTTGTTCACTAACAAGGTCAGCAATGGCTTCCATGCCAGTGAGGTTCTTCAAGTGTCAGTCCAGACTTGGAAGGAACTATCCAAAGTGCTGAATCTGAGGCCCAAACTATTTTCAGCACCTTGGATAGCTCCTTTAAAACAAAACCTTCTTACCCCAAACTTGTGAGCGCATCATCCAAGACCTCCAACACAACTCAGTGTCGATCTCATATCTAACAAAAATTTACCCTTATTTCTTGTTAATTCATTCAGTCGCTTCTGGATCTTGGTGACCTCCTGGACCAGCCCAGGCCAGAGCTTCCTGTCAACCATTGCCACCCCCCAGGCCCAGATTAACACTTTTTTGCACCCTAGGCCACACTTTGAAATTATGTCCCCTTTAAGCCAACCTCCTGCCACCTCCAAGGTCCCCATTCCCACTGGCTGGAAAGCTCCACTGTACTCTGAAGGTCTCCTCGGGAGTCGGGAAGCTTGGGGAGAGTGCAGCAGGTGCAAACTTGCTCCAAAGGCACGCACGAGAGAGAAAGAGAGGAGAGAGAGAGAGAGAGAGAGAGAGAGAGCGTGCATGAGAGAGAGAGCAAGCGAGAGAGGGAGAGAGAGGGAGCACGCACGAGAGAGAGAGAGAGAGAGAGACGGAGGTGACGGAGCAGAGACTTTGCTGGGAGAAGGAGCGAGGAAGGGCATGAGAAAGGGGGAAAGAGGGGCGCAGACCAGTTTGGGGGGTTTTTTTGGTCCGTGATCTGCGCCCCTCCCCCCTTGGCTTGCTCCCCTAGGCCATGGCCTCGTTGGCCTTATGGGTAATCCGGGCATGCCACCCCCGCTCCTTCAACGTCAAGCCAGTCACTTCAAGGATGGCATCCATCCATCTTGTCCTTGGTCGGCCCCTCTTCCTTTTTCCTTCACTGCAATGTTTTTCTTTCATTGCCACCCAAAAGCTGGGTTGCAGTGAAACATCAAAAAATCCAAGATGATGGCAACCAGACGGACTGAGAACTGGCAAATAGAGGGAGAAAACGTGGAGGCAGTGACAGGGTTTGTATTTCTAGGCTCGAAGATTACTCCAGACGCAGACCACAGCCAGGAAATCAGAAGACGTTTCCTTCTTGAAAGGAGAGCAAGGACTAATCTCGATAAAATAATGAAGAGGAGAAACATCACACTGGCAACGATAACACTGGTCCTGATAACGAGTTTTTCCTGTTGTTTTCCGTCAATTTGACTGTCACCTGGGATGGTGATACCAATAATCTAAACCAGGGATGCCCACACTTTTTCAGCATGTGAGCTGCTTATAATAAAACCAAGTCAGAAAGATCTACCTACCTCCTCAAGGCTGGAGAGGGGAGGGGGCGGGGGCGAGGCTTGAGGACTGACAGCCAGTGGAGCTGCCATAACGTGGGAGTGCTTCTCTCTCTGGACAGCACTCCAGTTAGTAACCTGGCTGCCTATCTCCAGGGCTGCCACAGAAGTCGATCGCGATCGACCAGTTGATCCCGGGACCAAAGGAGGTCGATCCCAGCCAGATGGGGCACTTCTCAGAGAGGGGCGGAGCCAGGCTGCGCCAAGCCCTGCCCCTCCCCCGGCTTCGGCACTCCCAGCAGCTTCTCCAGGCTTGAGGATGGCAATGTCAAGCCAGCCTTGTGCTAGCTATGTCACCACTGGCTTGGCATTGCCATCCTCAAGCCTGGAGAAGCTGCTGGGAGCTCCAAAGCCAGAGGGAGGGGCAGGGCTTGGCGCGGCCTTGCTCTGCCCCGGCTCGCTCTACCAGCAGCTTCTCCAGGCTTGAGGATGGCAATGCCAAGCCAGCCTTGTGCTAGCTATGCCACCACTGGCTTGGCATTGCCATCCTCAAGCCTGGAGAAGCTGCTGGTAGAGCGGAAGTCACAGGGGGCGGAGCCAGGCCCCGCCAAGCCCCGCCCCATTCCCTCTGGCTTTGGAGCTCCCAGCAGCTTCTCCAGGCTTGAGGATGGCAATGCCAAGCCAGTGGTGGCATAGCTTGCACAAGGCTGGCTTGGCCCTGCCCTCCTCAAGGCTGAAGCAGCTGCTGAGAGTGCCGAAGCCGGGGAGGGGGCAGGGCTCCACCCCCCTCTGAGAAGTGCCCCATCCTGGGATCGACCTCCTTCAGTCCCGGGATTGACTGGTCGGTCGCAATCAACTTCCTGGGCAGCCCTGATCTAAACTTTCTTCTTTTCTACCATTGTGATGTCTGGTTTATTGTGTTCCAGAACTTTGTCGGTTTGGATTCGAAAGTCTCACAGTATTTTTGCATGTTCATTTTCCACGACTTTTGCAGGTTTGTGATCCCTTTACTACTGGCAGGTGGTCCTTGTGACATAAGTTCCATTGAATCATTTGGGCCACAGAGCTGTGTCTTTGTTTGTAGTAAGTTTGTGCAATTTTCTTGGAGCAGCTGAGGAGATGATCCATGGTTTCATCAGCTTCCTTGCACAGTGTGCATTTTGGGTCATCAGCTGATTTTTCAATCCTGGCCTTAATTGCATTTGTTCTGATTGCTTGCTCCTGGGCTGCAAGAATTATTATTATTATTATTATCCCTCTGCATTGCCAGAAATACAGACAAGGAGGAACAGGCTGACTATTATCATTCCAACCTGTTAAGCTAGCCCATTTTTACTGTTTTACTGACAGAGCTGTTGATCTCATATGAGCCATTCTGGAAGCAAAATGAGGCTAAAGTGCTTACAAGAAGCAAACCTGCCTAACAACACCTCTTCTTCCTTCTTCTCATCTTCACATCACAATTTAATTATAAGAACATGAGAACATAAGAAGAGCCATGCTGAATCGGGCCTCAGCCCATCTAGTCCAGCATTCTGTGTCACACAGTGGCCCACTAGTTGTACACAGGGATCTCTAGCAGAAAGGAGGGCAAAACCCTCACCTGCTCCCGACCCCCACAACCAGTACCCGGGAAATCCTGCCTGCCTCCACAACACAGAGGTGGCACTTGGATGTCCATTTCAGTAGCTACTGATTCCCTTGGTATCCATGAATCTGTCTAATCCTGCCTTGAAGCTGTCCAGGCTGACCGCTGTCACAACCTCCTCTGGAAGTGAGTTCCATAACCCAATGACCCTCTGGGTGAAGAAATATTTCCCTTTATTAGTCCTAACTTTCCTACCTTGGAGCTTCAGGAGTGCCCCCTAGTGCTAGTGTTTTGTGACAAAGAAAATATTTTTTCTTTATTCACCTTTTCTATCCCATGCATGATTTTATACACTTCGATCAAGTCACCTCTTAAACGCCGTCTTTCAAGGCTGAAAAGTCCTTCTTAGATGATGCAACATGGCTAGACCCCTTCCAGTCAGGCTTCCGTTCGGGGCACGGGACGGAGACGGTCCTGGTCTCCATCACAGATCAACTCCGCTGCCAGCTCGACCAAGGCGGGTCTGCGCTGCTCGTGTTATTGGACCTCACGGCAGCGTTTGACACGGTCGACCACAATCTACTGATCCACCGCCTGGCCATGGCTGGAGTGAGGGGACAGTTCTTAAATGGCTGACCTCCTTCCTCCACCAGCGGTCTCAGCGTGTGAGGAGGGGCGAGGTGGTCTCCGAGGGCTCCTCATTAGTTTGTGGAGTTCCGCAAGGGGCCATTCTCTCCCCTCTGTTATTCAACATCTACATGCAGCCGCTTGCACAGCTGGTGCGGAGTTATGGGCTGGAGTGCCACCAGTACGCTGACGACACCCAGCTCATTCTGAGGATGGAGGACAGGCCGGGATCCATCCCCGATAATTTCCAACACTGCCTCGAGGCCGTTACTGGATGGCTGCGTGCCAGTAGGTTGAGGGTGAATCCGCGAAGATGGAGATCTTGTGGTCGGGCCGCTCGGGTGGTGTAGATGTCCAGCTTCCGACCCTGGACGGTGTGGCGCTATGCCCATCGCCTTCCGTTAAGAGCCTGGGGGTCCATCTGGACTCCCAGCTGACCATGGAGGCCCAGGTCTCCGCGGTCAGCAAGGTTGCTTTTTTCATCTGCGACAGGCTCGGAGGCTGGCCCCTATATCTCCCGGAATGACCTGGCCACGGTGATCCAAGCTACGGTCATCTCAAGGCTGGATTACTGTAACGCGCTTTACGTTGGCCTTCCTTTGTCGGGCGACCCGGAAGCTCAAGTTGGTGCAGAACACTGCCGCCCGGCTCCTGTCTGGAACCCCAGCAGGCCGCCACATCACACCTGTTTTGCAGGATCTGCACTGGCTCCCAATCGAGCACGGATCTCCTTCAAGGTGTTGGTTCTTACCTTTAAGGCCTTGCATGGCCTGGGGCCAGCGTATTTGAGGGACCGACTCACCCCACACTGTCCCCGAGATCACTACGCTCCAAGGATGCTAATTTGTTAGAGATACCTCGGCGAAATCGGCTAAACTGACATCTACCCGCCGGAGGGCGTTCTCCGTTATAGCTCCTACGCTGTGGAACGCCCTCCCGGCTGGAACGCTGAGCTATAAAGGACCTGCTCCCGTTTAGACGCGCCTGCAAAACTTATTTGTTTAAGCAGGCCTTCGGTGAGTAGGTCCTGCCCATGTTCGCTTTAGCCGCTGTCCTGGGGTGTCACGCTATCTAATTTCTGAACTGTACCTGGGGGTTTTGTATTTTGCTGTTTTAACTGTTTAATTGTCTTAGATGTTTTATCGCATTGCTTGTGTGTAGTTGTACCTTCGGTTCCTGTGAGCCGCCGCGAGCCTCAGGGAGTCGGCGGCATAGAAACCCGAATAATAAATAATAAATAAATAAATAAATAAAAGACCAAGGCGTTGCAACCTGATTTCGTAAGGGAGCTGCTCCATCCCTTGGATCATTCTTGTTGCCCTTTTCTGTACCTTTTCCAGTTCCATTATATCCTTCTTGAGGTGCGGTGACCAGAATTGTACACAGTACTCCAGATGTGGCCTCACCATAGATTTGTAGAGAGGCAATACAACATTTGACGACCTATTTTCGATTCCCTTCCTGATCATGCCAAGCATAGAATTTGCTTTTTTTACTGCTGCTGCGCACTGGGTTGACATCTTCATTGAGCTGTCCACCAAAACCCCAAGATCCCTTTCCTGGTTTGTCTCGGAAAGCTTTGACCCCATCAAATGGTAGGTGTAGTTGGGGTTCTTTGCCCCGATGTGCATGACTTTACACTTGTTTAGGTTAAAATGCATTTGCCACTTTGTTGCCCATTCACTCAATTTCGAGAGATCTTTCTGGAGCTCTTTACAATCAGTTTCATTTTTAACTACCCTGAACAATTTAGTGTCGTCTGCAAACTTTTCTACCTCAGAATTCACTCCTACATCCAGGTCATTAATGAATAAATTAAAAGTAACGGACCCAAAACTGAACCTTGGGGTACGCCACTTCTCACCTCTTTCCACCCAGAGAAATGTCCGTTTATTACCACCCTTTGTTTCCTACAGTTTAGCCAGGTTCCAATCCAGGACAAGACCTGTCCTCTGATTCCATGGCTGAAGAGCTTGTTTAGGAGCCTTTGGTGAGGGACTTACATTTATTTACATATATTACATATATTACATTTATTTACATAGAAAATAAACCCCCAAAATGCTCCCATCCTTTGGTTTTAAAAGAACCACGTTTTCTTTCAAATTCCACATACAACATTTCATGACACAGCAATGATTAAGATAAATACTGAGATAAAATAGATAGCATCGAATTAGATTAGGGAGGGGAAACATCTCACATTCTCTCCAATGCCATTCATCATGCTGAACAAAAAGGAGGCTGAGAAAGTTCAAAATGATCGCTTATATCGAGCAGACTCTTTTTGTTCCCCATTGCAGGTTAATGAAATTATTTTTGCGACTTCCCATACTTTCCAGAGTCAGTCATCTATCAGGAAAATCAATGGACCTTGCCAGTGTCAGGCCATAATTAATTTTTGCAGTAATAATCAAATTCATTAGGGGCACAATACAGCCGCCGCAGCAGGAAGGCCTTTAAGTGAACATATCTCTAAACACCTGTATTTCTGTGTGCATACCCTTTTGTATACATTTCCTATTGTATGCATTTTTATGTGCATTTATGTGCAGTTCCACTGCTGCATGCAGGAAACATTCACACAAACGTATTTCCCAATATCTTTGTGTGAATGTTTCCTGCATGTAGCAGTGGGAATCCAGATATTGCTCCAGATATTGCTCGACTGTATCTTCCTTCTTGGCCGTAAATGAGGAATACTGGGATCTGCAATTAAGCATCATTCCTGCCCCAGTTATTTATTTATTATTTATTTATGTATTTATTTATTACTAGCTTGGGGACCCGGCCCTGCCCGGGTCATTTGAGAAGTGCAGCAGGATGTAGAGTGGGTCATGGGGGCTCTGTGTGCCAAGTTTAGTCTTGATCCATCATTATTGGGAGTTGCAGTGGTATCATGAAATTACTGAAGGTAGTGCAAGTCCCATCATCTCTGTGTGTCCCGTCCCCCAAAGTGTAGTAGGATGTAGATTGGGTCATGGGGGCTCTGTGTGCTAAGTTTGGTCTGTATTGGTGAATGGATGAGGGATGCATTGTTTTTCGGAAGTGAGTGAAGGTACTTCAAGTCCCATCATCCGTGGTCTGTCTCACAGTAAACTGCACCAGGCTGTAGAGTGGGTCATGAGGGCTCTGTGTGCCAGATTTGGTGTTGATCAGTCATTGGATTAGGTTTGTAGCAGGATTGGGAAGTGAGGGAAGGTACTGCAAGTCCCATCATCCATGTTCTGTCCCCCTCCAAACTTCAGTAGGCTGTAGAGTGGGTCACTGGGGCTCTGTGTGCCAAGTGTGGACTTTCTCGGTGTTTGTTGGGGGCCACAGTGGTCTGTGGGAACAGAGGGTGTAAAAGTACTACAAATCCCATCATCCATGGTCAGTCCTCCCCCAAACCTCACCAGGACGTGAAGGCAGTCATGGGGGTGATGTATGGCAAGTTTGGTCTCGATCAGTGATTGGATGAGGGTTGCAGCGGACTTTGGAAGTGAGTAGAGGCACTTCAAGTCCCATCATCCATGGCCCACCCTCCTCCGAACTGCACCAGGACATAGAGTGGGTCATGGGGGCTGTGTGTGCTGAGTGTGGTCTGTATTGGTCCTTTTTGGTGGCCTCAGTGGTCTGTGGGAACCAAAGTCTTGGAAAGTACTACAAATCCCATAATACGTGGGTCATGTCATAGGGGGGGTTATGTGTACCAAGTTTGGTGCAGGTCCATCACCCGCGCTGGTCGCTGTGGCCTGTGAAAGTGGCTGCCACATATCCGCCCTGGCCTGTGAAAGTGGCTGCCACATATCCGCCCTGGCCTGTGAAAGTATACTGGTGTAAAACAGAAAGGAGTAAAAAAAAATGGAAAACCCCCTCAGTGGGAAAAAATCCTGTTGTTTGAATGTAGAGGCCTGGACTCTGGGTTGCTGGCTTTTTTCCCCTCAGTGGGAAGAAATCCTGTTGTTTGAATGTAGAGGCCTGGACTCTGGGTTGCTGGCTTTTTCCCCTCAGTGGGAAGAAATCCTGTTGTTTGAATGTAAAGGCCTGGACTCTGGGTTGCTGGCTTTTTCCCCTCAGTGGGAAGAAATCCTGTTGTTTGAATGTAAAGGCCTGGATTCTGGGTTGCTGGCTTTTTCCCCCTCAGTGGGAAGAAATCCTGTTGTTTGAATGTAAAGGCCTGGATTCTGGGTTGCTGGCTTTTTTCCCCTCAGTGGGAAGAAATCCTGTTGTTTGAATGTAAAGGCCTGGACTCTGGGTTGCTGGCTTTTTCCCCCTCAGTGGGAGAAATCCTGTTGTTTGAATGTAGAGGCCTGGACTCTGGGTTGCTGGCTTTTACCCCTCAGTGGGAAGAAATCCTGTTGTTTGAATGTAGAGGCCTGGACTCTGGGTTGCTGGCTTTTTACCCCTCAGTGGGAAGAAATCGTGTTGTTTGAAGGTAAAGGCCTGGAGTCTGGGTTGCTGGCTTTTTTCCCCTCAGTGGGAAGAAATCCTGTTGTTTGAATGTAGAGGCCTGGACTCTGGGTTGCTGGCTTTTTCCCCTCAGTGGGAAGAAATCCTGTTGTTTGAATGTAAAGGCCTGGACTCTGGGTTGCTGGCTTTTTCCCCTCAGTGGGAAGAAATCCTGTTGTTTGAATGTAGAGGCCTGGACTCTGGGTTGCTGGCTTTTTACCCCTCAGTGGGACGAAATCCGGTTGTTTGAATGTAAAGGCCTGGACTCTGGGTTGCTGGCTTTTTTCCCTCAGTGGGAAGAAATCCTGTTGTTTGAATGTAAAGGCCTGGACTCTGGGTTGCTGGCTTTTTACCCCTCAGTGGGAAGAAATCCTGTTGTTTGAATGTAGAGGCCTGGACTCTGGGTTGCTGGCTTTTTCCCCTCAGTGGGAAGAAATCCTGTTGTTTGAATGTAGAGGCCTGGACTCTGGGTTGCTGGCTTTTTCCCCTCAGTGGGAAGAAATCCTGTTGTTTGAATGTAAAGGCCTGGACTCTGGGTTGCTGGCTTTTTCCCCTCAGTGGGAAGAAATCCTGTTGTTTGAATGTAGAGGCCTGGACTCTGGGTTGCTGGCTTTTTCCCCTCAGTGGGAAGAAATCCTGTTGTTTGAATGTAAAGGCCTGGACTCTGGGTTGCTGGCTTTTTCCCCGCAGTGGGAAGAAATCCTGTTGTTTGAATGTAAAGGCCTGGACTCTTGGTTGTTGGCTTCTTTTCCCCTCAGTGGGAAGAAATCCTGTTGTTTGAATGTAGAGGCCTGGACTCTGGGTTGCTGGCTTTTTCCCCTCAGTGGGAAGAAATCCTGTTGTTTGAATGTAAAGGCCTGGACTCTGGGTTGCTGGCTTTTTCCCCTCAGTGGGAAGAAATCCTGTTGTTTGAATGTAGAGGCCTGGACTCTGGGTTGCTGGCTTTTTCCCCTCAGTGGGAAGAAATCCTGTTGTTTGAATGTAAAGGCCTGGATTCTGGGTTGCTGGCTTTTTCCCCTCAGTGGGAAGAAATCCTGTTGTTTGAATGTAGGCCTGGAGGCCTGGACTCTGGGTTTTGCTGGCTCTTTTTCCCCTCAGTGGGAAGAAATCCTGTTGTTTGAATGTAGAGGCCTGGACTCTGGGTTGCTGGCTTTTTTCCCCTCAGTGGGAAGAAATCCTGTTGTTTGAATGTAGAGGCCTGGAGTCTGGGTTGCTGGCTTTTTTCCCCTCAGTGGGAAGAAATCCTGTTGTTTGAATGTAGAGGCCTGGAGTCTGGGTTGCTGGCTTTTTTCCCCTCAGTGGGAAGAAATCCTGGTGTTTGAAGGTAGGGGCCTGGATTCTGGGTTGCTGGCTTTTTCCCCTCAGTGGGAAGAAATCCTGTTGTTTGAATGTAGAGGCCTGGATTCTGGGTTGCTGGCTTTTTCCCCCTCAGTGGGAAGAAATCCTGTTGTTTGAATGTAGAGGCCTGGATTCTGGGTTGCTGGCTAATCAATGCCCTCTGTCTGGTGCCTTAGAATTTTGGAGTGGCGAGGCTGTCCAATCAAAGGACTTTATGCAAATAGCTGCCACATATCCGCCCTTCCGCTCTCCGCATACACACACACATACACACATACACACATACAAACATTCCGTTTTATAAAGGTATACAGATACAGATACAGATATACTTACAAAACTAAAGTTCTACTTGAGAACACTAGGTGGCACTGGTGCTTTGTTTCTACAGTGTTGCTAAATTTCTGGTGGTAAACACTAGGTGGCGCTGGTGCTTTGCTTCTACAGTGTTGCTAAATTTCTGGTGGTAAACACTAGGTGGCGCTGGTGCTTTGCTTCCACAGTGTTGCTAAATTTCTGGTGGTAAACATTTCAGAACTCTAACAAAACTTTCAAAATTTTGTTAGAAATGGCAGTTCCTAATTGGTTCTGTCTTAAAAATTGCCAATAATGAAATAATAATAAAGTTTTGAAAGTTTGGTTAGAATTCTGAAATATTCACCACCAGGACTTTAGCAACACTGTAGAAGCAAAGCACCAGCGCCACCTAGTGTTCACCACCAGAACTTTAGTTTTGTAAGTACTTTAGAACCATTTAGAACCATGATTGCCCAGGCTTAATTATATATCTATCTATATGTATGTGTGTGTGTGTGTGTGTGTGTATCCACATGAGTGGCTGAGATAGTGACCCTTGTTTTCAGATGGTTTAATTCACACAAACTTTGTTTCATGCACAACATTATTTAAAATGTTTCATGAAATGGCCTTCAGGCTGTGTGAACATGGTGTAGATGAAACATCAATAAATTTTGTGTTTAGGCTTTGATCCCGTCTCCAAGCTGTCTCATTATACATGGATATGAAAACATAATGTATGTTCTGGCCCAGGCTACCTGTCTGAATGTATCTTCCCCTACGAACCAGCTCAGAGACTAAGGTCATCTGGGGAGGGACCTGCTCTCTGTCCTGCCTGCCTCACAAGTATGGCTGGCGGGGATGAGAGACAGGGCCTTCCTTCTTGGTGGTGGCCCCTTGGTTGTGGAACTCCCTCCCTAGCGACATCAGCTCAGCCCTCTCTGTACTAACCTTCAGGAAGAGAGGCAAAACCTAGCTCTGGGAGCAGGCTTTTGAAAATCAGGGCAATGCAGTATGCCAAACATAGAATTATGTGCAATTTGACCTTGGAATGGCCTTAGACCTTGAACTCTGGATGGTATGTTTTTAACTTTGAATTTATTTTAATCATTTTAAATATGTTGCAATTCTAAACTATTTAAGGTGAATTTGTTGTTTTAAGGTACTGTGTATGTGCCACTGTAAGCCGCCTTGAGTCCCTCTGCTGGGGTAGAGAAAGAAGGGGTATAAATATGACAAATAAATATATGTATATGTATATGTATTATACTTGTGCATTCGGGATAAACCTTGACCCATTTCATGTCCCTGCATTCAGTGGGGACCCCAATCCATTTTTGGGAGCCACTTAAAATGGGGGGGGGGGAGAGATATCTGTGTGTGCATCTATCCAGTGTTTCCCAACCAGTGTGCCAGGGCACACTAGTGTGCCGTGAGTGATCCTCAGGTGTGCCATGGGAAATTGGAACCTCCAATACCCTTTCTTCCCCCTCCTGCTGAACACTTTTTCTTCTCCACTCGGGCTCCCTTCTTCCCAGCCTCGCTCTGCTCGCTTTGCCTCGCTTTGCTCAGGAGGGGAGGGGGGAGGGAGGAAGATGTGACCCCTGCGGGCGCTACTGCGCAGACTCGCCCCATGTCTTTCTCCCTCCCCCTCCCCTCCTGAACATACTCATGCTGCCCTCTCGGATCAAAATGGCAGCAGAAGATGCAGCGTGAGCAAAGCGAGGCAAAGCGAGCAGAGCGAGGCTGGGAAGAAGGGAGCCCGAGTGGAGAAGAAAAAGTAACTGTTCAGCAGGAGGGGGAAGAAAGGGCGCAAAGGGGGAGGGGGAGGAAGAGGTCTCTGTCGAAAGCTGGCATGGGCAAACGTGGACCTTCCAGGTGTTTTGGACTCCAACTCCCACCATTCCTAGCAGCCTCAGGCTCTTTTACTTTTTCCCCCTCAGCCACTTAAGCAGGAAAGGGCCTCAGGCTGTTAGGAATGGTGGGAGTTGAAGTCCAAAGCACCCAGAGGGCCAAAGTTTTTCCATGCTTGTTTTAGGGACCTTAAAGTGGTGAGCCTCCTTCCAACGTTGTGATTCTGGATAGAAAACAAACAACAACATAACATAACATTGTTTGAGTCCACAGAGCTCTCTGGGTGTAGGTGAACTACAACTTCCAAACTCAAGGTCAATTCCCAAGCAAACCCTTTCAGTACTTTCTGTTGGTAATGAGAGTTCAATATGCCAAGTTTGGTTCAATTCCATTGTTGCAAGAGTTCAGGATGCTCTTTGTTTGTGTGTTAACTATAAATTCAACTGAAACAAGATCGTAGTTTAAAGCTAAAATTTGGTGATCTTCCTTTCGACAGTTTTTTGTTATCTGTTGCCAGGGAGTTCCCCATTCTGGCCAACAAAGCTATTTTGACATTGCTCCGTTTTCAACCACATATCTGTTTGAGATGAGCTTCTCAAGCTTGTCTGCGATAAAAACTAAAATCTGAGAGAGACTGACAGCTGTTAAGCAAGACCTTCGTGTGTGTCTTTCTGCCATTCCTGCCAGGATATCTATGTTGTGTTCATCGAAACAGGCCCAGGTTTCACACTGAGTGTATAAATACATTTAAAAACATATTAAGTATATGTATTACTGTGTTAGAGCAGGGCTGTCCAACTGGCGGCCCGGGGCCATATACGGCCCCCCAGCCCCTTCCCCCTGGCCCCCTAAGCTTTTTAATAAAAAATAAAAATTGAAAAATAAAATAATTAATAAAAATTTAAAAAATACCTACTTCTGGGTTCAGAGCAAGTATCGCGAGAATACGCAATCCACACGGGATTTCACTGTCAACGCAAGATCACGCCGGCGTTGACAGCGAAATCCCGTGTGGATTGTGTATTCTCGCGATACTCTTCGGCTACTCTACTACTGGATCGCTGAGGCCCACAGACGCGATTAGGACCTTCTTCGACTTAGTCGGTCCTCGCCTCTCTTGTCGTCGGGGTACTCCTGGATCCTGCGCATTTGGAAAAGGTAGGCTGAAGCAGGGGGCTCCTCAGGGGGCTCCTCATTCCCTCCCCCCATGGGATACATTAAAGGGGGAGGGGAGGATGGAATTAAATATATTTAATATTAAATTAAAATAATTTAATATCTTATCCCTGCATTTTATCTCAGTAAAAGATTATATTTGACTGTATGCATGCAGGGGCGGGGGCAGGACAGGGGCAGAGCCGGGAGAGGGGCGGGGTGGGGGGGCAGAGCCGGGGCGGAGGCAGACCCATGGCCCCCAGGTCATCAGTGACCGGAATTCAGGCCCCTGGGCCAGAAAAGCCCTGTGTTAGAGTGTCATTTTGTGTCATTTTGGTTAGTGGTGTGCCCCAGGATTTTGTAAATGTAAAAAATGTGCCGTGGCTCAAAAAAAGTTGAAAAACACTGCATCTATCTATCTATCTATCATCTATCTATAATCCAAAACCCAAATTCTGGTCCCTAGCATTTCCAATAAGGAATAATTATTCTATACTGTATATTTGCATATTTTATTATGTATATTTGCATATTTTATTATGTATATTTGCATATTTTATTATGTATATTTGCATATTTTATTATGTATATTTGCATATTTTATTATTTATTGTGAATATTTATATATTTTAAATTATATACAAATGTTTTTATGTCAAGCTGCTTTGAGTCCTCTTTGGGGAGATAAAGTGAGGTAATAATAATAATAATAGGTATTATGTCTAATCTCTGTAGAAGGAAACAAGACATGGTGTGCCTTTAGGAGAAATGCTTATAAAACATATCCCAAGGCAGGAGAAAGATACAAGAAACGGCGTCAGAAATGCATACAAAAATGTATGAAGCACTCAAGATATTCCTAGGATGCGTTGCAGTATTGCAGCTAATAATGCCTTTTTTCATTTGAAAGGAAGCTGGGGCGGTGTTTGAAATAAAAAAGCATACAGGTGCATAAAAAGGCAGGGAAAGACTGAAATGCTTTGTAAATGAAGCCAGATTCGACGGTTCAATTCTCTGTTTGGTGTACGGATAGGGGGCATGCCCTGTGGTGTAACCGCCTGCAGTTTTGTACATTTCCAAGACCTCTGTTTCCAGAATTGGCCTCCAGATTGACTTCAGCATGCATTTTATCCTCTTCTGCGTTATACCATTTTTGACAACTGGCACACCTTTGTGGGGCTTTGCTAGCATCGTGCCTGTTGTATTCCTTGGCATGTGCGGGAGAGAACATGATCAAGCACAACACCCGAGGAAAGAAAGACTCCCTCTCTCTTTCCCCCTGCCTACATGTCTCTGCACCTTCACCAATTTGAATCCTCCTGTCCTGTCTCGTCACTCTTCCTTCTTTCACAGCCGAGCATCTAAGAGAGCATCTCTCAAATGCTGGGGGGGATCTGCTCCTAGAAACCCAGTTTTTTTCTATATGAAAAATTAAAGAAAAACATGAACTTCTGCTTATAAAGAAATTCCAAAATGAATGAAAATCCATAGGAGTTATGAACTTTTGTATACCCTAAGTCAGTGTTTCCCAACCAGTGTGCCATGGCACACTAGTGTGCCATGAGCGATCATCAGGTGTGCTGTGGGAAATTGGAACCTCCAATACCCTTTCTTCCCCCTCCGGCCGAACACTTTTTCTTCTCCACTCAGGCTCCCTTTTTTCCAGCCTCGCTCTGCTCGCTTTGCCTCGCTTTGCTCTGAGACGAGTCTACGCAGTAGCGCCCGCACGGGTCACGTCTTCCTCCCTCCCCCCTCCCCTCCTGAACACGCTCACGCTGCCCCCTCAGATCAAAATGGCGGCAGTGTAGAAGAAAAAGTAAGTGTTCGGCAGGAGGGGGAAGAAAGGACGCAAAGGAGAAGGGGGAGGAAGAGGTCTCTGTCAAACGCTGACATGGGCAAACTTGGACCTTCCAGGTGTTTTGGACTCCAACTCCCATCATTCCTAGCAGTCTCAGGCTCTTTTCCTCCCCCCCCCCCTTCAGCTATTTAAGCAGAAAAGGGCCTCAGGCTGAAATGGTGTTAGAAATGGTGGGAGTTGGAGTCCAAAGCACCCAGAGGGCTGAAGTTTTCCCATGCTTGTTTTAGGGACCTTAAAGTGGTGAGCCTCCTTCCAACATTGTGATTTTGGATAAAAAACAAACAACAACATAACATAACATTGTTTGAGTCCACAGTGCTCTCTGGGTGTAGATGAACTACAACTTCCAAACACAAAGTCAATTCCCAAGCAAACCCTTTCAGAACTTTCTGTTGGTAATGAGAGTTCAATATGCCAAGTTTGGTTCAATTCCAGTGTTGCAAGAGTTTAGGATGCTCTTTTACTGTGTTTTAACTATAAATCCCAAAAACTGTAACTCCCAAATGTCAAGGTCTATTTTCCCCAAACTCCATCTGTGTTCACATTTAGGCATATTGAGTATTCATGCCAAGTTTGGTCCTGATCCAACATTGCTTGAGTCCACAGTGCTCTCTGGAACTACAACTCCAAAACTCAAGGTCAATGCCCACCAAACTCTTGTAGTATTTTCTCTTGGTTATGGGAGTTCTGTGTGGGAAGTTTGTGTCTTTCTGCCATTCCTGCCAGGATATCTATGTCGTGTTTATCGAAACAGGCCCAGATTTCACACTGAGTGTATAAATACATTTAAAAGCATATTAACCATATGTATTACTGTGTTAGAGTGTCATTTTGTGTCATTTTGGTTGGTGGTGTGCCCCAGGATTTTGTAAATGTAAAAAATGTGCCGCGACTCAAAAAATGGTTGGGAAACACTGCCCTAAGTGTTTCGCAACCTGTTAAGATCTATTTTCCTCAAACTCCACTGGTGTTAACATTTGGGCATATTGAGTACTAGCTGTACCCTGGCCACGCGTTGCTGTAGATCTCAGAAAACAGAGGAATCCCAGATTGAATTGGTGGCGAAAGGAGCTAAGAGTTATAGTAGTAGTAGCAGCTATATTTAATAATACCCTGCTTTATCTCCGCAAAGGGTTGCCCTGGTTCCCACTCCCATTTTAAGAGACGATACCAAGAAAGCACCAGTTTTCAATGTGCTTGCATTCCAGTTTCACTCCTCTGCTCCCTGTAACACCCACTGTTAATATGTTTGAAATGAAGAAGGTGCTCTCTTCAAGGCGAGTAGCCGGTGGCAGTGAGCTGCCAAGATAACACCACGCTGACAGGGAGGGTGAGAGAAAAATACGAGATGTTTCAAAACCCTTGGAATGACAAGGTTATGATGGTGGCTGGTGATAGAGCAAAATGAAGTCTTGCCCCTGCATTCTTTTATGATACAGGAGAGGCACTAAAAGCCGGCAGAGGAAGGTCTATTGAGACCAGAGAAAGGCATCCGTTCCATCAAAATGGAACACAAAGAGAGGCACCAGAACTGGTTTTTCCTTTCCTTTCCTTGATAGCATTGTGTTATTGGTGCATCTGCACAAGAGGTTTTGGAAAGATTGTGTATACTGAATGGACCATAGCTCTATGGTATTTATTTATTTATGTATTTACATCATTTATATTCCGCCCTTCTCACCCCGCAGGTGACTCAGGGCGGATCACAGTGCACATATACAGGCAAATTCAATGCCATAGACCAGGGCTGCCCAACTGGCGGCCCGGGGGCCGTATGCGGCCCCCCAGCCCTTCCCCTCCGGCCCCCCAAGCTTTTTAATAAAAAAATTTGAAAAATAAAATAAATAATAAATTTTTTTAAAAAACCTACTTCTGGGTTCGAGCAAGTATCGCGAGAATACGCAATCCCACGGGGATTTCGCTGTCAACGAGATCATGATCTCGCGTTGACAGCAAAATCCCGTGTGGATTGCGTATTCTCATGATACTCTTCGACTACTCTACTACTGGATCGCTGAGGCCCACAGACGCGATTAGGACCTTCTTTGACTCAGTCGGTCGTCACCTCTCTCATCGTCCGGGTACTCCTGGATCCTGCGCGTTTGGAAAAGGTAGGCCGAAGCAGGGGGCTCCTCAAGTATTCCCTCCCCCCATCTCCCCTCATGTATTAAATATATAAAATTAAATATATTTAAAGATGAAATAAGGGGAGATGGGATACATTAAGGGGGGAGGGAGGATGGAATTAAATATATTTAATATTAAATTAAAATAAGGGGAGAGGGGAGGATGGAATTAAATATATTTAATATTTAATTAAAATAATTTAATATCTTATCCCTGCATTTTATCTCAGTAAAAGATTATATTTGACTGTATGGATGCCCCTTTTGAATTCCCACCCTGCATTTAATGTTAATGAAAGATTATATTTGACTGTATGGATGCCCCTTGTGAATGCCCACCCTGCATTTCATCTCAGTAAAAGATTATATTTGACTGTATGCATGCAGGGGCGGGGGTGGGGTGGGGGCGGGGCGGGGCGGAGCCGGGGGGGGGGCGGGGGCAGACCCTACGGCCCCCCAGTTCATCAGTGACCGGAATTCAGGCTCCTGGGCCGGTAGAAGTTGGACAGCCCTGCCATAGACCCTAACCCTGGCCCAAAACTAACAAAATGAATGTCAACAAGGACAAATGTAAGATACTACACTTTGGCAGAAAAAAAATGAAATGCAAAGCTGCAGGATGAGTGATGCCTGGCTCCACAACAGTCCATGTGAAAGAGATCTTGGAGTCTTTATGGATAACAAGCTGAACGTGAGCCAAGAGTGTGATGCAGCAGCTCAAAAAGCCAATGGGAATCTGGACTGCATCCAAAGGGGTCTAGTGTCCAGACTGAGGGAAGTCCATCCCCTCACAACCCCACCAGTATTCAAATTTGAGGTATTTGTGTCAAATTTGGTCCAGTGAATGAAAACACATCCTGCATATCAGATACTCGTATTTACATTATGATTCAGAACATTAGCAAAATGACAGCTGTGAAATAGCAACGAAAATAATTTTATGGCTTGGGAGTCACCACAATATGAGCTTCTGGTCACTTATAATATCACAAAGGACGACCACCTCACCCACTTCATAGGAAATCTGCTACAAAACAGGATCTTTTTTGTTGAGTTCAAGGGCCAGAGAAGTAGATGGCGAAAACAGAAGAACGACCTGCCTTAGGGGAGTGTACTTGCTCCATCCATGTTTAACATCTACACCAATGATCAGGCACTGCCAGAAGGGACAGAGAGTTTCATCTATGCTGAAGCTCTCTGAAGCTCTAGGTGCTCTTATTGCCTATTACGGGGAAAACCAGCTGATTCCTAATCCATCTAAAACACAGACATGTGCTTTTCACCTTAAGAGCAGACAAGGATCTCGAGCTCTGAGAATAACCTGAGAATAACTCTGGTCAGAGAGATCTTATGCAGCTGACACTTAGCCAGCTGAGCCACATTCCCGGTTGGCCCCTTTCCGGAAGGCCTGCAAGCAGGGCCGGACCTAGGTAATTTTAAATGGTAAGCAAACAGTATTTTGGCGCCCCCCAACCAATCACTTATATATATAGGCAAATAGACAAATTTGGGCCCGCCAGGTATTTTGAACTTCCCACCATTTTCCCTGCTCTATTCCTATTCTCTTTGTGTGTGTGTGTGTGTGTCTGTGTGTCTGTGTGTGTCTATATCTATATCTATTCCCCTTCCTTCCTTCTCAGCCCTATAGCCCAGTTATATCAAGGCAGAAAATCCCACATTATCTGAGCATGGACTCAGATATTCAAAGCAGATGTTGTGGGATATAGGGCCCTCACCCTTTTCCCTCCCCTCTTCCTATTCTTTGTGTGGGTCTGTACATTCCCCATCCTTCCTTCCTCCTCACCCTTTTCCTTGCCCCCTTCCTATTCTCTTTCCCCTTCTTACCTTCCCCTTCCTCCATTCTCACCCTTTTTCCTCCCCTCTTCCTATTCTCTTTTTGTGTGTATGTATATACAGTATATGTGTGTATCAGGTCTAGGCTAATTTCGGGAGCAAGGGCCCGGGGGTTGGGCTAGGTGCCCTCTGGCTGGCAGGCTCGTCTGGCCGCTCAGTCCTGCTCCCGGCCCCCAGGTAAGGGCACCCACCTGGCCTCCTCCCTTGCCCTCGTGCACCGGCGGCAGCAGCGGCAACAGAGGGAGGAGACACGTGGGGTGCAAGGGAGATGGGAAAGGTGGGTGCCTCTGCCCCCTTCTCTCTCACCCTGCAAAAGGCATCCTCGGCAGGGGAGGGGGGGAAAGGGTGCGCAGGGTGAGGGATGAGACGCACGCAGGGCGAGGCAGGGAGAAGGGAAAGACGCGCGCCTCTGCCTCCTCCTCTCTCGCCCTGCGCGAGCCTTCCTCCCACCTTGCTGGCACCCCTGGGGGCGTGGCTCCCAGCCCTGGATGCGCCCTTTGGTGACGTGGCGCCCTGAGGTGGCCGCTTAATTTGCCTCCACTAAGATCCGCCCCTGCCTGCAAGACGCTCCTCTGTAAGCAGGCCTTCAATCTAAGCGCCTCTTGATAATTTCTATCCATGTCCTTGTGTTTTATGGAATTAAATGGTTTTATATATGTTTTATAGTTTTATGTAAACCGCCCCGAGTCTGCAGGGAGAAGCAGTATATAAAAGTGAATAAATAAATAAATAAAATGCTCATGCAGAGCTTCCAGATTTTCAGTTCTGAGGCCCAGAGCTAAAATTACAAATCAACATTTTGTGAAAGCCATGGCATAGTGTCACAAATCCATGGGCAGAGATGTCTTTCTCCTCAGAACCGGCATACCAGCGCTCACATCAGGCATGAAAACCCCTTCTCCCTGCCTCTGAGGGTGTTCTCCACCTTCACACTTACTTCCCTCCCTGGGAATCTCACTTCCTACTAAGTTGCAATCCAACCATAATACCACTCACACTAGGAGGGCAGGGCTTTTGAATCCCGCAGGGTAGCAGACTCCGTCTCCGAAATGCAAGGTGAAGATTCCTTCCAGTCAAGTAGAATATCAAATCAGGCTGGTTAAGAAAGAAAAACTCATGTAACTGTCTCCGACAATGCGGGCTTACCTGCTGATGGAAAATTGCTATTGAGTGAGGGCAAAAACGCTGCAAATTACCCAAGCCTTATAGAAAGCTCCCATTCCTCTGCAGGTGAGCCTTGTTGTTTTCAGTCTGAATGATACTCCACCCTGGATGCTTTGAGCCCTTTTTAACTAATGGCATTATATCATAAATGGAAGCTATTCATCAGTCCTATGAAGCAATTTCACATTTTCAGGGAGGAAACACCAGTTCTTTAACTGTAGGTGCAGAACTCTATAGAAAGCTCAATGCAACGTTATTATGCAAAGGTATTCTCCCGACTGCTCCGGTTTAGCCCTCCTCGGTTCCTTTATGGCATTTGGATTGGAATTTGTGTGCTTGCGATTGTTTCCTCCCTCCTTCAGTTTGGTGAGTTCCTCCTTTACTGAAAACCCTTTAATAGTAATAATAAAAAAAACACACCTGATGTGCAAACCTGGCATTAATCCTTTGTATCCTTTCCCACTCTTCTTTACATATTTTCTTTTCCCCCGGAAGGCTTTAGTGAGACTTACACCTTGCAGTTGGATTTCTGAAAAGGGCTTTCTGGGGAAAGGAGGAGTCGTCCCAAATGCAAAAGCACATAAACCTTATGCCATGTAATCCTCACTAAAGAATAACGTGCATGAATGTTGGATAATGTTAATATTTGCATATGTGGGCACAGCGGCAATGGGGGGGGGGCATTCTTAACACACATTTCTGCATTTTCCCCTAAGTCGTGGAGATGTTTGCTTTTCGTCTTCTTTTGTCTTTTTGAAATAACACTGTGGCATCACAGAATCACAGAATCCTAGAGTTGGAAGAGACCTCGTGGGCCATCCAGCCCAACCCTGTTCGACCAAGAAGCAGGAACATTGCACTCAAAGCATGCCTGACAGATGGCCATCCAGCCTCTGCTCAAAAGCCTCCGAAAGAAAGAGCCTTCGCCACACTCTGTCTGGGGCAGAGAGGGAGTTCTGAACGGCTCTCACCGTTAGGAAGTTTATTTATTTTATTTATTTACTTTATTTATATTCCACTCTTCTCACCCCGAAGGGGACTCAGAGCGGATTACAGGTGCACATACTTAGCAGACAATCCCTGCCGTTTTCACATACACACATATATTTACATCGGTTATCCTTTGTCGGTCATCCGGAAGCTCAAACTGGTGCAAAACGCAGCAGCGAGACTCCTGGCTGGAGTGCCGGCCAGGGCGCACATTACCCCAACTCTGCAGCGATTGCACTGGTTGCCAATCGAGCACCGGATCATCTTCAAGGTGTTGGTCTTGACCTTTAAGGCAGTGTTTCCTAACCTTTTTTGAGCCGTGGCACACTTTTTACATTTGCAAAATCCTGGGGCACACCACCAACCAAAATGACACAAAATGACACTCTAACCCAGTAATACATATAGTTAATATGTTTTAAAAATGTATTTATACACTCAGTGTGAAACCTGGGCCTGTTTCGATGAACCCAACATAGATATCCTGGCAGGAATGGCAGAAAGACACAAACTATAAGAGTTTGGCGGGCATTGACCTTGAGTTTTGGAGTTGTAGTTCACCTATATCCAGAGAGCACTGTGGACTCAAACAATGTTGGATCAGGACCAAACTTGGCATGAATACTCAATATGCCCAAATATGAACACAGATGGAGTTCAGGGGAAATAGACCTTGACATTTGGGAGTTGTAGTTGCTGGGATTTATAGTTCCCCTACAATCAAAGAGCATTCTGAACCCCACCAATGATAGAACTGGGCCAAACTTCCCACACAGAATCCCCAGGAGGCAAGAGGAGGTCTCTACTTGGGGAAAGGGAGGCGGGCCTTCCCAATGCATGGAGAGGGAGAGACCAAGTAGACAACGGGTGGGGAGGGTGTGTGTGTGTTTGTAATTTTGTGCCTTTATCGACGCAGGTTTCTTAGGTTTTTATACTTCAACACACTAGACTCTCTACCCCCCCCCCCCCGAGTTCCAGTTTCCCACGGCACACCTGATGATCGCTCACGGCACACCAGTGTGCCCCGGCACACTGGTTGAGAAACACTGCTTTAAGGCCTTGCATGGTCTGGGGCCGGTGTACCTAAGGGACAGTCTACTCCCATATGTTCCCCAGCCAGAAAGCTTGCAAAACGGCATTATTCCGACAGGCATTTAGCTTCTGACCACTCTTGGCTATAGCAGAATACTGTTGAAGTGGTTTTATACTGCATTGTTTTTATGTATCTATGTTGTAACTTGTTTTTGTTTTTCTGATATAGTTCGATATGCTGTAAACCGTCCTGAGCCAACTGGAAAGGACGGCATACAAATCGAAATAATAAATAAATAAATATAGATGAACAGAGGCAAACTCTGGCCACCAGGGGGAGCTGACGCACTCCTCATCTCTCATCTCTCAGCATTCCCAGCATCCCTTGTTGTTCCTTCCGCACTCCTCAGCGTTCCTCGAGTTCTTTAATGGCCTCATAATTCAGTCAAAATTCCCCCCCCCCCCCCCCTTAATGCCGTACCTTTATCTCCTACTTGAGAGATGCAACTGTCTTTCGGGCTGCAAAGGTCAACAGCAGGCTACACTTAAAGGTCAAGCACCCACCTCGACCTGGGCAGGCCTCGAACTCATGACCTACTGGTCAGATAGATCATATGCAGCTGACACTTAGCTAGCTGCGCCACATTCCCGGTGCTTAGTTCTTCCTCATGTTCAGGTGGAATCTCCTTTCTTTCCTGTAGTTTGAAGCCATTCTTCCATTGTGTCCTAGTCTCCAGGGCAGCAGAAGACAAGCTTGCTCCCTCCTCCCTATGACTTCCTTTCACATGTTGATCCATGGCTCTCATCCTATCTCCTCTCAGCTTTCTCTTCTGCAGGCTAAAGGGGAATGTTAGATCATGTTGGATAAAGATAGTTGAGAGTTACTCTTAAAATAGGCCTAGCTGTGCATCCCAATACTATACAATGCTATGTATCCCATACTATACTATACCATTAACTATTGACATAATAATAATGAAGATGTACTGTCTTATAAAATTTATTTTATTTTAATGTTTAGACAGTGCACTTTTAAAGTCAGCAAAGTCAAGTACTAACAACAGATGGAGAAAATTAGGTAGTTCTAATAATGTTTTTTCTGCATGACAAAGCATGCAGAAACATACCATGTACCGTTAAGAGGGTGTAAGTCAGTTTCTTTTGTGAGTTTCAATCATTATCTTATTCTGTTAATAAAACTATTTATACCTAATGTTTGAGTTTCAAGTTTTTATGAAGTGTCACTTATTTTTGTGAAAAATCCCCTAAATGTCCCTTATTTCTTATATCAAAAAGTGGCAACCCTAGCCCCGGCAGACAAACCTTTGGTTTAAAGGGTGAGGCCAGTTCTGTGCACGCTGCGCTCCACCAGAAAAATCCATTGCACAGGCTCGAAGGACACATCCAACCTCCGAATCATCAACACGCTTGTAGAAAGCATGGGATGAGTCCTTTCTGAATCTTCGTTTACGAAGAAAAGCCAAGAAGAATCCGCCGTGAGTCCCTTGCAAGGTGAGAAGGGCGGAATAGAAATGCTGCAAATAAATAAATAAATACAGTCCAGACATCTTTCCCACAGTTTATCGGGCTAAATAAGCCTGGTAAACTGTGGGAATACCCACCCCCTCCGCTGAAGCCCCCAGACCCCTTTGAAAAGTTAGAAAGACTTACCTGGCCTCCAGTATACTCTCGGAGCAGCTCTCCCAGCGCATAGAAATGGTGTGTCAGGAGAGTGGAGGAGTGTGTGGAAAATCGCTCCCCCCCCCCCCCGGCGCTCATGCGCTCTCCTGGCGCATCATTTGTACACACCAGGAGAGCTGCTCCGAGAGTATACTGGAGGCTGGATAAGTATTTTTAACTTTCCAAAGGGGTCCGGGGGCTTTGGGGGAGCGGAGTAGCGCCGCCAGATGTTCTCCTGGGCTAGTCCCAGGAGAACGTCTGGACACCCACCCCAGAAAGCTCTCACTTTGTGGGCTGGGGAGATAGCACAGCGGTAACACAGCTGTGCTTGCAATCGGAAGGTTACTAGTTCGAATCCCAAATCCCCCGAGCTGGCCTGGACAACCAGCTATATGTGCCCTGTCCACTGCCCACCCAAGCAGTTCAAACAGCCTAGCTGTGAATAAACAACGAATGGGAACCATGTAAAGTGGGGAAGGATTTTTACACAGACTTTACGTCTGGCAGCTGTCAGGAGAGGTGAAATGCGGAAGTGGGGAAAACAGAGCTCCCGTCATGAGGCTGGAACAACAGCACCTCCTTGTAACGCAAAGACACAATGACGCAAGGACATAACAACAATGACGTCGTAATGGAGCATCTACATCCTGTATGACCCTGTATGACGCACACCTGTATGACCCTATGACACAGCCAGGAAGAAGAAACCCTTCTAAAAACTGCACTGTACTGTAAAACTGTGTGTCTCCGACAGGGACTGTCTGTCGTATGTGTATTGTAATCCGCACTGAGTCCCCTTCGGGGTGAGAAGAGCAGAATAGAAATAAACAGTATTATTATTATTGTGTGTGTGAACAGACCCCCAGGAAAATCTGTGATTTTAAATTGCAGATTTTCCTAGGATAAAGGCCTGTCTGGATCCGCCTAGAGTCTTCATCTAACCATTGCCAGTTGTATCTATGCAAAGGAAGGTAGGCCAATGGCCTGAGCCAGTGAGTTTATTTAATTTAGTTTTTCATTCAGAACAATTAGGACTGGGTTTTTTCATTTTGGAAGGAAGAAGCATAATTCAGCAGTACAGAAGATCCCACCTGGCTGCCATGTCCTTCCCAAGGTTTGGGGAAGCTACTTTTTGTACTACAGCTCCCGGAATCCCCCCGTGGCAGTCTGACCTGCAATTTACAAATGGGCTTTTTTGGAACTCTGCTCCTGCGAACACCTGTCTAATCGCAAGCTCCGAATCTTCTCTCTTCCTTTCATCTTTTACTGTTTCCAAGCAACACCAAAGAGCACCTCCCGTACCTGCCAACGGTTACTGATGGGGTCGTCCTGCCCCTTTTAGGTGCGCCATATTAATGAGCTTTATGTCTTGCAGTCAGGGATCCTTCTCCTTTTAAAAAGTTCTCCTTTTCGCAAGGAACTCCTTCCTTCCCTTGATGTTCAATTGCAAGTGATCTATGCCGGCAAGGTTTGGGCATATTGGTTTAGACAAAGTTGTCGGATGGAAGCTCTGTATTAATGGATCAAATAGCTTTGCTGAAATGGAACCGTGAGTTCATAGAGAGTTCTCTGCAACGGGGAGGGAAAATATTGCTTCTCCTTTGTGCCTGGCTGCTGAGTTCCGGCTTTCATTCAGACTCTTATCTCTTTGGGGCTGAAATTTCAATGTCAGACACTTGAATGTCGCTCCACCAAGAACAAAACAATCCGACCCAAAGTTTATGTGAAGAGTCAGCTAAGCGGAACTTGGAAGGGCTCCCCGTCTTCTTCTTTTTTAATGGCAATTTTGAGAATCCCCCAACATGCAGTTTTCTTTTTTGGTCTGTTGATAACTGCCTTGTCGTAGAGGAGGAAAAGACAGGGAGGGTGCAAGGACGCAAGGCTGGAAAGCGTATATCTATTAGGGCTGTGCAAAACTTTGTAATTCGTGTATCACAGGGGTGCCCACACTCTTTCAGCATGCGAGCTACTTATAATAAAACCAAGTCAGAAAGATCTACCTACCTCCTCAAGGCTGGGGAGGGGAGGGGAGGGGCTTTGCACAGCCTGGCTCCGCCCCCCTCTGGCTTCAGCCCTACCAGCAGCTTCTGCAGGCTTGCGGAGGGCAGTGCCAAGCCAGACTTGTGCTAGCTATGCCACCACTGGCTTGGCAATGCCATTGTGAAGCCTGGAGAAGCTGCTGATAGAACAAAAGCCAGAGGGGGCAGAGCCAGGCCACACCAAGCCCCACCCCCTCCCCGGCTTCAGCGCTACCAGCAACTTCTGCAGGCTTGAGGAGGGCAGTACCAAGCCAGTGGTGGCTTGGCACTGCCCTCCTCAAGCCTGCAGAAGCTGCTGGTAGTGCTTAAGACGGGGGAAGGGGCGGGGCTTGGCGGGGCCTGGCTCCGCCCCCTCTGAGAAGCGCCCCATCCGGCTGTGATTGACCTACTTCGGCTGTGATCGACCTCCTGGGAAGCCCTGGTGTATCAGATCTAATTTGTTATATTTGTACAGACAAAGCTGTTGGATAGACCTGTTTCCAAATGAAAAATGCATATCGGAAGTTGTTTCGCATGTTTATTGCGATTTAGCTTCGGATGTGATAGACTTCTGGGTTTTTTTCGGGAAAAGTTCGGAATTGATTCGGAAGTATTTCCGAAATTCGGAAGTCTTCGGAAGTCTTTAAAAATGCCGTCCGCCTTCAAAAATGGGCAAAAAAATCAGCAGAAGGAAGAGTCAGCTGTTAGCCATCAGCCAATGAGCAATCAGCAGGAAAATTCAGAAATGACATTTGGAATTCAAAATTCCAAAATGTTTTATAGGGCAAAAACAGGTAAAAAAATTAAGGAGTGCAAAAATAACCTGGCTAAAGATGTTATGGAGATATGGGTTAAGTTAAAAAGCAAGGTATTTCCAGAAATTTCCCCCTTAACCCCAATAGTGTTACTGGAGAATTTCCCAGAAGACCTGAGAATTAAACTTAAATATAAAAAAAATAGTGGAGGTGGAAACTGCTCTTTCCTGGAAAGAATGGATACAAAATTCAATGGGCAAGTTCAATAAGTTAGAAGAACAAGGTGCTCTGAACTGGTTTGAGAGACAACAGCTGTATAACTGGAAAAGGGACTTCTTAAGTAAAAATCCCAGATGTAGAGCATTGAATAAATATGAGGAATGGTTAAGCAAACTTAAAACCCAAGAAATAACAGGGAAAGGATTAATTGGGAAAATATATAATGGATTAATTGGCGAAGAAACAGGGCTGAAGCTGTTTGAAAAGGTCTGGGAAGGAGACCTAGGGCCTCTGACAGATTTCGATTGGAAAAGGGTTCTGAGGTGGAGAGTGGCTAAGAATCTATCAACAAGATTAAAAGAAAATGTATTTAAAGTTATATGGAGATGATATACCACACCGGTCAAACAACATCAGATGGACAGCAAGCAAAGCAACCTCTGCTGGAGATGTGGCATGCACAAAGGGACATATTTTCATTTATGGTGGGAATGCCCCCAAGTGAAGAATTTTTGGAAGGCTATATTTATCGAAATAAGCAATATTATAGGGCTAAATATTACTCCGGATGCTAGGTTAGCATTACTAATGGATGCCACAATGTTGAATTTAGAAAGGGAAAAGAAAGAGTTGATGATTATTTTATTCACTGTGGCAAGAATTATAATAGCAAGGAATTGGAAAATAATAACTAATCTTACACTGGAAGCTTGGTATAGGGAGGTATGGAACATAGCCTTAAATGATAAACTAACAATGGAAATGAAGGTATTCAGGGGGGTTGAAGCATACTGGTCGGTTTTATTAAATACACTTTAGAGAGTGAAAATAGAATGCAATATAGCCCTGTTGGTCAGAATTTTGGATTTGACATTTGTTTAACGGTTGATTTATAAAGATATGGCAAAGTAAAGGATACCTGTTCAGGCCTTGGTGGTGGGTTATGTGTATGTAAAATGTTCACTGTTTTGTATTCTGTCTACATTGTAAGCTGTTTTTGTATGTAAATAAAATCTTTTAAAAATTTGGAATTCAGAATTCCGAAATTTGGAATTCGGAATTCCGAAATTTGGAATTCCTGTTAGGAGGGCTGCTCTCGAAATTGCTTCAAAAGTAGGAAGTAGGCAAAAAAAACCTTGCAAAATTCGGAAATATCCGAAATTCGGAAACAGCCCTATTGTTGAAGCATGGAAGGAATCAGGGTGTGTGTGTGTGAACTGTAAAATGAGATGCATGAAGCTGATTGATCAGGCAATGCGCAAGGAGATGGCTGAGACTTTTGGTTACTGTTACATTGTTGTTTAGGCTTCAGCTATGCAGGTGCTTAGAGAAAAGAGAGGAGAGACAAAGTTTGGAGTGTGTTCTCGCTTCATGAGCTGCTGAAGGAGAATCTCTCATAAAAGGACATTATGTGAGTTGATGCAACTAACCACATTGTATATATGTTGCTCTGAACAACAAAGAGTAAACTACTTGTTCTTTACTGTTCACCTGTGTGGCATATTTTCTTTCTCTGGCAAGGCAGTGTGTGGGCTGATGTGAACTACACGTGGTTTATTTTACATTACGCCACAAAAGCAATATTTAGAAACACCAGGGGCAACCACACAAAAAACTTAAGATTCAAAAGACTGACCTATGACTTTCATAAATAGTGTCATAAATAGCTTCAGGTCTCCATTGCAGGTACTGCTTCTCCCACAAAAGGGCTGGGATCAGTGTCCCCAAAGAGTCCTCGAGGAGGATGGTGAGGCCAGAGTGGAAGGAGAAGTCCTGCTCTTTTCCCAAAGAGGGAGGGAGGGAGGGATGCCTGGCTGGATGGCCAGAAGGAAGACACCTCTCCGCAGTTTCTTCATCAGCTTCTGTATGCAGTCAGTGGTTCCCTTGATGTATGGAAAGAACTCTTTTCCTATGGGTGGAGTTTTGTCTTTACTCTTGTGACTTGTTCTTGCAGCTCTTCTGAAATACTAAACCACTCTAACAACCACCATGTCAGACTCCACAGAGAAACACAGCTTTAGCACAGCTGGTAAATCACCAGCAATGATAAGATCTGCCAACCAAAAGGTTGAAAGTTCGAAGCCCTGGGTCAGCATGAGCACCCGACTGTCCGACCTGCTCACTGTTTACCTAAGCATTTCAAAAACAGCTAATTAGATGAATTGGGTACCGCTAATGCGGGGCAGGTATTTTACGGCACCATAAAGAAAAAGATCAAAGAATGCCGGTGACCAAAAGGAAGGAGGAAGTCCTGATGGCTCTTCCAAAGGTGCCAACATGCTGGATGTTCAACTGGATGTCAACACAACACAATATACCTCCTTTCTGTTCTGTCTGTCTTTGTCCCATCCAAAAAACGGCATTGAATGTTTGCCGTGTATATGTACTGTAATCCCCTGAGTCCCCTTTCAACAAAAAGGAGGAAACCATGAAAATGAACAAAATTTGGCTACCAGTATTTTTTTTAAAAAAAACCTCTAAAATCAGGACAATAAATAAAGAACAACACTCAAAAAGCAAGGGAATTCCAGACAAGAATCAATCAGGGCCAGCTAATCACCTCCCAACAAAGGATTCCCCCAGGCAGAAAGGACCCTGGCTTTGAAACTGCAAGGTCATTCAATGCTAATCCAGGTGGCCAATGACAAGAGTTCTTTGGACATTATTCTACAGATATATAAACCCCACTTACCTAGTTTCCAACAGACCTCACAACCTTTGAGGATGCCTGCCATAGATGTGGGTGGAACGTGAGGAGAGGATGCTTCTGGAACATGGCCAGACAGCCAGGAAAACTCACAGCAACCCAGTGATTCTGCCCATGAAAGCCTTCAACATCACATTTCGGAAATGCTTGGCTCTGAAAATTCCTCCAAACTAGGCATTGTCTGTAGCATGACCTGAAAACTCATCTAAGGCCTATTTCTTCCTCATCTTTATATAATGCTGGAAAGACTAATTCCAGAGAATTATACGGAGCAGGATCATGTCTCCAGCTTTACTGTCTCGGTCTCCTTCTTCTGCTGATGCGCCACCTACACACTGAACACATCTATACCTGGCTACAATGGCATGTTAGCAATTGCTGCTGAGGTTGCCGGTTGCTTCTTTTCCTTCCTTGCCCGCGAGCATCACTGAAGGTAGTTCTCGCTACACTTGACGCTTCTGTATTGATTACTTTTGCTTTCAGCCAATTTTCAACGCAAATCCCTTTCTGCTGTGACCTTCTGGGCCTGCTGAGACGCAGGGCCATCTTGACAACTTAATTGAAGCCCGAGCCTGCTTCAAACACAGGCATCTGAGATGGTCTTTTCTCTCGTCGCTGTCCCCCTCCTCCTCCGACTGGGAATGTGCCTGGAATTTTCGCTTCCATGGACTTGACGCAGTTTCTGAGCACATTCTCAAAGGTGTGCGAGATACAACTGTAATGAGGGGAAAATAACCTTTGAGAGGCATTGTGGCATTCGAGAATGAAAGCACGGGAGAAGAAAGTAAAAGGGCCGCAATGAAAGAAGATCAAAGCTCGGCAAATACATCCCCAGCCACTCTCCTGCACTTCGCACAATGCCAGATGCCTGAGGAGACCTTGCGAAATGTACCTTTTGAGACAACAAATCCCAGGATGCTACAACCTACAAAGGAAGCTGTGATAGTGGTGGTGGCAGCAATGTGCGTGATAATGATCACAGGAACATAGGAACCTGCCTGAGAGTGACTCACACTATGGCTTTCTCAGTTCACTGTTGTCCATTGTGGTTTAAGACAATGGGTCTCCAGGGCTGCAGTCGGGATCTCCTCCAAGTGTTAATTAGATATCCTTTTGGGCATCCCATCCGAGGACTAGCCAAGCCCAACCATCAGTTGAGTTGGGTTGGGTTGATGTTACTAAATCCAGAATCCACCAGCCGTGATGTCTTCTGGGTTGTTGCAAGTTTTCCAGGCTGTATGGCCATGTTCCAGAAGCATTCTCTCCTGACATTTTGCCTGCATCTATGGCAGGCATCCTCAGAATGGTAAAAAAGTTGGGGAGTGTTCCTTTAATTGAAGGGGAAATGCTGGAGGAAAGGGGGACGTCGGGTAACAGTGTTGGATAAGACGGAATGTTGGATAAGCGAAGGTCGGATAAGCTGTAATACAAAATAATAATAATACAATATAAAAATATAAATATAAAAGTATATATTATATATTACATGTAATATTACTAATAATAATTTACCTCTCCGCTGGCGCCCCCTTGTTGTGGGGGAGAGGCTTGCATACCCTAATGAAGTTCTGAGCTATGCTGGCGGTGGCATAATAGCCACCGGTAGGGTCTCCCATGCCAGATAGGTCACAACCGAAAGGTCTGACAAAGAGCGTCAAAGGGCAGGATGGGCTCCCTAGCCTTTTGGCAACCATCCTAGGAGAAGGAAAACTCTGATTTCAAACCCGGGCAGATGGTGCTCATTTAACCCTGTAAGGCCAACCATCTAAGAGAAGGAAACTCAAAACAACCTACCACCTGAGGACCTCGCTGCCACCATCCCAGCTTGCTAGGCCCCAACAGATGAACCTTTGGTTTAAAGGGTGAGGCCAGTTCTGTATTCGCTGCGCTCCACCAGAAAAATCTACTGCACAGGCTCGAAGGACACATCCAACCTCTGAATCATCAACGCGCTTGTAGAAAGTGTGGCATGAGTCCTTCCTGAATCTTCTTTCGTGAAGAAAAGCCAAGAAGACTAATAATGTTGCTGTTCCGTCTTCCTGACACCTGTTTTGTGTTGCTCCCAGTTCTGGATGGCAGCTTCCTTTTGCATTTTCCTTTAGACCCACTGGCACCCTGTTAGTTAATCATTTACAGGTTTGCAGCCAGTTTTGCAAAGCTTGCTGCTGAAGCCTTGCAAAATGTATCCCTTTGGTTTGGGGCCCGCCCCTTTTTTCCCTGGGGATGAGTTCTCCATTTTGAGATCTCTCTTTAGTCCTTCTCAGGCAGGAGAAGAGCTTAGATGTGCTTGGCCAGTCAGGCCACCGTAAGTACTGAATGAACGACCAATTGCTTGACCGCTGGAGTTAGATAAGCTAATGATACCCTGCTGTGATTAGTACTGCTTGTTGTATGTTGTTCCTATTATATATATTGGGTATTGCATTTAGTGCCCCTGATGTATGTCTGTATATTACATCTGAGAGCATTGGCAGACTGCATTAGCAGTATACGTACTCCGGAGTTGTAGTATTTGCTCCAGGCTATGCAGAGGTGACATGTTAATGTTCCCATAGATTTAGGTTTAGCTACTTGTGTGTGTTGTAGTTATCTAACTGCCATTCCAGCACCGGTTCGCCTTCGAACTGGCTCTAGGCATAGATAGGGAAGGCGTAGTTCCTTCTATTCAGTAACCTAGGGTCAGGGTGAGGAATATCTTCGGATTTCCTTGCCATTTGGAGGGAGCAAAGGGAGACTTCACAGTCTTAGTCAGCAACCCAGGGAATTTTCATCTTACCCTCGTTTTGTATTTTTGCAACCGTTAAGCTTTGTGCCAAGTCCTTCGAAGACTTTGTAGCTGAATAAACTATTCGTTCTTCAACTTTAACCTGGAGTGGTTTTGGGGTTGCTGGACCCCTGAGCTTCTCAAGTAGGCATCCTGCAGTCTACCAGGCTTATAGGACGCACATCGCAGTTTATTTTCAAAGGTGCCTGGTGCGACGGCATAGTTGCAGTATAGTGTTATAGTACAATATAGTAGTCTATAATACTAATATTGTGCTGTGCTAATAAGAGAATATATTGTATGTACTTATAACTTGTAAGCTGCTCTGAGTCTCCTTTGGGGTGAGAGAGGGCGATGTATAAATATAGTAAATAAATAAATAGATAAATAAATAGATCGGTCCATAGGCAATGCTAGATACATAAGTAAATGCAGTTCAAGGCAGCTGCTTCGTGTACAAGTAGAAAGAGATGTTCGGCGGCTCTGTTTTCCATATCGCTGCTTCCTGTAGTTGTTTGCCATTGTTAGAGAGATGCCTTCTTAGACTCGCCGGGCATCAGTTGTGCTGATCAAGGCCACAAGATCAGCCGAAGCATTCGGTGCCTTTCCTTGTCTCTGCTACGAAACGACTGTGTTGCTAAGGCACAGAACAATGCAGGTCAAAGCAGGACAAGGAAACAAAAGCTATTTTGCATCTCCGCTCCCTTGCCAAGTCCTTGCACACATGTGTTGTGCTTATTCTGAAAGAATGACTGCTTTGGGGTGAAGGGAAGAATGAATATGCAAGCAAATGGACAGGTTCTTGAGTTAAGCCTCATCACACTGGCAGAGCCTTCTTTGCACTCCTCGACACAGCTGCCAAAAAGTTCCCCTTTTGAGATACTTTAAAATACTGGGCAAAGTTGGGCAGCTATTTTTTTGTAATCCCATTCAGCTGCGTTTCAAAGGCAGGAGGCGGGGGAGAAATCTCGCCGTTGTGCAGAAAAATATTTAAGTGTTGTTAAACTGATTTAACAAGGCTGGGAGGCAGAAGGACAAGACTCTTTGATATTAAAGTGACTTTATTAGCACCGTCTTTACTGCTGTTTGAAAGAGGTCGTTTCTTTGTTTTATCAATTTGCATGAAATTCTGTTCCGCTAGAAATTCTTTAGCTTGCTCCGGACAAAGAGAAAAGGTTTGCCTTGGCTCAGATTTCACTTCTTTACGCTACAGTAGAGTCTCGTTTATCCAACCTAAATGGGCCGGCAGAACGTTGGATAAGTGAAAATGTTGGATAATCAGGAGGGATGAAGGAAAAGCAGATTAAACGTCAGATTATGTTATAATTGTACAAATTAAGCACCAAAACATTATGTTTTACAACAAATTGACAGAAAAAGCAGTTCAATACACAGTAACGTCATGTAGTAATTACTAGGGGTGGTTGATCCATAAAAAAATTGATTCTAAATTCGTGTGAGGGAGAATTTCCCTTGCTGGGTCGTTATAGAAATTATTTCGAAATTTTTAAAATAAATTTCGTAATTGAAACGTAATTACTAACGAATTTTCGTTTTTATTCGTTACACCAGCTGGGACGCTAGAACGGAGGGCTTGCTCTTCACTCTTCCCTCCCCCCCCCCAAGCTGAGAAGCATCGCGCATTATAATTAATGTGCGATGCCTCTCAGTTGGGGGGGGGGCAGGGAGGGAAGAAGGGAGAGCAAGCCCTCCCCTCTTCCCTCCCTCCCTCCCCAGCTCAGAAGCATCGCGGGTTAAATATAACCCGGGATGCCTCTGAGCTTGCGGGGGGAGGAACGGAGGAGTGGATGGTCTGCTCCTGCTTCCCTCCCAAGATCTAATCTGCGCCAAGCCTTTGCGCGGTTTAGTTCTTGGGAGGGAAGGAGGGGCTTCAGCTCCTGCTTCCCTCCCAAGATCTAAACTGCACAAAGGCTTGGCACAGATTAGATCTTGGGAGGGAAGCAGGAGCAGGCGCCCCTCCTTCCCTCCCAAGATCGAAACTGCGCCAAAGCTTTCTCAGGCTGCTTCCAAAGCGCCCGCCTCAGCTCTCAGCTGGCGAGAGGAGAAAGGAGGGTGCTGCTGCCCTCCAGTCTCCTCTCACGAGTTGAGAACTAAGGAAGGGGAAAACGACCTAATAACGTGACCTTTACAAAAAATGGCGATCCCGGGTTCGGTCTTGAAACTTCACTTCCGGGTTGGATGCCTTATATTGACATATAAGGTCAAAATAATTTCAAATATGAAATATTAACGGGTTTCAAAGTATTTAAATTGGAGATATCCACCCCTAGTAATTACTGTATTTATGAATTTAGCACAAAAATATCATAATGTATAGGAGCCCCCAATGGCACAATGGGCTAAATCCTCATGCCGGCAAAGTTTGGCAGTTCAAATCTGGGGAACGGGGTGAGCTCCTGCTTGTCAGTTCCAGCTTCCCATGCATGGACATGAGAGAAGTCTCCTACAGGATGGTAAAACATCCAGGCATTCCCTGGGCAATATCCTTGCAAACGGTCAATTATCTCACACCAGAAGTCATTTCTGACATGAAAAAAAATGCAGTGTATTGGAACAGCTGTGGATGTGGGTGGGAGGCAGACTGTGTAGGATGATCGAAGGTTGGATAAGCGAGACTCTAATGTATTTGGGTTTCGACAAGATGCTTACATTATGCAAACTTGCTTCCTGGTGATTTAAGTTGGAGGTAAATCCAGACAATACAGAGGTACTCCTGGTCAGCCAGAAGTTAGACCAACATGTGGGATTACAGCCTGCGTTGGATGTGGTCACACTCCCTCTGAAGACACAGCTCCGCAGTCTGGAGGTGATCTTGGACTCATTGTTGACCCTTGAACCTCAAGTTTTGGCATTGGCCAGGAACGCCTTCACACCACTAAAACTTGTGCATCAGCTGCACCCATACCTTGAGACAGCAGGTCTAGGGTTACTTTCTGTCTGGACTACTGCAATGCTCTCTATGTGGGGCTGCCTTTGAACATTTTATTTATTTATTTATTTATTTATTTATTTATTTATTTACTATATACTGTCCCTCTCAGCCCGCAGGTGAGTTGGAGTGGTTTACAGTTGGTACCAAGACCATAAAATACAATTTCAATACAATAAAAACAATTGGATAATATAAAACCATAGCAAGATAGTTCAGAAGCTTCAGTTGATACAGAGATAAGCAGCCAGGTTACTAACTGGAGTGCTGTACAGAGCGAGAACCACTCCCACATTACAGCAGCTCCACTAGCTGTCGGTCCTCTTCTGAGCTAAATACTAAGTGCTGGTGATTACTGAAGGGACACCTATTTAATTTGATTTAATTTGATTAATAAATAGCAATATTACAAAAATTAGTTTGGTCAAATAAATAGCCTTAGTCTTTAGTGTTAGAATCTGCCATGAGACAAACAGGTGGACAGAGCAATGAAACACAAACAAGGAAGCAGGCCCAGCAACAAACAGGCCATCGCCTTCTTTAGAGATGCAAAAGGAGATATCAGTTGAAGGTCTGGAATGTCAAACCAAGGAACTCACAAAACAATAAACCCCCAAAAAGCAAGTCTGAGACGTAGACAGTTCAAACAAAATAATGTCTGATGGACTGGATCAAAATTGATGCCTCAAAGGAAGGGAAAAGCCCAGATGTATATTGATATATTGAATTACTGTAATCCTGTTTTTCTGACTACTACTACTACTACTACTTATTATAATGTAAGGGCCTTTGGTCAGTCACCACTGACCATTCCTTTTTCGGTGTGGCAGGGCAGGCTATCCTACCATGCCGCCAAATATGTCCAGGCTCGGACCCCTTGACCCTTACAGTAAATACTCTGCCACCAAATAGTGTAATGAAGTATATAAAGAAGGCTTCCAGGCTCCTTGTGTTAACCGTGGCAGGGCAGGTCTACTTTGCAAATCTTACCACTGCCACTAACATTTAAGGAATGAACCCTTTTATAACTCTTGGCAGTAAGGCTTTCTTCCCACTCTGGTAGGGTGGGTATTTTCACTTTGAGCCCCACCTACAGATATTCAAACTGCCACCAGTTAATATATTTGCTGCCACCAATTGTATCGGATCAGTTTTTAAAAGAACGACATTGAGAGGTGTTGTAATAAAGATGTTCAACAGTTTATATTATAACAGAGTTCAGAGCTTAGTTGGTTGCAAACAAGTCTCCTAAGAGGTACAAATCTTGCGGTTACAATGTTTCAACAGTAGGGTACAGTTTCCACTATACTTACTAACACAGAACCAAGCAGTCCTACTAACTAACTGCTCCAGCAGGTAAATAGCCAACTGTAGGCTTTACCTATCTATTAAGTTAGTTTTCTACTCTAACTTGGACAAAGTCTGTCTTTCACCTGGGTTTCTCAAACCCCTAACTGAACTGCTTTCTAACAGCTCCGAAAGACAGCTTCCCTCCCACCAACTGACAAATCCAACCGCTTATTTTTTAAAATCTGAAAGTTCTAAAACAGGTACAGCTCTAACTTCCGTCTCCACGGTAACAGCCTTCACAGGGGCCTGCTGCTCCAACATTCCCCGCCAACCCTCTGTGGCTTGTTAAACATTTTACCATCAAACGTATAGGCAAATAAGCAATAACAAACCATACATTTACCTTGCAACAAACAACATGACTTCATCACACTTATTATTATTATTATTGGGGTGTGAGAGGGAAAGTATGATTAATGTATTGGAAGACTTATGGTGAATCTCCACTGTGGAATTAATGCATTTTGAGATCAATTTAACTACTATGGTTCAATCCTATGAAATCATGAATTTTGTACTTCTACAAAATCATGAGTTTTGTAGTTCACTTTGCCTTGAGGCATCAGGAGAAGCAGATAATAAATAAAAAATATTATTATTATTATCGTTATCTATTTTATCCTGATTGGGCAGCTCATGGATAGTTATATGTATTTTTCCAAAGAAATTGCACTGGAAAATGTGCACAAAACCTTGATTTGGTGCAAAAATGTTTTGACCCAGAAAACACCTTCTATAAGAATAAGGTTTTGAACAGAAAATACAGATTTGGTTCTGAAGACAAAATTATATGTACAAAAACCTTTTTTGCAGAAATTTTTCCACAAGGAAATAGCCAAAATGAGAAATATCTGGCAGTGGTTGACTATTTTCTTGACCAGATGCCCAAATGTGCCAGAATGACCTTTCTCACCAAAGTTGGAAAAATTCTAAGCGTTCTTTACATCCTTATTTTAAATTCTATTGAGCCGAAAGACAATCCACTTCAACTGAATTTTCCTTCCACACTTTTCTACAAGTGTTGTTCTTGGATTGCAAGGGCTCCCTCTAGTGGTGACGACCGGTCTTTACATTATGCGCTCAGAAGATCTTGTTCACCAGAGTAAAGATAATAACTATAATTTTAATTGTAATGATTGCCATCACCACCACAACAATAAAATTAAAATGGCACAAGGAAAATAAACTAAAGGCGGGTCCTACTCCCAGAAGCTTGCACTGAATTCAGAGCAAAGAGCCGGAATGAGATTCAATTCAGACATTGAAATTAAAAAGAATGCAATTCAGTCAGTGCAAACTATGGGAATAGGAGAATGACTCCTCCTCCCACAGCAAGCCCTAACCCCCAAAATCCTTAGTGGAAAATATCAAAGATACAGAGAATATTCAGTTAATATTTCAATCCCAAACACACGTTATCCAAAATTTAGATAGACACTATTAGGAAGTTATGTTGGATTAGTCTTATCCTTTATATCCCAAGGCAGCACAACATTTTGAGCAGGAATGAGACTCGTGCAGAGCTTGCTAGATTGGAGCTCCCAGAAACCCAAATAGCATAGCCATTGGTAATGAAAGCTGGGAGTTGCAGATAAGGAATATAAACAAGTGGCCCTTGAGCCACATGAATCAATCTGGAACCATTCTATAGCCCAGTGTTTCCCAACCAGTGTGCGATGGCACACTAGTGTGCCATTAGCGATCGTCAGGTGTGCCGTGGGAAATTGGAACCTCCAATACCCTTTTTTCCCCCTCCTGCCGAACACTTTTTCTTCTCCATTCGGGCTCCCTTCTTCCCAGCCTCGCTCTGCTCGCTTTGCCACGCTTTGCTCTGGGGAGAGTCTGCACAGTAGCGCTCACATGGGTCACATCTTCCTCCCTCCCCCCTCCCCTCCTGAACATGTTCACGCTGCCCCCTCGGATCACAATGGCGGCAGAAGCGGAAGTGTAGAAGAAAAAGTAAGTGTTCGGCAGGAGGGGGAAGAAAGGGCGCGAAGGGGGAGGGGGAGGAAGAGGTCTCTGTCGAAAGCTGGCATGGGCAAACATGGACCTTCCAGGTGTTTTGGACTCCAACTCCCACCATTTCCCTTTCCCCCCCTCAGCCACTTAAGCAGGAAAGGGCCTCAGGCTGTTAGGAATGGTGGGAGTTGGAGTCCAAAGCACCCAGAGGGCCGGTTTTCCCATGCCTGTTTTAGGGACCTTAAAGTGGTGAGCCTCCTTCCAACATTGTGTGTGCTCAATTCCTATTCGTCCTGCTCAGCCGAGCCCGCATGTGCTTCGGCCACTTAGCATAGTCCTCCCCTGTGGGACGGTGATGGGCCTCCTGTGTGTGGGCCTCCTGGGTGGCAGGGGGGTTTGGTGGAAGCAGTGGCGTCACGAGGGGGGAGGATGACAGTTAGTAAAATGACAGAGTGCCATTGTGTCGTTTTGGTTGGTGGTGTGCCCCAGGATTTTGTAAATGTAAAAAATGTACAGTGGCTCAAAAAAGGTTGAAAAATCACTGACGTAGTCTTCTTCTATTCGAAGATCAGCATACAACCTCCCCTGAAATTAGTTGGCAGCGAATAAGTAAAGCGAGGGCTAAAGCGAGAAAGAAGGAAGAGGAGGAAATGGGATTTTAAAATCCAGTTGAAAACACGGGATGAGAGAAGATTAATTTGGGACTGCCCCAGCCAAATTGGAACAGTTGCAGGGTGGGCAGCAGCAGCACAGACGGTGGCACCGAAAAAGCGCACAAAACACGGCCTCACTTTCCAAAGCCATTCCAGCCGGTCTGTAGGGAAGTTGCAATATTATCAGCAGGGAATTTGCAACAAACAGGTCTGATTGACAGAGTGAATGGAGAAAGCTCAAGACGACACTTTTCCCGCCCCGCTTGTAACCAGGAGGCTTTCATGTACCAAGGTGACCCCACTTTAAAGCGGCGAATTAATGATGTTCCGATGTTCCTGTTCGCAACCCTCCTTCCCTTTTGCCACTTGAAATATCCTATTAAATGTTAATTCGTCAGGAATGCAGCTTCCGTGCTCTCCTTTCCCCTCTGACGCCGTCTTTAAACGATCTGGCGAAACCCGCAATGGCCAAAAGGGACAGAGATGCTCCACGCATTCTGTAGGCTTTTGAAGCTTTATTAGATTTATTAGAGACGGATATCAAACGGAAACTAATTCAAGACACAGAATGCTCCTGAGTCCTTTCTCCAGTACACAAGGCAATTAATCTGCATGTGGAAAATAGTTAGATATTACCAATCAGGCCTGGATTAACCCCTTTTGGCGCCCTAGGCCACACTTTGGAATTATGCCCCCAAACCAACCTCTACCGCACCCCCCCCCTCCTCGCAGCGCCGCATGCCCTCCTTCCTTGAATCAAAGAAGGAGGCCGCGTGCGAGGAGGAGGAAGGAAGGGAAGCTCCACCCCCAGTGCCGGCATCGGCCTCGGGGGCGGGGCTTCTCTCCACCTCCTCCTCTTCGTGACGTGCCCTCCTTTCTTGAGTCAAGGAAGGAGGGTGCGCGTGAGGAGGAGGAAGGGAAGGAAGGGAAGCCCCACCCCCGGAGCCGGCATCATCCCCGGGGGCGGGGTTTCCCTCCACCTCCTCCTCTTCGCGGCATGTCCTCCTTTCTTGAGTAAAGGAAGGAGGGTGCGCGTGAGGAGGAGGAAGGAAGGGAAGCCCCACCCCCGGTGCCAGCATCAGCCCCAAGGGCAGGGCATCCTTCCGCCTCCTCCTCTTCGTGGCATGCCCTCCTTTCTTGAGTCAAGGAAGGAGGGCGCGCGAGGAGGAGGAGGAAGGAAGGAAGGGAAGCCCTGCCCCCCGAGCCGGCATCAACCCCAGGGGCGGGGTTTCCCTCCACCTCCTCCTCTTCGCGCCATGTCCTCCTTTCTTGAGTAAAGGAAGGAGGGTGCGCGCGAGGAGGAGGAAGGAAGGGAAGCCCTGCCCCCGGTGCCGGCATCGGCCTCGGGGGCAGGGCTTTCCTCCGCCTCCTCCTCTTCGCGGCGTGCTTCGCGTCCTCCTTCCTTGACAAGGAAGTGGGAGCGATGGCGAGGGGAGGGGCTATTCCCTCCTCCCCCGCCCCCTCGCAGAGCTCTCCCCCCCGCCCTTTCTCGAGAGAGAGAGTGAGTTGCATTGCGGGCTTTTTGGGGGGTCCGTGTGAATTGCACCCCCTTTGGCTTGCGCCCCTAGGTTGTGGCCTAGGGTGGCCTTATGGGTAATCCAGGCCTGTTACCATCACCACTTTGGGAAAGCCAGCTTGCCAGTTTTAGCACTGGATTAGCCTCACCCATGATTGCAAAGCAGAGTTTGGCCATTCTTAGTGTGGGAGTTGCAGCCACCCAAAGAATCTCAATAACATGTTTGTGATTAAAATGTTTGCCCTGGGAATCTCTAGCTTTTCCAATGCAACGCTATGGTCAACTTCTACCAGGGGTCCTGGAAGACCTAGAAGTCTTCTTCCTCATATTTGTGAGTGAAGGAGAGAGGCAGAAAAGAGAGAGAGAGCAACAACACCATATTTGACGTTGAAATTTACTGAAATAGGATTGGCTGCCTGCCATAGCACAGCTGGTCAATCACTAGCAGCAATAAATCACTGCTAACCAAAAGGTGGAAAGTTTGGTTGAACTCCTGACTGTTTATCACCAAGCTTACCGTTCACCTAAGCAGTTTGTAAACAGCTGTGGTGTGAGTAGAGAAATTAGCGACCGCTTAAAGCAGGAAGATTTATTTATGACACCATAAAAGTGCTGGAGATCAAAGAGCAAGGAGGAAATATTACAATTTTAAAAGGCTCGGCGTCATAGTGGATGAAGCTACAGCACACACACACACCCTATGGCCAGAATCAAGCAACCTCCAGGATCCGAAGTTTGAAAAACTGCTGAATTACCTCTATCTGTCTGTGATCATTGTGATCCGCCCTGAGTCCCCTTCGTGGTGAGAAGGGTGCAATAACATACTGTAAATAATAAATAAATAAATGTAGACAAAACGTCGGGAGAGAATGCTTCCGGAACATGGCCATAATACAGCCCATAAAACTCACAACAACTCAGTGATTCCAGCCATGAAAGCCTTTGACAATACTCCAGTTATTGTTCCAGAACAGTAATAACTGGCAATATTACTGTCTCAATGGGGCAGTGACTCCACTCCGGCTTTTTGCCTGACTTTCAAATGAGCTATCCAAGTTGGAAGTCAATTCAACACTTTGGAGGAATTCTTTAAAAATCAAAATGGAAACCCGAGGATGATTCACTGCCCTAGTTGTATGGAAAATGTCATCTGCTGCCCCATTCAGTTTCAACACTCTGCAACTGGGCTTGGCCGATTCACCGGCCGGGCAGGTTGCGGGGCGGTGGCTGTCCTCACTGCCATCTTGTTTGACGGGAGGAGGCTTCTTCTTCCCAGAAGCCCTTGGGGATGGCGGGAAGGTTTCCCGCCACCCACGCCGGTTATCCAATGGCAGGGCTGGCCCTGCCCTGCTCCCTGACATCAGCCGCCCAGCCCTTACTTCCGCCCGGGCAGCGCATTTAAGGCTGCCCGGGACGTCCGTGAGCACGAGGGGGCCAGAGACTGATTTTTCCTCCCACCCTCCCTACTTCTTTTATTGCATGTTGGGTTGTTCCACTTCGTTTATATATTTATTGTCTTGGTGGCTTTTGTCACTGTTTGTGTTTATTGCTCTTTGTCACAACTCTGTGTCTGGCGTGGCGTGTCGCATGGGCCCTGGAATGGGCAGGCTTCTCGCCCCCTTAGTTGGTAGGGGGGATAATGCCCTGGTTCCCTAGGGTGCTGAGTTTCCGTGGACTCGGTGGCACCAAGGCCTGCAAGTGCCTTAGGACATGCGTGGGCTGTCCAACCCCTGACCCAGGGCCCATGCATGGCCACCAATCCTTGTGCCTGTTTTCAATAAATGAGCTGTGGCCATTTTCATCCAACCACTTGTCTTTGCATTATTTATCATGGCGTGAGGTGTATCACCCTTGCACACGCAACTAGAAATCCCACACTTCGAGTTACCTGTCCTTCCTCAACATGCCCTGCAAACACAACCCAAAGGCATGTCGACAGCCAGGCATTAAAATGCAGAAGGAGTACATTCAGTCCATTTGACACCTAAACCAAACCAACTCAGGAACACATCCATTTGGAACACTTACTAAGTAAAAATGGTTTAGATCGGACTGCCTGCCCTTTCTTTTTCTTCATCCTAAATTCAGCACTTAATAGTGATTTGGACTCCACGGGGCCTCTTTGTTTGCAGAATTGATGGAAAGCGCTCTTCGTATGGCAGTTTGTTGTTAACTTCATTACTTTATTGAGTTTTTGTTTTGTTTTGTTATTCCTTCCAGCCGTACGAAGCCCTTCAGGAAATATCCTCAGCATTTGTAGAAATTAGATGTCTCTCCGGAGTAGTTTCATTTCCTCCCATTTATGATTTTTTTTTTAAGGAAACCTTGCTGGGTCGGTGAATAGGAAACACTTTGCCTCAGCTGTTCAACCAGTGCTTACCGCCCAGCATGTTGTGCCACATAAAGGGCAGGAGCTGTCAATTTTGATTGACCAAAACACTTTTCCTCCTTCTTTCTCACGTTGCTGTAAGTGTCTTTTTCCATTAGAGTCAAAGAGGAGCTCCAGAGAGGGGCGCGGGGGGGGGGGGGGAGCATACACAAAACCAATGCATGTTAAAAGCAAATGCTGGACTTGGTTACTATCCGCAGCAAGAGTCCTGCCGCGTTTATTTGAGTCGCCCCATGTTTATTCTCCGATTCGTTGAATGTACTTGCTTACAACAACTGTGCATATATATGTGTACTTTACAATAGCCGTTGCCATTATTTGACCATTCTGAAATGGGCTTGCATTGAGGCGGCCTGTTGAGAAAGCTCACATTGGTTAAGAAGTGTAAATATGACTTGAGACTTTTATTGTGCAGATGCAAAAGGGAGCAGAAATTGCCCAAAGGGTTTCAAATATTTATTTACTTATTTATTTAGGGCAGTGATTTTCAACCTTTTTTGAGCCGCGGCACATTTTTTACATTTAGAAAATCCTGGGGCACACCACCAACCAAAATGACACTCTAACACAGTTATACATATAGTTAATATGTTTTAAAATGTATTTATACACTCAGTGTCATTTTACTAACGGTCACCCTCCCCCCTTGTGACGCCGCTGCTTCCGCCAAACCCCCTCCCCTCCCTGAGAGGCCCACGTGCAGGAGGCCCGTCACCGTCCCGCGGGGGAGGGCTGCGCTGAGTGGCCGAAGAGCACGCGGGCTCGGCTGAGCAGGACGAATAGGAATAGAGCACACGGGGTGGCTCCGGGCCTCGGAACAAACTGCGGCGGAGGCTCGCAGCCGTCACCACCCACAGCTCTCCTTCCCGAAGGGGTTCAGCCCCAGGAGTGCCTCCCCCCCCCACGTACCTTCGGCTTCCCTGCTGTCGCCTTGGGCCAGATCGGGAAAGAATCAAGCTGGGCTGTGGAGCTGCGCATCCCGGCCTTTGCTCTGCAGCGAACCTGGAGCCGAGCCAGGAGAGGCCAGGAGATGAGGGGTTGCTCCCCTTCCCAGGTGTGGAGGGGCTAGAGGGCAGAAAGCCTCGCCTCGAGCCTCCGGGAGCAGGGTCGGATGGGGGCCGCTCCCGCGGACTCCTCCTCCCTCTCTTCCTCATTCCTGCTGGAGGGGGGAGGGCAGAAGAGTGCCCAGGAGCCAGGAAGCAGGAGGAGCTGCAGCCCGGCCAGGTAGCCCATGGCGGGCAGAGGGAGGGAAGGAAGGAAGGGAAGGAGAGAGAGAGAGAGGAGGGAAGGAGGAAAGTTCCAGATGCCGAGGGCTCTCCCTGACTGCAGCCAGGCTGGCTGGCATTGCTGCTTCGGCCAGGAAAGCCTCATTTCCGCTGCCTGAAGTTTCCTGCTATGCTCTCTCTCTCTCTCTCTCTCTCTCTCTCTCTCTCTCTCTCTACACTGTAATTTCCCATTGCACACCTGATGATCTCTCATGGCACACTAGTGTGCCATGGCACACTGGTTGGGAAACGCTGATTTAGGGTTTCCAAACTTTTTTGGCCTACCACCCCCTTTCGAGAAAAAAATTTACTCACCGGCCCCCTAGAAATTATTTTTTAAAAAAAATGTAATAGCAATTAAACAGAAATATATATGTATTAATGCAGTGGTTCTCAAACTTTCAAATGCTGTGACCCCTAAATAAGGTTCCTCATGTTGTGGTGACCCCCAACCATATTTTCGTTGCTACTTCATAATTAATTTTGCTACTCCTACGAATTCTAATGCAAATATCTAATATGCAGGATGTATTTTCATTGTTACAAATTGGACATAATTAAAGCATAGTGATTAATCACAAAAACAATATGTTTGGGGGAGTATGGACAACGGAGGATGGGATTTGCAGTACCTTCAATCGATTCAGCTCTGACTTCCACAGACCACTGAGACCCCAACAAATTGCAGAACTGGACCAAACTTGGCACAGAGAACCCACATGACAAATGGAAAATACTGGAGGGGTTTGGAATGAATTGACTGATTTAGGGGACATGTAGTTCACCTACATTTGGAGAGCACTATGAACCCAAACAACTATGGATTTGGATTTGCACGAATACTCAATATGCCCAAATTTGAACACTGGTGTTTTGAGAAAATAGCCCTTCTCATTTGGGAGTTGTAGTTACTGGGATTTATGGTTTACCTAAAATCAAAGAACATTTTGAATTCCACCAATAATTGGATTGAGCCAAACTTGGCACACAGAACCTCCATGACCAACAGAAAATACTGGAGGGGTTTGGAATGATTTGCCTCCACCGGGGAAGGCCGCGCTTTCTTCTGCGGTGGTGGGGAATCTCCACTAGAGGACGCAGAGGCCTTTGCACTGCAGCCTTCGTACTGCACTGTGTGTGGAGGTCAAAGTGAAGGGGGCGGGGCCAAAGAAGAGGGCCGCATGACCCCTCCTAAATGGCCAATCCCTCACCGCCCCCTTAAAGGGGTTCACCACCCCCCAAATTCCCCTGAGCTTCCCGCCGCCCCCTTGGATCACCTCACCAGGTGGTGGTACCGCCCACTTTGGGAAGCAGTGATTTAGGGTATTTATATCCCATCTCAACCACCGCAGACAGACTCAGGGCGGCTAACAACCGGCACAGCACAGTGCCGACAAAAAAAACAAGCATAAATATACATATTATAATAAAAAACAATATAAAAACATTAAAACAGATCGCCGATTGAAGTCGTCATCCTATAAAGCAGTCCATCATAATCCATTAAAACCATAACTTTGCCAGCAAGTCAGTCTATTCTGCAAAGGCTTTATCCCATAGCCAAGTTTCACTTTTTTCCAGAAGGTCAGGAGTGATGGGACAGATCTTATCTCGTTTGGGAGGGAATTCCAAAGCCGAGGGGCCACCACAGAGAAGGCCCTGTCTCTCATCCCTGCTAAGCATGATTGAGATGGTGGGGGGACTGAGAGCAGGGCCTCCCCAGACGATCTTAAGGTTCTAGGCCAGACCTGGGCATCTTGTGGCCCGTGGGCCGGATCCAGCCTGGCAGCCTATTCGGTCCGGCCCACCTAAGGGCCCCGGCAGGCAGGCCAGCGGGCAACGGAGGGGAAGGGAGGGGGAGAAAAGGAGGAGGCCAGGAGCAAGAAGCGCCACAGAACATGGCCTCGCTGTTCTCCGCCTCTTCCCTTCCCTCACTACGGAGAGAGAGAAAGAGAGAGGCAACACAAGCACCCTTCTTGCTTTCCTTCCAGCATTCCTTTCCACCCCAGTGCATTGTGGGACTGCGCCCGCAATGCACTGGGGTGGAAAGGAAGGCTGGAAGGAAAGCAAGAAGGGTGCTTGTGTTGCCTCTCTCTTTCTCTCTCTCCGTAGTGAGGGAAGGGAAGAGGCGGAGAGGAGGAGGAGGTCAGGGAGGGAGAGAGGGAGCAAGTGCCACCGCCGCCGAGCATCAAGTGAACTATACATCCCAGCAACTCCAACTCCCAAACGTCTATTTTCCCCAAATTTCCCCAGTGTTCACATTTGGGCATATTGAAGATTCATGCCAAGTTTGGTCCTGATCAAACATTGCTTGAGTCCACAGTGCTCTTTGGATGTAGGGGAACTACAACTCCCAAACTCAAGGCCAATGCCCACCAAACCCTTTCAGTACTTTCTGTTGATCTCATGAGAGTTCAGTGTGCCAAGTTTGGTTCAATTCCATGCTTGCTGGATTTCAGGATGCTCTTTGATTGTGGGTTAACTATAAATCCCAGCAACTACAATTCCCAATTGTCAAGCTCTATTTCCCCCAAATTCCACCAGTGTTCACATTTGTGTATATTCAGTATTTGTGCCAAGTTTGGTCCTGATCCAACATTGTTTGAGTCCACAGTGTTCTCTGGATGTTGGTGAACTACAACTCACAAACTCAAGGGCAATGCCTACCAAACCCTTCTAGTTTTTTCTATTGGTCATGGAGTCCTGTTTGCCATGTTTGGTTTAGTTCCATCATTGGTGGGAATTGTTAGTGAATAAATGTCATTTTTCCTATGACAACCTTTCTCTTTCGTTGCTCATAATGTATACTCTTATCAGTCTTATTAATATATCAAAAACGCAATGTAGTGACTGTCAGGATTGGGAGACTTGAGCTTGGGTGAAGTTCAAGCTCCCAGCCTGGCATGAGATTGCATCGACCTTTGCCCTAGTTCTTGGGTGACCTTGGGCTCCAGTTATATAAGACTGTGCTGAGTCATGTGGAAGTGAGGTAACTTCCACATGTGTGCAAGGCTGCAGAGGAAGTGATGTAACTCCTCTGAGCCTGGACATTGGACAATTGGACTCTAATGCTGACTCATGGGGCCATGAGGTCACATCCCTTTGACTATGGGATATGCTGAATCACCGGATATGGTGCAACCCTGCCTGGACATTGCATGGGCGATGGGAGGGGGGTTGGGGTCTATAAGTTGTGTTTTGGTGGCGGGGCAGGTGCTTTTGCTTCACATGTGTCGTACCTGCAATAAAATCGTGTTGGACCGTGCTTTCAATCTACGCGTGATCCTTACCGAGTGTTGGAGAGTCGTTACAGAAGCAAAAGCCCCTTTTCACCTATCCCAGCAATGGAGAGGTTGGCTTGGAGAGAAGAAGAATATATCGATAGATGGGATTCGGCTCCTGAGGAAATCCGGCGCACTATGGAGTGGGATTGGACCACTCTCGACCAAGTGGGTTGCCCGGATGAGCACCGTGAAATGATGGAAGGTGCTGTTGCCCAGGAGGAGGAATTTGAAGAAGCGGAGCGACTGTGGGAAGCCCAGGTGAGCTTGGAGGTTGCCCGGCGACGGAGAGAGATTTGACTCAGACAGGCTGAGGTCTGGAGGAACGAGAGGGATCGGAGGAGCTGTTCCGAAGGACTGGTCAGTTCAAGCAGATCCAGAAGTGTATGGGACCAGGGAGACTGTGCCAAAGGACAGGCCAGTTCAGATGGAGGTCCGGAGGGCCGGAGGGATCGGAGAAGCTGTGTTGAAGGACTGGGCAGTTCGGGCGGATCCAGAAGTGCGTGGCCCCAGAGAAACTGTGCCGAAGGACAGGCCAGTTAGGAGGAAATGTGGTAGTGAAACCACGGAACCGGCATCACCTCGAGTTGGGAAGTGATGAGATGTGTTGGAGGCTATGGAGCAGACTATGAGAAGGATGTCCCGAGCCATGTCCCGAAGAGAGCCGATGGAGTCGGTGTGGAGTGCCCGGGCGGAGAGACTTCACTTATTATTCGTGGGATGGATGGCGGACTATCAGCTGAGCGTCCTAGATCTCCTTTGGGAGTGAGGATCGATGGTGGCCATCCAGGAGGAAGTCCGCGCGGCCCCTGCAACAAGCGGAATGGGAAGAGGTGTTACCAGGCTTGAGGTCCCTCATGGAAGGAAGCGCTTTCCCAAGAATTCGGGGCCCGTATGAAGAAGGAACCATTGTGGGTTGAGTTTGAAGGGGAAGCCTGTAAAGTAGCCTTCTTTGCCGCTGCGGTGCAGGACCATATGGAGGACTATGGTCACCTCTATCCGAGCGACAGCAGCCGAGTACGGCCATCGGAGCGGTGTTCTTATTTATTTATTTTGTTTCTCTAGACCGCCTCTCTCAGCCCGAAGGCGACTCGAGGCGGTGTACAAATGTCAAGAACTACCCAAGACAAACATATCAACAATTATCAACACAATTCCATCATATACAAATTAGCAGTTAACGTTAAAAACACAATATCAGCGTCTCATTAATTAAATCGACTTCCAATTGCATCGTCGTTGTTCCATAGGTCTCAATTTGGTAGTCATACTACATCTGCAAATGCCCGGTCAAACAGCCATGTCTTGACCTTCTTGCGAAATGTCAAGAGGGAGGGGGCTGATCTGATGTCATAAGGAAGGTCGTTCCAAAGCCGAGGAGCCACTACTGAAAAGGCCCTGTCTCTCGTTCCCACCAATCGCGCCTGCAAAGCAGGCAGGACCAAGAGCAGGGCCTCCGGATGATCTTAAGCATCTTGAAGGTTCGTAGGGAGAGATGCATTCGGACATGTAAGTTGGACCAGAACCGTTAAGGGCTTTAAAGGCTAAAGCCAGCACTTTGAATTGTGCCCGGTAGCAAACTGGTAGCCAGTGGAGCTGGCACAACAGAGGTATTGTGCGCTCCCTGAGTGCCGCCCCTGTTATCAACCTGGCTGCTGTCCGTTGGACCAGTTGAAGCTTAAGAACATAAGAACATAAGAAGAGCCATGCTGAATCGGGCCTCAGCCCATCTAGTCCAGCATTCTGTGTCACACAGTGGCCCACCAGCTGTACACAGGGATCTTAGCAGAAAAAGAATGCTCACCTGGGGTTCCAGGCTCCACAACCAGTCCATATAAATCCCTGCAACTCCATCTCCCAAATGCACTTGGATGTCCATTTTTTCCCCCAAACTTCCACCAGTCTTCAAAGGCAATTTTGGCATGTTGCAGTAATCTATAAGGGATGTAACCAAGTGGACCACCGTGGCCAAGTCAGATTTCTCAACCTGTAGGGCACAAGTTTTAATTGTGTGAATGCTCACCTGGGGTTCCAGGCTCAGCGATGAGTCCACTATAAATCCCAGCAACTACATCTCCCAAATGTCAAGGTCTATTTTCCCCCCAAACTCCACCAGTGTTCCAATTTTGGCATGTTGAGTATTTGTGCCAAGTTTCGTCCAGATCAGTCTTTCTCAACCTGAGGGTTGGGACCCCTGGGAGGGTCACAAGGAGGGGTTCGGAAAGATTGCCAAAGGCCATCAGAAAATACATTTGTCGCGGGTGCTTTGAAGGCAATTTTCTTGCTTCTTGGGAGGATGGGGTTTGACTAGATGGCCCACAAGGTCTCTTCCATCTCAAAGATTCTATGATTCTATGTCAGTGAATTAAATATAAACAATTATGCATAAATTTAAATATATTGTGGAAAATGGAGATCCGCAGTGTTTTGTAAGGAGAAACCATGTGGTTTTTTTGCCAACAATAATAATAATGATGCAGGAAACAGTGGTCTTTCGGAAATACATCTTCTTTCCTTAAAACAGGCTTTTCTGTCTCCATAAATCCCATTTATCTTTATGCAAATGCATTTCCTCAGCTGTGCCTCTTGAGTGCCAGAACACCGTTCTTCATTGGGAATGCAACTATTACCCACCTGCCTCACTTCGCTGTGTTGTGTTTCTCCTCAGGTCAGCCATTAAACGTTGCCTGCAAAGCGTTTTTTGGGTTTAGCGGGGAGTCCGGTCCCATGATCTACTGGACCCGAGGAGAGAGATTCATCGAAGAACTTGAAAACCACATTAAAGAAGGCGAAATCAGGTACTTGGTAACAGGGAAGATCGGAGAGGCTCTTGGTCTCCCTTTCCCACAATCTGAGAGGAGCGGATGTCTCAGAATAGTACACTTCGCAGGTTGTTTATGCTGAGCAGAGAATGGTTTCCTTGTCTAGAAGGTAGCAGACAGATGGTCTGCTGCGAGCATCGGAGTGGGCTATTTTTTCCTTTTTCAGAAGGAATTACACACACAGGCACTGCTCGTGTCCTCAGAAGAGGTCCCCCGTGCCCTTTGGCTCCCATCAGTGCAATTCTTTCATTGGCTTTGGGTACTTGTTCAGCATTCAGGCCTAAAGATAAAGCTAAGCGCAGTCGCCTCATGCCATGACATTCAGGGAACGGATTTGGTTTTCTGATAGCAATCTACTTTGAAAGATGGATGGCCTCCTTTAAGAGAAATCGAATCCCTTGAGTTATTCAGTGGCGCCACCGTAATACATAGGCACCGTGTAACCTAGGTTGCACCATTTCTCTCTTCTGCTTTTCATATCTGATGATTAGGCCTGTTTTTAAATGGATATTTGGGAATGTGGAGCAGCTGGCTGGGTGTCAGCTGCTTAAGATCTCTACTGACCAGAAGGTCATGAGTTCGAGGCCTGCGCGGGTCGAGGTGGGCTCTCGACCTATTGTGTAGCCTGTTGTCGACCTTTGCAACCCGAAAGACAGTTGCATCTGTCAAGTAGGAAATTCAGGTACCACTTAGTGGAGAGGCTAAATTTAACTGATTTACGACGCCATAAAAAAGATCTCCAGGAAACACGCTGAGGAATGAAGGAGTGCAACAGCTCCCCCTGGTGGCCAGATGTTAAAATTGCTTCTGTCTGTCTTGTGTGTTTGTGTGTCTAAATGTAATGTGTACATTGTAATCTGCCCTGAGTACTCTGCGGGGTGAAAAGGGCGGAATAGAAATGAAGTAAACAAACAAACAAACAAACAAATAAATAAATAAATAAATGCGTTTTGGAAGTCGAATCGGATATTGGTTTTGCTCTGGCTTCGGATGTGGATCACTTCCGATTTTTTAAGTGATTTTATTGAAATGGATTCAGATGTATTCCGATATTCGGAAGTATTCGGAAGTAGCGTCTGCGATTGCGCAATGTGCGAAAATCACCAGTCAAAACTATGGGAAATCCCGTTTCCATCCGTTTTTGACCACTAGTAATGACAAAACTAGCCACTGGTACAAAATATTAAGCACTGTTAACACATTAAGAAACAATTTTAAAAATGGGACATAAAATTAAAATGACACCCGAGCCCTTTCTGAGAATGGCAACGGAGCTCTCGCAATGGCGAATCCACTTCCTGTTTGGGGCGCTGTTCTCGATATCGCTTCAATTACCGGAAGTCCGAAAAAAAATCTGAAAATTGGAAGTATCCGATTATCGGAAACAGGCCTACTGATGATATCTTGGTTCCAGAGCAGAAGTGTTGAGAATTGCGCTGCTATGAGATGTGAAAGAATGACTTCTGTAGACCCGGTATGAGAAAACAGCTTTACTGGAACAGACAAACTTATCAGACATCCAACCATCAGCCACATGGGAAGAAGTAATGAAGGATTAGGGCCCTCCTACATATACAGGCCACAGTTTCTTGCATCATCTCTCAAGCTATCTCTTTAGTTATTATTATTATTACTTATGGTATTTGTACCCCATAGCTTCTCACCCCCGCAGGGGGACTCAGCACGGCTTATCTTACTATATACTACAGGCCGCACCACCACAATACAATATAAAAATACACCATATAATCAACATTTAACTCTTTCAGCACCCAGACTCCAGAACTGCACAGTCACTAGTGGCTGATGAAATCCAGGTACATATATTGCATCATACATACATTGTATCATACAATTTACATTTCACCACATTAATTTACAATACTATACATTCACAATCCCCCTCTGAAAGGTAAATTCCTGTTTTGCTATTTACACAATATCCAAGCATGTATCTTAACTACAATTCTATTCATCTTAAACTTCTTTGAATCACTTCTTATTACAATTCCATAGTCAATATAAGTCTATCTTACTATATACAGCATTATCACTATTTCATTTCATATCTGCAGGAAGTACAGAACACTCTTACTCATGAATAAACAAAACACATATATCTAATACAGAATCATTACACTCAACATATCACTGCATTTATTTCTATACATAACACATGCACATTACACATCTCACATCTTACACATTCCTTTCAACTTACACTATACATTGACCCAACAGTAACTACATTTCACTGGGAAGAGACAAGAGGTGAAATCTTGGCTGAGGTCTGGAAAGAGCTTGGAAGAAAACAAAAACTGGGGAGCATCTAATGCAGGGGTAGGGAACCTATGGCTCGGGAGCCAGATGTGGCTCTTTTCATGATTGCATGTGGCTCCTCAGAGCAGCCCGGGCCTCAGTTTCCCAGCATGCATCTCTCCCTCTTCATTCCTTCCTCTTCCTTCCTTTCTTTCCCCCTTTCACCCTTTCCTTCTCCTCCACTCCTTCCTTTTCCCTCCCTCTCTCCCCTTCCTTCTTTCCTCCATTCTCCCTCTTCCTTCCTTCCTTTCTCCCCTTCACCCTTCCTTCCTCTTCCTTTCCCTCCTCTTTCCTCTTTCTTTCTCTCCTTGCCTCCCTCTTCCTTCCTTCCTTTTCTATTCTTTTCCTCCAAGTTTTCCCCTTGCCTTTCTTTTCTTTTCTTTTCCCTTCACTTTTTTACTTTTTCCCTTCACTATTTTACTTTTTTCTCACTCCCTTTCTTTTCTTTTCCCCACCCTTTCCCTTCCTTGTCTCTCTCCTGCTTTTCTTTTCTTCCTTTTCCATGGTTATTTTTTTTTCTTTCTTCCTCTCCCCCTCCTTCTTTTATTTCCTCTGTCTTTCTTTCTTTCTCTCTTCCTTCCATCTTCTCTTCCTTCCCAGAGTCCCGATGTCTGTAAACTATGAATTCCTTGGTTTTGAACTATCTTTTACAGAGTCCTGGGGGGGTGTCACGTCCGATATCACCATTATGACTGGCCGAAACAGCCAGAGCCCATTTTGAGAAATGGATCCATGCATAACCCTACTATAGAGTGGGAAGTTCAGGAGGAATGCCTCTGCACTTTCATCCACGGAAGTGAATGCCTGCTGATGCCGAATCTTCGGATGCTGGAAGCAGCCGCCTGATTCTGCCTGAAGTAGGGCCAGCCTTGACACAGAATAAGGAAACGGCGTTGGCAGCTTTGCCACCAGACATCGAAACAGTTGTCGTCGCGGGCTGCCTCGGCCCTGAACCGTTACAGAAAGGAATGGCAGATTGAGTGGGTGGGAGCGCGAAGGAAGGAAGAATGAAACATTCTTTACCAGGTGGATTTTTAAGAGCTGTAATAAAAACATTGTGTAAATCGAACTGGCCCACTTAAAACAAGAAATAATAGTCTTTAAGTCTGCCTGGAGGGCTGTGAATTGTGCCTGATTGGGAAGGGAACCTGAAATGAATTTCAATGCCTTGCTGGAGGAAAACGCTCCACTTTGGATTCCATAATATATAAATCACCCCATTGGTTGCTAATTTTCCCCCTTTCTTTGGCCCGGTCCATAAAAACAGTGCACAAATCTCTCAAAGGGTTTGCCATGTTGCAGCCCGCCTCAATCTACACACCGTATTGCCTGTTTATTATCTGTAAGAGAAGAAAAAATATGGCCTGCCTTCGAGGCATGGAGGGTGAACAAGAAGAGGCTTTAAATTAAACCCTTCTTCTTTTTTTTCTCCTCCGCCCTGATTAATTTGCCACTCTGCACTTTCATCCACACGAGTTAATTAGGAAGCCACTGGCTCAATGAGGAATTATAGCGAGAAGCAACGCAAGGAAGCGCACACACATAAAAAAACACTGATCAGTTCAGTGAAAGAGTGAACTCGCTTTGGAGGGGAATCAAGACCTCTTTTTTAAAATCCTTGCTCACAAGGAGAATAATATTAATAATAATAATACACTTTATTTATATTCCGTTCTTCTCACCCCGAAGAGGACTCAGAGCGGATTACAGGTACACATACTTAGCAGACAATCCCTGCCGTTTTTCACAATACACACACATAGATGAACAGAGGCAAACTCTGGCCACCAGGGGGAGCTGACGCGCTCCTCATTTCTCAGCATTCCCAGCGTCCCTTGTTGTTCCTTCCGCATTCCTCAGCATTCCTGGAGTTCTTAATGGCCTCATAATTCAGTCAAAATACAGTATAATCCTCATTTTTACAGGGAAACATCCCTCACCTAGGTACAGAACACTGATAACAGCAAACCCTATTCAAATGAAGGATGTAATAGAGATTTTTGGAGGGCCTAGAACAGGCATATCCAAAGTCCGGCCCGGGGGCCAATTGCAGCCCTTGTTCAAATTTCCACCAGGCCGCTCTCTCCAGGCCTCCCTCTCTTGCAGGCCCGGATTAGGCTCTTTGGCCACCCGAGGCCAAGATGCCCCGCGCCGCCCCTCCCAGGGCGCAGAAAGCCACGCCCCAAGATGCTTCCGTCGCCGCCTCTTCCCGTAACCGGAAGGAGGGCCCGAGAAGGTGGGTGGAAGCCGCACGGGTGCAGCACCAGCCCCACGGCTTCCGTCCACCTCGCGCCTTCCTTTTGGTCGCGGGAGGAAGAGGAGGAGGAGGTGGACGGAAGCCCCACGAGCAGTGCCGCACGGCGCTTCCATCCGCCGCCTCCTCCACCTCCTGCAACCAAAAGGAGGGTGCAAAGAGGAGGGCGGGACTTCCGTCCACCTCCTCCTCCTCCCGCGACCAAAAGGAAGGCGCGAGGAGGAGGAAGGGAAGTCCGGCCCTCCTCCTCGCCGCCTGGGCCACCCCCTTGCAAAGGAAGGAGGCGGCCAGGAGGAGGAGGAAGGGAAGCCCGCTGGCGGGCATGCGTGCGCATGCATGCATGCCCGCCGGCGGGGCGGAGCTTCCCTTCCTCCTCGCCGCCTCCTTCCTTTGCAAGGGGCGGCCCAGGCGAGGAGGGCGCCATTCCCTCCTCCCCCCCTTGCAGCTCTCCCCCGCCCTCTCCCGAGGTATGATGACTCTCTCGGGAGAGGGCGGGGGGGAAAACGCTGCGAGGGGGCAGTTAAAAATTTTTCGGGGCAGAATCCGTGGCCCCCAAAACCTGCCACCCGAGGCCATGGCCTAGTCTGGCCTTATGGGTAATCCGGGCCTGTTCTCTTGTATTGTCAAAGGCTTTCATGGCCTTCGTGGGTTGCTTTAAGTTTTTGGGGGCTATATAACCATGTTCCAGAAGCATTGTCTCCTAACATTTCGCCTGCATCTATGGCAGACATCCTCAGAGGTTGTGGAGTCTGTTGGAAACTAGATATATAAACAGATACCATATTTTCTGGCACATTAGACTACTTTTTAACCCAATAAAATCTTCTCAAAAGTCAGGGATCGTCTTATACGTGGGGGGTCGTCTTATACGCGGGAGTCACCTTATACGTGGGAGTTGACTTATATACCAGGAGTCGTCCTATAGAGCGGGTGCTGAAACTTTCAATCCGGATTGGAGAATCTGTTGTTGCCGCATATAGTGGGGGAGGGGATCAAAAATGGCAGTGGCCGCAGTCCCAGGCCCGGATTAACCCCTTTTGGTGCCCTAGGCCACACTTTGGAATTACGCCCCCCAAACCAACCTTTCCAGCACCCCCCCACACACACACACACACACACACACACACACACACATTCCTTCTTTCCACTGCCCGCGCTTTGCCCTTAAAAAGGAAAAAGGAGCAAGGAGAATCCTGGCCTAATTCCAACCCTGCTCCTCCTTCTTCTTCCTCGCAGGCGCCGAGCCCTTCTCCCCATGCTCACGTGACCTTTCGGCGTGAAGGCTGCTGAGGGGCAGCAACTGCACCGGGATTCAAGCCACCCCTGCCTCCTCCGCCATGTTCCTGGGTGCCGCGCATGCGCAGCGGCCCCGGGAGCAGGGCGTCCCTCCTCCTCCTCCTCCTCCTTGCGCCCTCCTTCCTTGAGTCAAGGAAGTAGGGCGCGAGGAGGAGGAGGCAGAGGGCAGCCCCGCCCCTGGGGCCGCTGCCGAGCATGCGCAGCACCCCTTGTCAAGGAAGGAGTGCCTCTTCCTCCTCCGCCATGTTCCTGGGTGCTACGCATGCCCGGCAAAGGCCCCGGGGGCTTCCTCCGCCTCCTCCTCCTCGCACCCTCCTTCCTTGACAAGGGGGTGAGAGTGATGGTGAGGGGGGCACCATTCCCTCCCCCCGCCCCCTCGCAGCACTCTCCCCTGCCCTCCCTGAGAGAGAGAGAGAGAGAGAGAGAGAGAGAGAGAGAGAGAGAGAGTCATCTCCATGCCGCGTTGCGGTTTTGTTTCAATTTTTTTTGGTCTGTGAACTGCTCCCCCCTCGGCTTGTGCCCCTAGGCCATGGCCTAGGGTGGCCTTATGGGTAATCCAGGCCTGTGCATCCCTGCCGTATGCAGCAACTGTATGAAAGCATTAAGGGCAACGCTGTACAAGTACGGTAGAAGAAAATCCATTCATCAGGATTCGTGGACTTAATGCGGTCCCGATGGTGAGGTGAAGGGGTGCTTCACTGGGAAGGTGTAAGTGAAGGGCGGAGCACACTGCAGACGTCCGGGATGCCCAGGGTATGGAAAAAAGAGATAGAGTGGCTCTGGGCCCAGAAAAACACACCTCTTTTACCTGCCTGGCCTGCCCTTGTATCCTATTACCGTACCTCCTCCTCTGCCTCTCAGATCTCGCTCCTGAAGACTGCAGTGAAGCGGTGCAGATGCGCATGTGTGAGATCTGAGAGGCAGAGAAGAAGGTACAGTAATAAGAAAATTAGCATATTAAAATCAAATCTGATACTTTAGAAAAATTTATTTGGTGTGCGTTGGAAGAGGGGTAGTCTTACGGTGAGTATATCCAAACTCTATATTTTAACTGGAAAAGTTGGGGGTCGTCTTATATGCCCAGTAAGGCCAGGATTACCCATAAGGCCAACCTAGGCCATGGCTAGGGGTGCAAGCCGGGGGGGGGGGGGGGCACAGATCACAGACCAAAAAAAATGTTGAAACAAATAAAAACGCAATGCGCATGGAGATGAGGAAGGAAGGATACCGGAGGTCCTCCTTTTCGGTGGTGCCCCTGCCCCTTCCTGAACACCAGCTCCTGCCTCTGCTATTGTTGCGCAAACGGCATATGAGCAGGGGCTCTCGACACTGGCGTCAACGTCGACAGGAGAAACAACTTCCTCGATGCCGACAGCATCCACTTGCTGGCTCCTTCAGTGCAAGTACAGGAAACTCCATTGCGCAGTCTGCGCATGCCCTAACACCATGAAAGCTGGTATTCCTCCTCCAACACAAGGAGGAGACTCCTCCTTACTGGAGAGGGAAGCGCAACTGCCGGCTACGGCACATGCGCAAACCCCAGTACGGAGAGAAGCCCAACGCGACAAGCCCTGGTATCGGGGAGAAGCGTGGTATTGGTACAGCTGCGGACTACAATGCATGCGCAATCCTCGATACCGGGTAGAAGCCAAGTACCTCAAGCCACGGCATCAGGAAGGAGGCTCCTCCCCCCATGCCCGCATCCATAGTGCCTGCCGAGAGGGAAACCCCTGTGGCGGACCTAGTGGGGCCACACCGGGAGAGCTGGATACGGGGCCCTAAGGGGGATGAGCGGATGAAAGGATGTGGGGGGTGCGGTAGAGGTTGGCTTAAAGGGGGTGTAATTTCAAAGTGTGGCCTAGGGCGCAAAAAGGTGTTAATCCGGGTCTTCACCCAGTCGTCTTATACGTCGTAAAATACGGTATATATATTCCACAGATATATAAAGCCCATTTTCCTACTTTTCAATAGACCCCACAACCTCAGAGGATGCCTGCCATAGTTGCAGGCAAAACGTTAGGAGAGAATGCTTCTGGAATGTGGTCATACAGCCCGAAAAATTTACAGCAACCCAAAAGCCTTTCGCATCAAATGCAACTTGATATTTCTTTTTATAGCAGAGGTGCCGGCAATTGAATTGCAATGCTTCTGTGTATCATGGAGTGCATCCTCTCTCCAAACACCTTGCTCACTTTTTTGTACACGTTGAGACCCCTTTCTGCAGGATTCTTACTCAGCAGTCCACGCATGTCGAGAAATGGGGAGAAGGGAACCTTGTGACCTGTCTTCAGTTTCAATGCCAACAAACCCTGATATTTTTGTCATTTCTTCCAGACTTCTCAAAGAGCACCTTGGAGAAAAAATAGTGGAGCTGACGTTAATCTTTGACATGGTGAAAGAACCGGATTTGGCCAATTACACGTGCCATGTTGAAAACAGAAATGGGCGGAAGCACGCAAGCATCATTCTGCGTAAGAAAGGTACTTGTTTTTGACGTCCAACTTTGCTTTGGGAGAACACAGGGGGTTTGTGGAAATGAAGCTTTTGATGCTTCGCTTTTCTTTTCTCCACATACAGTATATAGCACTGTTTAACACAATTTGAAAAAATATCTGTTCCTGATTTAAAGTATTTTCTGTTTAATTCTGCAGTATTTACTTTAAAAGTAGTTGTTCTGCTCCAGAAACTTTGTTTTTGTGGCTGCCACAAGCTATGTTGAATTGGTTAAGACTCTATGACAGTGGTTTCAACCTTCCTAATGCCTTGACCCCCAACCATAACATTATTTTCGTTGCTACTTCATAACTGTCATTTTGCAGCTGTTACGAATCATAATGTAAACATAAGCACTGGGAATGTGGCGCAGCTGGCTGGGTGTCAGCTGCATAAAATCTCTACTGACCAGAAGGTCAGGAGTTCGAGGCCTGCCCGGGTCGGGGTGAGCTCTCGACCAATTTGTGTAGCTTGTTGTCGACCTTTGCAACCTGAAAGACAGTTGCATCTGTCAAGTAGGAAATTTAGGTACCACTTTGTATGGTGGCTAAACTTAACTGATTTCTGGAATGTTAAATTACCTCTATGTCTATCTATATATGTTGTATGTCTGAATGTTTGCCTGTATATGTGCATTGTGATCCGCCCTGAGTCCCCTGCGGGGTGAGAAGAGCGGAATATAAATGATGCAAATAAATAAATAAATAAATAAATAAATATCTGATCTGCAGGATGCATTTTCATTTCACTGAACTAAATTTGGCACAAATACCCGATACGCCCAAATTGGAATACTATTTGGGTCGGGTCGGGGATTGATTTTATCATTTGGGAGTTGTAATTGCTGGGATTTATAGTTCACCTAAAATCAAATAGCATTGTGAATGGCACCAACAATGGCATTGAACCAAACTTGGTACACAGAACTCCCATGACCTACAGAAAATACCGGAAGGGTTTCATGGGCATTGATCTTGAGCTTGGGAGTTGTTCACCTACATCCAGAGACTCAAACAATGATAGATCCAGACAACACATGGCACGGATCATCAATATGCCCAAATGTGAACACTGGTGGAGTTTGGGAAAAAACAGGCCTTGGCTTTAGGGAGTTGTAGTTGCTAGGATTTATAGTTCACCTACAATCAAAGAGCATTTAGAACTCCATTAACAATGGAATTGAACCAAACTTGGCACACAGAACTCCCACGAGCAACAGAAACTACTGTGTTTTCTGATGGCCTTTGGTGATCCCTCTGACACCCCCACACAACCTTCTCAGGGGTCCCAACCCCCAGGTTAAGAAATGCGGCCCTAGATGCACCACCCATAGCCTTCCAGTGTGATCCTGTTGTCAACTTACTAAAGCAGGGGTGGGCAATTATTTTTTCCAAGGGGCCATACGAGAGCCAAAAAATATTATGGAGGGCCGCACCTAAAGGCTGAACTACATTCTAATCTACATAATTTATTTATTTATTTACTATATTTACTATATATTACACATCATTAATATTAACATATTAATATATCAAGAAATATTTATATATGTATTAATATAATTATTATAGTATATACAGTATATAGACATTATAATATATTGAAATTATAATAATATAACATTATATTATATTATTTATTATTTATTATATTATTATTATAAAATTATTATAAAATAATAATAAAAACCACTAAAATTAAATTAAATTAAATTCAAGAAGACAAGGTGCGAACCAAGATGGAGGCTGACATCCTCAAGAGAGGAAGGATCCCAAGATGGAATGGCCCAATGGACCCAGCCCAGAGGATGGCAAAGCGGACCCAGCCGCCGCCGCAGCAGAGCAGAGGACGATCGGAGGCTGCAGGCCTCCGCCCGCTCTCACCCCCAGCCGTTCCATCAGAGGCGTTCCAGATCGACTGATCGCCATGCCATGGAGTGCCTGCCACCCCGGCTTTGGAGTGCCTGCCATCCCGGGAGGTGATCCGAGCCTGCAGTGGGAGCAGTCAACGACCTGCGGTGGCTGATCACCCTGGCAACCCAGAAGATGATCAAGTCTTCCAGGTCGCCAGGGCGATAAGCTGCCGCAGGTTGCCGACTGCAGGAGCAGATCGCCTCCCGGGATGACAGGACCTCCAAAGCCGCCGCTCCTCCGATCGTTCTCCGGAGCAGCGAGCTGTCTGCCGATGCAGGCCCCACAGCCCATGATGGGATGGCGGCAGCGGCAGCCCTTCCTCTTGCAGAAATGACCCCGCCCCCGATGCCCTTCTCCCCGGGCTGGTCAGAATCGGCCAGCAGGCCGCATCCGTAAGATGCCCAGGTCTGTACTAGAGGGAGGCATTGTCTTAGAAATCATAATAACTTTGAATGTCAGTGGAAGCCCTAGTTGAGATGCAGGCATACCTTAGAAAAGCCTACAGACATGAAGTAGACGTGCAAACGGTCCTGTTCCATCACTAACTTTTCCCTTACTTTAATCTCCCAAAGCAATATCGCTCTCCCAAATTGTCTACTGAGTCCCACGGTGAGTCTTCCGCTCAGCAACTTTCGCAGGGCTTTGCTATTTATTGGTTGGTTTTGGTCGGGTCGATTTAGAAAAATGATTGTTCTACCTGTTCCCAACGTCGTCCATGTGTACTCAAGAGTCCTGGCAAGCAGCAATTTCTGCTATTGCGGCTTATCGAGCTGCAGTTTCCTTCGATACATAAGAAGAAAATAGATTTGGACTCCAATGTGGAGAAAGCAGAAACAGGACTTAAGGGCTCAAAGTGGCATAACTGAACCCCAAAGTCTTCTTTTGAATTCAAATCCGTATTTGGAAGAGAGAAAGAGTGATTGGTTCGGAAGGGATGCTTAACCCTTCCCCTGCTGCTCTTTTTCCCAGTCTTCCTCAATGGCTCTCCCTCCTCTCTTGCAAGCATCCTAAACTGTGTTTGCTCCGAGACATGTGTAATATGTATTGATCTCCTCAAGGATATATTTCTACTCATGCAAAGGGAAAGGGAAAAGAGTAACCACTCTTGAAAAAGAGCATCTCACAAGAGGGATAATGTGTCTTTCATCTCAAGAGCGCTGCCCGGTTTGCTCCTAGAGCTCCTGACAAGTTACACGTTGCCGATTAGAAAGGAATAAGACATCAGTGTCAGCTTAGCACTTGTGTTTGAGAATGTCTACTTCATGCAAGACAGGAGTGAAGCGTATTGTGGGACTTGGTATTCAAAGCAGGGACGTGGCTCTCGCGTTCTCATCATTGGATGTTCGGCTCGGTGCTTATCCCACTCTCTGAAATGCCAAAAATGCTGAATGGTTTCCAAATAATACATTGCCAGTCTGCTGTCAAGGAAGTGGAGTTCGCTCTAATCGATGTGCCCGTTTCATTGAAAAGCATAAGGATCTAGATCAGTGTTTCCCAACCGCTGTGACGCGGCACAGCAGTGTGCCGCGACGGACTTCCTGCTGTGCCGCGAGAAAAGCTCTCTGCTTCCCCCCCCCTTGCTTCGGGCAATGGCCCTCCTCCTGCCGAAGCCTCCATCTCTGCTGCTTGGGGGAGGAGGAGGAAGGGCTGGGCACCACTGGCGAAGCCCCCTCAAAAAGAAGAGGGGGCCTGGGGGCGCTGCCTCCTTCGGCCGTTTCCCCAGCCAGCCTCCAATCCAGCCATGACTCCCACCATGACTCTCGCTGACCACTGGCCATTGCCCCCGGAGGCTGGAGAATCTGAGGGGAGGGGAGGGGCAGGGCATAGTGCGGCCTGGCTCTGCCCCCTCTCCTGGCTTCAGCTCTCCCACAGCTTCTCCAGCTTTGAGGGGACAATGCCAAGCCAGCATTGTGCTGTCTCTGCCACCACTGGCTTGACATTGCCCCCTCAAGGCTGGAGAAGCTGTGGGAGAGCTGAAGCTGGGGGAGGGGGCAGGGCATGGCACGGCCTGGCTCCGCCCCCTCCCCGGCTTCCACTCTCCCACAGCTTCTCCAGCCTTGAGGGGACAGTGCCAAGCCAGCATTGTGCTGGCTCTGCCACCGCTGGCTTGGCATTGCCCCCTCAAGGCTGGAAAAGCTGTGGGAGAGCTGAAGCCGGGGGAAAGGGCGGGGCATAGTGCAGCCTGGCTCCATCCCCCGGCATTCTTTACTGTGTTAGAGTGTCATTTTTTGTCATCTTGGTTGGTGGTGTGCCCCCGGATTTTTTTAATGTTAAAAGTGTGCCGCAGCTCAAAAAAGGTTGGGAAACACTGATCTAGATGAAGGGTTAGAAGGGTCAGAAGGCATGACCATCAAGTTTGCAGATGGTACCAAATTGGGAGGGATAGCCAATACCCCAGAAGACAGGAGCAGAATTCAAAATGATCTTAACAGATTAGAGAGATGATTGGCCAAAACTTTAAAAAAATGAAGTTCAACAGGGACAAATGCAGGAGACTCCGCTTGACCAGAATCAAAGTGATCCCAAACTCTACTCCATGGTCGGATCACAGTGTCCTGGAAGTCCGTCTCGAAGTGGCCCCTCCACCTGGTAAGGGTGCCGAACCCATTATGGTTCGCCCGAAGAGACTTATGGAACCCACTAGGTTCCTGAATGCTCTGAGGGGTTTGGAGCTCACCAGCGACTCAGCCGACGGGCAAGTGGGCTGCTGGAACACCTGTCTTTCCACTGCCTTAGACGAGATCGCACCTAGACGCTCTCTCATCCCCCGTAGAAATCGCTCGCCTTGGTTCACCGAGGAGTTGCGAGCGATGAAACGGAGGAAGAGACAGTTAGAGGACGTGTGGCGGGGTTGCCGTGACAGAGCATCGAGATTGGCTTATAAACAGTTTAAAGAGGTTTATGAGCATGCTATCAGGGAAGCCAAAAAAGTTCATTATTCTTCCCTGATAGAGTCGGCTAGTTCACGCCCAGCTCAACTTTTTAAGATAATTCGGTCCTTGACAGAAATCCCGACTGTCCCAAACGATAGGGGTTTGGCTCCCACAGCTGAGGTTTTTCAGAACTATTTCACTGACAAAATCTTGATCCTCCACCGGGACATCCCGGCCACTTTTGATACAGTATGTGAACTCAAGACCCCACCGCCACTCGACATGCCCACCTTCACCCGGTTCCAACCGCTGGACGCAGCAGATGTCGATAAGCTTCTCGCTGCAGCTAGACCAACTACCTGCTCCCTTGATCCGTGCCCCTCCTGGCTTGTTAGATCTTGCCGGGAGGGGTTACGAGACCCCCTGGGGAAGATTATCAACAGCTCTCTTGAGCAAGGAGTGTTCCCAGGGGGTTTGAAAGAGGCAATGGTAAGACCGCTGCTGAAGAAGCCGAATTTAGACCCTTCGGCTCCCTCCAATTACCAACCTGTGTCAAATTTGCCTTTTTTAGGCAAGGTAATTGAGAGGGCAGCAGCGGATCAGCTGCAGCGGTTCTTAGACGACACAGCTGGACTTGATCCCTTCCAGTCTGGTTTCCGTATTAGGCATGGGACGGAGACCGTGCTTGTCGCCATTACAGACCAACTTCGCCGCCAGCTGGACCAGGGTGGATCAGCCCTGCTTGTTTTGTTAGATCTAACAGCAGCGTTTGATACAGTAGATCACGCATTGTTGACCCACCGTTTAGCCGTGACTGGGGTGAGGGGGACTGCCCTTAAATGGGTGGCCTCCTTCCTCCAGGACCGGGGACAACGTGTGGAGAGGGGAGAGGAGGTCTCTGGGAGGCTCCCATTAACGTGTGGGGTGCCCCAAGGGGCCATCCTCTCTCCTTTATTATTCAACATCTACATGCGCCCCCTGGCCCAGCTGACCCGTGACTTTGGTCTGGAGTGTTATCAGTACAGTGGTGACACCCAGCTTCTGCTGAGAATGGACGGCAGGCCGGACACCGTACCCGATTGTTTCCATCACTGCCTTGAAGCCGTGACTGGATGGCTGCGTTCCAGCCGGCTGAAGATGAATCCGTTGAAGACGGAGATCTTGTGACCTGGTCGCCCTGGGCTGGATGAGTGCCAGTTGCCTACCCTGGATGGCGAGCAACTTAGCCCATCATCCCTCGTTAAGAGTCTAGGTGTTCATCTGGACCCTTTGCTGTCCATGGAGACTCAGGTCTCCATGGTCAGCAAAGTATCATTTTTCCATCTCCGACAGGCTAGGCGACTGGCACCCTACCTGTCCAGGGAAGACCTGGCCATGGTGATCCAAGCGACGGTCATCTCGAGGTTGGACTACCGTAACACCCTCTACGTGGGCCTTCCTTTGTCGACAATTCAGAAGCTCAAGCTAGTGCAGAATGCCGCTGCTCGCTTACTGGTGGGAGCACTGTTGAGAGAGCACATCACTCCCATCCTACGGCAACTGCACTGGCTTCCCATCGAGTACCGAATTGCCTTCAAGGGGTTGGTTTTGACCTTTAAGGCCTTATACAGTCTAGGGCCTGTGTACCTGAGGGACCGCCTTACCCCATATGTTACCCCGAGATCACTGCGCTCAGAGGAGCAGAACCTGTTAAAAATTCCATCAATCCGCTCCTGTCACTTTTCCACAACCAGGCAACGTGCCTTTTCTGTTGCAGCCCCCACATTGTGGAACTCTCTTCCACCTGACACCCGTGCGACCGAGAGCTTGTTCCCTTTAGGAGAGCGTGCAAGACTCCCCTCTTCGTACTTGCTTTTGGCTAATCCCGGAAATGGTTATATGACCATGTGTTGAGTTTTAGAATTTGTAACCCTGTGGTTTTTTAATATTGTTGTATTTTGTTGTTTTATCGAATGTTGCTGTGATCCGCCCCGAGCCTGCAGGGAGGAGCGGAATATAAAACCGAATAAATAAATAAGCAGAAGGAAAAGGAAATGCAAAGAGACAGAATGGGGGACGCCTGGCTCGAGAGTGGTCCGTGTGGAAAAGATCTTGGAGTCCTCATGGACATCAAGTTAAACATGAGCCAACAATGGGATGCGGCGGCAAAAAAAGCCAATGGGATTTTGGCCTGCATCAATAGAAGTCTAGTGTCTAGATCGGGGCTGCCCAGGAAGTCGATCGGGATCGACCAGTCGATCCCGGGACCGAAGGAGGTTGATCCCAGCCAGATGGGGCACTTCTCAGAGGGGGGCAGAGCCAGGCCCGCCAAGCCCTGCCCCCTCCCTGGCTTCCACACTACCAGCAGCTTTGCCAGGCTTGAGGATGGCAATGCCAAGCCAGCCTTGTGCTAGCTATGTCACCACTGTCTTGGTATTGCCATCCTCAAGCCTGGAGAAGCTGCTGGGAGCTCCAAAGCCAGAGGGGAGGGGGCGGGGCTTAATGTGGCCTGGCTCCGCCCCCTCTGGCTTCCGCTCTACCAGCAGCTTCTCCAGGCTTGAGGATGGCAGTGCCAGGCCAGTGGTGGCATAGCTAGCACAAGGCTGGCTTGGCACTGCCATCCTCAAGCCTGGAGATGCTGCTGGTAGAGCTGAAGCCAGGGGGGCGGAGCCAGGCCACGCCAAGCCCCGCCCCACCTCTCCCTCCTCAGCCTTGAGAGGTAGATCTTTCTGACTTGGTTTTATTATAAGTAGCTGCATGCTGAAAAAGTGTGGGCACCCATGGTCTAGATCCAGGGAAGTCATGCTACCCGTGCTCTATTCTGCTTTGGTTAGACCTCATCTGGAATACTGTGAACAATTCTGGTCACCACAATTGAAGGGAGATGTTAACAAGCTGGAATGTGTCCAGAGGAGGGTGACTAAAATGATCAAAGGTCTGGAGAACAAGCCCTATGAGGAGTGGCTTAAAGAGCTGGACATATTTAGCCTGAAGAAGAGAAGGCTTAGAAGAGACATGGTAGCCATGTATAAATATGTGAGAGGAAGTCCTAGGGAGGAGGGAGCAAGCTTCCTTTTTGCTACCCTGGAGACTAGGACGCAATGGAACAATGGCTTCAAACTACAGGAAAGGAGATTCCAGCTGAACATGAGGAAAAACTTCCTGACTGTGAGAGCTGTTCAGCAGTGGAACTCTCTGCCCCAGAGTGTGGTGGAGGCTCCAAAAAGAGGCTGGGTGGCCATCTGTCAGAGGTGCTTTGAATGCGATTGTCCTGCTTCTTGGCAGAATGGGCTTGGATTGGATGGCCCACGAGGTCTCTTCCAGCTCTAGGATTCTATGTGGCTCCATATGCTACGCATTAACAACGCATTGCTCTCAAACAAATAGTGCAACTTTTACTAGAAAATGGTACCGACTTTTGTGGCTAGTGCCGGGAAGCCGCTTTAATCTCCCTGAAGCAACTAACACAAGTGTGTCTACATCCTTTTCTTCTTTGATTCCCTGACGCCTTGATACCTTGGCAAGCGACAATATCCCACCATAAATTACAAAAGCGGGAGGATTTGCAAGATGAAAAAGTTGAATCGCTGCCTCTCTCCCTTTGTGTACAAACTTCAAAGCTGTGCTGATGATATATAAACTCATCACATCATCTTAAGTTTCTGGAAGCTGTATATTCCCCTCCTTTTCATTCTGTGCATCACCCGAGTTTTTATTCCTCTCCCAATGCTTGTTTATCGTGGCAATAAATATCAGCACCGACATCGGGGGGAAATTAATATATCTTTTCTGAAGCATCTCTTGTAGTATTGGATTGGCTTCTTGATGGTTTTTAAATGGGCGGGAAAACTGGAATACAAGGTTAATGCAAGGCTTTGGGTTCTTATGCCGTAGTTGAAATGGCATTGCAGGCTGTTAGTGAGGCCTTCCCAGTGGCTCAGACTTATACGGATCATGATTCATGTTGACTCCATGCCATTGCTTGCAAACGGGAGTGAGATGAACTGGAGGACAGCTTTATGAATGTTTTCATGACCCTTCGGCAAAACCCACCCACCCCTGTGGAAATCATCCTGCCATTTATGACCTTCCATGGGCTGATGCTTTCCTGTGCTGGGGAGATAATGAGTCCTTTACAATGCAGTATAGCAAAATGGAGAGCGTATATCAGGATGATGGTTGAATGTCTATCCAAGACTGATCTAGTGCTTTGGTTGGCTTATTGTGTTCCATGGATGGTCATGTATGCTCTGTACCAGGCAACCCACGGCCCGCGGGCCGGATTCGGCCCAGCAACCGCTTCTGTGCGGTCCGGGAAGAAGGGCATCGGGGGCGGGGCCAAGAGGAAGGGGTGCTGCTGCCGCCATCCCATCGCGATCTCTGTGGGGCCTGTGTCGGCAGACAGGCCGGAGGAGTGGCGGCTTTGGAGTGCCTGCCATCCCTGGAGGTGATCCGGGCCTGCATATCGCCCTCTGAGGCCTTGGCAACCTGACCCCCCTGGATAAACCACACAGCAGCTGAGGTACAACAAGTTTTATTGATAATAGGTAAGTATAGGAAAAAGGTTGGAGGCAATCCTTATAGTGCCTCCAACTAGCAGCAATCAGGAATCAGCGAGGGTGTGAGTGCTCCTCAGTAAAAAGGAGCACAAGCGGGAAAACGGGAACGCAAGCTGGCTGCAGGAGTCTCTTGGAATCCCAGCCGAAGCCAGTCAGGCTGGGACACGTTGATTAAAAGGCAAAGAGTCCAAAAGTTAAAGAGTCTTTACAGGATCAATCACTGGATCTCGACGACGAACAGGAACAAGACAATACTGGAACAAGTCAGCCCGAAGCGGCTGACTGGCAAGGCTTGGTAGAAGGCCCGACTGGCCTAACCCGTGAAGTCCTCTCCCAAATGCGTTGTTGGTACAAGACACTGGCAAAAGGGTCCACAGGGCAGTTATAGTATTCCTGAGTTGCGTCGCATGTCAAAAGCAAAGATTGATGGCCTCCTGTATGTTTTGTGAACGCAGTCCTCTTGGAATGCGGTGCTCGTTAGTGAAGAACATCTGCGCCGAAAGGGAGTCAATCTCTCGGCCTCTGTAGCCCGCTTGCTCTATCAGGGAGTTAGGATGGTACAACCTTGAGAGGCCTTTGTTATGATTACATCCCTTGCCTTCTCACGGGAAGGACAGGGGGCCCTGGACAGGGCGTGAGCAAGGCAAGCTGGTTTGGAAAGTATTTCTTGATTCTCTTGGATGGAACTCTGCCCAAGCAAAAGTGATGCCTGAGGCCGTTGAGGTGTGACACTGCAGTGGGAGCACTCAGCGATCTGCGGGGGCTTATCGCCCTGGCAACCCAGAAGACTTGATCGTCTTCCGGGTCGCCAGGGCAAACAGCCGCCTCAGATCACCGACTGCTCCCCCTGCAGGCCCGGATCACCTCCAGGGATGGCAAGCACTCCAAAGCCACCGCTCCTCCGGCCTGTCTGCCGACACAGGCCCCACAGAGCCCGCGATAGGATGGCGGCAGCGGCTCTCCATAGCAGGGCGATCAGCTGGGGAATGGCTGGGGGCGAGAGCGGCAGAGGCCTGCAGACTCCGATCGCCTGCTGCTCTGCTCTCCTCTGCTGCGGCGGCTGCTGTCCGCTTTTGCCATCCTCTGGGCTGGGTCCATTGGGCCATTCCATCTTGGGATCCTTCCTCTCTTGAGGATGTCAGCCTTCATCTTGGTTCGCACCTTATCTTCTTGAATTTAATTTAATTTTAGTGGTTTTTATTATTATGTTATAATAATTTTATTATAATAATATAATAAATAATATAATAATGTTATATTATAATTTCAATATATTATAATGTCTATATATACTATAATAATTATGATATTAATACTAATAATATATGAATATTTCTTGATATATTAATATGTTAATATTAATGATGTGTAATATATAGTAAATATAGTAAGTAAATAAATAAATAAATAATGCAGATTGGAATGTAGTTCAGTCTTTAGGTGCGGCTCTCCATAGTATTTTTTGGCTCTCGTGTGGCCCCTTGGAAAAAATAATTGTCCACCCCTGCTCTGTACTCATGCATGCTGTGTCCAGGTTGGTTCATCTGGTGCTGTGCTATGGCTGACTTCTCAGGTTGAGTTAGTCTGCAGTGCCTTCCATGTTCATGTTTGGGCAATGCTGCCGCGTTGGGGGGTCCTTATGTAGACTTGTCCACATCTGCATGGGATACGGGAGACTCCTGCAGAGGAGAGGATCCCTCTTGTCCTTTGCTGAATGGAGCATTTGTTGGATTTTCTTGGTGGGTCTGTATATAGTTTGTAGGTTGTGTTTCTCCAGAAGTTTCCCTCTCTGGTCAGTAGTTCCCTTGATGTATGGTAGCACTTTTCCTCTGGTGGACCATTGTCTTTACTCTCCTGGATTGTTCTCGGTCTTGCAGCTCTTCTGATGTCTGAGGTGGAGTGTCAATTGGCCTGTGAAGCCCAGTTGAAGTAGTTCAGTTCATCTTAGAGGAGGTGGGGTTCACAGATTTGTAGTTTATTTTGCAATTTCTTCACTTTTTAAGCCCATTTTAATCAATTTTCCTCTCCTAATTGACCCCTTTTTTCCAAATGTTTAGTTCCTTCTCTATTTTCACCCATTTTTTGTCCCTTCCAATTCCAGTTCCATTAATCTAGCAAATAGACATGCCTCATAGGACAACTCTAGGGAAGGGGCTCTGATTGATGGATTGACATGCCTCATAGGACAACTCTAGGAAGGGGGCTCTGATTGATTGATTGATTGATTGATGATTGATTGATTGATTGACATGCCTCATAGGACAACTCTAGGGAGGGGGCTCAGATTGATTGATTGATTGATTGATTGATTGATTGACATACAGTACCTCATAGGACAACTCTGAGGAGAGGGCTCAGGTTGATTGATTGATTGATTGGCATGCCTCATAGGACAACTCTAGGTAGGGGGCTCAGATAGATAGATAGATAGATAGATAGATAGATGATAGATAGATAGATAGATAGATGATAGATTGACATGCCTCATAGGACAACTCTAGGTAGGGGGCTCAGATTGATTGATTGATTGATTGACATGCCTCATAGGACAACTCTAGGGAGGGGGCTCAGATTGATTGATTGATTGACATGCCTCATAGGACAACTCTAGGTAGGGGGCTCAGATTGATTGATTGCTTATCTATCTCTTCATTTTGGTTTTTACCCAGGCTTTCTCTCAGGATGGGATCTAAGGCAACTTTAATCATAGCCGTCTTGCATTTTCCTAACCTAACCATCTTGTCATGTTTTATCCTAGACCTGATCTCCAAGATCGAGCTTGCAGGAGGTTTGGGAGCAATCCTTCTTTTGCTGGGATTACTTATAACCATCTATAAGTGTTACAATGTTGAACTGATGCTGTGCTACAGGCAGACCTTTGGAGGGGATGAAACCGTGGGAGGTAAGTGGATTTCTCTAAAGAACTATGACCATGAATTATCATCATTATTATTATTCTGTTTTAATCTAAATTTTCAAATAAAGATTATTACTATTATTATTATTATTATCATCATCATCATCATCATCATCATTTCACTGACACAAAACACAGTATGTCCAGCGAATGAGATCTAGATGCTGGATTTCGTATCACAAATTTACAAGTCGAACACTTCCCAAGCACTGTGTGAAGTATTTTCAAATGATACATGCAGATCCAAGTCAGGTGGCCTTTTGCAGTTGACAGATTGTGGTTTTGTCAATGTTTATTGTTTCCAAATGCTGGCTGAGATCTTTTGGCACGGCACCCAGGGTGCCGATGACCACTGGGACCATCTGTACTGGTTTATGCCAGAACCTTTGCAGTTCGATTTTGAGGTCCTGACAATGGCTGAGTTTTTCCTGTTGTTTTTCCTCAATGTGACTGTCACCTGGTATGGTGACATCAATAATCCAAACTTTTTTCTTTTCTACAATTGTGATGTCTGGTGTATTGTGTTCCAAAACTTTGTCAGTCTGGATTTGAAAGTCCCGCAGTATTTTTGCATGTTCATTTTCCACTCCCTTTGCAGGTTGATGATCCCTTTACCAGTTCTTGACTACTGGCAGGTGGTACTTGTGACATAAGTTCCAATGAATCATTTTGGCCACAGAGTTGTGCCTCTGTTTGTAGTCCGTCTGTGTGATTTTCTTGCAGCAGCTGAGGAGATGATCCATGGTTTCATCAGCTTCCTTGCACAGTCTGCATTTTGGGTCATCAGCTGACTTTTCAATCCTGGCATTAATAATAATAATAATAATTATATGATCATAACAACAACAACACTTTACTTATCTTCCGCTCTATCTCCCCAAAGGGACTCAGAGTGTGTTACAACATATACAGATAGGCAAACATTCAATGCCTTTAATACAGTGAAACAGGGCTGCCCAGGAAGTTGATTGCAATCGACTGGTCGATCCCGAGACTGAAGGGGGTCGATCCCAGCTGGATGGGGCACTTCTAGAGGGGGCGGAGCCATGCTGCACCAAGCCCCGCACCCTCCACGGCTTCAGCGCTTCCACAGCTTCTCCAGACTTGAGGAGGGTAGTGCCAAGCCAGTAGTGGCTAGTTATGCCACCACTAGCTTGGCACTACCTCCTCTAGCCTGGAGAAGCTGTGGTAGCGCTAAAGCCAGAGAGGGAGAGGGCGGAGCCTTGCCGTGCCAAGCCCCACCCCCCTCCCCCGGCTCCAGCGCTACCACAGCTTCTTCAGCCTTGAGGAGGGTAGTGCCAAGCCGGTAGTGGCTAGCTATGCCACCACTGGTTTGGCACTACTCTCCTCAAGCCTGGAGAAGCTGTGGTAGAGCTAAAGCCAGAGGGGGGCGGAGCCAGGCCACACCAAGCCCTGCCCCCTCTCCTTGCTCCGCCCTGCTTCTCTCTTGGTAGATCTTTCTGACTTGGTTTTATTATAAGTAGCTCGCATGTTGAAAAAGTGTAGGCACCCCTGCAGTGAAATAACAATGACACACAAATACACAGAACAAAGGCAAAAGCTTCCCCTTTTATCTCTGGCGGTGCTCAACTCTGTCTATGGGGAGGTGCTCTTGTTCCAATTCTGAGCCAAGGAGCCTGTTGTCTGTAGACACCTCCTTATCGGGTTGCCGGCATGGCTGCATGGGTGCCTTTATTACCTTTCCGCTGGAGAGGTACCTATTGACTTACTCACATTTGCATGTTTTCAACCTTCTAGGTTGGCAGGAGCTAGAGCTAAAAACAGGAGTTCACCCCAACTATTGAATCATCAAATCCTAGAGTTGGACGAGACCTTGTGGACCATCAGGTCTGACCCCATTCTGCCAAGAGGCAGGAAAATCACATTCAAAGCACCCCAACAGAAGGCCATCCAGCCTCTGTTTCAAAGCCTCCAAAGAAGGGGCCTCAACCACACTCTAAGGCAGAGAGAGAGAGAGTTCCACTGCTGAACAGCTCTCACAGTTAGGAAGTTCTTCCTCATGTTCAGGTGGAATCTCCTTTCTTTCCTGAAGCTTGAAGCCATTGTTCCACATCCTATTCCCTAGGGCAGCAGCAAAAAAAAAGCCTGCTCCCTTCTTCCTATGACATATTCCACTCACATATTGATAACTTCAATACTCTTGTATGTAGTTGGTCCGGCCCTGGGGACTTGAATTCATTTAGAATGGCCAGGTATTCCTGGAAGACTTGCTTCCCTATTTGGGGTTGGATTTCCCCTAATCCTTCGTCCACTTCATGTTGCTGAGGTTGAAGATGGCTTTCTTTTTGTAAGAAGACTGAGGCGAATAAGGCATTAAGTAGTTCTGCCTTCTCCCTATCCCCTGCCTGTCAGCATTTCCCCATCTTCTCCTTGCAGAGGCCCTATCGCCTCCTTGTTCTTCCTTTTTCTACCGACGTAAGCAAAGAGCCCGAGCTTGTTTTGCACTGTTGAGATGCACCAGTGTTGGGATCTTTCTAACCAATTGTGGAAACAACTCCTTATGTTTGGACTGCCTATGTCACCAAGAGGATGGCACTCAAATAGCTCTATGTATAAGATGGCGGTTTCAAGCCCTCTAACAAACAAGCTGGCAATCAGGAACATGAAGGAATAATAATAATAATAGTAATAATAATAATTTATTTCTAACCCGCATCCATCTCCCCGGAGGGGACTCAGAGCGGCTTACATGGGGCCGTGCCCGAACAACACATCATAAAATATAACAACATAGAAGAACAATAAACATAATAAACACAATAAACACAATAAAATACATATGTGAAAACACAACAATACAGGTGAATCTAAAAACAAAACGGACAGGATGGGCCGCATGGACATATAGGATATTTTAAAACTCGGGGGAGAACTGGAGTAGTGTCGAACACAAAGGGTCACATAGGGGGAAAGGGTCTCACAGAAATGGGGGCATTTGGGGAGCTTAATCTCCGAAGGCCAGGTGGAAGAACCAGGTTTTCAGTTGTTTCCTGAAGGATTCCAATGAGGGGGCATTCCTGATCTCTCCCGGGAGGGAATTCCAAAGGCGGGGGGCCACAGAGGAGAAGGCTTTCTCCCTAGTGCTCACAAGCCGAGTTTGTGAGACTGGCAGGGGCAAAAGGAAAGCCTCCCCTGAGGAGCGAAGGGCTTGGACTGGCTAATGGGAGGAGAGCCGGTCACAAAGGTAGGCGGGTCCCAAACCATTTAGGGCTTTGTAGGTAATCACCTGCACCTTGAATTGGGCTCGGAAAGTAAATGGCAGCCAGTGGACCTCTTTGAGCAGGGGGGTCGACCGCTCCCTGTAACCTGCCCTGGTTATTAATCTGGCAGCCGAGCGTTGGACAAGCTGGAGTTTCCGGGCCGTCTTCAAGGGAAGCCCCACCTAGAGTGCATTGCAGTAATCCAATCTAGAGGTAATCAAGGCATGGACCACCATGGTCAAGTCAGACTTCACGAGGTATGGTCGCAGTTGGCGCACAAGATTTAACTGTGCAAAGGCTCTCTCAGCCACCGCCGACACCTGAGCATCAAGCGTCAGCTCTGAGTCCAAGAGAACCCCCAAACTGCAGACCTGTGACTTCAGGGGGAGTGTAACCCCGTCCAGCACAGGTTGCCACCCAATACCCCGATCAGACGAGCAACTGACCTGGAGGACCTCTGTCTTATCGGGATTGATCCTCAGCTTGTTCCTCCTCATCCAAACCGTCACAGCGGCCAGGCACTGGTCCGATATCCGAGGGGCTTCCTTGGAATCTGATGGAAAAGTAGTGGAGTTGGGTGTCATCTGCGTAGAGATGGCACCATACTCCAATAGTCCGGATGACGTCGCCCAGCGGTTTCATGTAGATATTGAATAGCATGGGGAATAAAATAGATCCTTGCGGGACCCCACAGGTCAAAGGCCTGTGGGGTCGTTATAGGAGCAGATGAAGGCTCTTAAAATTATATTTACTTCTGTATGGAATGGTTTGATGTCTGTCCTATCTTCCTCCCAGCAGTAGGTTCATGTTTTTGTATTGGGAGACAGCGAATCCATTTCACTTCACAGGCTGAACTTCAAAGGAGCTGTCCAACATGCTGAAACCAAAATAGGTTTAGTACTAGTAACTCCTTTAATGTTTGGAGTAAAGTTGGGCATTAATTCGCTGCTCTGCTGATAGAAGAACCACCAGTTTTATTGTCCTCCAGCTATACTCTTAAGTAACTTCTCCCAGCATGACTCTTCGTTCGTTTGGTGCAACTTTGGTGCCACACAGCCTTTGTTTTGGAAAACGCCCACCTTCAACCTCTTTTTAATTCTCTCTGAAATGTGATTTGTGACTTTCTTTGCAGACAACAAGGAATACGACGCCTATCTGTCTTACACAAAAGTGGACCCGGACACTTTAGACTGCGACAACAGTGAAGAGGAGCAATTTGCACTTGAAATCTTGCCCGACGTTCTGGAGAAACACTATGGATACAAGCTCTTCATTCCAGACAGGGATCTGATCCCAACTGGGAGTAAGTAGCAATAAACGTGGGCTTTCGGACCAGTGGTTGGATACACCTAAGAAGATGCCTGGGAGATTCTGGGGAAACTTTCGAAAAATATTTTTACTAGATGCATAGCATGTCTACAGTGTAAAAATAATACAGTTTGACACCACTTTAACTACCATGACTCAGTTCTATGAAATCCTGGAATTTGTAGTTTGGGAGATAATGGCTATCAACCTTGTAATGTACAATTCCTATGATTCCTATAACTCATGGCAGTTAAAATAGTGTCAAAGATGTAGACTAGGCCTGGGCAAACTTTGGCCCTCCAGGTGTTTTGGACTACAACTCCCACAATTCCTAACAGCCTACCGGCTGTTAGGAATTGTGAGAGTTGTAGTCCAAAACACCTGGAGGGCCAAAGTTTGCCCAGGCCTGATGTAGACCTTGCCACACACACTATAGTTCCTATGAAAATGACATTCTGGAATGTCTGCTTTTCTTTTCAGTTGCAACTGTGGTCAAATTCCCTTTTCTGAAGCCTGACCGTCTGCCAGTGGGGTTCTGGGAAGAGTAATTTTTAAAAAGATACTTTTCTGAGCTCCTGTTCTGCAACAGATCACCACAGACATAAGACTCCCATTTGTTTGGAAGTGGATGCTCCTGCTTACAAGCTATATGCTTCTGTCTTTTTTGCTCTATTTTCCATAAAATTGTGTTGGCGGGTCGACCCAAAGCAACCAATTAGCCCGCCGCATGCTTATGAGACCAAAATATGATTACTGGCTTGCATCCCTTCTTTCTTTCTCACATGCAAAGAATTACTTACTTCCTGCAAAGAGGACTAAAGTAAATAAGTAATAGTATAAATCTGTGCTAAGTTGAAGTTATGTGGTTGTGCATCATAAAGCCAACAAAAACAGAGTCAAATAGTAGTATTTCTCCAATATTGTATTGTTTTTAAGTTTTAGTATACACGTATTCAACATCAAATCATAGTTTTTTAGTCTAGTATGGGTCTATGCAATGCTTCTATTGGTCCCAAATCATATAGGTATTTTTCAGTTCCAAAAAACAGAAGGTCCGAGAGTCGACAACCAAATTCAATAATATCGGGTATTCCCAAAATAATATTTGTAATCCATCCAATATGGTGGTGTCCTTCTCTTCTACGGTCGACGGATCAAAATATTTTTTCAAAGCGCTATCCGTTTCACTTTAAATCCAGCTTCCTCGGGACCGTGGACACTTTTGTGTGGATAATCAGTCCAATTGTGTAGGGTCCAGTCTGTAAATAATATAATAACTTCAATAAACTGAGTAATCCATAAATGTGGACTCTATATCAAAGGGACCACCTTTGAAACATACCGAGTAAAAGGCTTATTAATAATAATAATAATTCTAATACATACCAATAATCCTAGGTCATTATGATAATAATTCTAATACATCCCAATAATCCTAGGTCATTATGACCTAGGAGTATTTGTATGTATTAGAATTATTATTATTATGCCTTTACTCGGTATGTTTCAAAGGTGGTCCCTTTGATATAGAGTCAGTTCCATTACATATATGGATTACTCAGACTGGACCCTATGCAATTGGACTGATTATCCACACAAAAGTGTCCACGGTCCCGAGGAAACTGGATTTAAAGAGAAACGAATAGCGTATTGCACCTCGGAACTTGGACAGCCCCCCCCCAGATCACACACACACAGGTGGATGCAATAAATGTACTTTTATTTAGAATAAGTATAAGAATAGTCCAAAGAAGCAAAAATAAAGCAATCAAAATAGTCCAATGAAGTTCTGTAGCTGCAAGCCCTTATAAGGAAGCGGCTTAAATCCACCAAGGAAAACAAAGTTCCAAAACAAGGCAAACCGCTACGGCAGTCAAACGTGGTACTTGAGGCAAACCGCAACGGCAGAAAGCTCAAAATGCAAGTAAACATTATAATGATTGAGCACCACTCAGACGTCAGTCAACATTCCACAGCAGGTTTTTATGCTTCACAATTTGCTATTTAATATCTACTAAATTAAATTGATAAAGTTCAATTCACTATGTTGGCAACATCTCTCACCTTAATTATCCTTGAAATACAGGAAAGTGGTTTTGTTTGTGTGTTTTTGTCCCTAGGATTTTGCAGTCAGTAGTTTTGCCAAGGGGAACCTGCAGAAAACCAATTGTCTTTTGTCCTTTTGTACAGACAGATCAGCCAATAACTTCATTTCAGGAACTGAAGGCAGAGAAATATGCTGTTGCTAGGGCTATACAGTAGAGGTGTGCAAACAAAACATGACTCCTCGTGAATCGTACTAAATTTGTTAAATTTGTGCATACGAAGCGATATTAGAAACATGCAGGAAAGGTAAGGGGGGATTTAGAAATTGAAACACTCAGCAATCATTTTCGTTAAGATTCTGTAACATTCGGATGTCTCCCAAAGTCAGTTCAATTTTCAGTATAATCATTAAGCAACTTTGGCAAAGCCAAAAAGGCCATTGTTAGTGTTTAAAGTAAGACCCAGGCTGCTTGCCAGTCTTTGGCCCGATCTCCTTAAGGAAAGCACAGTGGACTGTGGCATATACACCGAGAACTGGGAAGCCCTGGCCCTTGAGCACTCTAACTGGGACAAGCAGTGCTGCAGATTTCGAAGAGGCGCGAATGGAGGGCCAAAGGGAGAAATGTATCTATTATTATTATTTTATTTTTATACCCCTCCACCATCTCCCTGAAGGGACTTGGGGCAAGCCCGAAAATACAAATTAAAACACACATATACACACATAATAAAAGAAAATGAAACAAAATAAAATCAACAACAACATCAGAAAACCAAGAGAAAGGTATGTCAAGGCAACCCTGACTGGGAGTGCCTTCCACCTGGAAACCGATGCTCTCACTGCGGGAGAACATGTGGATCAAGCATTGGACTCCACAGCCTACGAACCCACCGCCAAGACACCAGACTTGGAAGACAATCATCCTTGGGCTATGAGGGATTGCCTAAGTAAGGGCAGGACTATAGTTAATGAGCAGGAGACTGAGAACCCTCAAGCTTTAAAACGTAGTTTGGGAAGGCAAGGCCCCCAGTGGCCCTGCCCTAAACTACATTTCCCAGAGTGTACTGCTCACTTGCTCAGCATCTGGAGGGCCCAATGATGGCTGCAGCCAGCCAGTCATTAATAAATAAAATTATTAAATCTGCAAAGAGGACTAAAGTAAGTAAGCAATAATATAAATCAGTGCTAAGTTGAAGTGTTGTGGTAGTGTGTCATAAAGATCGCTTTTTGGAGGGATAAATTGTTTTTGTCTAAACTTTTTTAAATCCCCAAAAATGCAGAGATGTGTGAATCTTTCTGAAACTTCTGAGAATTGATGCCCTGATTATCATGTGCATTGTGTATAAAATTCAAGTAGATCTCTCTTGTAGGTTGTTTTTTTTAATTCCCCAAAACTCCATGGATAAGTGAAATATTCTGAAATTTGGTGGGCTAACAATGGTCAATGTGTTCTACCATTGTAACAAGTTTTGCTCTAATAGCTTTAAAATGGGGAAGATAGGAGCCCCTAAACTTTCTCCAATCACAGTAATTCTTTAATTATGCTCAAGCGAAATTACTGTAATGAAATAGTAATGAAATTTCATTCATCTCATTATAGTAATTAGTTTTTCACTAAATATACTTTGGAAATGAAGCTCCAGCATCCCCCAGTTTTGTAAGTACTTTTGAGTGATTCTTTATGGATCGCACATGCCTACTGAACAGATAGTCTGAATCCACTCATTTTTTTTTGTGTCAATTCAGTGACTTTATTCTCTCCTTCAACATCCTCCTATTGGGATTCTCTTCCCGATATGGTCAGGAGTGGATAAAAAGTGCTTGGCTATGTCCCATTAATGAGACACATGAACAAAATGCATCTTCCAGGATATTTTGTAAATCACAAAGGATGGCATCGATGTTGTGATGCCATCCTTTGTGTTGCACCTCAGATCGTGGACAGCCCCCCTAGATCACACACACACAGGCGGATGCAATAAATGTACTTTTATTTAGAATAAATGATAAAGAATAGTCCAAGGAAGTAAGAATAAAGCAATCAAAAATAGTCCAATAAAGTTCTGTATCTGCAAGCCCAAGCGGCTTAAATCCAAAGGAAAACAAAGTTCCAAAACAAGGCAAACCGCTCCGGCAGTCAAACGTGGTACTTGAGGCAAACCGCAACGGCGGTCAACATGAACTTGAGTCCGAACCGCTTCTGCAGTCAGCTTGAGCTTGGAGACTGGAACGTGAGACTTGATCAAGCTGAACGTAGCTTCAGGTCTGACTAGAATCCCCTGGGCAGAAGCTAATAAGGAGGACTAGTCTCGATGCGCCCATTGCACCCCCTTCCTCAGATTCCACGATTTCCTAGAATCTCTGATGCTCGCCCTTCTATCAAACACCAGCTCGTTAGCAGGCCCAGCTGCATCACTATCAGAGTGAGAAGCAGGAAACTCCCTTTCTCCAGAACGCTCATCTGGAAAGGGAGTAGAAACTCTCTCTTGGGAACCAAGGCTGCCGGGCCTCTCATAGTCTGATTCAGAGTCATCTTCCATGGAATCCTGACTAAACTCATCTGCAGTCCCATATCCCTTCAGCCATTCATCATCCCATTGCAAACTCTCGTTTGGGGACCCATACCCATCTGGCCATTCGTCATCTCCAAACTGCCCCTGATCAGCTGGGACCTGACCCTGATCAGCTGGGACGCCTGGTGCCTGACTCTGACCACTGGGCTGACCAGGCTGGAACACCACACTTTGTGATTTACAAGAGATCCTGGAAGATGCATTTTGTTCATGTGTCTCATTAATGGATCATATCAGGAAGAGAATCCCAATAGGAAGATGTTGAAGGTGGTGTGTCCTATGGAAAGGGAAAAAAGAAAGGACAAAAGAAGGGGGGAAAGGATGACCCAAACAATTACCACTGTCCAGTCAGCCTCATGTCAATACCAGCCTCACGTCGATACCAGCCTCAAGTCGATACCGTAATTGAAGAGAGATGTTGACTCTAAGCTAGAATGTGTCCAGAGGTGGGTGACTCAAAGGATCAAGGGTCTGAAGAACAAGCCCCATGAGGAATGGGTGAAAGAGCTGGGCATGTTTAGCCAGCAGAAGAGAAGGCTGAGAGGAAACATGATGAGGGCCAGGTATCAAGATATGAGGGGAAGTCATAGGGAGGAGGGAGGAGGGAGGAGGCTTGTTTTCTGCTGCCCCGGAGACTAAGACGCAATGGAGAAATGGCTTCGAATTACAGGAAACGAAGGAGATTCCACCTGAACATGAGGAAGAACTTCCTGACTGTGAGAGAGAGCTGTCCAGCAGTAGAACACACCCCCCCCTCTCTCTGCCCCAGAGTGTGGTGGACGTTCCTTCTTTGGAGGCTTTGAAACAGAGGCTAGATGGCCATCTGTTGGGGTGCATTGAATGAGATTTTCCTGCTTCTTGGCAGAAAGGGGGTTGGACTGGATAGCCCACCAGATCTCTTCCAACTCTAGTATTCTATGATTCTGTGGACAGTTTCAGTTCCATAAGCAAAGTTTCCCATGAGGTCTCTTCCAAGTCTAGGATTCTATGATTCCATGAGTTTTGTCCACTCCTGACCACGTCAGGCAGAGGATCCCAACAGGAAGATGCAGAGCTCCAGCCGGACGTGTTCTGTCTCCTTTTGCAAGATCTTGGCCAGTTTTACAGCACTGTCATCCTATGACTTTTTCGTGAATACATCTCCTTGAACTGAGTGGCACCTCCTCCCCGCTAAGTGTGTTTAGAATTGCAGCCGTAAGCTTTTAATAAAAAGCCGGAATCCCAGAGTCTGCTTGGAGAGCAAGCTTTGTCCTCTGACCTTCCCGTGTTGTGCCATGCCTAGCTCTGTGCCGGCACTTTACAAATCAAAGCTAAAGCCAAAGGAAGGTACTGTTGTGCTGCGCGTGAAGCTATTAGGAGAACAATTTCACATTCCAAGTACAGCTGCTATGTTTCTCCAGGCAATGTTTTCAAAAAAAGAAAGAGCCAAAGGAAAAGCATTTGAAGCCACAAGAAATATTGATTAAGAGAGCAAATGTGCTGAATGAAAGCTCGCTCACAGGTGCCCCAGCAGATGGGATGGCATTCTCTTTTCTGTCCACCTGTCCGTCAGACAGGCCAACAACTTCGGAGAGTCATTAACCACCATCAGATGAATGCGTATTGCCTGAGGATATTAACTCTCTCATTGACAAGCGCTGAAAATTGCCCCGTGGCTTTCCCCTCTTACAAATGAAAGGATGCCGCATTTTTTTACTCTTTCATGCGAAATGACAAGAATGCATAGGCAAATCCTAATAATGACAATGCAGGGGGCAAATCAAAGGAAGTTGCGAGCCATTGGGGATTCGCAACAGACTGAAAATGGCTGATGCTTCGGGACTTTGTTCAGGCTGGCTACCTCAGAGAGTGGCGTTGACCTCTTCCTTCCATCTCAGAGAAGAAAGGTTGAGCTTGTCAAACTTTGGCCTTTAGGTCTGGTCTCTCAAGCCAGCAAAAGCAGCCTCCTGTTGTGGCTTTGTGTTGTTGCTTGCGAGCGACAAGAAATTGTATGTTTGGCGGGGGGAGGGGGTCCTTTGGCTACCTTTGGGTCGAAGAAGAGCAGCCGGGGAAGGAAGCTGTCAGTTCCAACTGTGATGAAAAAGGATTGGAAAAGGCATGCTGGGCGCAAGCCTTGAGTGCCGTCTGCATCTGGAAATATATTTCGGCTTTTATAAATCAAGGCATAGAAAATTCAGGAGCATTTATGATTTACTCAGCTGAAGCCATAGAATACCGAATCTCACCTTGGACAGTCCAGAAAACATTGTAATGTGAAGTCCTTTTTTTGGGCTCCCATTATTATTATTATTATTATTATTACACTTTATTTATATTCCGCTCTTCTCACCACAAAGGGGACTCAGAGCGAATTACAGGTAAACATTAGGGGTGGATATCTCCGGTTTAAAATACTTTGAAATCCATTATTTTTCATATTTAAAATTAATTTCAAAGTTTTTTGACCCTCGGGGCCCAACCCGGAAGTGTAATTTCTATACCGAACCTGGGCGCCGCCATTTTTCTAATGGTCATGTTATTAGTTCGTTTTTTCCCCTCCTCCCTTCTCAACTCGTGAGAGGAGACTGGAAGGCAGCAGCCTCTCCTTTATCCTCTCGCCAGCTGAGAGCAAGCCTTGCCGCGGTTTATTTCCTTTGGCAGAGGAGGGGGAAGAGCGTCAGCCCCCCCCCCCCACCAAAGGAAATAAACCACGCCAGCAGGGAAGGAGGAGGGGGACGCGAGTTGCCCACCTCCTCCTCTCCTTGGGAATAAACCGGGACAAGGGTCCTGCTTTATTCCCAAAGCAGGGAAGGAAGTGGGGAGTCGCCTCCCCACTTTCCCCGCACCTCAGAGCCATCCCGTGTTAAATATAACACGGGATAGCACTGAGGGGGTGGGGGAAGGAAGGTGTGTGCACCTTGCGTCCACACACACTTCCTTTCCCCCGCACCTCAGAGCCATCCCATGTTAAATTAAATCCCGATGCTTCTGAGCTGGGGGGGGAGAGAGTTCAGGGCTTGCCCTCCATTCCTCCCTCCCAGCTGATGTAATGAATTATTAATTACGTTTCAATCATGAAATTTATTTTTTTTTAATTGTAATTATTTCTATAACGACCCAGCAATGGAAATTCCTCCACACACGAGTTTAGAATCAAATTTTTTATGGATCAACCACCCCTAGTACACATACTTAGCAGACAATCCCTGCTGTTACCACAATACACAACATATAGATGAACAGAGGCAAACTCTGGCCACCAGGGGGAGCTGACGCACTCCTCATCTCTCAACGTCCCTTGTTGTTCCTTCCGCATTTCTCAGTGTTCCTGGAGTTCTTTAATGGCCTCATAATTCAGTCAAAATTTGCCTCCCCACTTAATGTGGTACCCTTATGTCCTACTTGACAGATGCATCTGTCTTTCAGGCTGCAAAGGTCGACAGCAGGCTACACTTAAAGGTCGAGCACCCACCTTGACCCGGGCAGCCTCAAACTCATGACCTACAAGCTTGGATGATGCAGGAATGCTGTGGATGGAATATCTCTTGATTCCAGGAATGACTTTGACAACATCCCTGATGACCTAGTCCAATGTGGGCCAAGCAATGCTACTATTAGGTGGATCTGGAATTGGTTGACTGAACCCAAAGGGTGCTTCTCCCCAATGGTTCCTCTTCTTCATCTTGTAAAGAAGTAACTAGTGGAGTGCCATAAAGAGGGTTCGGTCCTGGGCCCAGTTCTGTTCAACATCTTTATTGATGTCTTGGATGAAGGTTTAGAGGGCAGGCTGATCGTGTTTGTAGAGAGAATCAAACTGGGGAGGAGAGCAAATGCTCCAGAGGACAGGATCACGATTCACAAGTACCTCAATAGATTAGAGAGCTGATTGGCCAAAACTCACAAAATGCATGTCAACAAGGGGAAATGTAAGATACGACACTTGGGCAGAAAAAAATAAAAAGCAAAAATACAGGATAAGTGACACCTGTCTGGACAACATTCCATGTGAGAAAGATCTTGGAGACTTTGTGGAGAACAAGCTGAACATGAGGCAAGAGTGTGATGCAGCAACTGAAAAGGCCAATGGGATTTTGGGCCGCATCCAAAGGAGTCTAGTGTCCAGATTGAGGGAAGTCACAGTGCCTTTGTATTCTGCTTTGAGTTGACCTCGCCTGGAGTAATGTGTTCAGTTCCGGGCCCCACAGTTCAAAAGAGATATTGACTCTAAGCTGGAAGGTATCCAGAGGATGAGGGTGACTAAAAGGATCCAAAGTCTGGAGACCATAAATCCCTCTGAGGAGCATCTTAAAGAACTGGGTCTGTTTAGCCTACAAAAGAGAAGGTTGAGAGGAGACATGTATAAATATGTGAAAGGAGGCCATAAAGAAGAGGGAGCAGGCTTGTTTTCTGCTGGCCTGAAAAGTAGGACTTGGAGATTCCACCTGAACAACGGGTTAAACCCTTGTGTTGGCAGGACTGAAGACCAACAGATCAAAGGTTCGAATACAGGGAGAGCACGGATGAGCTCCCTCTGTCAGCTCCAGCTCCCCATGTGAGGACATGAGAGAAGCCTCCCACAAGGATGGTAAAACATCAAACATCCAGGCAACGTCCCCTGAGCAATGTCCTTGCAGACAGCCAATTCTCTCACACCAGAAGTGATTTGCAGTTTCTCAAGTTGCTCCTAATACCAAAAAAAACCCTTATCTACAGATTTTGGAGAAAATTTTAAAATTTTTATAAACAACATTTTTTACAAACTCCAAGAGCTTTCTCTTGAATTTCCTATACAATGGCACAAGATAACAACTTTCAGAAATATTTGCACATCTACTGATTTTTGGGATTTTAAATTTTTTTTGACAGATATGTTTTTTTTAAAAGCCACAACAGCTATCTCATTGAATGTCTCTCATATATTAACCGATAGAATCCAATATTAACCAATTCTACATTTTCATAGAATCCTAGAATTGGAGGGGATCCCCAGGGGCCATCTAGTCCAACTTCCTTCTTCCAGACAGAAGTGCACCATCAAAACCCTCCTGACATATAGCCATCCAACCTCTGAAATAATCCCCTAAACCAGGGCTGTCCAACTTCTACCGGACCAGGGGCCGGAATTCCGGTCACTGATCACCTGGGGGGCCTAAGGGTCTGCCTCCGCCCCTGCCTCGGCTCCGCCCCCGCTCCTCCCCCGGCTCTGCCCCCAGCTCCGCCCCCTCCACCGGCTCCAAATAAGGTGCCTCCACCACAGTCCTGGGCAGAGAGTTCCACTGTTTTTTATTGCTTCCCCCTTTTTAATTATATTTAATTATATTTTTAACATCAATTACAATACAATTATACAGTAATAATAATAAAATAAAAGAATAAAAGAGAGGAAGGAAGGAAGATGGATGGATGGAGGAAGGGAATACATAAGGGAGGAAAATAAATATAAATACATAACAGAAACACACAAAGAGAGATGGATGGAGGTGGAAACTAGGCAAATGGGCTTTATATATCTGTGGAACATCCAGGGTAGGAGTAAGAACTCTTGTCTGCTTGAGGCAAGCATGAATGCCGCAATTGGCCACCCTGATTAGCATTTAATGACCTTGTAGCTTCAAAACCTGCCTGGGGGATCCTTTCTTGGGAGGTGTTAGCTGGCCCTGATTGCCCCCAGGCAGAAATCAGTCAGGCTTTGAAGCTACAAGACCATTCATTGCTATCAAAGCAACATTCTCACTTTCCTCAAGTAGACAAGAGTTCTTTCTCCCACCCTGGACGTTCCACAGATACATAAACCTCATAAACCTCACTTGCCTAGCCTCCTCCTCCTCCCCGCCCCGCCCCTCCCTGCTGCGAAAAAATATAATATTTTTTTTAAAAAAATAAAATATATATTTTTATTTATTTTAAACAGCCGATTTCTTTTTTAAAAGGGTAGGGGGCCATAGGGAAGGGGCTGGGGGCCGTATACGGCCCGCAGGCTGCCAGTTGGACAGCCCTGCCCTAAACTAACTAATGGAAGGGACCCCCAAGGGCCATCCATTGAGGGATTTCTTCCCAGCCCAGTATTGATTCAAATAAATAAAATTGACTTACTAGAAGTCTCAGTCCATCCTCCCCTTTGCAGATTCATTGGAACTCTGGCTAGCTACTGTGACTGAGGGATATTTATTTATTTATTTATTTATTTTCTATTTTATATGCCGCTCTTCTCAACCCCGAAGGGGACTCAGAGCGGCTTACAGCAAACAACAATACTGCCAGAGTGGCTTACAACAAACAAATAACATTACTGTCATAGCACAACATCATATTGCACTACAACATATTGCAATATTGTTAGCAATATTGCATGTAATACAAATATACAAATTATAATATCACGATATAATTATTATATCACATTATCATTGGCAGTATTATAATGTGTTACATTACAACAACAACAACAACAACAACACCCAATGCATATACAACACACCATACCGTAATCATACTATTATTATTATTAGTATTACATTACAATTATTATACTATAACATAATACAATATATTGACATTATAATATATTATATTCTATTAAATTATAATGTAATTTAACATATTATTATATTATATTGTTATATTATATATTATTTATAAAATAATAAATAACATCATTTATTTAAACAAAATAAAATTACTTATTTAAATAAATAATTTTTATAGAATTATTTTAAACACAGCAAGACTTTGACAAAAGAAGGGGGAGGGTGAAAATAATAATATAAAATACCAAAATAAAACAAAAAATAAAAATTTAAAACAAGCTGACGAGATGCAGCAGGACCCAAGATGGTGGTCGTTGTCTTCACAAGAAGGAAGGAAGCCAAGATGGTAGTCGCTCAGTAGCAGCAATGGAGGCTTGCCGATAGAGAGCCTGTTGGTGAAGGATCTGGTGGTGGTCTTTAGTCCCCTTCACAGATGGTGAAATAACTAAACAGTCCTACGATCGCAGGGCAACTTAGCAGCCGCAAATCGCCGGCCGGAGACTCCCATCGCCTCCCAAACTGGCATACATCTCTCCCCAGACCTGAACGGGGCTTCCAGAGGCTGAGCAGAATTCTGGAAATGTAGTTCAGGGCAGGGCCTTTTCCATTCTCTGCCATAGGGCTCCTCGCCTTCCCAAACTACATTTCCCAGAATCCTGTGCTTTCTCAGTCTCTTTCCCAGCAAATGCTGCTTTCTCCCTGCTGCTTCCCTCTCCTCATGGTGAGAGGCCATTAACTGAAAGTGGAAAGGCAGCCTTTTTGGCTTTGCTTAGCTTCCTTGCGCTGAACATGAAGCTGAATTGGGAGGCTTCCGAGGTTAGCAAAATGCAAACAAAAAAGTGTTGGGCAATTTTCAATTTTTACGTTTTTGGCATGGGCCACGCCCATGTGTCGGATAGCATCTCGTAAGTACGAATTTAGCAAATTTGATACAACTTACAAGGACTAACACGAAAAATGCACACCTCTAGTAGTTACATTTCAGATAAGACTGAGGCCGGACTCTGCTAACACTTAAGCCATATTCATGATCAGTTTTCAACCATGGCATCTATGTGACCCCTCCATATTTTCCATCTTCATTTCGCATTGACCCTCACTTTGGCATTACTGCTTTGTGAAAACATGTGGACCCCTGAAGTCATGTCCCCCTTGCTCTCTTCCATCATAAGGCCTTAAATAAGGGTTGGAAGTTCTTCGGGGAGGAAATAAATGAACATGGGCAATTTGCTCTGCCTTTTGCCACATGGTGGTGTCATGGTCCACTATATTCAAAGTATCTAGAAGGCAAAGGAGAAGGAAGGATGCCTCTAGTTAGACCAGTTCCTAATTAGAAAGACAGTCCTGGGAGGGCAAACCTCTGTCTGCTCCAGAATTGATCTCCAGACTCAGTGGAAAGGCTCTGAAATTCATCAAATCACTGCCAAGTTCATCGGTTTCCTTTCAGATTCATTGCAATTTCTTCAATTTATGTAGTGTTGACATGATATTGCACTACTTACAAGCAGAGCCTGGAAATAACGCACCCCATGAAATGACATTTAACTCTTTGTTTAAAAAGTAATGAAACAGCCGATAATATCATTTTCTTTAGTGCAACGAGCAATGTATATTTGTTACTGCTAGCACATTGCTATTGGGAAGGATGTGTTTTCATTTCAATTACCGTATATACTCGAGTATAAGCCGACCCAAATTTAAGCCGAGACACCTAATTTTACCACAAAAAACTGGGAACATATATTGACTCGAGTCTAAAATCTACTAAGGGAAATAACAAATATTTCTCTGAAACATCCTCATTAGTAATACCAATAATATTCAAATAATCACTACTCAGATAGGATCCCAATAAAGTAACATTTCAACCCCAGCGGGTTCCTACCAGTGACAGAATTCAGTCACATATAATATCCAGTTCAACCAAAGATCCAATAGCTGTAAATGAGTCCCAAGTAAGTCCACAAAAGATGAGTGAAATGAAATGAATCTGGTCGTCACTATTCAGTTAATAATATGTCCCAGTGTCCGCTGGTAAGAAAATTAAAGGTAGGTGATCCAAACCGTGGAGTACAACACAGCCGCCGTTATACGTACAGTAAGTATATCCCATGGAAGGCAACCAGAATAAACTCCCAAATATTTCTTCAATGAGGCAGTTTAAACTATACCACAAAAGGTAACCAGTGGCAAATGCAAGTTGATAATGCCGTTAAGTGGTATATAAACCTATACAGGCTAAATTGTGGCAGGTGTGAATGACTTTATCTAAGTAAATCATTAATGCCGAGCCATTCATTTAACCCGAACGGTGTCTCAGTTTTTAGGTTTATAATCCAACGTGTTTCTGCTTTGCGTAGGAATTGATCTGCATTGCCATGAGGAGGCACCTTAACCCTTTCCAACCCAAAAAAATTGAAGGCTATCTGGGCTATGTAGAGATTTTTTGCAATGAACATATAATGGGGAATCCTCGGAAAGATTTCGAATGCAAGATCGATGTTTAGACACCCTGGTCCGAATGAACTATAATATCCTTAATATTTTTGACCTTTTGTGGGCTATAATGAGAGGTTTGGATAAAAGGTCAAAAAACATTAGAGAGATCATAGTTCATTCGGACTTACGCCCACAACTCAAAAAGAGCAATCTCACCTCCAAAACATACCGATGTGGCCACTGCGCCCAATGCCGATTTGTCTTTCCTTACAAATAACTACATGTCCCGGGTACCTCACGCAGACACAAATTCAATGACTTTTTTTTACATGTAAATCCGAATTATGCGTGTATGGACTCAGATACCCATGTGGATTGATTTATAGAGGTGAGACTAAAAGAACTTTGAGCACCAGGGTGTCTGAACATTTGTATTACTAATGATGATGTTTCACTGAAATATTTGTTATTTCCCTTAGTGGTTTTGAGTTACCTGTGTAGCAACTTTCCCCGTTTTCAACTGAGTTGACTCAAGTCTAAGCCAAGGGTGGGAAATGCAGCAGCCACTGGTAAATTTCAAAATAAAAATAGATACCAATAAAATTGCATTAATTGACACATCAGTAGGGTTAGGGTTATTTTTTTATATTGACCATATTTCAAAGAAAAACAGTAGACTAGCTCTGTAAAAGGAAATGTAGGGCCAACAAAAACAACATGGTATCAACAATAACTTAATAGTAATCATTATCATAATCATAATATTTCATTTGTATCCCGCCCTATCTCCCCATGGGGACTCAGGCCGGCTTCCAACATAGTAACAGGCAAAACATTCAATGCCTGTATAAATAATGCAGAGCTATATATATATATATTATTTATTTATTTACTTTATTTATATTCCACTCTTCTCACCCCGAAGGGGACTCAGAGCGGATTACAGGTACACATACTTAGCAGACAATCTCTGCCGTTTCCACATACACACATATAGACGAACAGAGGCAAACTCTGGCCACCAGGGGGAGCTGACACACTCCTCATCTCTCAGCATTTCAGCATCTCTTGTTGGTCCTTCCATATTTCTCAGCGTTCCTGGAGTTCTTTAATGGCCTCATAATTCAGTCAAAATTTGCCTCCCCACTTAATGTGGTACCTTTATCTCCTACTTGACAGATGCAACTGTCTTTCGTGCTGCAAAGGTCAACGGCAAGCTACACTTAAAGGTCGAGCACCCATCTCGACCCAGGCAGGCCTCAAACTCATGACCTACTGGTCAGAGAGATCTTATGCAGCTGACACTTAGCCAGCTGCGCCACATTCCCAGTGAACTATATATAAATCTATAACTATATATAATAATTTCAAATATGCATTTCCCCCTGAAAGGTTTGCAAATCCTCTCTCTATATGTGTGCATTTTCCTCCTGCAATATTTGCAAGTTTTATATATCTATGTTTATATCTATCTAGACATCTGTGTGTGTGCATTTCCCCTGTAATATTTGCAAGTTCTTTATATCTATATTTATATCTATCTAGTCACCTCTCTCTATATGTGTGTGCATGTGTTTGCATTTCCCCTGCAATATTTGCAAGTCCTATATAATATCTATATTCATATCTATCTAAACATGCCTATATATTTGTGTGTGCATTTCACCCCTGCATTATTATATATCTATATTCATATCTATCTATATAGACATCTCTCTCTCTATATATATATATATAGATAATTATATCTATGTATGATTTGCAAAGATTTTCAAACGTGAGGGGAAAATTCATATATAAAATTATTTTTATATATACACATATACATACACGCAAACTGATACACAAATATACAGGTACCTCTATATATTTATTGATATCTATATCTATTTAGGATTTGCAGAAACTTGCAAACATGTGAAGGGAAAATGTATATATAAAATAATGTATACATATAGATACAGATATACAGGTACATGGATATCTCTAGATATCTATATGTATATAGGATTTGCAAACATGATGGGGAAATTCATGTATAAAATTAATGTATATAGATAGATACAGATATATAGGTACGAAGGGATTGCAACGGCTTGCAGGGGGAAATGCCTATATATCTGTAAGAGAGATTAACAAATATTTCAGGGAAAATGCTTTGATAAGATCAATGGATATTCCTGACTTGCAAGGGCTTCTCTCCCTCTCCTTTCCCTTTTCAAAACATTCCAGCCTGGGAGGAGAAGCAGAGCAGGAGCAGAAAAGAAAACACACTATTTAGGGAGGGGAAGGTGAAAGAGAAATATATATTGCAAGCAATGGCCTCCAGGCTCCACTGCCTGGCCTTATAGTATAATAATAACTTTATTTTTATACCTGCCTCCATCTCCCCGAAGGAACTCGAGGCGGCTTACAGAGGGACAAGCCCAAGGATTACAAATAAAGCAGACACAGTAAAACAATAAATAACAACAAATAATAAAAACATTAAAATCAATCAACATCATAAAAACAATATCCTGGCTGGCCAATTTGAAGCTGGGTTTGGGCTCAGAATAAGTGCAATGATTCCTTGGGAGAGCCGAGGGAAAGTGCAATAGTCAGAGGGCTGGGTTGCCAGGGTAATGCCCTTAGCCATTAAAGTGTCATAAGTACAGGAAAGGGGCCAATTAAAGTGCCGGAGCTTAGATAAGGTCAGGATAATTCTCAAGTGAACCACCTAGTCAAAGGCACAATGGAACAACCAAGTTTTTAATTCCTTGTGAAAATGGAGAGAGTTGGGGCAGAGCCAAGGGGCCAACATGGAGAAGGCTCTCTCCCTTGTCCCCACCAACCGTGCTTGAGACAGCGATAGGAGCGAGAGGACAGCCTTCCCAAAGGATCGTAGAGTACATGCTGGTTTGTAGGGGAAGATGCGATCCTGAAGATAGGCAGGTCCCGAACTATTTAGGGTAGGGCTGCCCTGGAAGTCGATCGCGATCGACCAGTCGATCCCGGGACCGAAGGAGGTTGATCCCCACTTCTCAGAGGGGGATGGAGCCAAGCCCTGCCCCTTCCCCCGGCTTCGGCACTCCCAGCAGCTTCTGCAGGCTTGAGGAGGGCAGGGCCAAGCCAGCCTTGTGCTAGCTATGCCACCACTGGCTTGGCATTGCCATCCTCAAGCCTGGAGAAGCTGCTGGTTGATAGGAAGCCAGAGGGGGGCGGAGCCAGGTCGCACCAAGACCCACCCCCTCCCTGGCTTCAGCACTACCAGCAGCTTCTGCAGGCTTGAGGAGGGCAGGGCCAAGCCAGCCTTGTGCTAGCTATGCCACCACTGGCTTGGCATTGCCATCCTCAAGCCTGGAGAAGCTGCTGGTTGATAGGAAGCCAGAGGGGGGCGGAGCCAGGTTGCGCCAAGCCCCACCCCCTCCCTGGCTTCAGCACTACCAGCAGCTGCTGCAGGCTTGAGGAGGGCAGGGCCAATCCAGCCTTGTGCTAGCTATGCCATCACTGGCTTGGCATTGCCATCCTCAAGCCTGCAGACCTGCTGGGAGCTCCAAAGCCAGAGGGGTGGGGCGGGGCTTGGGGCAGCCTGGCCCCGCCCTCCTTTGGCTTCCGCTCTACCAGCAGCTTCTCCAGCTTGAGGATGGCAATGCCAAGCCAGTGGTGGCATAGCTAGCACAAGGCTGGCTTAGCACTGCCATCCTCAAGCCTGGATAAGCTGCTGGTAGATATCTGAAGCCAGGGGGGCAGAGCCAAGCTACGCCCTGCCCTGCCCCACCCCCCTCTCCAGCCTTGAGGAGGTAGGTAGATCTTTCAGACTCGGTTTTATTATAAGTAGCTCGCATGCTGAAAAAGTGTGGGCACCCCTGATTTAGGGCTTTGTAGGTGATCACCTGCACTTTGTATTGGGACCAAAAACTTATTGGCAGCCAATTGAGCTGTTTGAACAGGGGGTTGACTGCTCCCGTTAACTAGCTCCCGTTTGTAATCTGGCCTTGACCCCATTATAAGCCAAGGGAGGCTTTTTCACCCCATAAAAGGTCTTAAAAAACCCGGCTTATCTTCAAGTATATACGGTACTTCAAATAAATGGAGAAGCAAGTCAAAGTTAGCATGTGGCGTAACATGCCATCAATACTGGGTCGTGTGAAAGAGATACTTTTGCGGAAGCACCAGGCATCCAATTATTCTTTTACAAAAAGGACATTCCAGGCTCTGCTTATGAGTCTCCGATGCCATTCCTTGGCAAAGCAACGCTGCTGATATACATGCGTACGTGGGTTTGCGATGCCACCGGCCCGTGACCGGTTTTGATCCGCACGACCGTGCTGCATGTGGGATGAGTTCCCGTGGGAACAAGCCCTCCAACCTGCCCTTTCTCTTCTGCAGGCTCTTCTTCCAACTGGTGCCCCTATCTCCCCATGGAAGGAGAGTTGAGAGAAGTAAGTCAGCAGGACTTCTGCTAGTCCTCCTCTCAGCCAAGGGGCATGGGTGTAGCGGGAGGGAGGACCTGTCTCTATCTACCAATCACCAACCGATGTGTAACCTCTGTGTAATTCAGTTCTCTGGGTAAAGATTTAGCTTCCCTACTTTCCCAAATATTTTCTGAAAGTGCCATGAATAAAACCTTTCCAGTATCATGGTATCCAAAAGACACTTCCAATTGCCTTTATAGACGCACAGAAGAAACCATGCATGATTGGGTTTCTATGAGTTCTTTGGGCTGAATGGCCATGTTCTGGCAGCATTGTCTACATACATGTGGATTTCAGTGGCTTCTTCCAACAGACCTCTGAAGATGCCATTATTTATTTATTTATTTATTTATTATTTGGACTTGTAGACCGCCATTCCCTGAGGGCTCGGAGCGGCTCACAATCACATAAAAGCACAATAGAAATAAAAACAACATATTAAACTAGATTAAAAGAGGGTTTTCCGGCTTAGCAATCAAAGGCTAGCCAGAAAAGGTGGGTCTTGCAGGCCTTGCGGTAAGGGAGTAGGTCTTGTAAGGCCTGCACCTCGCTTGGCAGGATATTCCAAATTGACGGCGCTACTACAGAGAAAGCTCTGTGCCGGGTCGATGTGAATCGGATTGCTTTGAAGGTCAGCACTTCAAGGAGGTTCAGTTGTTCGGAACGAAGTGACCTCTGGGGTTGGTAGGGGGTGAGGCAGTCTCTCAGATACAGCGGCCCCAGACCATGCAAGGCCTTGAAAGTTAACACCATCACCTTGAAGGTGATCCGGTGCTCGACCGGAAGCCAATGAAGCTGCTGGAGGATAGGTGTTATGTGACATCTCACTGGAGCTCCACTGAGAAGTCGTGCAGCGGCATTCTGGACGAGCTTAAGTTTCCGGATCACTGACAAGGGCAGGCCAATGTAAAGGGCGTTACAGTAGTCCAGTCTCAAGATGACCATGGCTTAGAGCACTGTGGCCATGTCATCTCTGGATAGGTAGGGGGCCGGACACCTAGCTTGCCGCAGATGGAAAAATGTGGTTCTGCTGACGTTGGAGACCTGGGCTTCCATCGACAGCAATCAGGCCCGAATCAGGCCCTTTTGCCGCCCGGCGAGGAGGAGGAAAGCCCCACCCCCGGCTCTGCCCGGCTCCACCCCGGCTCCGTCCCTGCCCCGCCCCCTCACCAGCGAGGAGGAAAGCCCCACCCCTGACTCTGCCCTGCTCCACCCTGCCCCGCCCCCTCGCCGGCGAGAAGGAAAGTCCCACCCCAGGGGCCTCCCCACGGCTCCTCCCTCCCTCCTAAAGCCACCATGTGGGCAAAGAGGTGGGGGCAGAGCCGAGGGAGGGGCGGGGGAAGAGCCTTTGGAGCGAGCAAAGGGGGGGGCGGCCGCGCGCATACGCACTTTATTTATTTTTTTTTTTTGAAAAATTTTTGAATATTTTTTTGGAATTTTTTTCTGTTTTTTTTTTACTTTTGGGAGGGGTGGACCTGCTGCCCCCCCCCCATGGGTGCCAAGGCCTAGGATGGCCTTATGGGTAATCCGGGCCTGACAGCAATGGGTCAAAAACGACCCCAAGGCCCTTAACTGAGGGTGTCGAGCATAATGCCTCGCCATCCAAGCTAGGCAGTCAGACCTCCCCACCCACTGAGCGGCCCAGCCACAGTATCTCCATCTTTGCTGGATTCACCCTCAATCTACTGGCCCGCAGCCAACCAGTCACGGCTTCAAGGCACTGTTGGAAACAAGGGGGTACAGAGTCTGGTCGGCCTTCCATTTTCAGAGCGAGCTGGGTGTCATCAGCATACAGAATAACATTCCAGCCCAAAGCTTTGGACCAAACCAGCAAGTGGTCGCATGTAGATGTTAAATAATAAAGGGGAAAGAATGGCACCTTGAGGGACCCCACAAGTAAGTGGAGCCCTCTCGGAAACCATACCACCCCTTTCCCCTCGCTGTCCCCGGCTGTGGAGAAAGGACAACAGCCATTTCAAGGCCGTTCCCCTGACTCCAACCGTTAGGCGGTGGGCCAAAAGATTGTAATCGACCATAACAAAAGCTGCTGTGAGGTCCAATAACACAAGCAGCGCTGAACCTTCCTTGCCCAGCTGGCATCGAAGCTGATCTGAAATGGCGACCAACACCGTCATTAGCCACATATGCAGGCAAAACATCAGGAGAGAATGCTACTGGAATATGGCCAGACAGCCCAGAAAACCTACAGCAACCCAGTGATTCTGACCATGAAACCCTTTGAGAACACCTCAAGCATGGTTGGTTGAGTCGCTCATATCAGAATCTCTCCCAACTTCAACCCTTTTTTTCATATTTGGGGGAATCTGAACAGATTTCAGGAGGATTTGCTTGGCCCAATTCTCTATGATCTGGTTGTTAAAAAAACATTGTGACACAGGTTTAAGTAGGTTTAATGTGGGAAATATGGCTAAATGTAATTTTATTTTTATGATAATACTCCCATAGTGGTGAATAGACCATCCCATTTATTTCAATGGGTCTGCTCTACTAGTGTCTAAACTTAAGTTGAGTGTTGTCATTTTATGATGTGCAGCTAGGAACCTTTAAACAGAATTTGCAGCATCTCCACCAGAACTATAATATTCACCATTTAAAATTAGGAACCAAAAGAGTATGTTGTGCTACTGATATGGTGTAATGCATCCTACATAATCCTGGGATTTGTAGTTTCTTGAAATACCTCAAGCTGCTACAAATCCCAGGATTCAATACCAGTAACACTGACTTCTAAAATGCTGTAATTGCAAGGGGGGAGGCAGTATCTGTCATCATTAATTGGGAGCATAAGATTTTGTATACATTTCATACATGGGAAGAATTCAAGTCTGTGTTCTCAGCCCTTCAATCTATTTCATATTAAAAAATAGATTGGAAATATGTCACTGGATCACCTGTGAACGGCATCTTGCTCTCTCTCCCTGGTCCATCCTGGGCAAAGAGGCAAGATTCATTCACAAAGTATCTGTCAAGGATACTGTCTGCATTCAGATTGTCCAACAACCCGTCCCTGAGCACATCTCCACTGTAAATATGCTCACCTTTGAACATTGTCATCTTATGTGTCTATCATGGAAGTAGAACAGGTTGTCTCAGCAGCCCACGGTACTGGACTATGCCTTGCAATTTACTAGTTGGTCTCCAATATATGATCCACAACTAGAGCCATGTTAGATTTCGGGCTATTTGTTGCATTCTGGCCTGGAATCACCTTTGCACCACACACACACGAGTCCAGTATTACTAACTAAATAGTTTATTGAAGAAAGCAAACATAAAAAGGAAAAGAGCTATACAAAAATCAGCATAAAAAAAGAAAACAATAGGGAAAAAAGACTATCAAAAGATAATAGGCCACACATCAGAGTTCTGTTCAAAAGTGACCAGGTATATGGAAAAATCAGGAATCAAAACATAAATCCATAACCAGGAACACAGGGACTTCTTCCAAAACATGAATCCGTGAACATGAGCACAAAACTTTCCCAAAGAACTTCAACATAGATTTGAGCATGGAATAAGGCCAAGGTGTACACCGCAATGCAGCGTTGCCTGCTCTAACCCTTTTAGTAAACAACACTTCAAGGGCCACAAAGACATGAAGTCATGCCTTTGACATCTGGTCTGTTGTTTCAAGGATTTCTCACAGAGTCTCTATGACCACTGTAATCTGGTCCCCTCCTCCCAGAGATCGAGCCTCAAATTCCTACTGAACTCAGGTGTATTCCCAGGGGAAAGATCTTTCTCCTCCAGTCCCTTATCTTCTGTTGCCAAGGAGCAACTAGGGGAAGGGTTGTCCCTATCTTCTGTTGCCACAACATCTCCATCTCTGCTCTACTCTGAAGCTGTTTCTCTCTGATCAAACACAGACCCATTCTCCCAGACAGACTCATGCTCCAAAATCCCGTCATTTTCTACAGTGGAAAACCCATCAACCCTCACAACTTCTGATTGAACAATTCCCTTGTATTCAGTCTCTGGGTGAACCACAACACTATTAAAAATCAGAATAGGAAAGACATTGTAGACCTGGTAGGTTCCTCAATATGCAGCCCTTAGCAAATGTATTTATTTACTTTATTTACAATCTGGTCCAAAGATCTCAAGAGAGTTTGATGGATCCTAATAAGAGTTAGCTGCCAAGGGTGAACCAGGAAACCTCAAGCAACTGAATGGATCCAAGAAGCAAAAACAGTAAGAAAAGGACCAAAAATGTTAAATATATCCATCATAGTTCTAGTCAGATGGCCTCTCCCAGAAGATAATTCCATTGAATCCTTCTCTACAAAGGATTTTTTTAAAATGTCTCCTGCCAACAATTACTTTACTCTGCATTATTGCTGAGTGCGATCAGTTGTCAAGTCTCACTTTGCAATCTGTCTTGAGAAAGTTTTCTTCAAGGGACATCTTCCAAGTGTGTGGCTTGCCAGAACTTACTGATCCCTGCTTCTTGCATGTGGATGGAGATATTTGGGCATCATGAGGATAATAATCATAATAATTATAGTAATAACAATACAAAACTTTATTTATAACCCACCCTCTCTCCCTGAAGAAAGATCCAGACTAGTAGAACAAGTTCATTGCTATTAATTTGTAGCCATGATAGGAAACATGTGGGCTATCCAGAACATTCAGGCTACTCTTCCCGGGCAGAAAAGCCCTTACTATTGGCCATGCTAAGAAGAGCTGGTGCGAACTGCAAGCCAAAATATCTATAGGGCCAAAGGTTTCCCAACAGTATGTAGGACACTGAAAGGCTGGTATGGAATTTGTAATGTTTTAGCTGAAATGGTTCCAGTAGGGGAAAAAAGACTATCAAAAGATAATAGACCACACATCAGAGTTCTGTTCAAAAGTGTACACATTTATTGACTCATAGACTTATTACTACTTAAAATCACACTAGAGAACCAATCCACTTTAAATGCTGCAGAATTCTGGGATTTGCAGTTTAGTGAGACTTTTAAAGGCTCCTTCCTAAACTACAAACTCCATAATTCTTCAGGAGGCAGCAACTGGACTTAAAGTGCATTTATTCTCTAGTGCAGTGTTTCTCAACCTTTTTTGAGTCACGGCACACTTTAACATTAAAAAAATCCGGGGGCACACCACCAACCAAAATGACACTCTAACACAGTAATATATATAGTTAATGGACCTTGAGTTTTGGAGTTGCAGTTCACCTACATCCAGAGAGCACTGTGGACTCAAACAATGATGGATATGGACCAAACTTGGCAAGCAGGCCCCTCAGGCAGTAGAGCAGGCCGAGGGCCGCCACCAAGCCCAGGCTCTGGCCCAGGGTCCCGCCACCAGCCTCAGCTGCTCCCATTGCCACAGGTAGCAGCTCACGGGCAAAAGGGACGACTGGGGAGAGGGAGAAGGAGGCAATTCCCCGTCCCCGGCGCCGCTCTCCGCCATAACTCCGGCCCCTTGCTCACTGAGGCTGCGTGGAGGAGGAGGAGCATGAGCGGTGGATGGGCTTCAGCCCTGCCCACTGAAGCCTGTCCACCGATCATGCTCCTCCTCCGCGCGGCCTCAGCGAGCGAGGAGCCGGAGATGGCGGAGAGCAGCACCGGGGACTGCCGCCCAGCCCTTCCTCCTCCTCCCCCAAGCAGCAGGAGTTCAGCAGGAGGAGGGGGGAAGGAAGGGGGGCAGAGAGCTTTTCTCGCGGCACAGCAGGAGGTCCGTCACGGCACACTAATGTGCCGCGTCACAGCGGTTGGGAAACACTGCTCTAGTGTGATGTGGTCCTCCTGGCTGGGATAAGAAAACCTATCTTGCTGGCAAATAGCTGCATGGGGACTGTAGTCACTCAACAACCTGGTCCAAGCTGTATTGAATGGCCAGCTGTAATGTATGGGGAACCATAAAGAATCTCATCCTCAAACCCGCAGGTGAACAGCTCATTTATGGCTCTCTCAAAGGGAGATGCAAGACCAGAAAATGCTAAAAACCCAACAGATTCAACACCATTGACCATAAGGAGACAGGCGGGGCTTTAATACACGTTTGTGGAGTTGGCCAAGGAGTGGGACTTTAGTTCCGACCTGAAAAGCAAGGGCAGCCTTGTGTGTCTGCGTGTAGTGCAGTGTTTTTCAATCTTTTTTGAGCCGCGGCACATTTTTTACATTTACAAAATCCTGGGGCACACCACCAACCAAAATGACACAAAATGGCACTCAAACACAGTAATACATATATTTAATATGTTTTTTAATGTATTTATACACTCAGTGTGCAACCTGGGCCTGTTTCGATATCCTAGCAGGAATGGCAGAAAGACACACAGGAAGGTCTTGCTCAACAGCTGGGAGTTATAGTTCACCCGCAATCAACGAGCATTCTGAATTCCACCTATGATGGAATGGAATCAAACTTCCCACTCAGAACTACCATAACCAAGAGAAAATACTACAAGCATTTGGTGGGCATTGACCTTGAGTTTTGGAGTTGTAGTTAACCTATATCCAGAGAGCACTGTGGAGGGGAGGGAGGAAGACGTGGGGCAAGTCTGCGCAGTAGTGCCCACACAGGTCACGTCTTTCTCCCTCCCCCCTCCCGCAGAAGCGGCAGCGTGAGCAAAGTGAGGCAGCAAGCAGAGTGAGGCTGGGAAGAAGGGAGCCCAAGTGGAGAAGAAAAAGTGTTCGGCAGGAGGGGGAAGAAAGGGTATTGGAGGTTCCAATTTCCCACGGCACACCTGATGATCGCTCATGGCACACTAGTGTGCCACGGTACACTGGATGGGAAACATTGGTGTAGTGCATCTATTTCTCTCTTTCACTGTCTCTTTTCTTATGCTTTGCAGCCTACCTTGAAGATCTCACAAGATGTGTAGAACAAAGCCGCAGGCTTATCATTGTACTGACTCCAGACTATGTCCTCAGGAGAGGCTGGAGCATTTTCGAGATGGAAAACAGACTCCACAACCTGCTTGTCAGTGGAGAAATCAAAGTCATTTTCGTCGAGTGTCCCGAATTAAAAGGCAAAGTGAATTACCAAGAAGTGGAATTGCTAAAGCACACCATTAAACTCTTCTCGGTCGTCCAATGGAACGGTCCCAAAAGCAGCAAACTGAATTCGACGTTTTGGAAGCGCTTGCTCTACGAAATGCCGGCCAAGAAAAAAGAGGTTTTGTCCCGGCGCCAAGTCCTAGATTCCGCCGAGCAGGGCCTCTTTGGGGATCTCCAAACGATGCCTAACATAGCCGTGACGGACACCTCGGCCACTATGGTTGCATCGCAGGGAGACCTGGGCAATTACCAACAACCAGATCCAGTGCAAACAAGACATTACTGCAGAGGATATGAGTACGACATGCAGTCTGCCACCTTGCCATTGGCTGCCATAAGCAGTAACCACCACACTTATTGCAACATACCCCTGACGCTACTCAATGGGCAGCTACCTCTTAACAACAGCATGAAGGACGCACAAGAGTTTCATAGGAACAACCCTTTGCTACCCTTGTCAACAAGGGAGCTCAGTTTCACCAGTGACATATGGTAGTAGCCAAGCTATCAGCATTGGGACGCTCGTTGGCCATCGATGAGGCCAGCTCCTCGAACCATTAACATCCGGTGCCAAAATATTTTGAAAAGTCACTGAAAACTCACTTTTATACTTGAACCTCTTTGTTTACACTTCCAAAATTATTAACAAGGGAGGGAACCTACTTTTGTAGCTCACGAATATCTTTTAATGTACAGTTTTATGGCTTCTTTATATTTTAAAAAAGGGGAGGACGTGCTAGAGAGTATTTTGAAAGAAGGGTTTACGGGCTGATCCTGGATTGGCATTTAGTGTTCTATATATGTGCGTGTATGTGTTAGAGTAAGGCTCCGTATTTATATATCAGTACTGCTGAAAATGGAACGGATTTCTGTCTCTTTTCCCAAGGACCGCTCGATACAAACAACACAATTCACTGATCTGAATCCCAACAAGGGACAGAAAAGAAGCGCTGTCATTTCAGACTGTGCCGGGAGGACCCATTCCCCTAAAGGATGTGATATAGGAGATCTTTCCTGTAATATTGTCACGAATGCAAAAGATGGTCTAGGTGAAACCCTGTGGTGGTGGCGGCCTCCAGTTTTCACGCGGCAATTTCCGTCATTGGAAAATACATCCCTCACTTAACATCATCCATCATTTTGCGCTCGGGATCTTCCTTAATGACAGTTGCCATTGTGTTTTCCTCAAGTTTGACAGCAATTTAGTTTCTGTAGATTTTTTATTTTATTTTTAAAGGCTCGTTTAAACTGGCTTTCCAGCTTTCGATGAACTTTCTTCCTTTCACGTTTTCCATACCAGTGGGATTGTCATGTTGTTCAACTGACTGCTGATTTGAACATTTCTTAAGCTTCTTGTAAGATTTGTATTGATGCTAATGTAAATTTTGCACAGGGTTATTATTATTATTATTATTTTGGGTTTGGTGTTACAACTTACTGATTGACATTTGACATAAACTGTCGGCAATAGAAAAAGAGAAATACAGCAATACTCACAAACAGAACTGCTGAATTGGTCCAGTTACTCATGCCATGACTTCGAATGTCTTGAAAATCACCTAAATTAGCAGGGAATGTAAACCCTATGGATATACATCAGCAAAAGGTTATGGTGGGAGCCTCATACAATTGCTTTCAGCGGGTCACTAAAGGGTATTTGTTGTATAACAAGAATGTGTTGCTGGTCAGTTTCAGCTCAGAAGCTGAGTTTCCATTATGTCAAGAGAAGGTTCATGAAATGGATGGAGCTAACGATTGGCTGCATCCCACTCCAGCATGACCACTTCAGCCTGATCTTTGCCGGAAGGTCTCCCAAGGAAACTAGTCCAATGTGGGCCAGGCAAAACTATGGTTAGCTGGATGTCTAATTGGTTAGGCCAGTGTTTTTCAGCCTTTTTTGAGCCGCGGCACATTTTTTACATTTACAAAATCCTGGGGCACACCACCAGCCAAAATGACACAAAATGACACTCTAACACAGTAATACATATAGTTAATATGTTTTTAAATGTATTTATACACTCAGTGTGAAACTTGGGCCTGTTTCGATGAACACAACATAGATATCCTGGCAGGAATGGCAGAAAGACACAGACGAAGGTCTAGCTCAATTTATAGTTAACACACAATCAAAGAGCATCCTGAACTCTTGCAACAATGGAATTGAACCAAACTTGGCATATTGAACTCTCATTACCAACAGAAAGTGCTGAAAGGGTTTGCTTGGGAATTGACCTTGAGTTTGGAAGTTGTAGTTCACCTACACCCAGAGAGCACTCTGGACTCAAACAATATTATGTTGTGTTGTTGTTTGTTTTCTATCCAGAATCACAATGTTGGAAGGAGGCTCACCACTTTAAGGTCCCTAAAACAGGCATGGGAAAACTTCAGCCTTCTGGGTGCTTTGGACTTCAATTCCCACCATTCCTAACAGCCTGAGGCCCTTTCCTGCTTAAGTGGCTGAGGGGGGAAAGGAAAAGGGCCTGAGGCTGCTAGGAATGGTGGGAGTTGGAGTCCAAAGCACCTGGAAGGTCCGAGTTTGCCAATGCCAGCTTTAGACAGAGACCTCTTCCTCCCCCTTCCCCTTCGCGCCCTTTCTTCCCCCTCCTGCCGAACACTTACTTTTTCTTGCCGCTTCTGCCATCATTATGATCCAAGGGGGCAGCGTGAGTGTGTTCAGGAAGGAAGGGGGGAGGGAGGAAGACGTGGGGTGAGTCTGCGCAGGAGCGTGAGCAAAGCGAGGCAAAGCGAGCTGAGCGAGGCTGGGAAGAAGGGAGCCCAAGTAGAGAAGAAAAAGTGTTCAGCAGGAGGGGGAAGAAAGGGTATTGGCGGTTCCAATTTCCCACGGCACACCTGATGATCGCTCACGGCACACTAGTGTGCCACAGCACACTGGTTGGGAAACACTGGGTTAGGCGAACAAACCCAGAGGGTGATACTCCCCAAGGCTTCCTCTTCTTCATCTTGGAAAGAAGTGAGGAGTGGAGTGCCAGGAGCAGGGTTCCCTCCTGTTCAGGATCTTGATTAATAGCATCCATGAAAGGGTTGGAAGGCAGGATCATCAAGTTTGCAGACAGGACCAAATTCGGAGGCAGAGCCAGTACTCCAGAAGGCAGGAGCAAAACTCAAAACAATCTTAACAGATGAGAGAGTTGATGGGTCAAAACCAGCAAAATGAAGTTCAACAGAGTCAAATGCAAGAAACTTATCTTAGGCAGAAAAAAGGCCAAAAGGGCCAAAAATAGGCTTTAAAGGGGATGGACATGCAAGCTATGGGGCCCTGAAGGTAGAGGAAAGCCTTTCAACATACAGAGAGGCCTGGAACATCTTAAGAATGAGTGCTAGACTTAAAAATAGTGAACCAAACAAGATTTATTTGAATAATAACCAGTAAAAAATGCTGGTGGCCCAAAATGCTTAGTTGGTTGCAAAAGGAAGTCCTTGGAAAAGGATTTACAATCACTTGCCTCTTAACTTTGCAGAGTGATGGTGTCTCTCTTGATCCCAGGTTCTTCTGTTGCTCTCTGGCTTTTGTAGACCCACAAAGTTCTGTAAAAACCCCAAAATCCGCAGTCTCTGTTGAGGACCGGTCCTCTTATGCACTGCAGGCTTGGTTGAGAGCGAAGGAAGGCTTAATAGGTGAACTAAGTTGCTTTTTCGCAGCAGAAGCTTAGGTTCCACCTTGCTGTGTCCGTGAGTTCTCTGGAATGAGGCCAGAGAGGAAGTCCAGCCTCTCATGTGACCTCTGGGAGAGGAGGAGCCAAGGGCAGTGACATCAGGTTTGGGGCCAAGACACAACTCCGCCTCTAAGTGCCCACATGGCTGGACAATGGGACAATAGAACAAAGACCCATGCAGGTGTAAAAACAGCCCCTTGGGGGCGCCACAAGACAGAATGAGGGACGATACCTGGCTCAACAGCAGGGCGTATGAAAAAGGACTTGGAGTCCTTGTGGGGATGAAGGGGAACATCAGGCAGGAATGTCATGCAGCAGCAGCAGCAGCAGCAAAAAAAAAATCCAATGGGATTTTGGCTTGCATCAAGAGAAGTCTAGTGGCTGGATCCAGGGAAGCCATGCTGCCCCTCTATTCTATTCTGCCTTGGTCAGACCACACCTGGAATCACACTGTGTCCAATTCTGGGCACTGCAGTTGAAGGGAGATGTTGACTCTGAGCTGAAAGGTGTCCAGAGGAGGGTCTGGAAAACAAGCCCCATGAGGAGCGGCTTCAAGTGCTGGGCATGTTTAGCCTGCTGAAGAGAAGGCTGAGAGGAGACATAAGGAGGGCCAAGGATCAAGAGTTGAGGGGAAGTCATAGGGAGGAGGGAGCAGGCTTGTTTTCTGCTGCCCTGGAGGCTAGGATGCAGAACAACAGCTTCAAACTATAGGAAAGGAGATTGTACCTAAATGTTAGGAAGAACTTCCTGACTGTGAGAGCTGTTCAGCAATGTGGTGGAGGCCCCTTCTTTGAAGGCTTTTGAGCAGAGGCTGGATGGCCATCTGTCGGGGGTGCTCTGAATGCAGTTTTCCTGTTTCTTGGCAGAATGGGGTTGGACTGGATGGCCCACCAGGTCTCTTCCAACTCTAGGATTCTATGATTCTGTGGTCAGTTTCAGCTCCATAAGCAAGGTTTCCATTATGAAGATTCATGAAATGGATGGAGCTAACGATTGGCTGCATCCCACTCCAGCGTTGCCTCTTCCCCAAAGCAAAGTCACAATTGTGCTAAACGTAAAACACTGATGTTAGTGTCTTACTTCCATGTTAGTGGGATTTTTTCAGAGGGGATTCTCTTGAGATTTTCTCACCCAATTTTCAGAATTTTCTTGGAATATTTCCCACCATTTCTGTCCATTGCATCTATTAAAAAAAACATGCTATATCCTGCCACTTGCATCAAGATAATCATGCTCTTGGACAGCCCTGTAATTGTCATGATGGCCACGAGGTTCTGAGATGGTGTGGAGAAGCTATTCACCGTTCAACTTTTTGAAACGTGGCAGGGCAGGCTATCCTTTAATCCCACCGCTGCCACCAATTGTGGAGAATTCGTTTTCGCACGCCAAACTGGGAGAACCGTGGAAAACTGTGGCAGGGCAGGCGATCCCACTGCTGCCACCATTTGTGAAGACGTATTTGAAACGCCTTTATATTTAAATTGACCACTACGTAGAGATGCAGCCTAAAGCGTGCGACCCACTGTGAGAGGATCTTTTTACAATTACGCTGCCACCATATTAATTCTCTGGCTACCGATGTGAGGGTTTATCTTGATGCTTCTATGTTGAAATGATATGACTGAGAGAGTTTCATGAAGGAACATCAAACAGTTTATTTTACACAAATGGGTTCAATGCTTAGTTGGTTTCAGACTACAAAGAGGTACAGACTTGAAGGTTTCAAACAATATAACACTGGGGTATAACTTCCCCTGACATTGGGGTGTAACTTCCCCTGACACTACCACATGAGCACCAGCAGTTCTACTACTTAACTGCTTACTACCGGGTTACTCTCAACACTAACTAGGACTAAACTTGTCCCACACTTGGGTTTCCCTAAACCCCACACAGAGCTCTGCACTGCACACTTGCAGCTCTAACCAACAGCTGACTATCCCACCAACCGCCAAAACCAACTCAACAAATTCAAACCTCTTCAGCATTCCAAGCTAGCCTTCTAGCTGGCTCCGCCCACCGTCACCATGGTAACTCAATCTCCATGCAGAGGGTGGTCTTTAATAGCACCCTGTTATGGCCTATGTTACCTTTAACATTTAACAGATATATAAAATTACATTTAACCTGTAATTAAATTATCACCTCACTACAGATGGTCCCATCAAGGCAACATCAATAGATGTTGATGTCCTCCAGAACTACTATCCTGTGGTTTTCCTATCTGTTCGGCTCTTCTTGGAAGTCAAATGTGGGCTACTATTGAGTGGATCTGTAATTGGTTAAGCAACCAAACCCAAAGGATGCTTCTCCCTAATGATTAATCTTCTTCATCCTGTAAAGAAGTGACTAGTTGAGTGCCATTAAGAGGGTTCGGTGCTGGGCCCAGTTCTGTTCAATATTGTTATTAATGATTTGGCTGAAGGTTTGGAGGGCGCGCTTATCAGGCTTGCAGAAAAGACCATAGGACAAGGAAGGGTGAATACTCCAGAGCAGTGTTTCCCAACCGCTGTGACGCAGCACAGTAGTGTGCCGTGATGGACCTCCTGCTGTGCTGCAAGAAAAGCTCTCTGCCCCCTTCCTTCCCCCACTTCCTGCCGAACTCCTGCTGCTTGGGGGAGGGGGAGGAAGGGCCGGGCGGCAGCGAAGAAAAAGAACAGGGGCTGGGGCGCCGCCTCCTTCGGCCATTTCCCCAGCCAGCCTCCATTCCGCCATGACTCCCGCCATGACTCTCGCCCCCTGCTCGCTGAAGCCATGCAGAGGAGAAATCTGGGGGGAGGGGCGGGGCATGGCGCAGCCTGGCTCCGCCCCCTCCCCCGGCTTCCGCTCTCCCACAGCTTCTCCAGCCTTGAGGGGACAGTGCCAAGTCAGCATTGTGCTGGCTCTGCCACCGCTGGAGAAGCTGTGGGAGAGCTGAAGCTGGGGGGAGGGGGAGGGGCATTGCGCGTCCTGGCTCCTCCCCCTCCCCGACTTCGGCACTCCCAGCAGCTGCACCCAGCAGGCCACCATCCTCCAGCCGTTCTTTACTGTGTTAAAGTGTCATTTTGTGTCATTTTGGTTGGTGGTCTGCCCCCGGATTTTTTAAATGTTAAAAGTGTGCCGCGGCTCAAAAAAGGTTGGGAAACACTGCTCCAGAGGACAGGATCAGGATGCAGAATGACCTTCACAAATCAGAGAACTGATTGGCCAAAACTAACAAAATACATTTCAACAATGTAATTTGAGCCAGTAAGCTGGTTCAAATTACAGGAAAAGAGATCCCACCTGAACATTAGGAAGAACTTCCTGACTTTAAGGAGAGCAGTGGAACTCTCCGCTGCAGGGTGTGATGGATACTCCTTCCTTTAAACACAGGCTGGATGGCCATCTGTCAGGGATATTTTTCCTGCTCTGCTTTTGTGCTTTTCTTGCATGGCAGAATGGGGTTGGACTAGATGGCCCATGTGGTCTCTTCCAACTCTATTATTCTATTATTCTATGTGATACACACCAGTTCTCGAACTGCTGGGCTTCCTCATCCTTATGGAGGACAGCAACTCAGACCCCGAGCTTGGGTTGATGCTGCATTAAAGGGGCAACGCTCAGACAGGTTCACTCCACGGAGCTCCTCCAGCCAGGTGCAAAAGAGTTCATCCACAATCAAGTCGTAGATGGTGATGGTTTTATTATGGACTAGCCAAGCTGTCAGAAGACGGGCCCCTGAGGTTTGCAGTTGAAAGTATTAGAGGATGAAAATAATCTCTGCCTGAGAAAGTAGACAGCAGCCGTCAGTCAGTTCTGAGTTGTGGGCAAACATTTCTATCTGGTACAAGCAAAGCCAGGGCTTACAAGGTCAGGGAATGTGGAGTTTTCGATTAGCAGGGACAATGACCTGTATATCCTCTGTCACCACCAGCCTCCCTATACCTTCTCTGTTTTGCTGGAATCCTAACAAAAGCAGGTTTGGTTATTCCAGCAGTAAACATAGCATTGTTGACACGAAATTACGTTGGGATGTTTTGGTCTTGAATGGGCAAGTAAAATCAATTAGCTTTGCAGAAGACCTTCTTCTGTTGGAGATGAAAAGTTCTAGCCGTGGTTTGTTGCTATAGATCAGTGATAGTCAGGGGCGGTCTAAGGTTATTTTTTATATGGTAAGCGAACATTACTTTGGCGCCCCCCTTTGTCTCCGCCCCCTCTCCTTTGGCCTCCGCCCCCTGCCTGCCCAATTGCGTCACGCGACGTGTTTACAGGCTTCTGCGTCTGCAGGACCTTCTGCCCATGTCCAGAAGCTCCTGCAGGCGCAGAAGCCGAAGCCTGTAAACACGTCACGTCAGCACTCCGTCCGTATTCGGCACGCAGGGGGCGGAGGCAAAGGGAGAGGTTAGCCTCTCTCCTTTGCCTCCGCCCCCTGCGTGCCAAATACGAACAGAGTGCTGACGTGACGTGTTTACCGGCTTCGGCTTCAGCGCCTGCAGGAGCTTCTGGGCATGCACAGTGGCTCCGGAGCTCAACTTCAGCTCCGGAGCCACTGCGCATGCGCGAAAATCTCCACGCATGCCCAGAAGCTCCTGCAGCAGGGAGGTTTGCTACGGCCACAACTCATTTATTGAAAACAGGAACAAAGGGTTGGCGGCCACGCTTGGGTCCTGGATCAGGGTCAAACAGCCCCCACGAATGTCCAAAGGCGTATGCAAGCCTGGGGTGCGAGTGGGCCAATGCCTGTCCACGGAAACTCAGCACCCCACAGGGCCTGGGCGTTATCCCCCTTACAACCAAGGGGCGATAAGCCAGCCTGACCCAGGGGCTACGCCACACGCCAAACACGGAGTTGTGACAAAGGACAATATAATGTATCACCATGGACAATGCAACAATGACATGAAGAATGAACAAAATGGGCACCAACAAGCAATGCCATGAGAAGGGACGGTGGGAGGAAAAACAGAGCTGGCCCCACGTGCAGCCTGGGCAGCCCTGGGCGCCCTTAAATAGGGTGCCCAGGCGGAAGTGCAGGCCAGCCGGCGCAAAGAGGGGGCGGGGCGGGGGCAGCCCCGTCATTGGCCAGCCGGCGTTGGTGGCGGGAAACCTTCCTGCCACCCCTGGGGCTTCTGGGAAGGAGAAGCCCCTTCTCCCTCCACAAGATGGCAGCGAGGGCAACCCTGCCCCACAACCTGCTTGGCTGGTAAGTCGGCCAAGCCCGTTGTTGTTGTTGTTGTTGTTGTTGTTATTATTACAAAGGCTGGATGGCCATCTGTTGGGAGTGCTTTGCCTCTGCTTTTCCTGCATGGTAGAAAGAGGTGGGTCGGACTTTATGGCCTTTGGGGTTTCTGCTGCTACTACTACTGTTGTTGTTGTTGTTGTTGTTGTTGTTATAAAGGCTGGGTGGCCATCTGCTGGGGGTGCCTTCATAGTGCTTTTTCTGCATGGCAGAAGGGGATTGGACTGGATAGCTCCTGGTGTTAGTTCTATTACTAATCTCTTTCCCCGAAAATAAGACATACTCATAACAGGATTTCTAAGTATTTGAGCACACACACACACACACAGTGTGTGTGTGTGTGTGTGTGTGTGTGTGTGTGTGTGTAAAGGTAAAGGTTTTCCCCTGACATTAAGTCCAGTCGTGTCCAACTCTGGGGTGTGGTGCTCATCACCACTTCTAAGCCAAAGAGCCGGCATTGTCCAAAGACACCTTCAAGGTAATGACTGCATAGAACGCCGTTATGTTCCCGCTAGAGTGATACCTATTGATCTACTCACATTTGCATGTTTTCGAACTGCTAAGTTGGCAGAAGCTGGGGCTAACAGCGGGAGCTCACGCCACTCCCCGGAATCGAACCTGCGACCTTAAAGCTCAGCACTTTAACATATAATAAAATATACAATATAATATATAAACATTTCTTGGGGTTCTGGGAGAAACTTTTGCTTCAAAAAGGGCTCCACGGCTGAAAAAGCTTGAGACTCCCTGCAATATAGGGACCAGCAAATGCAGCAGCATTGCCCAAACACGGATCAAGGAACATGAAAGGCACTGCAGACTAATTCAACCACAGAAGTCAGCCATAGCAGAGCACCTGATGCACCTGTCCGCGCACCAACCTGGACATAGCATATTATTGCAGAACACAGAAATGCTGGAACATTCTCACAACCACCATCTCAGAATGCACAGAGAAGCCATTGAAATCCACAATCATGTGGACAATTTCAACAGAAAGGAGGAAACCATGAACATGAACCAAATCTGGCTACCAGTATTTTTAAAAAATCTAAAATCATAACAGTAAATAAAGAATACCACTCCGAAATGGGAATTCAAGACAAGAAATAATCAGGGTCAGCTAACACCTCCCAACAAAGGATTCCCTAGGGAGTAAGAAGCCAAGACCTTGAAACTGCTAGGTGTTTTTCAACCTTTTTTGAGCCACGGCACATTTTTTACATATACAAAAACCTGGGGCACACCACTAACTGAAATGACACAAAATGACACTCTAACACAGTAATATATATAGTTAATATGTTTTTTAATGTATTTATACACTCAGTGTGAAACCTGGGCCTGTTTCAATGAACACAACATATATATGACTTCCTCTCACATATTTATACATGGCTATCATGTCTTCTCTCAGCCTTCTCTTCTTCAGGGTAAACATGCCCAGCTCTTCAAGCCGCTCCTCATAGGGCTTGTTCTCCAGACCTTTGTGAAATTTCACCCTGAGTGAAACTTGCTTCCAGTTAACTATGGATGTCATGAAGCTGTTATAAACAGTTCATGGGGGGGGGGGCAACTCTTAAAAATCCAGTAAAATAGTTTTTTAAAACCCAAACATTTCCAAGCAGAGAGGCTCAATTTGTTTCTTGGACACCTGTGAGGGGGCTGCTAGGAGGGGGTGGGAGTGCCACTTTCCCACGGCACACCTGATGATCGCTCACGGCACACTAGTGTGCTATGGCACACTGGTTGGGAAACACTGTGCTAGGCCAGTAAATGCTACTCAAGGTGGCCAATGGCATCCTTCACACATACCTCAGTCAGACAAGGGTTTTTTCTCCCACCCTGGACATAGATTTTTCACTATTTAAACCCCATTTTCCTAGTTTCAACAGACCTCAGAACCTCTGGGGATGCCTGCCATAGATGCAGGTGAAATGTCAGGAGAGAATGCTTCTGGAACATGGCCAGGCAGCCCGGAAAATTCACAACATCCCCTACTATAGCTCAAGGCAGCTCCCTTCTCCTTTTGACTGTTGCTTCTTGCCTTGTTGAGCACCTCCACTTCCAAATGTACCTTCGTACACACCTGCACTTGCCCAAATGGGAAAAGGCAGGATCCCAATGCATTTGGCTCACAACACATGCACACTGTTGGTTGTCATTTTGGCATTACTTTTTTTAAAAGGCTGTCACTTTGCCCACCCCATTTATTCCTGTTAATTAACTGTATAGTGTTTTTTTTTAATTTCCAGAGGCCTCGGGGCAGTAGACGCATCATCCATTATTCATAGAACATGGGATCTAAAGTAAACCATAAATTGATGTGCAATGAGCGGTTGACTATGTAAAGAGAAAGCTTGTGAAGGAGAATTCATCCTGCTTCAAGTTAACTGGGAGGAAGCCCTGCCGTCTCCGTTGCATTTATTTAACAATGGTCTGCCCGATCCTTTGGAAAGATTACCTCCGACGGATACTCAGACCGGATGTTGCCAAAGCTGCCCGCGATTGTTCTCTGACAAATAAACAATTACTGAAAATAAAGGGCTTTTGAATAATGTATAAGTGATAGATTCAATCTATCTATATCAGTGTTTTTCAACCTTTTTTGAGCCGTGATACATTTTTTACATTTACAAAATCCTGGGGCACACCACCGACCAAAATGACACAAAATGACACTCTAACACAGTAATACATATAGTTAACATGTTTTAAAATGTATTTATACACTCCGTGTGAAACCTGGACCTGTTTCGATGAACACAACATAGATATCCTGGCAGGAATGGCAGAAAGACACAAACTTCCCACACAGAACTCCCATAACCAAGAGAAAATACTATAAGAGTTTGGTGGGCATTGACCTTGGGTTTTGGAGTTGTAGTTCACCTATATCCAGAGAGCACTGTGGACTCACAACAATGTTGGATCAGGACCAAACTTGGCATGAATACTCAATATGCCCAAATGTGAACACAGATGGAGTTTGGGGAAAATAGACCTGGACATTTGGGAGTTACAGTTTCTGGGATTTCTAGTTAACACACAATCAAAGAGCATCCTGAACTCTTGCAACAATCAGAATTGAACCAAACTTGGCATATTGAACTCTCATTACCAACAGAAAGTACTGAAAGGTTTTGCTTGGGAATTGACCTTGAGTTTGGAAGTTGTAGTTCACCTACACCCAGAGAGCACTCTGGACTCAAACAATGTTGTGTTGTGTTTGTTGTTTGTTTGTTTGTTGAATCACAATGTAAAACAGGCATGGGCTCGGCCCACTTTTTGGTCCCTAAAACAGGCATGGGAAAACTTCGGCCCTCTGGGTGTTTTGGACTCCAACTCCCACCATTCCTAACAGCCTGAGGTCTTTCCTGCTTAAATGGCTGGGGGGGGGGAAGAGTCTGAGGCTGCTAGGAATGGTGGGAGTTGGAGTCCAAAACACCTGGAAGGTCCAAGTTTGCCCATGCCAGCTTTCAACAGAGACCTCTTCCTCCCCCCCCCTTCCCCTTCGCGCTCTTTCTTCCCCCTCCTGCCAAACACTTACTTTTTCTTCTACACTGCCGCTTCTGCCGCCATGTTGATCCAAGGGGGCGGCGTGAGCGTGTTCGGGAGGGGATGGGGGAGGGAGGAAGACGTGACCCATGCGGGCGCTACTGCGCAGACTCTCCCCAGAGCAAAGCGAGGCAAAGTGAGCAGAGCGAGGGTGGGAAGAAGGGAGCCCGAGTGGAGAAGAAAAAGTGTTCGGCAGGAGGGGGAAGAAAGGGTATTGGAGGTTCCAATTTCCACAGCACACCTGATGATCGCTCACGGCACACTTGTGTGCCATGGCACACTGGTTGGGTAACACTGATCTATATAATAAATGTGAGTGTGTTTGTGGCAGTTTTCTGATTGCCTCCCACTGGCCACTGCAACCCCCATGAATGACGGACATGGACCAAACTTGGCACACAGAACCGCCATGTCCGACTTGTGTGGTTTAGGGGAGGATGGACCAGAGACGATGGGATTTGCAGTCCTTTCAATTGCTTCGGCTCCCACAGACCGCTGCGACCCTCACCAGTGATGGATCATGACCAAACTTGGCACATAGAGTCCCCATGACCCACTTGACATCCTGTGGGTCCATTCTCCCCTATTATTTTCAGATTCTGCTTTATGCTCATGTGTTGGGTTAATTTATGCATATTCATGATATCTAAAACTTTTGATAGCCATTGTTCTTGAGATGGAATCTCTTTCGTTCTCCACACTCTTGCATAATTTATTCTGACCGCCGACACTAGATAATTCAAAAGTTTATCTTTGTTTAAGTCTATTTCAAAATCGATTATTCCTAATAGGAAGTATTCTGGTTTTAGTTGAACACTAGGCCTCGGCAATCATGGTTCTAAATGGTTCTAAAGTACTTACAAAATTAAAGTTCTGGTGGTGAACACTAGGTGGCGCTGGTGCTTTGCTTCTACAGTGTTGCTAAATTTCTGGTGGTAAACACTAGGTGGCGCTGGTGCGTTGCTTCTACAGTGTTGCTAAATTTCTGGTGGTAAACACTAGGTGGCGCTGGTGCTTTGCTTCTACAGTGTTGCTAACTTTCTGGTGGTAAACACTAGGTGGCGCTGGTGCTTTGCTTCTACAGTGTTGCTAAATTTCTGGTGGTAAACACTAGGTGGCGCTGGTGCGTTGCTTCTACAGTGTTGCTAAATTTCTGGTGGTAAACACTAGGTGGCGCTGGTGCTTTGCTTCTACAGTGTTGCTAACTTTCTGGTGGTAAACACTAGGTGGCGCTGGTGCTTTGCTTCTACAGTGTTGCTAAATTTCTGGTGGTAAACACTACTTCTACAGTGTTGCTAAATTTCTGGTGGTAAACACTAGGTGGCGCTGGTGCTTTGCTTCTACAGTGTTGCTAAATTTCTGGTGGTAAACACTAGGTGGCGCTGGTGCTTTGCTTCTACAGTGTTGCTAAATTTCTGGTGGTAAACACTAGGTGGCGCTGGTGCTTTGCTTCTACAGTGTTGCTAAATTTCTGGTGGTGAACATTTCAGAACTCTAACAAAACTTTCAAAATTTCATTATAAATGGCAGTTCCTAATTGGTTCTGTCTTAAAAATCACCAATAATGAAATAATAATGAAGTTTTGAAAGTTTTGTTTAGAGTTCTGAAATGTTCACCACCAGAACTTTAGCAAGACTGTAGAAGCAAAAACACCAGCGCCACCTAGTGTTCACCACCAGAACTTTAGTTTTGTAAGTACTTTACAACCATTTAGAACCATGATTGCCCAGGCCTATTGAACACTATTATTATTATTATTATTATTATAACATTTATATATACCTCGTTTTATCTCCCCAAAAGGGACTGAAAGCGGTGAATGATCCAGGACCCCAGAAGCAGTGATGAAGTTTGGTACTGCTGTCCATTCTTTGTGGTGCGGTGAGGGAGTCCAAAAGCGTACATCCCATTTCCAGAACAATAACAAAAACCCATGGCAAATTGTCTCCACTAGCATTGAGCATTTCATATTATGAGCAGGAGATGAGACATGTGGCAGACACACAGCTGCTTTCTATGTCGGGAGTGAGAAGTGTGTGGCCCTCCAGATGTGGCTGGCTTGCAACTCCCAATGGCAGATTGGTGAGGAATGCCGGATGCTGCAGCTCGAGAACATCTGGAGGGATACACCGTTCCCTTTCCCTTGTTCAGTAACCACTTCTATTCTCTCTATAATGCTGGAAGAGGAAGCTACATTTCCCCTATTGTGCCTGCCTTCTGTTGCCAATTTCATTCTCTGTCACCCCATTTCTTTCCTGCCATTGCTCACTACACTCTATGGCTGGTATACATGTATTCCCATTCTGGGGGTGTAGCCAAGAAACAGGGAGCCTTGAGATTGTGTTAAATTCATACTTCATGCCCACCATTCACTCCCATGACTCCTCCTGTTCACAAGACCTCCAAAAGACAGCATAGTGACAGGGGCCCATGCCTATTATTATTATTATTATTATTTTACTGCCACAAAAACACAGTAAGACACAGCAAACGAGATATATATGCTGGATTTCATATCACAAAATCACAAGTCGAACAATTCCCAAGCAGGCCCGGATTAAGACCTTTTTGCGCCCTAGGCCACACTTTGGAATTATGCCCCCTTTCACACACCGCCACTCGGGCCCTGCCCCCAGAGGGAGTGACGTCGCTCGGGCCCCGCCCCCGGAGGGAGTGACATCACTCAGGCCCCACCCCGAAGGGAGTGACGTCGCTCGGGCCCCGCCCACAGAGGGAGTGACGTCGCTCGGGCCCCGCCCCCGGAGGGAGTGACGCCGCTCGGGCCCCGCCCCCAGAGGGAGTGACGTCACTCAGGCTGCACTCCTCCTCCCTCCCTCTTGAGGCCACGCCGAGTTGTCCCACAGGCAGCGGCAGCTACACTGCGTGAATGGGGCGCCATGTGGAAGGGCGCCGCATAGCTGCCGCTGGGACAACTCAGCGTGAGTCATCGCCATTATTTTGTTTTGGCCTTGATCTGGTGCCCCCCTCGGCTTACGCCCATAGGCCACAGCCTTGCTTGCCTAATGAATAATCCGGGCCTGTTCCCAAGCATTTAGGACTGTGATGAAGTAATAATAATAATAATAATAATAATAATACCCTGCCTCATCTCCCCAAAGGGGACTCAAAATTTGGCAGAGGCAAATTGGGACACATGAAGCTTTACATGGAGCTCCAGGTGGCGCAATGGGTTAAAGCACTGAGCTGCGGGATTTGCTGACTGAAAGGTCACAGGTTTGAATCCGGGGAGCGGGCTGAGCTCCCGCTGTTAGGCCCAGCTTCTGCCAACCCAGCAGTGCACAAACATGCAAATGTGAGTAGATCAATAGGTACCACTCCAGTGGGAAGGTAACGGCGCTCCATGCAGTCATGCCAGTGTCCACATGACCTTGGAGGTGTCTACAGACAATGCCGGCTCTTTGGCTTAGAAATGGAGATGAGCACCAGAGTCCGACATGACTGGACTTAATGTCAGGGGAAAACCTTTACCTTTCCTAAGCCTTACAAAAACACAGAATGGAAATGACATCTTAAAATCCAAATTCGTAAGTTTTTTCCGACTTTCAGGTTCTTCCGAACAAACCAATCCAACCCTTAATCTAATTAAATGAATTTGATCCGACTTACAAGGACTAATGAAGAATTTGCGCATCCCTACTATTTACTCTTGACTCAACAACCATTGCAACCATTGCATATATTCTGCTATTCTGCGGAAACCTCAAGCTTCCAATGCTGCAGGAGATTTCCTGAGAATATTAACGGCAGATACTATTTATTCTTTGTTTTCCCCCTGCCTAACCTCTTAAATCTAGAAAAGGAACACTGTCACATTTCTCAATGGAAGACTGAGCTGTTTGTTGCTGCTGTGAGGATCTGGTTGCCTGTTCCTATTCCTCAGGCCCAGATGATTAAGAATAACCTTTCAGCCATGAACTTTTGGACAGGGCAGGTGGAACCGGATCAATCCCGACAAGACAGAGGTCTTCCAGGTCAGTCGCTCGTCTGATCGGGGTATTGGGTGGCAACCTGTGCTGGACGGGGTTACACTCCCCCTAAAGTCACAGGTCTGCAGTTTGGGGGTTCTCTTAGACTCAACGCCGCTTGATGCTCAAGTGTCGGCGATGGCTGGGAGAGGCTTCGCACAGTTAAAACTCGTGCGAAAACTGCGACCATACCTCATGAAGACTGACTTGACCACGGTGGTCCACACCTTGGTTATCTCTAGATTGGATTACTGCAATGTGCTTTACATGGGGCTTCCCTTGAAGACGACCCGGAAATTTCAAGTTGTCCAACGTTCGGCTGCCAGATTAATAACTGGGGCAGGTTACAGGGAGCGGTCGACCCCTCTGTTTAAAGAGCTCCACTGGGTGCCATTTATTTTCCGAGCCCAATTCAAGGTGCAGGTGATTACCTATAAAGCCCTATATGGTTTGGGACTGGCTCTCCTCCCATGAACCAGCCCAAGCAGGCCCGGATTAAGCCCTTTTGGCACCCTAGGACAAAGGCTCCGCCCCCTGGCTCCGCCTCTTCCTCTCTGCGGCTCCGTCTCTTCCGGTGCGAGGAGGAAGGAAAGCCCCACCCCCGGATCCGATGCCGCGCATGCGTGGCAGCAGCCCCGAGGGCAGGGCTTCCCTCCGTGGCTCCGCCCCTTTCTCCTCACGCTGGCCTGAGAAAAAAAGGGCAATTTTTGGCCGCTTCTCAGGCCGACCTGATAAACGGCCAAAGATCGCCCTTTTTACTCAGGCCGGCGTGGTGGCTTTAGGAGGGAGGGAGGAGCCGCGGGGAGGCTCCCCGCGGCTCCTCCCTCCTTCCTAAAGCCACCATGCCTGAGAAAAAAAGGGCAATCTTTGGCCGCTTCTGCGCCTGCGCGCGGGACGCCATAGACTCTCAAAGGCAGCGGAATGGCCTCTGAGAGTCTATGGCACCCCGCACACAGGCGCAGAAGCAGCCAAAGATCGACTTTTTCTTTTTTTGAAATTGGGGGGGGTCTGGATCTGGCGCCCCCCCATGGCTGCGCCCCTAGGCCGTGGCCTAGTGTGGCCTTATGGATAATCCGGACCTGAGCCCGAGCCCTTCGCTCCTCAGGGGAGTCCCTCCTCTCGCCCCTCCCAGTCTCACAGACTCGGCTTGTGAGCACTAGGGAGAAAGCCTTCTCCTCTGTGGCCCCCCGACTTTGGAATTCCGTCCCGGAAAAGATTAGGAATGCCTCACTGGGATCCTTCAAAAAACAACTGAAAACATTTTATATGAACATGTGGCCCGCCCTGTCATTCCTGTTTTAGATACACTTATGTTGTTGTGTTTATTTTATTGTGTTTATTGCTTTTATTGTGTTTATTACTGTTTTCTTTTTTTTTAAATCAATCTTTATTGAAGGTTTCAAATAGTTAACACAAAATTAAAAAATATCCACAAGACAATTTGAAAGCGTTCCCCCAGAGTCCCGTGCTCTGGGTGACGGAAAAGAAACAGAAAATCCTATAGATATAGAAAAGAAAAAGAATACAAGGTGTTTAGGGTGTAAAAGAAAGCTTGAGGGTAATGTTCCCCAGGCTTTAACGGTGTGCAAAAACAATTAAAGGTTTGACGATATTCCATTTCATCTCGACTTTTGCGGCTGACTGTCCATCCTTTTTGTTTTCTGAATTTTCAGTGGATTTTGATTGGTGACATCTACATATAAAAGATGTCAGATATAACCCTTCTATCTTAACTCAAGTAATAGAGTATTTCCTCTTCTTACATCCCTTTCACTTTCTGTTCTATATACATTTCACCTTAAGGTCTATATTTTTTTCTTTCTTAAAGTAATCTATCAACTCTGACCAGTCCCACTTATTATTTTTTATTAATTTTTCTCTCTTCCCGCAGGGCTTCCGTCATCACTTCCATTTGAACCGTCTCAATTATTTTCAGATACCATTCCTCCCTCGTAGGTTCCTCCTGGGACTTCCAATATTTGGCGTAAACCATCTTGGCCGCCGTAGTAGTCAAAATAAAGATTCTTCTATCCTTCTTTTCCCAGGAGGGGTCTACTATTCCTAACAAAAATGATTCTGGGCTTCTCACAAATGACCGCTTCAATAATTTCTCCAGTTCTGTGTGTATCACACTCCAAAATTTTTTATGCCTTGGGGCATAACCACCATAAGTGGAAATACATGCCTGTATTCTTTTTTTTACAATTCCAACACTCTGGGTTCTGATTTTTATATATTTTTGCTAATTTATTTGGGGTGAGGTACCACCTATATATTATTTTGATCCAGTTCTCTCTATATTTGTGACAGTGAGAGATGTTGACGTTGTTCCTCCAAATGGCCCTCCAAGTCTCTTCTTTGATCTTGTATCCTATATTTCTGGACCATTGTAGTTTGTGGTTCTCTCCATTTTCCCCCCTGGTTCCATTCTAACCAGGCATGTAGCCAGGGGGGGGGCAACGGAGGCTTCAGCCCCGAAATTCTCAGGGTGGTCCGAAAAGGCCTTACTGGTACATTATTTAAACTGTTATGTGCATTTAAATCATGATCTGATCACCATGCTCATTATATCCCACATTAATGGGGTTATTGGGATAACAATACAAAAGGTTTGCTAGGTAGACCCTCCTTCACCCAGTCTCAGCCCCCCGAACCAAACTCAGCCCCCCCGAATCAAAATCCTGGCTACGGCCCTGATTCTAACAAATTTTTATAAATCCGTCCTACTTTTTTTTGTTTGTCGTCAAAAATTATCTCTTCTATCTCGTTTTTGGTATCTTCAAATCCCAATTTTATATCCTCTCTGTATTTTTCTCTTAATTGAAGGTATGAGAACCAGTGTTTACTGTTTTCTGATGTTTTTGATATTTTTGTGATTTGTTGTTCGGGCACGGCCCCATGTAAGCCGCTCTGAGTCCCCTCTGGGGAGATAGATGCGGGTTATAAATAAAGTTTATTATTATTATTATTATTAACTGGCAACAGAGCCACACAAAAGCTTTTGCAACAGCATCTCCTGATACACAAGACTGGCACAAGTCAAAGTCAGATGGTGCAACCGAGGGCGGGAATGTGAGCAAAGTTTGCAGGAATCAGCAAAATATTCAGCAAAACATAACTGTTACAAAAGCCAACTTATGTAATCTTTGGGCTCATTTACAGAGCCGGACTAAGGTAATTTAAAATGGTAAGCAAACATTATTTGGGCGCCCCCTCGCTCTCCAGCCTCGGGAGGGTGCGCATGTACGCTGGGTGTGCATGCGTGGAGCCAGCTAGTTCCGCGCATATGCCTTTGCTGCGGACGGAGACGCGAATCACACTCCACGAGGCCAAAAAGGAGGAACGTTTTGCAGCTGGAGGCGGGAGGCTCCGCCTTCCTTTTCGGCCTCGTGGAGAGCGATTCGCGTCTCCGGCCAGCTGGAATCGTGCCACAGCAAAGGCGCATGCATGGAACCTAGAGGCCGGCTACACCCCTGACCACGTGGTGCCCTAAGCAGCCGCGTAGTTTGCATACCGTTAAATCCGCCCCTGCTCATTTATCCTCTTCCGACTTGGCAACTCAAAGATACATCCCCAAATTAATAATATTATACTTCCTTCTATCCGCTTCCGAAAGCTACAAAAGATCCATAGACAAATCTGGACTTCTTGCTTAGGTTATCCCTCATCTGAGTAAGATTGTCTTTCAGGTGTAGTGTCCTTGCGGTGGGTCCATAGGTGACTGTGGAGCCCTATTCTTGATCTGCATGTTCCCCCGCAGTGAGGACATTGGTTTCCAGGTGGAAGGCTTCCTCGCCTGCCGGAGATGGTGGAAAGCTGCTCCGCTGGCGATGGAGATATGCTTCTCCATTGATAGTTGAGAGTCAAGGGTGACTCCCAGGCTCTTAACAGTTGGCAACGGACATATTTATTTATTATTTATTTATTTCAGGAGTTTACCCCGCTCTTCTCAACCCCTGAGGGGGGACTCAGTGCGGCTTACAGTACGGCACAATTCGATGCCTACATAATAACAATATAAAACCCCCCAAAAAACCTTCAACAGTTAAGATACATTAAAATACATTAAAACAGTTGCCTTAGCATCATACACATTCATTCCAGATTAAAACCATGTTCAGTCCATAAAAGCATTGGTCCTCTTCATCTACTTTCTATTTAAAGCTGGGCCAGAACCGTATAGAGCTTTAAAGGTCAAAACCAGCACTTTGAATTGGGCTCGGAATTGGACAGGCAGCCAGTGGAGCTGACACAACAGGGGGGTGGTATGCTCCCTGTATGTAGCTCCAGTTAGTAACCTGGCTGCCACCCTTTGGACTAGTTGGAGTTTCCGAACCGTTTTCAAAGGCAGCCCCACGTAGAGTGCATTGCAGTAATCTATTCGGGATGTGACCACAGCGTGGACCACCGTAGACTTCCCAAGGTACGGGCGCAGCTGGCGCACGAGTCTTAACTGTGCAATAGCTCCCCTGGCCACCGCTGAGACCTGGGGCTCCAGGCTCAGCGATGAGTCCAGGATCACTCCCAGACTGCGAACCTGCGTCTTCAGGGGGAGTGCAACCCCATCCAACACAGGCTGTAACCCTATGCCCTGTTCAGCCTTGCGACTGACCAGGGGGACCTCTGTCTTGTCTGGATTAAGTTTCAATTTGCTAGCCCTCATCCAGTCCGACACAGCGGCCAAGCACCGGTTCAAAGTCTGGACAGCCTCCTTAGTGACAGGTGGAAAGGAGTGACAGATCTGGATGTCATCTGTGTACAGGTAACATCTTACTCCGAAACTCCGAATAATCTCTCCCAGCATAGCGTTGCACCACCCAGGGTTGGAAGCTGGATCTCTCCCGTACACAGATGACCCAGCCACGGGATCTCCGTCTTAGCCAGATTCACCTTCAACCTACTGGCTCGCAACCATCCAGTAACGGCTTCAAGGCAGCGATGGAAATTATTGGGTACGGAGTCGGGCCGGCCCTCCATCCCCAGAACGAGCTGGGTGTCATCCGCATATTGGTGACACTCCAGCCCAAAGCTGCGTACCAACTGAGCAAGTGGTCGGACGTAGATGTTAAACAATAAAGGGGAGAGGATTGCCCCCTGAGGCATCCCACAAAAAAGGGGGGTGCCCCCCGAGACAACCTCACCTCTTCTCACTCACCGGAGAAAGGAGGACAACCAATTCAGGACTGTCCCCCTCACTCCAGCCCCAGCAAGGCGGTGGGTCAAAAGATCGTATATGTGTGTTATGTGGAAACGGCAGGGATTGTCTGCTCAGTATGTGTGCCTGTAATCCGCTCTGAGTCCCCTTTGGGGTGAGAAGAACGGAATATAAATAAAGTAAATAAATAAATATGGGTGCATCTACACTGTGGAATTAATGCAGTTTGAGACCGTTTGGAAGTTGTAGTTTTACAAAATCTTTTGTCATTTCTGCCAAACAGTGCTGATGCATCACCAAACCACATCTCCCATGGCAGTTAAAGGGGGGAAGGGGTCAAACCACATTGATTCTGCAGTGTAAATGCACCCTAGGACTTCACTGGGTACTTGATGAGAAAACGTTTGGACTTCCTTTGTCCAGTTGTGAATCTGGGATGTTTCAGACTTTCCCATCGAAAAGTCAACAATGTGCCTTGGTTTCGTAGCTGGACAGCAATTTGCTTTTCTCCAACAGACTTCCATTCCGGAGCTCAACACAATGAATTCAGAGCCGGTTGGAACAGAAAACAGCAATGACAGACATCCCAGAAAGAGTCGTACATCGCAATTGCAGTAACAATTGTCAAAATCCGTTTCATTAAGCCTGTCCAATGGGGACTTGGCTCAAGTTAGTCCAGACAGAATTCAAAAAAGCAAACCCACGCATTTTGCCTCCAAACCAGAGGTTTCTTCAATCCTGCCAAATTGAAGAATGGGACGAGAGCCCAAACAAATTACGATCTAATGGTTTTGAGGCTGGAAGGAAGAACTATTGTTCCTAACCCAGTCCCTTATGGAAAGGTGTCTGGATTTCACTTGGCACCCATTATGTTTACTTTGCCTGTGGCTATAGCTGGCAGAGGAACGGGGTCATCACTCACCATTTGGAAAGTCTTTATTCCCAAAATTTGGAAGAGAGATTGGTACGAGAAAGGCAGTGGCTATCCCAATATCATATCATTCAACATCCCGTAATGGTTTTCCTTCAGGCAAATGTTTTGGATGGCATGGGCGAGATAGTGTTCATGTCATTCACTTCAGTGCTAGCCAGATTTGGGGCATTGTAATCCAACACAGTAACCTTTCCAAACTGCATCAACAATTAGAGGGGAAAGGATCACGAACCTCCTCAAGCTGCAAATCGAGTAGTGTCTTGCTTTTCCAGCATTTTCTACATCGGTGTTTTTCAACCTTTTTTGATCCGCGGCACACTTTTTACATTTACAAAATCCTGGGGCACACCACCAACCAAAATGACACGCTAATACATATAGTTAATATGTTTTTAACTGTATTTATACACTCAGTGTGAAACCTGGGCTTGTTTTGATGAACACAACATAGATATCCTGGCAGGAATGGCAGAAAGACACAAACTTCCCACACACAACTCCCATAACCAAGAGAAAATACTATAAGAGTTTAGTGGGCATTGACCTTGGGTTTTGGAGTTGTAGTTCACCTGTATCCAGAGAGCACTGTGGACTCAAACAATGTTGGATCAGGACCAAACTTGGCATGAATACTCAATATGCCCAAATGTGAACACAGATGGAGTTTGCGGAAAATAGACCTTGACATTTGGGAGTTACAGTTTCTGGGATTTATAGTTAACACACAATCAAAGAGCATCCTGAACTCTTGCAACAATGGAATTGAACCAAACTTGGCATATTGAACTCTCATTACCAACAGAAAGTACTGAAAGGGTTTGCTTGGAAATTGACCTTGAGTTTGGAAGTTGTAGTTCACCTACACCCAGAGAGCACTGTGGACTCAAACAATGTTATGTTATGTTGTTGTTTGTTTTCTATCCAGAATCACAATGTTGGAAGGAGGCTCACCACTTTAAGGTCCCTAAAACAGGCATGGGAAAACTTCGGCCCTCTGGGTGCTTTGGACTTCAACTCCCACCATTCCTAACAGCCTGAGGCCCTTTCCTGCTTTAGTGGCTGAGGGGGGGAAAGGGCCTGAGGCTGCTAGGAATGGTGGGAGTTGGAGTCCAAAACACCTGGAAGGTCCAAGTTTGCCCATGCCAGCTTTCGACAGAGACCTCTTCCTCCCCTTTCCCCTTCGTGCCCTTTCTTCCCCCTCCTGCCGAACACTTACTTTTTCTTCTACACTGCCGCTTCTGCCACCATTTTGATCCGAGGGGGCAGCGTGAGCATGTTCAGGAGGGGAGGGAGAGGAGGAAGACGTGACCCGTGCGGGCGCTACTGCGCAGACTCGCCCCAGAGCAAGGCGAGGCAAAACGAGCAGAGCGAGGCTGGGAAGAAGGGAGCCCGAGTGGAGAAGAAAAAGTGTTTGGCAGGAGGGGGAAGAAAAGGTATTGGTGGTTCCAATTTCCCATGGCACACCTGATGCCGTGGCACACTGGTTGGGAAACACTGGTCTAGCTGGTCATCCTGCCCCTGTCAGCCATTGGAGAGGAGGAATCTGCTTTGGAAGCAGGGAGTGCTCTCTGATAGGCTGGCAATGCCGCAGTCCTGCCTCACAGAGGGAATTTTGTGATGTCAGAGACCAGCTCCACCAATCAGTGCGTAACATATAAAAATGTCTGTTTTGCTTGTAGAAGACATGTCAGCTTCTTTGAGTGGCTTACTGCTGGCTGTTATCTTTTCTGACCAATCGAATAAAATACCTCGGTGGCTTCTGCTTCAACTGGTGAGATTTCTTTAATTGGTGAACATTGGGTTTTAGCTTTAAGCCTTGCCAGGCATGAACTCACAGCAGCCTAGCACCGGATCTCTCTATCCGCTTTCTGGGTTTCAGTATCCGCGGGTTGGGCCTCGCTATTCACGGTCCAGGTCTCACTATCCACTAACCGCTCTAAATTGCTTAATTTCAGTCTTATCTAAGAGCAACTAAGTGATTTCTCAATGAATTAAACGTAAGTGCAATTTGGGTGGCCCAGAGCAAATACAGGTAGGTCTTCCAAGGGATGTAGTAGCAGCAGCAATTGACATTGCAAACAAAACCTCAGATTGCCACTTTATTATAAGGGAGAAAAAAATCCTGTATAATCACTGGTCACTGGGCATGCATTTTGGATCTTAAGTTACTTATGGGCACACTTTTCGCCTTGCCTGGCCAGCCAGGAATTGGCTGGAGCGGAAGTGGCTCATTCATCATCCTCTCCTTTTGGATATCCTGTGTATCCATATTGCCAGGATGTGGTGGAAGTATATATATATATATATATATATATATATATATATATATATATATATATATTGTGTGTGTGTGTGTGTGTAAAAGATATTTTTAAATCTATCTTGATGGATAATTATTACTGAAACAGTAATTGAACGATTTTGGTTCCTTTCTACATTGCCATATAAAATTCTGTTTTCATAATCTGGATTATTTGGCAATGTAGACTCATATAATCCAGTTCCATGAAGATAATGTGGATTATCTGCTTTGATAATCTGGATTATATGGCAGTGTAGAAGGAGCCATAGACTCAGGCTGGATCTACACTACCGTACACTCCATATAATAATAATAATAATAATAATAATAATAATACACTTTATTTATATTCTGCTCTTCTCTGAGGGGACTCAGAGCGGATTACAGGTACACATACTTAGCAGACAATCCCTGCCGTTTTCCACATACACACATATAGACGAACAGAGGCAAACTCTGGCCACCAGGGGGAGCTGATGCACTCCTCATCTATCAGCATTCCCAGCATCCCTTGTTGTTCCTTCCGCATTCCTCAGTGTTCCTGGAGTTCTTTAATGGCCTCGTAATTCAGTCAAAATTTGCCTCCCCACTTAATGTGGTACCTTTATCTCCTACTTGACAGATGCAACTGTCTTTCGGGCTGCAAAGGTCGACAGCAAGCTACACTTAAAGGCCGAGTACCCACCTTGACCCAGGCAGGCCTTGAACTCATGACCTACTCGTCAGAGAGATCTTATGCAGCTGACACTTAGCCAGCTGCGCCACATTCCCGGTGCCAAAGCCGATCATCCACATAGGGTATTTTGGACTTCAACTCCCAGAAATCCTAACAGCTGGTAAACTGGCTAGGGTTTCTGGGAGTTGAAGTCCAAAACACCTGGAGGGCCGGTAATTGCCCACCCTATAGAGTCATCATCTTTGAACTGGATTATATGAGTCTACACTGTTGTATAATACAGTTCAAAGCAGAGCATCTGGATTTTATATGGCAGTGTAGAAGGGTCCTCATATAATCCAGTTCAGATCAAATAATATGGATTATCTGATTTGGTAATCTGGATTATATGGCAGTGTAGCTCCATATAATCCTGGATCTACGCTGCCATATAACTCAGTATGTGATCCAAGATGATCTGATTTGAACTGAATTATGTGTGTCTGCACTGCCATATAATCCAGTTCAAAGCAGATAATCTGGGATCACATACTGGATTATTTGGCAGTGTAGATGAGACCTCAGGGCCCTTCCACATAGCCATATAACCCAGAATATCAAGGCAGATCATCCACAGTATCTGCTTTGAAGTGTATTATCTGAGTCCACACTGCCAGATAATCCAGTTCAATGTGGATTTTATACAGCTGTGTGGAAGGGCCTCGGAGACATCTTGGAGGCACACAATAACAACTTCCATTTTAAGGAGGAGGAGTGAAAGATCCAAGGGAGACTATAGGACAGTCACATTTTCAAAGATAACTCAGCATGAGCCTTATGGAAGGAGGATACATTCACTTGTACAAAGGGAGACTGAGAATTGCAGCCTCCCCCAATCCTCCAGCAAAATGGCATTTCCTCTCCTGAAAGAGAGGAAGTCCCTTTTCTCGCTTCCCTTTTAACATCATTTAGCTTTCATCCTGGCTTCTTTTCCTTTTTTTACAGTCACCCCTAGGACATGGGGGATGGTTCGCCTCTTTTCAGGATGTTTCTCAAGAAGACTTTTGGAAGAATTCTGCAAATAACTGGTGTTTTTTAAATTGCTGCTGAGTTGCCAACTTGCTTGGCTCCTGTGCCTTTAAGAGCACACCCAAGTCAAAATATTAATGCCTTAGGGTAGTGTTTTTCAACCTTTTTTGAGCCGCGGCACATTTTTTACATTTACAAAATCCTGGGGCACACCACCAACCAAAATGACACAAAATGACACTCTAACACAGTAATACATATTGTTAATATGTTTTTAAATGTATTTATACACTCAGTGTGAAACCTGGACCTATTTCGTTGAACACAACATAGATATCCTGGCAGGAATGGCAGAAAGACACAAACTTCCCACACAGAACTCCCATAACCAAGAGGAAATACTATAAGAGTTTGGTGGGCATTGACCTTGGGTTTTGGAGTTGTAGTTCACCTATATCCAGAGAGCACTGTGGACTGAAACAATGTTGCATCAGAACCAAACTTGGCATGAATACTCAATATGCCCAAATGTGAACACAGATGGAGTTTGGGGAATATAGGCCTTGACATTTGGGAGTTATAGTTTCTGGGATTTATAGTTAACACACAATCAAAGAGCATCCTGAACTCTTGCAACAATGGAATGGAATCAAACTTGGCAGATTGAACTCTCATTACCAACAGAAAGTACTGCAAGGGTTTGCTTGGGAATTGACCTTGAGTTTGGAAGTTGTAGTTCACCTACACCCAGAGAGCACTGTGGACTCAAACAATGTCATGTTATGTTGTTGTTTGTTTTCTATCCAGAATCACAATGTTGGAAGGAGGCTCACCACTTTAAGGTCCCTAAAACAGGCATGGAAAACTTTGGCCCTCTGGTGCTTTGGACTCAACTCCCACCATTCCTAACAGCCTAAGGCCCTTTCCTGCTTAAGTGGCTGAGGGGGGGAAAGGAAAAGGGCCTGAGGCTGCTAGGAATGGTGGGAGTTGAAGTCCAAAACACCTGGAAGGTCCAAGTTTTCCCATGCCAGCTTTCGACAGAGACCTCTTCCTCCCCCTTCCCATCGCGCCCTTTCTTCCCCCTCCTGCCCAACACTTACTTTTTCTTCTCTACTGCCACTCTAGCCGCCATTTTGATCCCAGGGGGCAGCGTGAGCATGTTTAGGAGGGGAGGGGGGAGGGAGGAAGACGTGGCCTGTGCGGGCGCTACTGCGCAGACTCGCCCCAGAGCAAAGCGAGGCAAAGCGAGCAGAGCGAGGCAAAGCGAGCAGAGCGAGGCTGGGAAGAAGGGAGCCCGAGTGGAGAAGTAAAAGTGTTCGGCAGGAGGAGGAAGAAAGGGTATTGGAGGTTCCTATTTCCCACGGCACACCTGATGATCGCTCATGGCACACTAGTGTGCCACGGCACACTGGTTGGGAAACACTGCCTTAGGGTGCCATTCTCTCCCCTTTATTGTTTAACAAATACTTGCGACCCCTTGCCAAGCTGGTGCGGAGCTTTGGTCTGGAGTGTCATCAATATGCCGATGACACCCAGCTGGTGCTGAGGATGGACGGCCGACCAGACTCTGTACCCGATTGTTTCCAACAATACCTTGAAGTTGTGACTGGTTGGCTACGAGCCAGTCAGTTGAGAGTGAACCCAGCGAAGACGGAGATCCTCTGGCTGGGTCACCCGGGCGGGTGTGAGCTCTGGCTGCCTGCTTTAGACAGCAAGGCACTACGCCCGTCGTCCTTAGTAAAGAGCCTGGGGGTCCAGTTGGACCCACTGCTGATGATGGAGGCCCAGGTCTCCACTGTCAGCAGATCCGCCTTTTACCATCTGCGGCAAGCCAGGCGGCTGGCACCCTATCTCTCCGGAAATGACCTAGCCACGTTAATCCAGGCAACGGTCATCTCGAGGCTAGACTACTGTAACGCCCTTTACATTGGTCTTCCTTTGTCGGTCATCCGGAAGCTCAAACTGGTGCAGAATGCTGCAGTGAGACTACCGGCCAGGGCTCATATTGTTATCGAACAGCCGCCAATCCCACAGGCCGGCTGTCTGACAACCGGGCAAGCCCCGTGGACCGACCACGGGACAGAGACCGCGAGGGTTCAGTTAACCTGGCGAGCCCGGAGCGACTAGGTCCTCGTAGCCTACCCGCCTCCCGTAGATCCAATTATGCTCACCAATGCTGCAAGGTAGATGCCACGAAATTGTTTATTCTGCTCAGCTGAGAGGATGCGAACCGCAATACCCTGATTCCCACAAAGAACGCATGCATATACATTCAAAACATTGGTTTTTAAAGGTTACAGAACTGTCAAAACAATTGAATTTCCCTCCTGCCCCCTTCTGGGCCGGCTCCGTCGGTGATTGGTCGGAACGTTGAGACCAGCTGATGGGAGGGATGTTGACTGGCTCTGGGGAGCCTATTGGCGCTTACTCCCATTCGCCATCCTAGCCAATCAGGAGTCTGTGGTTGGTCTGTAGCCAACCAAAACTTATTTGTTTAGGCAGGCCTTCGGTGAGTAGGCCCGTGTGTATATTCACTCGGCTGTTATATCTGCTGCTGCTTAATGTTTTAACTGTTATTGCGTTTTTAATTGTGTTTTAAAGTGTTTTATGTTTTAACCGTTGGCATTGTGCCATTGGCTCTTGTGAGCCGCCACGAGCCCCTGGGAGTCGGCGGTTGAGAAGCCTCAATAAATAATAATAATATATGGAATGTCCGGGAAGGGGAGCTCAGACGGAAATCGCTGTCAATATGGCATATGAATAAAACAAAAGAATCCTGGCCAGGTAAACGACCTGGGGTGACACCTGGGAGTGATGGGATTAATGAGATGATACGTCATTCTTGAGAATGAAAAAGGAAAAGGGGAAGAGGCCTGATGATAGTAATTCACTCAAACCTTTGGGTGACAAAAGGGCCTATTTTGGGACACAGCCTGGTTTCCGAGGCCAGGTGTGGCTCCCGTTGAAAATAGATATTCAATGTCCAATTTCCAAAGGCAAGTTATGCTTGACGACTCAGACCGGCGAAACTGCCTCCGGATCCGGACAGACGTGGAGTTGAAACAAGAGTTCAATTTCCATAACAAGATTCTGACCGGGCAACGCATGCAATGAGAAAGGTGATGGTCCATAAAGATTTGGGATGGGAATTTGGTTACATTTCCTCTCAGTTGACACAATAGCAAATACAGGCAGTCTTTTCTTTACATGGCAAAAGGGGGAAGGGAAGGGTTACAAGGGGTCAAGGGAGACATGGGGCAATATTGTACAGATGCACAGATACAGGGATGAACCTTTATTATGATTTCTGCTCTCCTGATGTCAGCCCAAACACAAACAGATATGGCCCCCTGCTTCATAGGCCAATTCCTTTCTCAAAACTTTTCTTCCTGAGCTCAGAGACGTCCCAAGAGTGAGGGGAGAGGAAAAGAGGAGAATAAAGATAAAGAATGTAAAAGCAAAAAACAAGTTCCTTTCCTCCCTTTGGGGGTCCCGAACCCGGGACTCTCGTCCCAAACGGCCTTGGCCCTGCCGCTTGAGCTACCGCATCTTTCCTTGACGCAGCTCCCCTCGCAGTCTTAAGGCGCCCGGGAAGCGGGAGGAGAGAAAAAAAATATATAAAATTCAGGAGAAATGGGGAGAAAGTCAGAAAGAGAAAGAACCCTTTTGGACGGACTCCAGCAGGGCTAAGGGAAAGGACGTGTGGGTTTCCACCCGGGAACAGGCGTGCGTGCTGAAGTTGGGACTCGTTCACTCGCGGAACGACCTGCGGCTTGAGAACTGTTGGCCTCGACAACAATATTACTCCAACCTTGCAGCGACTGCACTGGTTACCGATTGAGCACCGGGTCATCTTCAAAGTGTTGGTTCTGATGTTTAAGGCCTTGCATGATCTGGGGCCGGTGTACCTAAGGGACCGTCTGCTCCCATATGTTCCCCAGAGATCGCTCCGTTCAGAAGACCTCAACCTCCTACAGATGCCACCCTTGCAAACTATTCGTCTGTCATCAACTAGACAGAGAACCTTCTCTGTGGCAGCACCATGCTTGTGGAATAGTTTGCCTCCGGAAGTGCGAGTAATCAGTGAGCTGCTGGCTTTCCGGAAAGCGTGTAAAACGGCACTGTTCCGGGAGGCTTTCAATCTATAACCATCCTTGGTCAGCGGACTATTGTGGAAACTGTCTCTATTTGTTGTTCAATATGATGTAAACAGCCCTGAGCCAATTGGAAAGGATGGTATACAAGTCGAAATAATACATAAAGAAAGAAAGAAAGAAAGAAAGAAAGAAAGAAAGAAAGAAAGAAAGAAAGAAAGAAAGAAAGAAAGAACTTGGCACCACAGCAGAGAGTTCCACAGGTAGCGGGAGCTAGAAATCTCATTGATTGGCTTTACCAATGCATGGATACCTCTTGGCAACAATCTTTTTACTCCTTATATTGTCTGTAACTCTTAAATAAACTAGTTATCCTTAACTTCTGCCTCTCTGTCTCTCTTTTCGCCCTCTGAGTTCTTTGCTCACCCACTTCCAATTATAATAAATCCATATTATCTACTTTGAACTGGATTATATGAGTCTACACGTCCGTAAAATCCAGTTCAAAGCAGATAATCAGGATTGTATATAGTGTAGATGAGGCCCCAGCCTTTGCTTTCAAGTATTACAACTTCAAGTCTCTTTAAAGAATGCCTGTGTGTCTGCTTTAAATTCCACAGTTTAGCTGGCATTGCACCACTTGACATCCGCCAGGAAGTAGCACCCAATAATGAAAGGACCAAGGCAGTGACATCTCCGGCCCACCCTCTGTTTGGATATCAGCCAGCACGCCAACACCTTAAATCAAAAAATAGTTTTCTAAGATCAACAGAGATACCTGCAGGAACACCTCAGCAAGCGAGAGTCCAAAAGTGGCAGGATAAAATCCAGAACCTCAAGCCATGGCTGATACTGAATGAGAGACCTCCTCCAGAGCACACAGAAGATGCGGCAATTTGGAAGGCGCTGATCAGGCTGAGCTCTGGCACCACACAAGATGCAGAGCCAACCTTTAAAAAATGGGGCCACAAAGTGGAATCCACGACATGCAAGTGCAGAGTAGAGCACCTATTACAATGCAACCTGAGCCCTGCCACATGCACAATGAAGGGCCTTCTCACAGCCACACCAGCGGCACTCCAAGTGGCCAGCTTCTGGTCAAAGGACATTTAGTAGAATGCCAAGTTTTTTAAACTTTGTGTTATTTAAATACGAGGGCGGGTCAGTAAGTCTGTTAATTTTTGGAATAAAACACTGGTTTTTTGATTTAAAAAATCATTTTATTTTTCAACGTAGTCTCCTTTGAGCTCTATACACTTTGTCCAACGTTTCTCCATTTTTTTTATCTTTTCCAAAAAATAAGATTTGCCAAGGTCACCAAAATAGATATTCATTTGTGAGATGATTTCATTGTTGGAGTCAAATCTCTTTCAGCCGAGCCATTTCTTCAGGTTTGGAAACAAGAAACAGTCACTCGGGGCTAAATCCAGAGAATAGGGTGGATGAGGGAGCAATTTCTATCCCAATTCTTGGATTGTTGCCATGACAACTGCACATGTGTGCACCCTTGATTGTGAACAAACGCGGCACCCATCTTGCGGAAAGCTTTCTCATACACAAGTGATCATTTAAAATTGAAACCACTGAGTCACGTGAGTTCCACAATCTCTCGCACTTTCAATCTCCGATCAGCCAACACCATATCATGAATTTTTTCAATTATTTCAGGTGTAGAGACCTCAACAGGGCGTCCAGAACATTCGGCATCTTCCGTGCTTGTACGGCCACAACAAAATTCAGTAAACCACTTTTTTACAATTGAAATTGATGGTGCAGAGTCCCCATAGTATTTATCAAGCTTAGCCTTGGTTTGAGTCATGGTTTTTTCTGCAAAAAAATAATGCTTAATGAGCACACAAAATTCACTTTTTTCCATTTTCTCCTCAAATCATCCGATAGTCTGCTATCAATGGCTGTCAAACACAAACTAAATGACGCAGCTTGTTCAAATTTTGACAGGAGTCAACTGACAGGTGCCTGTTGACAGCAGCAGTGTTGCCCTTTCAGTTAAGAGGCGGGAAATTCAAAAAGTCATGGACTTATTGACCCGCCCTCGTACATTACAACTGTACCCTCGGTTTGCTCATGATACAATAAATAAAAATAGATGCTTTGCACTTCTAATATTTATAACCTGTGCTATTAACAATGCTTAAGGCGGGTTGGGATTCTTATTGCAACGCTTCCATTCTGTGTTTCTTTTCTAAGTAAGTTTTTAAACAAAGTCAAAGTCAATATTCTGGGCGGATACTTTTTTGTGGTTTAGTCTGTGGTGCTTCTTGTAAAGAGGAGGAAAGGAGGAGGTGATTGAAATGAGAAAGCAATCCTCTTCGAACCTGAAGTGATAGCATGGTCATACTCTGAGGCCCCTTTTTTTACTGCCATCAGACAGGATTTTGATTTGGGGGAGTTTGATTTGACGGCGGCTGAGTTTGATTTGGGGGGGGCTGTGTCAGAGAGGGTCTACCCTAGCAAACCTTTTGTATCGTTATCCCAATACCCTCATGCATATGGGATATATTGAGCATGGTGATCAGATCATGATATGAATAAACATGACAGTATAAATAATGTACCAGTAAGGCCTTCTTGCGGACCACCCTGAGAATTTGGGGAGATGGGCTGAAGCCTCTCAACCCCCCTGCCCCTAGCTACATGCTTGACTGCCATATAATCCAGATTCTCAAGGCACGTCATCCACATGCCAATTCTCTCACACCAGTTGCAGTTTCTCAAGTTGCTCCTGACACTGAAAAAAGAAATCGACATGAACTGGATTACAGCAGTCTAATCTGCCATTTAATCCAGTTCAAAATAGATAATCTGTATTTTATATAATAATAATAATAATAATCTTTATTTATAGCCATTACTGGTTGGCTGAATGCCAGTAGATTGAGGGTGAATCCAGCAAAGACGGAGATAGTGTGGCTGGGCCGCCTGGTGGGTGGGGAGGTCCGACTGCCTAGCTTGGATGGTGAGGCATTATGCCCGACATCCTCAGTAAAGAGCCTTGGGGTCGTCTTAGACCCGTTGCTGTCGATGGAAGCCCAGGTCTCCACAGTCAGCAAAACCGCTTTTTTCCACCTGCGGCCAGAGCCACGGTGCTCCAAGCTGTGGTCCTCTCGAGACTGGACTACTGTAACACCCTTTACATTGGCCTGCCCTTGTCAATGATCCAGAAAATTAAGCTCGTCCAGAATGCCGTTGCCCGACTTCTCACTGGGACTCCAGTGAGATGTCACATAACACCTATTCTCCAGCAGCTCCATTGGCTTCCGGTCGAGCACCGGATCACCTTCAAGGTGATGGTGTTAACTTTCAAGGCCTTGCATGGTCTGGGGCCGCTGTATCTGAGGGACCGTCTCCTCCTCCACCAACCCCAGAGGTCACTTCGTTCCGAACAACAGAACCTCCTTGAAGTGCCAACCTTCAAAACAATTCGTCTTACATCGACCCGACGCAGAGCCTTTTCCGTAGTAGCGCCCTCAATCTAGAATACCCTTCCAAGTGATGTGCGGGCCATGCAGGACCTATTCTCTTTCCGCAAGGCCTGCAAGACCCCTCTTTTCCGGCTAGGCTTTGATTGCTAAGCTGAAAAACCTTTTTAGTCTAGTTTAATATGCTGTTTTACTTCTGTTGTGTTTTTACATTATTGTGAGCCGCTCCGAGCCCTTGAGGAGGGGCGGCATACAAGTCCAAATAATTAATAAATGAATAAATACCTTGCCACCATCTCCCCGAAGGGACCCGGGGCGGCTTACATGAGACCAAGCCCAATGACACATCAATAAAAACCAACACAGCAGCAAATAATAAAACAGTACAATCAAAAAAACTCACATATAAACAGTAGCATACAAAGTTTAAAACCATAATGGCTGGGCCCGATGTAATATATTAAAATTTTAAAATAAGTAAACACTGGACGTGAACAGAGGTAGGATGTGTCTAGCCGGAGGGTTTTGAAGGATAATATGGGGAGATCAACCCAACAGGTAGTTAAAGTGCTTCTGAAGACATTTTGCAGTGTAGAAGGGGCCCCAGAGTAAATAAGCCATTTCGACAGCCTGTGTATGGCTTGCTAGGTCTGCAGTCACCATCACATGCGGGCAAATTGCTCACAACCAGTGACTCAAAATCATGGGTATCATGTATACAAACTGTTCTCTGTAGCCCTTTCTACACTGCCATGTTTCTCAACCTTCCTAATGCTGAGATCCCTTAATACAGTTCCTCATGTTGTGGTGACCCCCAGCCGTAACATTATTTTTGTTGCTACTTCATAACTGTCATTTTGCTCCTGTTATGAATCGTCATGTAAATATCTGATATGCAGGATGTATTTTCATTCACTGGACCAAACTTGGCCCAAATACCCGATATGTCCACATTTGAATAGTGGTTGGGTTGGGGGGGGGTTGATTTTGTCATTTGGGAGTCTCAGTTGCTGGGATTCATAGTTCACCTACAATCAAAGAGCATTCTGAACTCCACTGATGGAATTAAACCAAACTTGGCACACAGAACTCCCATGACCAACAGAAAATACTGGAAGGGTTTGCTGGGCATTGATCTTGAGCTTTGGAGTTGTAATTCAACTACATCCAGAGAACTCTGTGGACTCAAACAATGATGGATCTGGACCAAACTTGGCATGAATACTCAATCTGTCTAAATGTGAACACTGGTGGAGTCTGGGGAAAACGGACCTTGACATTTGGGAGTTGTATTTGCTGGGATTTATAGTTCACCTGCAATCAGAGAGTATCTCTCTGAGCCCTTTCTAATAACTAATGGAGTGAAACAAGGTTGTGTTCTTGCACCAACCCTATTTACAATCTTCTTCAGCATGATGCTCCAAAGGACTACGGCAGACCTCGAAGAAGACGACGGCATATATATACGCTATCGTACTGATGATAGCTTGTTCAACTTAAGCCGTCTGAGGGCTCGCACTAAGACTCTAAACTATCTAGTCCGTGAGCTGCTTTTTGCTGACGGTGCTGCCCTTGTCGCCCATTCAGAAGCAGCCCTGCAGCGCCTCACATCCTGCTTTGCATCAGCTGCAGAGCTGTTTGGGCTGGAAGTCAGCCTGAAGGAAACGGAAGTCCTCTACCAGCCCGCACCACAGGAAGAACACCATCATCCCCATGTCAGCATAGGCAAATCTGTGCTTAAGTCCGTTCAGCAGTTCACCTCCCTGGGAAGCATCATCTCTTCAGATGCCAAGATTGACAAAGAGATAGATCACAGACTAGCAAAGGCATAGAGTGCATTCGGAAGGCTTCACAAAAGAGTCTGGAGCAACAAGCACCTGAGGCAAAGCACCAAAATCAGTGTGTACAAAGTTATCGTACTGTCTCTTCTCCCCTATGGGTCTGAAACATGGGCCACCTATCGCCAACACTTACGACTCCTCGAATACTTTCATCAGCCCTGTCTTCGCTCAATCCTAAATATACACTGGACTGACTATGTGACTAATGTTGCTGTCCTTGAGTTGAGGCCATGCTATTGAGAACACAGCTGCACTGGGCAGGGCACGTCTCTAGGATAGAGGACCACTGCCTCCCAAAGATACTACTCTACAGTGAACTCGCCACAGGTCAGCGCAAGAGAGGCGCCCCCAAAAAGAGATATAAGGACTCCCTGAAACAACATCACCAACAATGGTCCACCCTGGCCTCACATCGGGAGGCATGGAGACACACTATCCACAAAGCTGCGGCCTCTTTCGAGAAGACACGGCGGATGGGTCTCGAAGAGAAACGACGCCTACGACTCCTCGAACGCTTTCATCAGCGCTGTCTTCATGCAATCCTAAATATACACTGGACTGACTATGTGACTAATGTTGCTGTCCTTGAGCAAGCAGGGATCACCAGCATTGAGGCCATGCTATTGAGAACACAGCTACGCTGGGCAGGGCACGTCTCTAGGATGGAGGACCACCGCCTCCCAAAGATACTACTCTATGGTGAACTCGCCACGGGTCAGTGCAAGAGAGGTGGCCCCCAAAAGAGATATAAGGACTCCCTGAAACAACATCTCAGGCTCGGCCAGATTGATCACCAACAATGGTCCACCCTGGCCTCACATCGGGAGGCGTGGAGACGCACTCTCCACAATGCTGTGGCCTCTTTCAAGAAGACACGGCGAACGGGTCTCGAAGAGAAACGACAACGCAGAAAGAACCGCAACTTGGAAACAACATCACCCAAGGAGACTTTCTGCTGTGCTTTCTGCAACCGAACTTGTCTATCTCAGATTGGCCTTTTTAGTCATCAACGCGCTTGTAAAAAGTGTGGGATGAGTCCTTCCTAAGAATCCTCGTTCGCGAAGTAATGCCGAGAGAGACAATCAGAGAGCATTCTGAACCCCATCAATGATAGAATTGGGCCAAACTTCACACACAGAACCCTCACAACCAATAGAAAATACTCTGATACCCCTTTGTAATCCCCCTCCCCTCCCCAGGGGTCCCGACCCCCAGGCTGAGAAACATTGTAGTGGGAAATGGGTCTAGAGCAGTGTTTCCCAACCAGTGTGCCCGGGCACACTAGTGTGCCATGAGTGATCATCAGGTGTGCCGTGGGAAATTGGAACCTCCAATACCCTTACTTATTAAAGGAGCGCCGCTACGTCACAGTACAAAATCATACATACATAATCATATAAAAAAAAAACACATTCAAAGGACCCAATCCTGCTGGAGAAAATCAAAAGTCTTACATAAGGTAGTTCAGTGTGGTCGCCACAGAGAGCGGAGGAGTTGCGAACCAGGAAGTAGCGAGTTCACGGAGCGCTCCTCTACGGAAAACTCGCAATATTTGATGAAATCACGGAAGTGAGTGCAAAAAAAGAGTATATCCTCACAATGTTATCCAATGTCAGTTCCGGGATCCGCACAATAACACAGTCGGTTTGCGGACAATTTAAAGAAGCAGCACCATAACCATAGCGACACGGTAGAAAATCAGACAGATAATCACATATATTCCAACCGCCAGAGGCTGAAGATAGATGTGGCGATGGAATCGAAAGCTGGCATGGGCAAACTTGGACCTTCCAGGTGTTTTGGACTCCAACTCCCACCATTCCTAGCAGCCTCAGGCCCTTTTCATTTTCCCCCTCAGCCACTTAAGCAGGAAAGAGCCTTGGGCTGTTGGGAATGGTGGGAGTTGGAGTCCAAAGCACCCAGAGGGCCAAAGTTTTCCCATGCCTGTTTTAGGGACCTTAAAGTGGTGAGCCTCCTTCCAACATTGGGATTCTGGATAGAAATCAAACAACAACATAACATAACATTGTTTGAGTCCACAGTGCTCTCTGGGTGTAGGTGAACTACAACTTCCAAACTCAAGGTCAATTCCAAAGCAAACCCTTTCAGTACTTTCTGTTGGAAATGAGAGTTCAATGTGCCAAGTTTGGTTCAATTCCATTGTTGCAAGAGCTCAGAATGCTCTTTGACTGCAGCTGAACTATAACTAGACTGACAGCTGTTGAGCAAGACCTTCGTGTGTGTCTTTCTGCCATTCCTTCCAGGATATCTATGTTGTGTTCATCGAAACAAGCCCAGGTTTCACACTGAATGTATAAATACATTTAAAAACATATGCTCTTTGATTGTAGATGAACTATAAATCCCAGCAACTACAACTCCCAAATGGTCTATGTTCCCCCAAACTCCACCAGTGTTCATATTTGGGCACATTGAATATGGTCCTGATCCAACATTGTTTGAGCCCACAGTGCTCTCTGGATATAGATGAACTGCAACTCCAAAACTCAAGGACAATACCCACCAAACTCTTATAGTACTTTCTCTTGGTTATGGGAGTTCTGTGTGGGAAGTTTGATTCCATTCCATCATTGGTGGAGTTCGGAGTGCTCTTTGATTGCGGGTGAACTATAACTCCCAGCAACTACAACTCACAAATGACATTTTGTGTCATTTTGGTTGGTGGTGTGCCCCCAGGGTTTTGTAAATGTAAAAAATGTGCCGCAGCTCAAAAAAGGTTGAAAAACACTGCTTTAAAGGGACTTGAAGTGGCATTACTTGAAAGCGCAGGCTGGGGCCTCATCTATACTGCCATATACAATCCTGATTATCTGCTTTGAACTGGATTTTACGGATGTGTAGACTCATATAATCCAGTTCAAAGTAGATAATATGGATTCATTATCATTGGAAGTGGGTGAACAAAGGGCTCAGAGAGCGAAAAGAGAGACAGAGAGGCAGAAGTTAAGGATAACTAGTTTGTTTAAGGGTTAAAGACAATATAAGGAGTAAAAAGGTTGTTGCCAAGAAAATACTGTTTTCTGATGGTCTTTGGCGACTCCCTCTGACACCCCTTTGTAACCCTCCCCAGGGGTCTCAACCCCCAGGCTGAGAAACACTGTAGTGGGGAATGGGTCTAGAGCAGTGTTTCTCAACCTGGGGGTCGGGACCCCTAGGGGCAGGCATGTAGCCAGGGGGGGCTAAGGGGGCTTCAGCACCCCCGAAATTCTCAGGGTGGTCCGTGAAAAGGCCTTACTGGTACATTATTTAAACTGTTATGTGCATTTAAATCATGATCTGATCACCATGCTCATTATATCCCACATTAATGGGGTTATTGGGATAACAATACAAAAGGTTTGCTAGGGTAGACCCTCCTTCACCCAGTCTCAGCCCCCCCTCCCCCGAACCAAACTCAGCCCTCCCCGAATCAAGATCCTGGCTACGGCCCTGCCTAGGGGGGTCATGAGGGGGTGTCAGAGGGGTCGCCAAAGATCACCAGAAAACACAGTATTTTCTGTTGGTCATGGGGGTTCTGTGAGAAATTTGGCCCAATTTTATCATTGGTGGGGTTCAGAATGCTCTTTGATTGTAGATGAACTATAAATCCCAGCAACGACAACTCCCAAATATCAAGTCTCTTTTCACAAACTCCACCAGTGTTCATATTTGGGCATATTGAATATTCTTGCCAAGTTTGGTCTAAATCCATCATTGTTTGAGTCCACGGTGCTCTCTGGATGTAGGTGAACTACAACTCCAAAACTCAAGGTCAATGCCCACCAAACCCTTCCAGGATTTTTCTGTTGGTCATGGGAGTTCTGTGTGCCAAGTTTGGGTCAATTCCATCACTGGTGGCATTCATAACGCTCTTTGATTGTAGGTGAACTATAAATCCCAGCAACGACAACTCCCAAAGGACAAAATCAACACCCCCCCACACACACACACACACCAACCCCACCAGTATTCAAATTTGGGCATATCGGGTATTTGTGGCAAATTTGGTCCAGTGAGTGAAAATACATCTGGCATATCAGATATTTACTTTACGATTCATAACAGTGGCAAAATTAGAGTTATGAAGTAGCAACAAAATAATTTTGTGGTTGGGGGTCACCACAACAGGAGGAACTGTATTAAGGGGTCACCACACATAAAGAAGGTTGAGAACCACTGGTCTAGAGGCCCCCCTAGGCATGGCAAAGGGGTGCGAAGCCATCGTGGACTCCTGTGCGCTCTGCTCGCTTTCCAAGAAAAGAGGAAACTACGGCAATGGGGGGATTGGATTTTTTCACGTCCCCCCGACCCCCAAAAAACACACACCCCCTTCATCCCATTCGGCCTGTTTCCCCCTCCTTTCCCCAAACCACCGCCCAACCCTCCCTAATTCACGTCACTTCCTTGCAAACTTTGTCTTCCCCGCGAGGAAACATCTGTGCCAAAAGTTGCTCGGTGTCCACTGTCCACAAGACTGGAGGAAGCGCAGAGAGAGAGCAATACGCACAGACAGACACACACACACACAACCCGCCCTTGTGATCCCCCTCCCTCCTTTTTCTCCTCCTCCTCTTCCTTTCTTTTTCCTTCTGTTTTTTGCCCTTTTCCGGCTTTGCATGTCAGGTTTCCTGCATTTGTCCCAGGGCAAGAGCTGGCCAGCATGGGCAAGGGCTGAGGAGGAGGAGGAGGAGGAGGAGAAGGGACCGTTAGATCTCCAAAAGCGCAAAAGGAGGAGGAAAAAGGGGAGGAAAAAGGCGGTTCCCCGAGGCCGAAAGGCTTGAACCGAAAGTTGGGGCGATCCTCGCTTTCCCCTCTTTCTTTCCCCCTCTTCCATACCCCGCTTTGCAACTGTCAACCCGCTCGAATCCGTCTCGGAAGAGGGTCCCCCCATCCGTGCCCAAAGGCGCGCCCTGCGCCCACCATGGCCAGCGACTGCGCCGCCCGCAGCCTCGACACCATCGACCTCGCTGCCCTCCGGGTAAGTCCGTGAAATTCTTCCACCCAGGGCCTTTCCACGCAGACATACAAGCCAGAAGTATCAAGGCAGGGAAGCCCACCATCTCTGCTTGGATTTATCTGAGTCCACACTGCCAGATATCCCAGTTCAAAGCACATAATGGTGAGGTTTTATTCAGTTGTGTGGAAGGGGCCCCACTTGCACTGCCAGGACTCAAGGCTATCCAATCTGGGAGTTATAGGGCCCTTCCACACAGTCCTATATCCCAGAATATCAAGGTAGGAAATCCCACATTATTAGAGTGTGGACTCAGATAACCCAGATGAAAGCAGATATTTTTGGAATTTTCCGCCTTGATGTTTATTAATTAACTAGCTTGGGGACCCGGCCCGGCCCTGGTTATTTGAGAAAGGCATTGTGTGCCAAGGGTGGTCCTTATGAGATGTTTACCAGGATGTGTGGGTGGCTTGCAGTTTGGTCAGTCAGAAAGTTAGTGAAGGTACTTCAAGTCCCATCATCCATGGCCCATCCTCCTCCTCAAACGGCACCAGGGATGGGTCATGAGTCAGGTTTGGGTCATTGGATTAGGTTTGAGGGCTCTGTGTGTCAGGTTTGGTCATGATCAGTCATTGGATTAGGTTTGCAGCAGTTTTGGGAAGTGAGTGAAGGTACTTCAAGTCCCATCATGCATGGTCCATCGCAGCAGTTTTGGGAAGTGAGTGAAGGTACCTCCAAGCTGCACCAGGATGTAAAGTGGGTCATGGAGACTCTGTGTGTTCTTTTTTGGTAATTGGATGAGGGTCGCAGTGGTCTCAGAAAGTGAGTGAAGGTACTTCAAGTCCTATCATCTGTGGTCCGTCCCACTCAAAACTGCAGCAGGATGTAGAGTGGGTCATGGGTACTCTGTGTGCCAAGTTTGGACCTGGTGGTTGTGATTTGTAGGGGCTTCAATGTTCTGTGGGAAATGAATTGGGTGAAGGTACTGCAAATCCCATCATTTGTGGCCCATCCTGCCCTACACTGCACCAGGTTGTAAAGTGGGCCAGTGGGCATCTGTGTGCCAAGTGTGGTCCTGATCCTTCTATGGTGTGGGCCAGAGTGCTCTAAGCAAGTGAGTTAAAGTACTGCAAGTCCCGTCATCCATGGTCCATCCTCCCTCAAACTGCACCAGGATGTAGAGTGGGCCTTGAGGGTTCTGTGTGCCAAGTTTGGTCTTGTTCTCTCATTGTTTGGGGTCGCAAAGTGTTTTGGGCTTAAACTCCCACCATGCCTGACTGCCTCAGGCCTTTTCCTTACCCCCTCTGCAACTTTAGAGCGTCGGAATGTTCGTGTTGGCGACTGCCTCAGGCCTTTGCCTTATCCTCCTCTGCCAGTTATTGGCTGGCCAATAGAGGCATTATGCAAATACTCCCTCACTGGCAGCCAATCACGTTGTCAGAATGTAGAGGCCGGGAGCCAATCAGAATGCTGCCACATACATACATACATACAAACACACACACACACACACATACATACATACATACATACATACAAACATTCTTTTTTATTATATATACAGATTTATTTATTTAAAACTTTTGTACCCCGACCTTCTCACCTCCACCGAGGGACTCAGACCGGCATAACAGCAAAAATTCAATGCTATACCATTTAAAAACAACTACAACAACATATTAAAATACATAAAAACCCAGCATGAAACCCCATCGCCATTATTTAAATTTATTTATTTCTGGCATTTTATCCCGCTCTTCTCAACTCCCCCGGGGGGGGGACTCAGAGAGGCTTCCAAAAAGGCACAATTTGATGCCCACACAGTAAAACACAGTATAAAACCCCAACATTCAACAATAAAATACATTAAAATACAATTTACATTAATACATCCTATGCATTCATTTATGTTAAAAACAGTGTTCCGTCCATAAAAAGCAATTGAGCTCTATTCAACAACTTTCCATCAGAATCCAGTCTAAAATACTGCCTTGTGCTATTGTGCAAATGCCTGGTCCCATAGCCAGGCCTTTACTTTTTTCCTAAATGCCAGGAGGGATGGAATGGATCGCATATCGCTAGGAAGCACATTCCACAGACGGGGAGCCACCACCGAGAAGGCCCTCTCCCTCATCCCCACCAACCGCATTTGAGAAGTTGGCGGGAGCGAGAGCAGGGCCTCCCCGGATGACCTTAACGTATGAGGTGGGACGTAGCGGCAGATGCGTTCGGACAAGTAAGCTGGGCCAGAACCACATAGAGTTTTAAAGGTCAGAACCAGCACTTTGAATTGAGCTCGGAAGTGGACAGGCAGCCAGTGGAGCTGACACAACAGGGGGGTGGTATGCTCCCTGTATGTAGCTCCAGTTAGTAGTCTGGCTGCCGCCCGTTGGACTAGTTGTAGTTTCTGAACTGTCTTCAAAGGCAGCCCCACGTAGAGTGTGTTGCAGTAATCTATTCGGGATGTGACCAGAGCGTGGACCACCGTAGCCAGATCAGACTTCCCAAAAACAATTAAAACATTTCCACTCGATCTGTAAACGTGGTCATTCATTCAGACAATAGCCAATCTCAGCCTATTCTGGGAAGGCTTGGTTCCACATCCAGGTCTTCACCAGTCTTCTAAAGGACAACAGAGAGGGGGCAGATCTAGCTTCACTTGGTAGAGAGTTCCACAGCTGAGGGGTGACCACAGAGAAGGCCCTGTCTCTCGTCCCCACCAGCCGTGCTTGCAAAGCCGGCGGGACCGAGAGCAGGGCCTCTCCGGAGGATCTTAATGTTCTTGATGGTTCGTAGGGGAGAATCCGTTCAGACAGATAAACTGAGCCAGAACCGAATAGGGTTTTGTAGGTTAAAACCAGCACTTTGAATTGTGCCCGGAAGCTAATTGGCAGCCAATGGAGCTGCCGCAGCAAGGGAGTTGTATGCTCCCTGTACCCTGCTCCTGTTAGTAACCTGGCTGCCGAGCGTTGGACAAATTGCAGTTTCCGAGCAGTCTTCAGAGGCAACCCCACGTAGAGAGCGTTGCAGTAGTCTATTCGGGATGTAACCAGAGCATGGACCACCGTGGCCAAGTCAGACTTCCCAAGGTACAGGCGCAGCTGGCGCACAAACTTTAACTGAGCAAAAGCTCTCCCGGCCACCGCTGAGACCTGGGGCTCCAGGCTCAGCAATGAATCCAGGATCACTCCCAGACTGCGAACCTGCGCCTTCAGGAGGAGTGTAACCCCGTCAAGCACAGGCTGTAACCCTATGCCCTGTTCAGCCTTGCAACTGACCAGGAGTACTTCTGTCTTGTCTGGATTAAGTTTCAAGTTGTTAGCCCTCATCCAGTCTGTTACAGCGGCCAAGCATTGTTTCAGGACTTGAACAGCCTCCTTAGTAGCAGGTGGAAAGGAGTGGCAGAGTTGGACATCATCTGCGTACAGATGACACCGCATCCCGAAACTCTGGATGATCTCCCCCAACGGCTTCATGTAAATGTTAAATAACATAGGGGACAGTATTGAACCCTGCAGGACCCCACAATACAATGGCCGTGGGGTCGAGCAGGAGTCCCCTAGCAACACCTTCTGGGAGTGACCCTCGAGGAAGGACTGGAGCCACTGCAAAGCAGTACCTCCGAGGCCCATTCCAGCGAGGCGTCCCAGAAGGATACTGTGGTCAACGGTATCGAAGGCCACTGAGAGGTCCAGCAGAACCAACAGGGACACACTCCCCCTGTCAAGCTCCCGGCGTAGATCATCCACTAAGGCGACCAAGGCTGTCTCAGTATCATGCCCCGGCCTGAAGCCAGACTGCACCAGATCCAGATAATCCATGTCTACCAAGAATTCCTGGAGTTGCGAGGCAACCACACGTTCCAGGACTTTGCTCAAATAGGGGAGATTGGAAACTGGTAGATAGTTGACAAATTGAGTGGGGTCCAGTGATGGATTTTTCAACAGTGGTTTTATGACAGCTTGTTTTAAGCTGGCTGGAATTTTGCCTTCCCGAAGGGAGGCATTGAACACCACCTTCACCCACTCTGCCAAACCCGCTCTGGCTTCCTTTACCAGCCAGGATGGGCAGGGGTCTAGGATGCATGTCATTGCTCTCGCCTCTCCAAGAATCTTGTCCACATCCTCGAGCTGAACAGATTGAAACGAATCCATCAAACCTGGACAAGCAGATGCTCGTGTTACATCCTCAGAGACTGCCGTTAACATGGGGTCAAAGCCAGAGCGGAGTATGTTCTGGAGTATAGGGCTGTGTGGAAGGGCCTAGAGTCTGGATAGGCACCAGGACTCCTGGCTGATGACCTTGCAAAACTACACCTCCCAGGATTCCATAGCATTCGGCTAACATTCGCAGCTTGGGAGTTCTCCTGGATCCATCGCTGAGCCTGGAAGGCTTTGACAGTGGCCAAGGGAGCTTTCACCTGAGTTCCAGGTCTATTGTTGGTGGAGTTCAGAGTGCTCTTAGATTGAGGGTGCACTATTCATGCCAGGACCTACAACTCCTATAGATCAGTGTTTTTCAACCTTTTTTGAGCCGCGGCACATTTTTTTACATTTACAAAATCCTGGGGCACACCACCAACCAAAATGACACAAAATGACACTCTAACACAGTAATACATATAGTTAATATGTTTTTAAATGTATTTATACACTCAGTGTGAAACCTGGGCCAGTTTCGATGAACACAACATATATATGACTTCTTCTCACATACTTATACATGGCTATCATGTCTTCTCTTCTTCAGGCTAAACATGCCCAGCTCTTGAAGCTGCTCCTCATAGGGCTTGTTCTCCAGACCCTTGTGAAATTTCACCCTGAGTGAAACTTGCTTCCAGATAACTATGTATGTCATGAAGCTGTTATAAACAGTTTCTTTGAGGGGGAACTCTCAAAAATCCAGTAAAATAGTAAAACCAAACATTTCCAAGTGAAAGGCTCAATTTGTTTCTTGGAAACTTGTGAATGCTTCAGCCTCCCGATGCTCCCAGGTTCGCTCACTGCCCAATTCACCGACGTGGAGCTTCCGGCATTTGGTGGAGCCCTTCCTTTGCCTCAAGGAGGATCTTTGGGGAGGGAAAGAGGGAGAAAGAGCTGCTAGGAGGGGGAAGAGTGCCAATTTCCTACGGCACATCTGCTGAATGCTCATGGCACACTAGTGTGCCGCGGCACACTGATTGGGAAACACTGCTATAGATCATAGTGAATTGTCCCCAAACCTCTCTTGAATGTTCAGTTGCTGATCACTTCCTCTGTTTGCTGTGTGCCATAGAAAAGAATAGGAAAGGGTTATGGGAGAGGCAGTGGGCAGGGTCATGCAAATTCCACACCAATGGAGAGAGTTAGAAACACTGGGATGCCTTGGGTGGTGGGCAGGATAGTGTTTATGGCAGGGCTCTTGTACATGTTTGCGGTGCTCACTATAATCTGCAATGTCACTGAAGGGAGGGCCATTGGTGTCTCCTAAGTAGTAGGTGTTATAGTTGTTTGTGGAGGCAGAAGCTTGTCTGTTTAAGTGAACACCCCAGCTACACACGCATACATATTTTCACTTTTATTATGTGTATAGATAATGTTGATTTTGTGTGCCTTCAAGTTCTCTCCCACATATGGCAACCTTAAGGCCCTATTTGGAGGCTGAGCATGTGTGTCTTGCCAATAGTTACTCAGTGCGTTTTCAACATGCAATCCATTCTGCCACAAAATGTTACTAGGTTCAAATCCAGGAATATTTGCATCAAAGAGTTTGAAAAAATACTTCGAGAAACCTAGATGAAGAGTGGGAGAACTTACAGGCCTCCCCTGGCTTTATGGAACTGCAACTCCCATATTCAGTGGGAAGAAAGGCTGGAGGTTGTAGTCCAATTGTATCTTGGAGGGCCTCATAATTCCCATTTCCGGGAATCTAGAGACCGAATACCAATCATAACTGGACCATTGATCTGACTCAATGGAAAGCATCTTGGTACATTCATCACAATGGAATTTACTTCCAAGTAACCATGTGCTCTCCATCCTGCCAGAAGCACTGACTAATTGTACCTGGATCGGGGCCAATGACTGTACTTCCAGATTGCATGCAATACATGAGTTTGATCGGCTTGCCCAAGAGAGATCGTGGTGTGGTAGTTTACTCACACAGTTCTTACAGCTCAGCTCTTACTACCCTTTGTGTCACCCCTAGCATAGAAAGTAGATAGATTTACTAAGCAATACCATCGGCCCATCTGGTGCTGTGCTCCATCCTCCACGTGGCACCAACTCTTCAGATTTTTAGACAGGAACCTTTCTCTATCTCGCTGTTACTCAACCTTGAGTTTTGGAGTGTTGGTTCACCTACATCTAGAGAGCAGGAGGAGGGCTTTTGGTGGGAGGATTCGCAGTCTGTTTCCAAAAAGGAAGAGGAGGACAGGCGGAGAGATCTTCAGCCTTCTCTGCCAAAGGGGTTCCTAAGACCATCAGAAATATGTATTTGCTGATGGTCTTTGGTGACCCCTCTGAAACCCCCTTGCAACCCACAGATTGAGAAACACTGCTTTAGAAACCAGGATTTGAAGTCCACTGGGTAACCTTCGGTAAGGCGCACTCTCTCAGCGTTGGAGAGAAGCAGAACAATCCTTGCCATGAAAATGCTTTAGTTTGCTTTAGATCAGTGTTTTCCAACCAGTGTGCCGTGAGCGATCATCAGGTGTGCCGTGGGAAATTGGAACCTCCAGTACCCTTTCTTCCCCCTCCTGCCGAACACTTTTTCTTCTCCACTCGGGCTCCCTTCTTCCCAGCCTCGCTCTGCTTGCTTTGCATCGCTTTGCTCACGCTGCCGCTTCTGCAGGAGGGGGGGGAGAGGGAGACGTGACCCATGCAGGCGCTACTGCGCAAACTCACCCCACGTCTTCCTCCCTCCCCTCCACAGTGCTCACTGGATATAGATGAACTACAACTCCAAAACTCAAGGTCAATACCCATCAAACTCTTATAGTATTTTATCTTGGTTATGGTCGTTCTGTGTGGGAAGTTTGATTCCATTCCATCATTGGTGGAGTTCAGGATACTCTTTGATTGCGGGTAAACTATAACACCCAGCAGTTGAGCAAGACCTTCGTGTGTGTCTTTCTGCCATTCCTGCCAGGCTATCTATGTTGTGTTCATCGAAACAGGCCCAGGTTTCACACTGACTGTATAAATACATTTAAAAACCTATTAACTATATGTATTACTGTGTTAGAGTGTCATTTTGTGTCATTTTGGTTGGTGGTGTGCCCCAGGATTTTGTAAATGTAAAAAATGTGCCGCGGCTCAAAAAAGGTTGAAAAACACTGCTTTAGAGTCTCCACAAATCAGAAACTCCTTGAAGGCACCCAACCAGAGTTGGAGAAGGGCCTCAAGGACCATATAAACCAGTGGTTCTCAAACTTTTTTGGCCTACCGCCTCCTTTCCAGAAAAAAAATTTGCTCACTGCCCCCCCTAGAAATAATTTTTTTAAAAAAAAATAATAGCAATTAAACAGAAAGATACAGGGAAACAGATCACTATATGACCCAATATTTTGACCCAAGTAGTGAATGGACTGAAACATTGATGAGTTTGATCTGTGTGGTGTCACTTTACTTGAGTGTGATCTTGCCAGTTGGAGTCATCAACTGCAATACTGGTGCCAATACATAGTAATGGGAGAATGCACCATATACAAAAGAAGACTCATGGCAGCTCCAGGTAATGAGAGAGAGCGGATGCTGTGAGTGTGTGTTTCTGCCTGTTGGAATACCCGGACAGGCGTTGCCTGGAAACCGTGGTGCCCGCCCCCTTGCTCTCCTAAACCCCACCCACGATGCACAGTCTTATGCACCGTGGGTGAAGTTGAGGAGAGCAAGGGGGCGGGCACTGTGGTTTCCAGGCAACGCCTGTCCAGGCATTCCAACTGGCAGGCGCACACTCACAAACGTACAAGTGTGTGCACCTGCCAGTTGGGATACCCGTTGGCTGTGTGCGCTGTGGGCGGAGTTGAGGAGAGCAAGGGGGCACTGCCTGGAAACCACAGTGCCCGCCCCCTTGCTCTCCTCAACTCCGCCCACTGCACTCAGTCCTGGAAACCGCATACACATACACATGGCCCTTTCCTTTTCCACCGCCCCCTTACAGGGGCTCAGTGCCCCCCAAAATCTTCGGAGCCTCCCACCACCCCCTTTGAACTTCCCACCGCCCACCAGGGGGGTGGTACCGCCCACTTTGAGAATCACGGATTTAAACCAATCTCCTGCCAATGCAAGAATTCACCAGTGAAGCATCCCTGTCCAACCTGTGCCTAAATACTCCCAATGCAGCAAAGTCTCGAGCAACTTTGGCCATCAGGAATTTTTCCTCATGCTTCATCAGAAGATCCTCTCTTGTCTTGTCAATGGCTTTCATGGCCGGAATTACTGGGTTGTTGTCAGTTTTTTGGGCTGTCTGGCCATGTTCTCGAAGCATTCTCTCCTGACATTCCACCTGCATCTATGGCAGGCATCCTCAGAGGTTGGGAGGTCTGTTGGAAACTAGGAAAATTGGGTTTATATATCTGTGGAATGATGTCCTGGGTGGGAGAAAGAATTCTCGTCTGTTGGAGCTAGGTGTGAATTTTTCTATTGGCCACCTTGATTAGCATTTGATGGCCTAGTAGATTTTTAGGTGTGGCTTGTTACTGCCTGGGGGAATCCTTTGAGGGGTGATTCGCTGTCCCTGATTGTTCCTTGTCTGGAGCTCCAGACCCGGATTAACCCCTATTGGCACCCTAGGCCACACTTTGGAATTATGCCCCCAAACCAACCTCTACCGCACCCCCCACCTCCTCCTCTTCATGGCGCGAGGAGGAGAAGGCAGACGGAAGCCCCGCCCCCAATGCGGGCAGCGGCCCCGGGGGTGGGGCTTCCCTCCACCTCCTCCTCTTCGTGGTGCTCCCTCCTTCCTTGAATCAAGGAAGGAGGGCGCACGAGGAGGAGGAAGGAAGGGAAGCCCCGCCCCCAGTGCCGGCATTGGCCCCGGGGGCGGGGCTTCCCTCCTCTTTGCGACGCGCCCTCCTTTCTTGAGTCAAGGGGGCGGGGTGAGGAGGGGCGCCATTCTCTCCTCCCCCGCCCCATCGCAGCACTCTCGCCCCGCCCTTCCCCGAGAGAGAGAAAGAGAGAGTTGCGTTGCGGGGGGGTGTTTTTGGGTCCGTGTGAATTGCGCCCCCCTTGGCTTGTGCCCCTAGGCCATGGCCTAGGGTGGCCTTATGGGTAATCCGGGCCTGTGGAGCTCCCCTGTGTTTTAGTGTTGCTCTTTATATACTGTTATGATTTTTGAGGTTTTTTAAAAAAAATACTGGTAGCCAGATTTGGTTCATGTTCATGGTTCCCTCCTTTCTGTTGAAATTGTCCATATGTTTGTGGATTTCAATGGCTTATTTATTCGCATATTGTTCTTTTATTTATACGTATGTATTTTTCTTATGTTATTGTTGATGTTTTGATTTGATTTGGTTGTAATTTGTTGTTTGGGCTTGGCCTCATGTAAGCTGCCCCGAGCCCCCATCGGGGAGATGGTGGTGGGGTATGAATAACGTTTATTATTATTATTATTATTATTCTCTGTGTAGTCTGACATGGTGGTGGTGAGAGTGCTCCAGCTTTTCTATGTTCTCCAATAATGTGTCCAGGTTGGTTCATCAGGTGCTCTGATATGGCTGACTTCTCTGGTTGAAGTAGTCTGCAGTACCTTTCTTGTTCCTTGATTTGTGCCTGGGCAATGCTGCTGCGGTTGGTGGTCCCTTTGTAGCAGGGGTAGGGAACCTATGGCTCGGGAGCCAGATGTGGCTCTTTTCATGATTGCATCTGGCTCTCCAGAGCATCCCGGGCCTCGGTTTCCCAGCATGCAGTTAGGAGTGATGCAAATGCCCCGCGACTGCCACTTCCACGCCACCATTGCCGCCTCTTCCTCATTCCCCGCTGCTCTCGAGGCCCTCTCTCTCCCCTTCTTTCTTTTCTTCTTTTCCCTTCCTTATTTTACTTTTTCCTCACTCCCTTTCTTTTCTTTTCCCCACACTTTCCTCCTTTCCCATTTCCTTCTTTCTTTTCCCCTCCTTGTCTCTCTCCTTTTCTTTTCTTCCTTTTCCATAGTTCGTTCTTCTTTTCTTTCTTCCTCTCCCCTCTCTCCTTTATTTCCTCTGTCTTTCTTTCTTTCCCCTTTCCTTCCGCCTTATTTTTTATTTATTATTTCCACCATTTCTACCCCGTGACTTCTCAACCCCCGAGGGGGGACTCAGAGCGGCCTCACAATTCAACAATTCAATTCAATGCCCAAAACACAGTAAACATATAATAAAAACCATACAGTTAACATTAAAATACATTAAAATGTAATTAGCATTAAGATATATCAAATACATTCACATGGGTTAAAAACAGTATTCCATCCATAACAGAAGCCTTAGGTCATGTCCACCAGTTTGCCATTTCCATCCCATCTAAAGTCCTGTATCGTGCTAGTGTGCAAATGCCTGGTCCCATAACCAGGATTTCACTTTTTTTCCTGAATGTCAGGAGGGATGAGGTGGATCGTATATCAATAGGGAGCGCATTCCACAGACGGGGAGCCACCACCGAGAAGGCCCTCTCTCGTCCCCACCAACCGCATCTGAGAGGTAGGCGGGAGCGAGAGCAGGGTCTCCCTGGATGACCTTAGATTACGAGGTGGGACGTAGCGGCTGATGCGTTCGTACAAGTAAGCTGGGCCAGAACCGTATAGAGCTTTAAAGGTCAAAACCAGCACTTTGAATTGAGCTCGGAATTGGACAGGCAGCCAGTGGAGCTGACACAACAGGGGGGGTGGTATGCTCCCTGTATGTAGCTCCAGTTAGTAGTCTGGCTGCCACCCGCTGGACTAATTGCAGTTTCCAAACTGTCTTCAAAGGCAGCCCCACATAGAGTGCATTGCAGCAATCTATTCGGGATGTGACCAGAGCGTGGACAGACCGTAGCCTTCTCTTCCTTCCCAGAGTCCTGAGCATGCCTTTTGCAGAGCCAGGTCTGAAGTGTCCCGTCATTCTGCCGGGGGAATCCCTTTCTCATAGTATGTACGTATATACTCACATTTAGTTGAATTCAGTCTTAAAATATATTATATATATATTATATGGCTCTCACTGAAATAAATTTCCAAATATTTTGTTTTCATGGCTCTCTGAGTCAAAAAGGTCCCCGACCCTTGCTTTGTAGACTTGTCCACAGCTGCATGGTCTACGGTAGACTCCTGCAGCGGTGAGAGGATCCCTCTTGTCCTTTGAACCCACAGGTTCGGATCTTGTCCTCCGAAGCCGTGGAAAACAAGTTTGCTCCATCTCCTACGTGACAACCTTTTGGGCTTTTAATTTGGGGTCTAGAACTTTGGTTGACTCCATTTATATCCCTTCTTTCATCCCAGGAGCTGAAAGCTGAGCCTGCAGTTCTCCTCCTCCCCGCTTTATCCTCACCACAGACAAAATAATACCTGGCATAATTGGTACTTACTACTCACCACTGATAGCTGTCTTTTTCAAGTCTGTATTTCCACCCTGGCTACCAGGTTACACTTAAGGGTGGCTCATTAGGTTTCCTGCCTTTTTATGATAAATGGCTCTCAAGCCTGTAAGGACTGGTTCCCCTCCCTTCAGGACAGGATGTTTCAGCAGTTTGTCACACTTGGCTGAGAAAAGCTGCATCCATCACAGCCTCAAGCTATTAAAAGATAGAGATGGAGGCCTGGTTTCTCAACTCAAGGGCCTTCCTGGCTATTACATCTGCTTTGCAAATAAATCCACCTGTTACCGACCTGAGAAAAGAAAGTGCATCACCCTCTACCATTGGTATCAAGGCAAATAACGTCATAAATCTGTGTCTTCAAAGGAGTGTGTGTACAAAGCTGCTTAATAGTAAACACAGCCAAAGGAGAGGAGAAACTGTAAATTAAAAACAATCCAAATATAAAATGTTTGTTTTCCGCACAGGCCCGGATTATCATTTAGGGCAGCAAGGCCATGGCCTATGGGCATAAGCCAAGGGGGGAACCAGATCAAGGGCAAAAAAAAATGGCAATGACTCACGCCAAGTTGTCCCAGCAGCAGCTGCGCGGCACCCTTCCATCACTCGGGCCCCGCCCCCAGAGGAAGTGACATCGCTCGGGCTGCACTCCTCCTCCCTCCCTCCTCCTGTGACCACGGCGAGTTGTCCTAAAGGCAGCGGCAGCTGCGCTGCGTGAATGGGACGCCGCATGGAAGAGCGCCGAGCAGCTGCCACTGAGACAAGTCGCCGTGGTCTCAGAAGAAGGGAGGGAGGAGGAGTGCAGCCCAAGCAACGTCACTCCCTCCGGGGGCGGGGCCCGAGCAACATCACTCGGGCCCCGCCCCCGGAGGGAGTGGCGTCGCTCGGGCTGCACTCCTCCTCCCTACCTCCTTCTGTGACCACGGCGAGTTGTCCCAAAGGCACCGGCAGCTGCGCTGCGTGAATGGGGCGCCGCGTGGAAGGGCGTCGAGCAGCTGCCGCTGGGACAACTCGTCATGGTCTCAGAAGGAGGGAGGAGGAGTGCAGCCCGAGCGACGTCACTCCCTCTGGGACGGGGCCTGAGTGACGTCACTCCCTTCGGGGGCGGGGCCCGAGCGACGTCACTCCCTCTCGGGGCAGGGCCCAAGTGGCGGCACGCGAAAAGGGGCGTAATTCCAAAGTGTGGCCTAGGGTGCAAAAAGGTCTTAATCTGGGGCTGTTTCCATGTGCAGAAAACTTTTTCAGGGGCTAGTTAAGACTTATTTTAAATTTCAAGCCTGAAACTTGTGTGCATATAAGTCATACAGCACCAAAGTGACCCATTTAAGGGGGAATTTAAGAAGGCATGACCATCAAGTTTCCAGACAACACCAAATGGGGATGGATAGTTAATACCCCAGAAGACGGGAGAAGAATTCAAAACGATCTTCGCGGATTAAAGAGAAGATTGGCCAAAACTCACATAATGAAGTTCAACAGGGAGAAATGCAAGAGACTCCACTTAGGCAGAAAAAAAGGAAATGCAAAGAGACACAATGTGGGACGAAAACCGGCTCGACAGCAGGATGGGTGGAAAAGATCTGAGTCCTTGTGGGGAGGAAGGGGAACAGAAGCCAGGTATGTCATGCAGCAGCTTAAAAAGCCAATGGGATGCTGGCCTGCATTAATAGGAGTCTGGTGCGTAGATTCAGCGAAGCCATGCTACCCCCTCTATTCTGTTCTGCCTTGGTCAGACCCCACAGCAGCGTTTGATACAGTCGATTACGATCTTTTGACGCACAGCCTGGCCGTGACTGGAGTGCGGAGGACAGCTTTAAATTGGCTGTCCTCTTTCCTCCACAATCGGAAAATGCGAGTGTTATGGGGGGGTCGGTCTCTGGGGGGTTCCCTTTATCTTGTGGGGTCCCTCAGGGGGCCATACTCTCCCCTTTGTTATTTAACATCTACATGCGACCGCTCACTCAGCTGCTACGTGGCTTTGGGCTTGAGTGCCACCAGTACACTCAGCTCATTCTGAGGATGGAGGGCCGGCCGGACTTCATACCCAATAACTTCCATCTCTGCCTTGTAGCCATTACTGGATGGTTGCGAGCCAGCAGGTTGAAGGTGAATCCGACGAAGACAGAGATCCTTTGGCTGGGCCGTCCGGGCGATAGGGATATCCAACTACCGACCCTGGATGGCGAGGCACTACGCCCATCATCATCTGTAAAAAGCCTGGGAGTCCTTTTGGACCCTCTGCTGTCAATGGAGGCCCAGGTCTCTAGTGTCAGCAGAAATGTTTTTTTCCATCTTCGTCAGGCGAGGCATCTGGCTCCCTATCTGTCCCGGAACGACCTGGCCATGGTAATCCAAGCCATGGTCATCTCACGACTTGACTACTGTAACGCTCTCTACATTGGCCTGCCCTTGACTCTGATCCGGAAACTTAGACTAGTGCAGAATATGGCAGCCCGACTTCTTGCTGGGGAGCCTGCGAGTTGTCGTATAACACCTATACTCCGGGATCTGCACTGGTTACCAATTGAACTCCGGATCACCTTCAAGGTATTAGTTCTCACTTTCAATGCCTTACATGGTCTGGGGCCAGTGTACCTAAGGCAGTGTTTCCCAACCAGTGTGCCAGGGCACACTAGTGTGCCGTGAGCGATCACCAGGTGTGCCGTGGGAAATTGGAACATCCAGGACGGGGGAGAGTCTAGTGTGTTGAAGTATAAAAACCCTAAGAAACCTACCTCGATAAAGGTACAAAATTACAAACACCCCCCCTCCCCACCCATTGTCTACTTGGTCTCTCCCTCTCTATGCATTGGGAAGGCCTGCCTCCCTTTCCCCAAGTAGAGACCTCCTGGGGGTTCTGTGTGGGAAGTTTGGCCCAGTTCTATCATTGGTGGGGTTCAGAATGCTCTTTGATTGTAGGGGAACTATAAATCCCAGCAACTACAACTCCCAAATGTCAAGGTCTATTTCCCCTGAACTCCATCTGCGTTCATATTTGGGCATATTGCGTATTCATGCCAAGTTTGGTCCTGATCCAACATTGTTTGAATCCACAGTGCTCTCTGGATATAGGTGAACTACAACTCCAAAACTCAAGGTCAATGCTCACCAAACTCTTATAGCATTTTCTCTATTATGTTTAATTTTAATTGCTAATTTGTATATGATGTGATTGTGTTGGTAACTGTTGATGTGTTTATCTTGGGCAGTCCTTGCCATATGTACACCGCCTCGAGTCACCTTCGGGCTGAGAGGGGCGGTATAGAAGCAAAGTAAATAAAATAAAATAAAATAAATAATATCTCCAGTGGTGTGGGGTATAGACATCCTGTGATAATACAGGTTGGTTCATCAGGTGCTCTGCTATGGCTGACTTCTCTAGTTGAGTTAGTCTGCAGTGCCTTTGCTTTACGTAGCAAAGGATAAGAGGGAAAGTTTGTGTCTTTCTGCCATTCCTGCCAGGATATCTATGTTGTGTTCATCGAAACAGGCCCAGGTTTCACACTGTGTGTATAAATACATTTTAAAAACATACTAACTATATGTATTACTGTGTTAGAGTGTCATTTTGTGTCATTTTGGTTGGTGGTGTGCCCCAGGATTTTGCAAATGTAAAAAGTGTGCCGCGACTCAAAAAAGGTTGGGAAACACTGACCTAAGGGATCACCTAGTCCCATACAACCTCACAAGATCACTGCGATCAGAGGACCAGAACCTCTTGGACCAGAATCCCCAGCTTAAGATCTTTCCGCCTAACTAGAACTCGGCGGGGGCCTTTTCAATCATTGCCCCGGTGTTGTGGAATGCCTTGCCGTCGGAGATTCGTGCTCTGCACTATCTATTCACCTTCCGCAAAGCATGCAAGACCCACCTATTCAAGCAGGCTTTTGATTAATGTTACGATCTTTTAAATTGCTTTTAAAGTTCTTGTTCTTATATTATGTTTTACTCATTCTATCTCTATGTAAACTGCCCCAAGCCTCCGGGAGCGGCAGTCAAAAGTCGAAATCAATAAAATACATAAATAATTTACCTGGAATCACACTGTTTCCAATTCTGGGTGCCACAATTGAAGAGAGATATTGACTCTAAGCTGGAATGTGCCCAGAGGAGGGCAATTGGTTGTGTGAATGTAATTGTATTTTAATGTATTTTAGTGTCAATGTGTGAGGGTTTTTATACTGTTTTTATACTGTGTTGTTATGAGGGCATCGAATTGTGCCTTTTGGAAGCTGCTCTGAGTCACCCTTCGGGGGTTGAGAAGAGCAGGGTGAACTGTCGAAATAAATAAATATAAATAACTCAAAGGATCAAGGGTCTGGAGAACGAGCTCTATGAGGAGCGGCTGAAAGAGCTAAGCATGTTTAGTCTGAAGAGAAGGCTGAGAGGAGACATGATGAGGACCATGGCTACAAATACAAGAAAGGAGATTCCACCTGAGCATGAATGTCCTAACTGTGAGAGAGAGCTGTTCAGCAGTGGAACTCTCTGCCGCAGAGTATGGTGGAGGCTCCTTCTTTGGACGCTTTTAAACAGAGACTAGATGGCCATCTGTTGGGGTGCTTTGAATGCTATTTTCCTGCTTCTTGAGGGTTGGACTGGATGGTCCACGAGGTCTCTTCCAACTCTAGGATTCTTATATCCACCCTGTCTGGTTTAACTGGCTTTTGTGCTGCAAGTAGACACGCTCTGCTTTGAGGCTCTGATATGGGTCCTTGCTCTGCCCTTGTTCTGGTTGAATCATTCTGCGGTCTATTGCGGCTCAGTCTTCTGATCTGGCCAAGTCATAATTATATCAGAGCGGGACATATCCATGATGTAGTGCTTCCTCCCGGCTCACATTTGGTGTCCCTGAGTCTGAATCGCCCTCTGCTACCCAACCGCTGCCAAGTTTGCTCCATTTCCTTTGCCAGGTGCCCAAACCCTGACCCAGACATCCATCACTTTGAGGTTAATTACTGTAATGCGCTGGGCCATATGCTCTTCTTCTTGCTCAGTCTTTATCATTGGGCCAGAAGTCCAAAAGGCTGAAGCAAGGCAGCTGACCCGGACGCCACAAAGCCACCTTGCTTTATCCAGACTTCTATGTAAGACAATGAGAACGAATTCTGTACAGCAGTGTTTCTCAATTTTCCAAATGCCACAGTGCCTTAATACAGTTCCTCATGTTGTGGTGACCCCCAACCATAACATCATTTTCATTACTACTTCATAACTCTCATTTTGCTACTGTTATTGACCAAAAGGTTGCAGGTTCGAATCTGAGGAGCAGTGTGAGCTCCTGCTGTTAGCGTCAGCTTCTGCCAGGGGCAGTCTAAGGTAATTTTAAATGGTAAGCGAACATTATTTTGGTGCCCCCCCCAACATTATTTTGCCCTCCCCCCATGTAAAACAAATATACAATTATAATATCACAATACCATTAGTAGTATTATATTGTATCCATGTATATACAATATATTATACCATACTCATACTATATTATATCATAATTATATTATACTACATTACAATATAATTATATTATAATATATTGACATTATAATATAATATAATATAACATTCTATTATATTATTATTATAATAAAATAATAAATAAAATTATTTATTTAAATAAAATTATCCTCTATTAAATATTTTCATTACTCCTATAAAACTCAAATAACCCAAAATAAAGTAGAATAAAATATTATAAATTACTATTTTGTACAATACCACTATACTGCAATATTGTATGTAATATTACATGTAATATAAAATATATCATTATTCTATTGTTATATTGTATTTTTATTATATTGTATTACAATATTAAGCAGAACTGTATAATAATCAACACGAAATGCAATGTAAATGCATCAAAATCAGAATATATTACCTACCACCCGTCTCAAAATTCATAGGAGTCTCCCATAAGTCCAAAATTAGGATCCCAATGTAAATGTAAATATAAAAACAGCCAAAATGTTCAACTGAGGTCAAATACAGGCAGCGCGGCCTGGGCAAACTTGGGTCCTCCCTCCCTCTAGGTGAAACCCCCTCGTGACCCCCAGGGGTCCTCACCCCCAGGGTGAGAAACGCTGCTGTGTCCAGACTCCTTTGCACGAAAATGAGAAAGAAATCTGTTCAGGAGATCAACTCAGAATTCCACTGTCCTGTCTTGTATGTGTGTCTGTGTCCTTGTCCCCCTCGGCCTGCGTTGGCCTATCTGTCACTCCTCTTTATTGCACAAATCAACTGAGAACTCCTGAATAAAATGGAGAGTTTGCTAGTGTGTGATGGAGGAATGAAAGTCATCCATTTACATTCAAAACAGAGTATGCTTGAACTGTATGGGAAACTACTCTCCCAAATACTTGACATGTTCAGTGGGATGAAGTCTTTAGAGAGCTCCTTTAAAGTTTGGGTTTAAACCCAAAGTGGATCACAATGCAGCTACTATTGCTTTCCAGAACCGGGGAGTTATGCCCACCTGTCACTTCCTGCAAAATCACTGGCTTGGAAGTAAAGAAAATATCCAGCGATATTAGATATTGAAGTGCTGGCGTTTTAGCAATTGCTCAGAGACAAAAGGATGCTAAAAGCCAATGTGTTCCCGCTGACCTGAAAGATCCCTTTGTCCTGTTCTGGCTGAGTTTTTCAGAAATTTTCTTACAAACTTTCTGTTATATCATATCCAGGGAAAACAGCAAAACCCTGACCTTCTTTCGTGTGTGTGTGTGTGTGTGTGTGTGTGTGTGTGTGTGTATATATATATCCTCTACAATGACATTTCTGAAATGACAAATGTATCAAGTGGAGAGCGGAATGACATTTGGTTATTTTACCCTAAGAGAGCATATCCTCCCCCCCCCCCCTACAAGTTCTATTAGGGAATGGAAGGAAGAGAGCTTATTAGGAGAAGAGGTTGCATTTTGAGATTGTTGTTTCCATGCGTTTTGCTTCAAGCTTCCTAGATCTTGAGGACAGAGGAAATGTTCCAAAAATAAGTTGGAGGAAAGATCTTCTCATGTCTGCAGCCATTGCAGAAGCGGGCTTCAAAACATTGACATTTTTCTTCCACCTGGTTTAAATAGAAAGGAAGTGGATTCTGCATTGGTCTCCTGTACAGATTTCTTTCTCATTTTCTTACAAAGGAGTCTGGACACAGCAGCGTTTCTCACCCTGGGGGTGAGGACCCCTGGGGGTTGCGAGGGGGTTTCAGAGGGGTCACCAAAGACCATCAGAAAACATATTTCTGATGGTCTTAGGAACCCCTTTGGCAGAAAAGGCTTCTGTGGTGGAGTCTGACTGTTTTTAATACCATGCTGCCACCAAGGATTGTGGTGAGGGCTCGCCTAATTCTCTAGGCTGGGCAAAGTGTCTTTTTCGCTGCCACCATTAAAAACAGGGAGGATTGAAACACAGGGAGGCAGGACTGGTTGAACAAAAAAACCCAATGTTTATTTTAACAACGTGTGAGAGAATCACAGGCACTTTAGCGTAATGGTTACAAAGAAACGTTGGAGTGTGTGGTTAATTAAAAACTTGCACAAATCTAGAACAAGTTACAAACAACGTAGCACCCCAGATAATACTGCTGAAGTATTATCTGCTGACTACAACTACATGACTCTGCTTATTCTCAGCCAGAGTCCTACAAAACCCAGCACAAAGCTGCTAACTCTCTCAGGAGCCTAACTCACTCCTGACCTACTCTGTCAGAGACCAACCATCAACTCCCTCCAGATTCTGTGGCCTCCCTAACTGCCTAACTGCTGCCCAACTGTCAGTTTTCAAAATTCTAACTGACAATCTATCCCTGGTGCCTGGCCCAACTGCCTACTGACTCTCTAAGGTTCTATGCTTCCTTCCCTAGGCTATCTCCAATCAGCCTAACCTGGGAAACCTAACCTTAAAATGGCCGTTCCTCCAAAACAGACCATTAACTGGCCAACCCACCAAAAAGGGCTTTTCCTCCTGGGCTTCTTCTGGCCCAAAATATATGCAATTTGTCACAGCTTCCTTCCGTGTGTTGTGTGTGCCATGTGTTACCTCCTCCTCCTTTCCTTCTTTTCCTTCCTTCTCTGTGTTGTGTGTGCCATGTGTTACATCCCCCCTTCCTTCCTTCCTTCCTTCCGTGTGTTGTGTGTGCCATGTGTCACCCCCTCCTCCTCTTCTCCTTCTTTCCTTCTTTTCCTTCCTTCTCTGTGTTGTGTGTGCCATATGTTACCTCCTTCACCTCTCCTCTCCTTCCTTCTCTGTGTTGAGTGTGCCATGTGTTACATCCTCCTCTCCTTCCTTCCTTCCTTCCTTCCTTCTCTGTGTTGTGTGTGCCATATGTTACCTCCTCCACCTCTCCTCTCCTTCCTTCTCTGTGCTGAGTGCACCATGTGTTACATCCTCCTCTCCTTCCTTCCTTCCTTCCTTCCTTCCTTCCTTCCGTGTGTTGTGTGTGCCATGTGTCCCCTCCTCCTCCTCTTCTCCTTCTTTCCTTCTTTTTCTTCCTTCTCTGTGTTGTGTGTGCCATATATTACCTCCTCCACCTCTCCTCTCCTTCCTTCTCTGTGTTGACTGTGTTACATCCTCCTCTCCTTCCTTCCTTCCTTCCTTCCTTCCTTCCTCCTGAAGAATTTGTGTGTCTGCTTGAACATTCTAGCAAGGAGGTGGCCTATGGATTAATAAATGGTGGCAGCCTAATAATAACTTAGTGGCAGCAAGGAAATATATATGACGAATACCATCACATGACAAAATTGGCCATTTTGCCCATCTCTATCTGAATAACTTGGAAAAGGTTGCTTGCCAACCAGCTTAGAAAGCCTCTCAAAAGATAAAATCGTTTTAACAATGAGATGCTGAGAATTGTATTTTATGGTTTTAATTGCTAATTGTTTGCTGTTTTTATAATTATTGCATTAATTGTTTTTGTTGTATTTTTATCCTGTGGGCATTTACTGCCATATGTAAATCACCTTGAGTCGCCCTCAGACTGAGAGGGGCGGTATAGAAATATAGTAAACAAATAAATAAACCCTTTGCATCCCTTTTTCAATGTGTACCTGACACTTGAATGAACACATAATGAACACAGTAGGTTGCCGCTTCTTAAGTGGGTGGCTCAGTATTATTTAATGCAGTGTTTCCCAACCAGTGTGCCGTGGCACACTAGTGTGCTGTGAGCGATCATCGGGTGTGCCGTGGAAAATTGGAACCTCCAATACCCTTTCTTGCCCCTCCTGCCAAACACTTTTTCTTCTCTACTCGGGCTCTCTTCTTCCCAGCCTCGCTTTGCCTCGCTTTGCTCTGGGGCGAGTCTGCGCAGTAGCGCCAGCACAAGTCACGTCTTCCCCCCTCCCCTCCTAAAAATGCTCAGACTGCCCCCTCAGATCAAAATGGTGGCAGAAGCAGCAGAGGAGAAGAAAAAGTAAGTGTTTGGCAAGAGAGGGAAGAAAGGGCGCGAAGGGGAAGGGGGAGGAAGAGGTCTCTGTCGAAAGCTGGCATGGGCAAACTTGGACCTTCCAGTTGTTTTGGACTCCAACTCCCACCATTCCTAGCAGCCTCAGGCTCTTTTCCTTTCCCCCATCAGCCATTTAAGCAGGAAAGGGCCTCAGGCTGTTAGGAATGCTGGGAGTTGAAGTCCAAAGCACCCAGAGGGCCAAAGTTTTCCCATGCCTGTTTTAGGGACCTTAAAGTGGTGAGCCACCTTCCAACATTGTGATTCTGGATAGAAAACAAACAACAACATAACATAACATTGTTTGAGTCCACAGTGCTCTCTGGGTGTAGGTGAACCCTTTCAGTACTTTCTGTTGGTAATGAGAGTTCAATCTGCCAAGTTTGGTTCGGTTCCATTGTTGCAAGAATTCAGGATGCTCTTTGATTGTGTGTTAACTATAAATCCCAGAAACTGTAACTCCCAAATATCAAGGTCTATTTTCCCCAAACTACATCTGTGTTCACATTTGGGCATATCGAGTATTCATGCCACGTTTGGTCCTGATCCAACACTGTTTGAGTCCACAGTGCTCTCTGGATATAGGTGAACTACAACTCCAAAACTCAAGGTCAATGCCCACCAAACTCTTAAAGTATTTTCTCTTGGTTATGGGAGTTCCGTGTGGGAAGTTTGTGTCTTTCTGCCATTTCTGCCAGGATATCTAGGTTGTGTTCATCGAAACAGGCCCAGGTTTCACACTGAGTGTATAAATACATTTAAAAACATATTAGCTATATGTACTACTGTGTTAGAGAGTCATTTTGTGTCATTTTGGTTGGTGGTGTGCCCCAGGACTTTGTAAATGTACAAAATGTGCTGTGGCTCAAAAAAGGTTGAAATACACCAATTTAATGCATGTGATGAAGTTGTAATTGTCCAAACTTGCTTTGGGAAGAAGGGTTCAGCACCTTGGGCAGATTCTTTAAAAAATTCAATGCAAACCCAGAGTGGATTAATCTCCCAACTCGTATGGAAAATACCAGGAGGATATTTCCATCCATTTGATTTGTGTTCTCAAACAGAGCAGGAATTGCTGCTGAAGGATTCATATGCTCCGCTCTTTCGAACCCTGCAATATTTGTCCTTGCTGTGGTTTGCCACAGACTCCTCTGTGATTTTGGATAGGCATTCCCTCTCCACCAACCCATCTTCCTTTTGGGCCATTTTTAGAAAACCGAATTTCCCGGCCTTTGACTCCGTTGTGAGGTTGAGCACAATTCAATTATCCCTTCTGTCCCTGCTTTGCAAGAATAGCTGCAGCTCCTCGAGGCCGGCATTTCCACATTCCAAGACTCACCATCCGCAAGGCTTGCAACGCAGCTGTGCCATTTAACTCTTTGCAGACACGAAAAGCCTCCTTCCTAGAGATGGACTTGGGCACATCTGGCTTCGGTTTTTTAAAAAGCAAGTCTCGTTCATTTCAAGGAAACTCATCTGAGAAAACCTCCCTGTGGATCGTATCCGTAGCCTAAGATATATCTGCCAGTAGAACACAAATTACTAAATTGATTCACTTGTTTCTGTGGGATTTTTTTTTTTAGTGTAATTTGTTGACATGTCAGCTTTGACTTATGGTGATCCTAGGAAAGAGAGAACTCCAGAAAGTAGTTATTAATTGAGCTTATGACTTCTTTCCACCTCTTTTCCCACTGCCTTATAATATAATCAATATACGAGGGCGGGTCAATAAGTCCGTGACTTTTTGAATTTCCCGCCTCTTAACTGAAAGGGCAACACTGCTCCTGTCAACAGGCATCTGTCAGTTGAGTCCTGTCAAAATTTGAACAAGCAGCGTCATTTAGTTTGTGTTTGACAGCCATTGATAGCAGACTACTGCGTGATTTGAGGAGAAAATGGAAAAAAAGTGAATTTCGTGTGCTCATTAAGTATTACTGTTTGCGGGAAAAAACATCCCTCAAACAAAGGCTAAGCTTGATAAATACGATGGGGACTCTGCACCATCAATTTCAATGGTAAAAAGTGTTTTACTGAATTTCGTTGTGGCCGTACAAGCACGGAAGATGGCGAACGTTCTAGACGCCCAGTTGAGGTCTCTACACCTGAAACAATTGAAAAAATTCACGATATGGTGTTGGCCAATCAGGGATTGGAAGTGCGAGAGATTGTGGAAGCCATAGGCATCTCACGTGACTCAGTGGTTTCAATTTTTAAATGATCACTTGGGTTTGAGAAAGCTTTCCGCAAGATGGGTGCCGCGTTTGCTCACAATCGACCACAAATGCAATCGTGTGACAATTTCACAGGAGTGTTTGGCGTTGTTAAACAGCAATATGGATGAGTTTTTGCGCCATTTCATAATCGTTGATAAAACGTGGATCCACCACAACACACCAGAGACCAAACAGCAGTCAAAACAATCGGTTTCTTGGGTGAATCGGCTCCAAAGAAGGCCAAGGTGGGTTTGTCAGCCAATAAAGACATGGCGACCGTTTTTTGGTATGTGCTTGGTATAATCTGCATTGACTACCTTCAAAAGGGTAAAACAATCAATGGCGAGTATTATGCCAACTTATTGGGTTGATTCAATGAGGATTGGGGGGGGGGGACCGCATTTGGCCAATAAAAAGTTCTTTTGCACCAGGACAATGCAAGGGTGCACACGTGCAGTTGCCATGGCAACAATCAATGAATTGGGATATGAATTGCTCCCTCATCTGCCCTATTCTCCGGATTTAGCCCCGAGTGACTATTTCTTGTTTCCAAACCTGAAGAAATGGCTCGACGGAAAGAGATTTGACTCCAACAATGAAATCATCTCACAAACAAATACCTATTTTGTTGACCTCGACAAATCTTATTTTTTGGAAGGGATTAAAAAATTGGAGAAACGTTGGACAAAGTATATAGAGCTCAAAGGAGACGACGTTGAAAAATAAAATGATTTTTTATCCAAAAACCTGTGTTTTATTCAAAAAGTTACAGACTTATTGACCCGCTGCCGTATGATTGCCTTTTCCATTATGTCATGGCATCTCATGGCATCATAAGCCACTTTGCATTCCCTTTGGGGAAGATAAAGCATGGTATAAATAAATATAATCATCATAGTAATAATAATGATCACAACCATAGAGCCACAGGGGTTAGAAGAGATGCCCAGGGTCATCCAGTCAAACTCCCTTCTTCCATGCAGAAAGACATCATGAAAGGACTTCTGACAAATGGTCAACCAGCCTCTGTTTAAAAGCCCCTAGCAAGGGAGTGTTGTGGTTCAGCCCTATGCCAGGGAATGCCAAAGGCCCTGCCCTGAACTACATTTCCCAGAATTCTTCTCAGCATCAGGAAGTCCCAGTCATGAGAGAGAGAAATGTGTCCCTCTGTCGCAGCAGCAGCCAGGGTTCTAATGAATGGTTGAATCTGCAAAGAGGAGAGCTGAGTGATGCTTCTGGCAAGTGGTGGTGGTGGTGATGATGATACTACTACTATTACTACTACTTTTTCACACGTACTGCTCTCGAGCTACGCGTCCCCCATTCCGTATCTTTGCATTTCATTTATTTCTGCCTAAGTGGAGTGTCTCGCATTTGTCACTGTTGAACTTCATTGTGTTAGTTTTGGCCCATCTCCCTAATCTGTTACAATAATGAAAAAGTAACAATATTTCATAACTCTCATTATAGTAACGAAATTTTCACTAAGGATACTTTAGAAACACTTTAGAAACAAAATGTTGGCACCCTCGAATTTTGGAATGAGTTTTGAAATATTTTTTTCTTGATCACACCTGCCTATGTGCGTTTCTCCAGTACCACGTTTCAAATTAATTGATTCTCATTACGCTGGCTTTCATATAAGTATGAAAGCCAGTGTAATGAGATTCATATAAGTATTTATGAGATTCATATAAGTATTGACTTGGATGATCTTTAGCAACTACTTCAGGGGATTTTACTCCAGTTTGAACTAGCAATCTATTATATAAATGGGTTCACGTCATGTGATGTATACCTCAAACAAAGAAACCTTACAACGCAGAAAAACAATACTTGCCAACAGAAATAGGCCTCAAGCAAGGTACGTTTGTAGCAAAGAAACTTCCCCCCCCCAAAAACCTAAAAGGCCCCCAAAACAACGAGTAAAAATAAAACTACATTTACCAGCATCCTCCGGGGCAGCCAAAGACTCACCCAGCCTCTACATTCTGAACAACATGATTGGCTGCCAATAAGGGCGGATTTACATAACTGCTGCACTAGCCAGCCAACATGAAAATTCCGATCCATAATAAACTGCCAAAACAGAATAAGGAAAAGCCCTGAGACAATCCCCAAGACACAAACCCAAATCACTTCCAACCGAAAATTTACACACCAAAACATCACAGACCACGCCCAAAATTGACAGTAAGGCTTGATTTCATTAACTTGATTACGCCCTAACACTAGCCCTCACTTACTGGAAGGTGTTTACGCTCTGAATTGACAGTAAGGCTTCATTAACTTGATTCTCCCAACTAGGCCTCAGCTCATTGGACATTGTGTATGGCCTGAATTTACAGAAACCTACCTTGACACACAGAGCCCCAACCATGCATGATGGGACTTGAAGTACCACCATGGAAAATGGGATTTGTAGTACTTCAAACCCCATCATTCCCCACAGACCACTGTGGCCCAGAACCAAGACCAATAAAGACCCAACTTGGCACACCATGCCCCCCATGACCCACACTCCATCCAACTGCAGTTTAGAGGAGGGCACACCATGGATGATTGGACTTTCTCGCATCTCCTAAAAAGGCCACAGCAAGGTGTGCCGGGTACAGCTAGTAAGATGTAAGCCAAGGTGCAGCTTTGAAATAAAAATAAGTAATATATTATATTTTTTTCCAGGATCCAGCCGGGATATTTGAACTGGTGCAAGTGGTTGGAAATGGAACATATGGACAAGTTTACAAGGTATTGTATCTTTTTTTAAAGGGGGGGGGGTACATACTGTAAAGGTGATTGAAATCCTGAGTATAATGGCTGTATTGAAATCTATTACATGATTGAACACTCTTATCCACAGCATAGTTTCATGTCTGAACCTATGTTGGGTTATGGACTTGACAAAGTTATCAGTTGTACTTTAGAGATAGGTTGCTAACCACTGTTTGTGCTAATTTACGTCTGAATCCTCAGACTTCTGAGTGCAATTGCTTCTTTTTTAAAAAAAATATTGGGCTAGCTCTTCGAAAACATGCAAACGTGATCAATAGGTACTGCTCCGGCAGGAAGGTAACGGCACTCCATGCAGTCATGCCGGCCACATGGCCTTGGAGGTGTCTACGGAGAACTCCGGCTCTTTGGCTTAGAAATGGAGATGAGGATCAACCCTCAGAGTTGGACATAACTGGACTTTTTAAAAAATAGTTTTTTATTGAGTTATTTTGACATATATAACAAAACTAGAAAGTATACAAGGTATAGGTTTTAAAATGGTGGAAAGGTGGGAAAAGGGATTAGTGGGGAAAAGGTATAAAAAGGGGGGGGAGGAAAGGGAAAGAAAAAGGAGAAAGGAAAGAAGAAAGAAAAAGGGGAGGAAAGGAAGCGAAGAACAAAAGAGGTAAAAAGTCAGAAAAGAGGGGGAAAATCTAAATATAGAAATATAGGGTCCTAAAGTCTAGAAAGATTGTTAGGAAATCTTCCAGTCCAGTCTGCGGGGTTCCTTATTTGCTTGTAGAGTCAAAACTTCCCTTACAGTTTCTATCGAGCGCCACTTGAAGATTAATTCCATTCAGGGTTCACTTGAGTAGTTCCCTAGTTCTGCTTAAGTTTCACCTCCTTTAAGTGTGTTATTACTTGGCTCCAATCCGTTTTATTCTTACCGCTTTGGTCATTAACTAAATCTTTCAAGATATCGAAATCCATTAATTCTCTTAGTTTGAGCAGCCAGTCCTCTAGCTCCGGCGGATCTTTATTTTTCCAATTTTTTGCAATGACTAGTCTTGCCGCGGCTGATATGTAGAAGAACAGTTTGTCTTGGTTTTTCTCTATATCATCTTTCATGATATTGAGAAGGTAATAATCTGGCTTGAGTTGAAAATTATAATTTAAAATTTCCTGTGTGTGAACATGAACACTTTTCCAATTTTTTTTTATCTTTTGGCATTCCCACCAACAATGTATGAATGTTCCTTTATGTGTTCGACATCTCAAACACTTGTCGCAAACGTGAGTGTAAATCTTGGCTAGTTTGGAGGGTGTTAAATGCCACCGAAAGAACATCTTGTACCAATTTTCAGTTACTGATGTGAATCCTGAATACTTGGTCCTCTTTTTCCAGATGTCTTCCGACATAACTGGACTTAATGTCAGGGGAAAGCGTTAAACATTTACCTTTACTAATCTACACTACCACATAATAAAGTTTGTCAATCCTGATGATCTGCTTTGAACGGGATGAAATGTGCAGATAGTCTAGAATCCGAAACAGGATTATATGGTAGTGTCAATGGGATCGTAGTTAACCAAGGCTTTAGGTTATGTCTGGACCCAAAAAACCTGTGGTTAACAGTTATAAAATAAAGTGGATTGGTTGCCAGCTTTCAACTGTTGTTTCTTATTCTTGGTTTTTTTTTTTGGATGCCATGGTTTCATGCTGTACTATAACTCCCAGAGATGCATGGCTCCCATTCCTGCCGTAAACAAAAGCCATCCTTTAGCTTTGAGGGGTTTGTTCTGATTTTGGGAAAGTGCTTTTCCTTTCTTTTCCCCTTCTTCCTGCATTTCTGGCTTTGCGCAGAAACATCCAGCCAAAGAGTGCAAAAGATTGGCCTCTTTCCAGACCAGAGACAGAACGACATGAAAGCATAGATATATCTATATATATATATTTATGTTTTAGGAGGAGGCAGGGAAATCAGAGAGGAGTGCAACGCAATGCGAGGCCTAGTTAAATTATGAAGGACGAGAGCAGCTTGCACACTGCGTGGAAAGAAGCCTGCAGGGAACGCCTAGGGCAATGGCTGGAAGGCTAAATTTAAGGAATGTGTACCAAGAAAGAGCATTAAAAAAGAGCATAGAATCATAGAATCCTAGAGTTGGAAGAGACCTCCTGGGCCATCTAGTCCAAAACCGTTCTGCCAAGAAGCAGGAAAATTGCATTCAAAGCACCCCTGACAGATGGCCATCCAGCCTCTGTTTAAAAGCTTCCAAAGAAGGAGCCTCCACCACACTCCAGGGCAGGCCCGGATTATCCATTAGGCAAGCAAGGCCGTGGCCTATGGGCATAAGCCAAGGGGGGCGCCAGATCAAGGCCAAAAAAATGGCGATGACTCACGCCGAGTTGTCCCAGTGGCAGCTGCGTGGCGCCCTTCCACACGGCGCCCCATTCACGCAGAGCAGCTGCTGCCTGCTGGACAACTTGGCGTGGCCTCAGGAGGGACGGAGGAGGAGTGCAGCCTGAGCAACGTCATTCCCTCTGAGGGCGGGGCCCGAGCGACGTCACTCCCTCTGGGGGCGGGGCCTGAGCGACATCACTCAGGCCCCGCCCCTGGAGGGAATGACGTTGCTCGGGCTGCACTCCTCCTCCCTCTCTCCTTCTGAGGACACGTCGAGTTGTCCCAGCGGCAGCTGCGCGGGGCCCTTCCACGTGGCGCCCCCATTCACGCAACGCAGCTGCCGCTGCCTGTGGGACAACTCGGCGTGTCCTCAGAAGGAGGGAGGGAGGAGGAGTGCAGCCCGAGCGAGGTCACTCTCTCCAAAGGCGGGGCCCGAGCGACGTCACTCCCCTCGGGGGCGGGTCCCGAGCGACGTCACTCCCTTCAGGGGCGGGTCCCGGGTGACATCACTCCCTCTGGGGGTGGGGCCCAAGCGACGTCACTCCCTCTGGGGGCGGAGCCTGAGTGGCGGCACGTGAATGGGGCGTAATTCCAAAGTGTGGCCTAGGGCGCAAAAAGGTCTTAATCCGGCCTGCTCCAGGGCAGAGAGTTCCACTGCTGAACGGCTCTCACAGTCAGGGAGTTCTTCCTAATGTTCCGATGGAATCTCCTTTCTTGTAGTTTGAAGCCATTGTTCCGCGTCCTAGTCTCCAGGGCAGCAGAAAACAAGCTTGCTCCCTCCTCCATAGGACTTCCGCTCACATATTTATACATGGCTATCATGTCTCCTCTCAGTCTTCTCTTATTCAGGCTAAACATGTCCAGCTCTTTAAGCCCCTCCTCATAGGGCTTGTTCTCCAGACCCTTGATCATTTGAGTTGCCCTCCTCTGGACACATTCCAGCTTGTCAATATCTCCCTTCACTTGTGGTGCCCAGAATTGGACATAATATTCCAGGTTTGGTCTAATCAAGGCAGAATAGAGAGTAGCATGACTTCAGTTGGACCCATACCTTGGGAAGCCAGACACTATTGTTACATCTCAAATAGACTACTGCAAGGTGGGGTTGTGTTCCAGCTCCATTAGCTGCCAGTTTGCTACTGGGCTCAATTCAAAGTGCTGGCTTTGGCTTATAAAGCCCTAAACCGGGAATGTGCCGCAGCTGGCTAAGTGTCAGCCTCATAAGATCTCTCTGACCAGTAGGTCATGAGTTTGAGGCCTGCCTGGGTCGAGGTGGGTGCTCAACCTTTAAGTGTAGCCTGCTGTCGACCTTTGCAACCCGAAAGACAGTTGCATCTGTCAAGTAGGAGATAAAGGTACCACATTAAGTGGGGAGGCAAATTTTGACTGAATTATGAGGCCATTAAAGAACTCCAGGAATGCTGAGGAATGTGGAAGGAACAACAAGGGACAGCTGGGAACGCTGAGAGATGAGGAGTGCGTCAGCTCCCCCTGGTGGCCAGAGTTTGCCTCTGTTCGTCTATATGTGCGTATGTGGAAATGGCAGGGATTGTCTGCTAAGTATGTGTACCTGTAATCTGCTCTGAGTCTCCTTCGGGGTGAGAAGAGCGGAATATAAATAAAGTAAATAATAATAAATAAGTAAATAAACGGTTCTGATTCAACTTACCTGTCTGAATACATCTCCCTTTAGGAGCCAATGAGAGCTTTAAGATCTTCTGGGGTGGCCCTGCTCCCGGGCCCACCCCCTTCACAAGTGTGATTGGTTGGAACGAGAGACAGGGCCTTTTCAGTGGTAGCCCCTTGGCTCTAGAACCCTCTCCCCAGTGACATCAGGTTGGCCCCATCCCTCCTAGTTTTTAGGAAAAAGCTAAAGACCTGGTTTTGTACTCAGGCGTTTGGAGAGTATAAGAACACGGAATACGACCTCAACAGTTTGAATAATGACTATGGGTAAATCTATAAGTATGGAAATCAAGATCCAGCACTTTATATCTTTTTAATCCGTATAAGTGTTTTTATGTGTTCAATTGCTTTATGTTTTATCTGTTTTATAGTTTGATATGGCTCTTTTATTGTCATGTTTATGTTGCGGCATTGATTTTTTTGCCAGAGTTCGTAAGCCACTTTGAGTCCCCTTCACGGTGAAAAAGGCAGAGTATAAATAAAGTAAATACTGGTTTCCTTAAATTTATGATGTCATTTTTTGCCAAGAAGCGAGCGCTGCGACACAAAAGCCGGCCACTTTAACTGTTACCCTTGGATTCTGATCTGCCAGCAAGTAGTGTATGTAAATCCCATCAGTTCTTACAGGAAAGCTTTGTAGTATTGGGTGGATAAAAGTATCTCGGAAGCCACAGTAGAAGGAACACTATCGCAATACATGTCTTATTGTCTCCACTGAGCCATCACCACAAGGATGAAGGTCTCTCGGCATTACTTCGCGAACGAAGATTCTTAGGAAGGACTCATCCCACGCTTTTTACTAAATGATGACTAAAAAGGCCAATCTGAGATAGGCAAGTTCAGTTGCAGAAAGTCTCCTTGGGTGATGTTGTTTCCAAGTTGCGGTTCTTTCTGCGTTGTTGTTTCGCTTCGAGACCCATTCAGCGTGTCTTCTGGAAAGAGGCCGCAGCATTGTGGATAGCGTGTCTCCATGCCTCCCGATGTGAGGCCAGGGTGGACCATTGTTGGTGATCAATCTGGCCGAGCCTGAGATGTTGTTTCAGGGAGTCCTTATATCTCTTTTTTGGGGCGCCTCTCTTGCGCTGACCCGTGGTGAGTTCACCGTAGAGTAGTTTCTTTGAGAGGCGGTGGTCCTCTATCCTAGAGACGTGCCCTGCCCAGCACAGCTGTGTTCTCAATAGCATGGCCTCAATGCTGGTGATCCCTGCTTGCTCAAGGACAGCAACATTAGTCACATAGTCGGTCCAGTGTATATTTAGGATTGTGCGAAGACAGCGCTGATGAAAGCGTTTGAGGAGTTGTAGGTGTTGGTGATAGGTGACCCATGTTTCAGACCCATATAGGAGAATAGACAGTACGCTAGCACTGTGATTTTGGTGCTTTGCCCCAAGTGCTTGTTGCTCCAGACTCTTTTGTAAAGCCTTCCGAATGCACTCTATGCCTTTGCTAATCTGTGACCTATCTCTTTGTCAATCTTGGCGTCTGAAGAGATGATGCTTCCCAGGTAGGTGAACTGCTGATCGGACTTAAGCACAGATTTGCCTATGCTGACGTGGGGTTGATGGTGTTCTTCCTGTGGTGCGGGCTGGTAGAGGACTTCCATTTTCTTCAGGCTGACTTCCAGCCCAAACAGCTCTGCAGCTGCTGCAAAGCAGGATGTTAGGCGCTTCAGGGCTGCTTCCGAATGGGCGACAAGGGCAGCATCATCAGCAAAAAGCAGCTCACGGACTAGATAGTTTAGAGACTTAGTGCAAGCCCTCAGGTGGCTTAAGTTGAAAAAGCTACCATCAGTACGATATCGTATATATATGCCGTCTTCTTCTTCGAGGTCTGCCGTAGTCCTTTGGAGCATCATGCTGAAGAAAATTGTAAATAAGGTTGGTGCAAGAACACAACCTTGTTTCACTCCATTAGTTATTAGAAACGGCTCCGAGAGAGCATGAATGAAGGACGAAGGTAATAGCAGGTTAATTACTAAGCTGCAATAACTCTTGCCAACCAGAAGGTTGATAATTCGAAGCCCGGGTGAGGTTGAGTACCTGACCTTTCAGCCCAGTTTCCGCCAAGCAATCAGTTTGAAAACAAATATGTGCGTCGATAAATAGGAACTGCATTAAAGTAGGGAGGTATTTTAGGCAAGGCATTTTGATCAGAAAAAAGGAGGAACGTTTACGCACAAAGAAAAAGGAGATGGAGCGTCAGGACCCCCTGTGGGCAGAACCACCTCCAAAGATGCCGAAATATGTCATTGTACAACCGGCATTGAATGTTTGCCCTATAGGTGTTCTGTGATTCACCCTGAGTCTTTTTTGGCTGAGAATAACAATAACACGGAATATGACCTCAACATAATGACTACGAGTAAAACTATATGTATGGAAATCAAGATCCAGCTGGTGCTGAGGATGGATGGCCGACCATCCATCCTCTGTACCCGATTGTTTCCAACAATGCCTTGAAGCTGTGACCGGCTGGCTACAAGCCAGTCGGTTGAGAGTGAATCCATCGAAGATGCAGATCCTTTGGCTGGGTCAACAGGGTGGGTGTGAGCTCTGGCTGCCTATTCTGGATGGCGGGGCATTGCGCCCGTCGCCTTTAGTAAAGAGTCTGGGGGTCCAGTTGGACTCGCTGCTGACAATGGAGGCTCAGGCCTCCGCTGTTAGCAGATCCGCTTTCTACCATCTGCGGCAGGCTAGGCGGCTGGCGCCCTAACTCTCTGGAAATGACCTAGCCACGGTAATCCAAGCGATGGTCATCTCGAAGTTAGACTACTGTAACGCCCTTTACATTGGTCTTCCTTTGTTGGTTATCCAGAAGTTCAAACTGGTGCAGAACGCAGCAGCGAGACTCTTGGCTGGAGTGCCGACCAGAGCTCATATCACTCCAACTCTGCAGCGTCTGAACTGGTTACCAATCGAGCACCGGATCATCTTCAAAGTGTTGGTCTTGACCTTTAAGGCCTTGTATGGTCTGGGGCCGGTGTACTTGAGGGACCATCTACTCTCAAATGTTCCCCAGAGATCTCTTCGCTCTGAGGATCTCAACCTCTTGCAGATCCCCTCCCTGCGAACCATCCACTTGTCGTCAACCAGGCAGAAAGCCTTCTCCGTGGCAGCACCATACCTGTGGAATAATTTACCACCTGAAGTACGTGAAATTAGCGAGCTGCCGGCCTTCCGGAAAGCTTGCAAAACGGTGTTGTTCCAGCAGGCATTTAGCCTTTAACCTCTTGGTTTTAGCGGAAAATTGTTTAAACTGTCTGATTTTTTACTGTTTTACTGTTTTATGGTTCTTGTTATAGTTCGATATGCTGTAAACCGTCCTGAGCCAATGTGGAAAGGACGGTATACAAATCGAAATAATAAATAAATAAAATATAAATACAGTAAAGAAATAAATTGCCATTGCTTTCTTCTGAGGCTGAGAGTGTGACTTGCCCATTCCTGAGCCAGGATTCAAACTCTGTTCTCCAAAGGCATAAACTGATATGCAACTTGACTAGTAGTGACATCCAAAATATTCAGCCTATCAAAAGTATATTCTTTATTTTTCCATAAGAAAATATATGCAACCTGTATCATTGTTTACTTTTATTATTCCAGTTGCTCATTTTTGTTATTGCTCGTATTACTCAAGAGCTCATTTTTACATAACCATCTTGTACAACCTCTGGGCAATTTAAAGAGAAGCAAGTTATTTCAGAATATAACACAATAATATTCCCCTCAACCCCCCCCCCCCTTTTTTTTCTTTTTTTCTTTTTTTGGAAATGCATTGTTTTGAAGCTGGAAAGCTTCTGTTGAGTCAAGTTTTATGAGGATTTCTCTTCTGAAGTGTGTTGTTGTTGTGGTTTTGTCTTGGGATTTTAAGAAGAAAGAGAATAAAAGGAATAAACAATTTACAAATCCCTTCTGCTCGGCTGCACTTGCTTAAATCTCATGCTTTTAGAACTTTTGTGTTTGGGAATGTTTCTCTTCAAAGACCCAAAGAGCGCCTTTGTGGAATAAATATACCACTGATTTCGATAATGGACTCCATGATTTATTTACGCGCATTGTCCGCACATGTAATTTGCAATGAATCTGAGAAATTTAAAGAGAGAGAGAATAAAAGCAGGCAGGAGGAGAAATAACATTATTTCGGTATTGGCTCTTTCCAGCTCAGCATAAAAAATGGATGACATCTCTCTCTGAGCAGCCCATTAAAAAGGAGGTCAAATTGCTTCTGCAGACCTTGACATTTGGGAGTTGTTGCTGGGATTTATAGTTCACATTCAATCAAAGAGCATTCCGAACCTCACCAACAATAGAATTGGGCCAAAATTCCCGCATAGAACCCCCACGACCAACAGAAACTGCTGTGTCTTCTGACACCCCATCACAACCCCTCCCCCCCCCCCCGGGTCCCGAACCCCAGGTTGAGAAATGCTGCACTAAGGCAACCATAGCGGTCTCAGTGAACTCCTGTACTATGTCCTTAGTTGATACCAAGTGAGTTAAGCCCAGGCCCAGATTACCCATAAGGCCACCGTAGGCCATGGCCTAGGGGCGCAAGCCAAGGGGGGCGCAATTCACACGGACCCAAAAAAAACCATAACACAACTCTCTCTCTCTCTCTCTCTTGGGGGAGGGCAGAGGGAGAGCGCTGCGAGGGAGCAGGGGAGGAGGGAATGCCCCCCCTTGTCAAGGAAGGAGGGTGCGAGGCGCGCCGCGAAGAGGAGGAGGCGGAGGGAAGCCTCGCCCGGGGCCGGGCCGGTGGGGCTTCTCTTCCTTCCTTCCTCCCGTGCTTCTCAAGAAAGGTGGGGCCCTTCTCTTCCGGGGCAGGGCTTCCTTCCTCCCTCCTCGCGCGTGCCCTCCTACTCAAGAAAGGAGGGTGCGCCCAGAGGAGGAGGAGGCGCAAAAAGCCCCGCCCCCGGGGCCAATGCCGGCACTGGGGGTGGGGCTTCTCTTCCTTCCTCCTCCTCGTGCGCGCCCTCCTTCCTTGACTCAAGGAAGGAGGGCGCACAGCACCGCGAGGAGGAGAAGGTGGGGGAGTGCGGTAGAGGTTGGTTTGGGGGGCGTAATTGCAAAGTGTGGCCTAGGGCGCCAAAAGGGGTTAATCCGGGCCTGGTTAAGCCAGGACTAAAGGGGAGACTGGCATGAAGACAGAGAAACCAGGGCATGATCAAATCAGACAAAGAAGTGGGAAAACAGATGATGAATTGGGCCTGTTGATTCCAAACTGGGACATTAGAAAGGCATGCATTTATGCAGCACAAGGCCAATGTGATATCGGAGGCTTTCCAATACAAGGTTCCAACCATGAGTTGAAACTCAATGAGGAATATATCAAGGGCACAAATATCTTCACATGCTGAATCTGGAGATACTCCGCTTTTACGTCCGTTCTGCTTCGAGCCTTGGCGATGCAAGTTGTACGGCAATTTGTATTTGATGAATTAAAAGCAGCGGCACAAAACACACAAAGAGGAAGTGCCTGCCACGGGGAGTTTATAATGCTGCCTTTTTCCCTAATACATCTTTCTCATGAAGCGATTAAATAAAAGGGACGGGCATTTGTCAGAACAATACAAACCCATCAAGGGCTTCTTTCGGTGGAAAAGCCCTGCTAATTGAATTCCAGAAAGCAATGCATTTCCCCAGTTCTGCTGTCATAACGGGGGATGTTAATCATACACTCTGGTTCGGAATGGTGCAAGCCATGAGAAATTACACATTTATTGCAGCTGAATCCTCCATATGGGTGTGTGTATACAAAGGGATTTTTTTTCTGGGCTCATTAATTAATTGAAGTAAGCCAGAAACCTCTGAACTGCTGACAAGAGAGATCTCAATGATGCTTCCTACATCACTTCTGTAACAGACAGTCCTATTAAAAGTCCTAATAAGCTAATTTATTGACCAGTGACAGGTGCATATATTAATTTGCAGAACAAGTGCAGGGATGGCAATTGAATAATATCTGTTGTCCATCAATATACGATCTTCTTTCCAGCAAAACAGCCAGGGAAACCAACACAGCATTGCGTTCCAGGAAATTTTGGAAGTTCACGGAGGGTGCCAGCTTGTCTGGAAGGGCTCCGTGCCATACTGTAAAGCTTTCAATGCCTGGAAGGATTTGCAAACAATGGCCTCCTAGAAAGGAACAAGAACGGTTCAGGGAAGCAAAGCCGAGGGGAGGCACGTCAGCTGAATCTGAATTAAAAACACATTGCTGTCTGGGAGAGAACTCATATCTGCAAGGTCTGTGATTATTAAGAGAGGAAAGTGGGATGATGATGATGATTATTATTATTTATTTATATATTCAATCAATCAGAGAGGATTCCGAACCTCATCAACAATAGAATTGGGCCAAACTTCCCACACAGAACTCCATGATCAACGAAAAATACTGTGTTTTCTGATAGTCTTTGGCAACTCCTCTGACACCCCTTCAGAAGCAAACCAAAGGTAAAGTTGCAATGTATTTAAAAACACAAAGTTTTTAAATACATCTCTGTCTCTCGGGTCCGCCGCCAGGGCTTCAGCCAAAGCTTTGGGAGCGGAGTAGGAGGCGGCTTCGGGAGCAGGAGCGGCTATGGGAGCTACAGCAGCAGCTTCGCCCTCTCGGGCTCCGGCGTGGTCCAGAACGAGAAGGAGACCATACAGGACCTCAACAACCGCCTGGCTAGCTACCTGGAGAAGGTCCACAGGCTGGAGGCCAGCAACCGCAAGCTGGAGATCCAGATCCGCGAGCACTTGGACAAGAAGGGGCCCAGCGCCTGCGACTGGAGCCACTACTTCAACCTCATTGAGGACCTGAAGAACCAGATCTTTGAACAGACCATAGACAACTCTCGCTGTGTCCTGCAGATCGATAATGCTCGGCCGGCTGCTGCTGATTTCCATGTCAAGTATGAGGCTGAACTGGCAATCCGTCAGTCAGTGGAGAGTGACATCAATGGCCTCCACAGAGTCATTGATGACACCAAAATGGTGCACTTACAGCTGGAGTCCGAGATTGAGGCCCTCAAGGAAGAGCTGGTCTTTATGAAGAAGAACCACCAAGAGGAAGTTGACAACTTTCAGGCCCAGATCGCCAACTCTGGGCTGACAGTTGAAGTTGATGCTCCCAAAATGCAGGATCTGGGCAAGATCATGGCCGAGATTCGAGCACAGTATGATGTCCTGGCTCAGAAGAATCTCAAGGATTTGGACAAGTATTGGAGCCAGCAGATCACAGAGAGCACAGTTGTCAGCACCGAGCATTCCAAAGACATTGAGAAGGCCCGTGCCAACATCATTGACCTGCACCGCTCTGTCCAAACACATGAAATTGAACTGGAGTCTGCACGCAACCTGAGAGCCAGTCTGGAGGCCAATCTGCATGAAGTTGAAATGCGCTATGGCCTGCAGATGGAGCACATTAATGGGATACTACTGCGAACTGAAGCTGAGCTGGAGCAGTTGCGAAGTGATGTCCAGCGCCAGTCAGAAGAGTACCAGATTCTGCTCAACATTAAAGACAAACTGGAGGCAGAGATTGCAACCTACAGGCAGGCCCGGATTAAGACCTTCGGCCGCCCGAGGCCAAGACGCCCCGCGCCGCCCCCACCCGGGGGGAAAGCCACGCCCCCAGGGCGCTGCTGCGCATGTGTGGCAGCAGCCCCGGGCGTGTGGTTTCCGCGCCGCCGCCTCCTCCCGTAACCGGAAGGAGGGCCCGAGGAGGTGGATGGAAGCCACGCAGCACCGGCCCCACGGCTTCCGTCCACCTCGCGCCTTCCTTTCAGTCGCGGGAGGAGCCAGGAGGAGGTGGACGTAAGGCGTGCGGCACCGTGGGGCTTTCGTCCGCCGCCTCCTCCACCCCCCGCGACCGAAAGGAGGGCGGGAAGAGGAGGGCAGGACTTACCTTCCTCCTCTTCCTGCCCTCCTTTCGGTCGCGGGGGGTGGAGGAGGCGGCGGACGGAAGCCCCACGCTGCCGCGCGCCTTACGTCCACCTCCTCCTGGCTCCTCCCGCGACCGAAAGGAAGGTGCGGGGAGGAGGAAGTGAAGTCCCGCCCTCCTCCTCGCTGCCTGGGCCACCCCCTTACAAAGGAAGGAGGCGGCCAGGAGGAGGAGGAAGGGAAGCCCGCTGGTGGGCATGCGTCCGCATGCATGCCTGCCGGCAGGGCGGCACTTTCCTTCCTCCTTCTCCTCCTCCTCCTTCCTTTGCAAGGGGGCGGCCCAGGCGAGGGGAGGGCACCATTCCCTCCTCCCCGCCCCCTCACAGCGCTCTCCCCCTGCCCTCTCCTGACTCTCTTGGGAGAGGGTGGGGGGAAAGCACTGCAAGGGGGCGGTTATTTGTTTTTTAAAAAATTTCAGGGGGGCCGAAGCCGCTGCCCCCCAAAACCCGCCGCCCGAGGCCAGGGCCTCGCCTGGCCTCGCGGGTAAAACGGCCCTGCCTACAGGCACCTGCTTGAGGGCGGGGAAGAGCTGAGCCTGAAAGATGCCTTACTGGAAAGCACCATGCAAGCCACTCAGAAGATCCACTCCACCAAGATTGTGGATGGCAAAGTGGTGTCAGAGACAAGTGAAACCAGAGTCACGAAGAAATGAATCAACCCTACGTATATGGCAGGAAACACCCCAGTGCATCTGAGTTCACAAATGATTTGTGTTAGAGCTGAACAGAAGTCTGGGAGGGGAACTGGGGTTGCTCATATTAGTCAATTAAAATGTTGCTAAAAATAAAAAAAAAACCTTGGAATTATACAAAATGTCTTTTGACCAGTAGCTGGCCACTTGGAGTGGCTATGGTGTTGCTAAAAGAAGGTCCTCCATTGTGATAGATTGTGTCTATTGCCCTGGTCATCTCCCTGTTATAGAGAGCGACCAGGGCATCAACAGAATCACCTACCTTGGTGGCGGGAAATCCCCCAAGAGCCATCAGGAATCCTTCTGGATCCATAAGCCTCCTGGGGCAGACCATCTTACTGGGCCCTCCACCTCTGAGGAGTGCAGTGAGTCTACCAAGTTCCAATAAGCAAATAGCCGGCCGAGGGCATCTTTGGAACTGTGCACCTGGCGAGATGAAGAAACTAACCCAATGTTCCCAAATCAAGAAATCTCACCAAGTTGAAGCCACCAAGGTAATTTATTCAAGTCACCTGAAATGGATGCCAGCTTGTGGTAAGCTGCAGAAGGAAGCTGGGATGCTATACATTGCAAAACCGACGTTTTTATAGACAGAAATCCTTTGAATTTCCTGCTCCCACCCCAGCTGAATTTGACTTCACCGTGATTGGCTGAGCTCCACTGATGTCACTTCCAGCTTGTGAGGACTCCCTGAAGAGGCAGGACTGCAGCACCCACCAGCCAATAGGAAAGTGTTCCCTGCTTCTGATGCAGATTTCTGCTCTCCAATGGCTGACAGGGGGCAGGCTGGTCTGGGAGACAAAGGAGTGCAAAGTACTTTGAACTGATTACTGTTGTCCCAGCCTAGGGACAGAACAAAGAGGGCCAATCAGATCCTATGCATGTTATGGAATGTAACTTTTGTGTAGCTGAGTGACCCATCAGGGTTGGTCGGGCATCCACAGTGCTCATGTTCATTGTCCAAGATGATGGGATTAGCATGCCCGGATTACCCGTAAGGCCAACGAGGCCATGGCCTAGGGGCGCAAGCTGAGGGGGGGCGCAGATCACGGACCAAAAAAAGAACTGGTCTGCGCACCTCTTTCCCCCTTTCTCATACCCCTCCTCGCTCCTTCTCCCAGCAAAGTCTCTGCACCGTCCCCTCTGGGAGCGCACGCCAAGCGGACATCTCTCTCCCCCCCTCTCTCGCGCTCTCTCTCTTGCTCGCGCGTGCTCTCTCTCACACTCTTTTTCTTGCACTCTCTCTCACTCTCTCATTCGCATGCACACTCTCTCTCTCTCGCACGCGCTCTCTCTCTCACGCTCTCACTTTCTCGAGCTCTCTCTCGCACACACACTCTCTCTCTCTCTCTCTCTCTCGTGCGCTTTCTCTCTCACGTGTGTGCCTTTGGAGCGAGTTTGCACCCGCTGCTCTCTCCCCAAGCCTCCCAACTCCCAAGGAGACCTTCAGAGCACAGCGGAGCTTTCCAGCCGGTGGGAATGTATGGGGACCTTGGAGGTGGCGGGATGGTGCCTACCTGCCTTTCTCTTCTGCTCTGGAGGCACCATGGCAAAAGCCAGCCAAGTGTGGGTCTGAGTGGTGTGTGGGGGGGGGTAGAGGTTGGCTGGGGGCGTAATTCGAAAGTGTGGCCTAGGGCGCAAAAAAGTGTTAATCCGGACCTGGGGATTAGCAAATCCAGTCCTGGGAAAAAAGGGAATGTGACTTGGGAAAACAGGGCATGACTTCCCGTCGTCAAGGCAGGTGACGAGTGTTTATTGTAATGTCCAAGTAGCTACACAAAGGATGATGATCCAGGCACAAGCTCCCGGTGTCCTTTGTACAGCTGGGTTACGGAAACGAAATCCGTGCACAAATCTAGCTCCTACTCCAAATAAAGGAATGAAAGATGGGCAAAGAGAAGAGAGAGAGATGGGCAAAGACAGAACACACTTATATTTCTTCCAGGAAAAAATGATACATTTTGGCTTGTCAACATCTCCCTCCAACTGGGTGCCCAGCCCTAGTGTGTACTATTTATTTATTTACTTACTTACTTTATTTATATTCTGCTCTTCTCACCCCGAAGGGGACTCAGAGCGGGTTACAGGTACACATACTTAGCAGACAATCCCTGCTGTTTCCAACATACGCACATATAGACGAACAGAGGCAAACTCTGGCCACCAGGGGGAGCTGACGCACTCCTCATCTCTCAGCGTTCCCAGCGTCTCTTGTTGTTCCTTCCGCATTCCTCAGCATTCCTGGAGTTCTTTAATGGCCTCATAATTCAGTCAAAATTTGCCTCCCCACTTAATGTGGTACCTTTATCTCCTACTTGACAGATGCAACTGTCTTTCGGGCTGCAAAGGTCGACAGCAGGCTACACTTAAAGGTCGAGCACCCACCTCGACCTGGGCAGGCCTCGGTACTACTCACCTACCTGTGTCTATACCAGTCAGTCTGCCATATCCACAGATTCTGTATCCACGGATGCTATTCGCAACTTGTAAATATATATCCAAAAGCGAGCCTTGATTTAGCACTGACACCACTTTACTCTACCTCATTGTATATTATGGGACTTAAGTGTTGGTTTGTGATGCTGTTATTTGCTATATTCCGAAATTTGATCTTTGTATTAATGTCTTCTAAAGCAGAGAATGTAAACAGACGTTGCTTTCGGAGATATCTCCTCCACATTCTGTGTTCATGCTATTTAGGTCCCTGAATAACTCTCAAGTGGCTTACTATTGATTTGCTATCAAGTGCCGTCCAAGTTGTTTCCATTCAACTGAACAGCTTTGAAAACTCAGCTTATAATGATGTCTGCTTAAATGGCTGGTTTGATTCTGTGGTTTTCACACAGGTCATTTACTCCTCTTTATTGTTATGCCAGAATCGCCTGTCCATTTACCTATACTTTGCTCTTTATCACCTTTCCAGGGCCGCCATGTGAAGACGGGGCAGCTAGCAGCCATCAAAGTTATGAACGTCACCGAGGTGAGCAAAGGGGACTGATTTGCCAGATATTATTATATTCAAAATTTGTCTTATAATCAGGCCCGGATTACCCATAAGGCCAACGAGGCCATGGCCTAGGGGCGCAAGCTGAGGGGGGGGGGCGCAGATCACAGACCAAAAAACACCTGGTCTGCGCCCCTCTTTCCCCCTTTCTCATGCCCCTCCTCGTTCCTTCTCCCGGCAAAGTCTCTGCTCTGTCCCCTTCGTCTCTCTGTCTCTCGCGCGCTCATTGGCGCTCTCTCTCTAGCACTCTCTCTCGCGCGCTCTCTCTCTCTCTTGCACTCTTTCTCTCTCTCTCTCTTGCACTCTTTCCCATGCAGGCTCTCTCTCTTGTTCTCTTGCGCACGCTCTCTCTCTCCCATGCTCACTCTCTCTCTCTCTCCCATGCAGACTCTCTCTCTTGCTCTCTTGCGCACGCTCTCTCTCTCTCACGTGCTCTCTCGCGTCTCATCATGCGCTCTTTCTCTCTCTCGCGCACTCTCTCTCTCATGCGTGCGCTCTCTCTCACACTCTTTCTCGCACATGCTCTCTCGCTCTCTTGCGCTCTTTCTCTCGCTCTCTCTCGCGCAATCTCTCTCACTTGCTCTCTCTCGCTTTTTCACGCTCTCTCGCGCGCTCTCTCTCGCTCTCTCTCGCTCTCTCTCTCATGTGTGCGCTCTCTCTCACACTCTTTCTTGCACATGCTCTCTTGCTCTCTTGCGCTCTTTCTCTCGCTCTCTCTCGCGCAATCTCTCTCACTTGCTCTCTCTCGTGCGCTCTCTTGTGCGCGCACTCTCTCGCTCTCTGTCTCTTGCGCACGTGTTCTCTCTCTTTCGCTCTCACTCTCTCACATGCGCTCTCTCACACGTGCTTTCTCTCTTGCGTGCGCGGTCTCTCTCTCCCATGCGCGGTCTCTTTCTCACACGCGGTCTCTTTCTCGCATGCTCTCTCTCTCATGCGTGCCTTTAGAGCGAGTTTGCACCCGCTGCGCTCTCCCCAAGCCTCCCGACTCCTGAGGAGACCTTCAGAGCACAGCGGAGCTTTCCAGCTGGTGGGAATGCATGGGGACCTTGAGAGTGGGGGGAGGTTGGCTTAAAGGGGGCGTAATTCCAAACTGTGGCCTAGGGCACAAAAAAGTGTTAATCCGGGCCTGCTTATAATGAAAGAAGAAGTTGCCAACTTTCTGCATGGATTCTGCAGTGTCAGTGCACTCTAAGGCCCCTTTCACACAGCCGTATAAAATCCACATTGAACTGGATTATATGGCAGTGTGGACTTGGATACTTCATTTCAAAGCAGATATTGTAGATTGTCTGCCTTGATATTCTGGGTTATATGGCTGTGTGGAAGGGCCCTGAGACTGCAGGGAAAATACTGAGGGGAGGATAGATCTCTTCCAAACTGCTGGCTTGATTGTGAAACTGGATGGCAAGAAAGTGAGAGGAAAACTGCACATCCCGTGGGTGGTAGACAGTGAGGACAGTGACGGATCTGGCAGTTTGCAAGTTAATCATAATAGGAGTTGCAATGGGGATAGACAAAACAATCCACCCAAGTGATAAATGAGGGCTTATTTGTGGAAGAAAATGACCTGCTTGAGCAAATACAATTCCTTGCCTGATGTTTCCCTTTTGCAAAGCATGTTAAAGGTACCCGGCTTCCTTGCCCGCCCTGCCTGCACAATTGGGGCATGGCAATTCAAGGTGCTAGTTGTATATATTTTGCTGGTCTATAATAATGAAGCAAAGAGGCCTCTTTCTGCTTATTTCGGGGTGATTATCTGTTTCCAGAGATAGCAAATAGAGGAGTTCCCGTTGGTTTGCTCCTGCTGCGTCCTCATAATATCCCTTGTCCCTGCAAATGTACCACCCATTTGCTGTGCAAAATCTAGGCCACCGTAGGCATGCTGGCAACACAGAGGCGAGGACAAGTTGTAGATGCAAATGTTGCTTTGTGTCCCCGGGTTTTAACAAGAGAAAGGAAAGTTCTGTGTTTAATTGCCAATCCATTGTCCCATTTACAAAGGGAGGTGGTTTTTATTGTGCCAAAGCACACTTATGAATGGGATAGTCAAGTGTAGGGGGCTGCCTTCCACCAAGTGAGTCTGTTGGTCCATCTAGCCCAGTGTTTTTCAACCTTTTTGAGCCACAGCACATTTTTAACATTTACAAAATCCTGGGGCACACCACCAACCAAAATGACACAAAATGACACTCTAACACAGTAATACATAGAGTTAATATATTTTAAATGTATTTATACACTCAGTGTGAAACCTGGGCCTGTTTCGATGAACACAACATAGATATCCTGGCAGGAATGGCAGAAAGACACAAACTTCCCCCACAGAACTCCCATAACCAAGAGAAAATACTATAAGAGTTTGGTGGGCATTGACCTTGGGTTTTGGAGTTGTAGTTCACCTATATCCAGAAAGCACTGTGGACTGAAACAATGTTGGATCAGGACCAAACTTGGCGTGAATACTCAATATGCCCGAATGTGAACACAGATGGAGTTTGGGGAAAATAGGCCTTGACATTTGGGAGTTACAGTTTCTGGGATTTATAGTTAACACACAATCAAAGAGCATTCTGAACTCTTGCAACAATGAAATTGAACCAAACTTGGCATATTGAACTCTCAGTACCAACAGAAAGTACTGAAAGGGTTTGCTTGGGAATTGACCTTGAGTTTGGACGTTGTAGTTCACCTACACCCAGAGAGCACTATGGACTCAAACAATGTTATGTTATGTTGTTGTTTGTTTTCTATCCAGAATCACAATGTTGGAAGGAGGCTCACCACTTTAAGGTCCCTAAAACAGGCATGGGCAAACTTCGGCCCTCTGGGTGCTTTGGACTTCAATTCCCACCATTCCTAACAGCCTGAGGCCCTTTCCTGCTTAAGTGGCTGGGGGGGGGGGGAAGGAAAAGGGCCTGAGGCTGCTAGGAATGGTGGGAGTTGGAGTCCAAAACACCTGGAAGGTCCAAGTTTTCCTGTGCCAGCTTTCGACAGAGACCTCTTCTTCCCCCTTCCCCTTCGCGCCCTTTCTTCCCCCTCCTGCCGAACACTTACTTTTTCTTCTACACTGCCGCTTCTGCCACCATTTTGATCCAAGGGGGCAGCGTGAACATGTTCAGGAGGGGAGGGGGGAGGGAGGAAGACATTACCTGTGCAGGCGCTACTGCGCAGACTCACCCCAGAACAAAGCGAGGCAAAGCGAGCAGAGCGAGGCTGGGAAGAAGGGAGCCCGAGTGGAGAAGAAAAAGTGTTCGGCAGGAGGGGGAAGAAAGGGTATTGGAGGTTCCAATTTCCCACGGCACACCTGATGATCGCTCACGGCACACTGGTTGGGAAACACTGATCTAGCCCCTTAGGAACGTCCCCAATTGCCTGAATTCATTCCACGGTTTGTTTATTTATTTATTACTTTATGGTTAATTATAACACGAAAAAAAATAAAATGGCATTCTTTGATTATGTCAGTAGAAAAAGAAAGAGAAAAGGAAACGGTAGGGCCTCTGCTTGGAGAAAGGCACTTGGAGTGCCTCTGGGGTTGCTGTTAGGAGGTCCTCCATTGTGCATGTGGCAGGGCTCAGGTTGCATTGTAGTCGGTGGTCTGTGCTTTGCTCTTCTCCACAGTCACATCTCGTGGACTCCACTTTGTGAACCCATTTCTGAAGATTGGCTCTGCATCTTGTGGTGCCAGAGCATAGTCTGTTCAGTGCCTTCCAAGTCACCCAGTCTTTTGTGTGCCCAGGGGCAAGTCTCTCATTCGGTATCAGCCATGGCTTGAGGTTCCAAGTTTTAGCCTGCCACTTTTGGACTCTCGCTTGCTGAGGTGTTCCTGCGACTATCTATGTAGATCTTAGAAAACTGTTTCTTGATTTATTTTAAGGCATTGGCTGGCTGGCTGATATCCAAAAAAGGGATGGGCCGGAGATGTCCATGCCTTGGCCCTTTTATTATTGGCTGCTACTTCCTGGCGGATGTCAGGTGGTGAAATACCAGCTAAACAGTATAATTTCTCCAGTGGTGTAGGACATAGACATCCTGTGATAATGCAGCATGTCTCATTAAGAACCACACCCACTATTTTAATGTGGTGAGATCCACACTGGGTATGCATATTCAGCAGCAGAGTAGCAAATCGCAAGGGCAGATGCCTTCACTGTGCCTGGTTGTGATCCATAGGTTGTGCCAGTCAGCTTTCCTATGATATTGTTTCTAGCACCCACTTTTTGCTTGATATTCAAGCAGTGCTCCTTGTAGGTCAAGAGCATGGTCCAGGGTAACTCCCAGGTATTTGGATATGCTCCAATGCTCCAGTGAGATTCCTTCTCAGGTAGTCCTTAGAACTTGAGATGCTTGTCTGTTCTTAAGCTGGAAAGCACATGTCTGTGTTTTAGGTGGATTAGGAATCAGCTGGTTTTCCCTGTAATAGGCAGTAAGAGCACCTCAAGCTTTGGAGAGCTTCTGTTCAACCATTTCAAAGCCCCCTGCTTGGGTGGTGATGGCATGATCGTCAGCATAGATGAAACTCTCTGTCCCTTCTGGCACTGGCTGATCATTTGTGTGAATCTTAAACATGGATGGAGCAAGCAACACTCCCCTGAGGCAGACCGTTCTTCTGTTTTTGCCATCTGTTTCTCTGGTCCTGGAACTCAACGAAAAGCTCTTGTTTTGTAGCTGATTTTCTATGAAGCAGGTGAGGTGGTAGCTCTTTGTGATACTGTAAGTTTTTCTCAGTGGAAGGTGATCTTTTACAGCAGGGGTGGGCAATTATTTTTTCTAAGGGGTCACACGAGAGCCAAAAATATTATCGAGGGCCATTCTAATCTACAATTTTTATTTATTTATTTATTTATTTACTATTATTTCATTAATATTAACATATTAATATAGCAAGAAATATTCATATATTATTAGTATTAATATCATAATTGTTATATTATAGTATATATAGAGAGAGACATTATAATATATTGAAATTATAATATAATATAACATATTATATTATTTATTATATTATTATAATAAAATTATTATAAAATAATAATGAAAACCACTAAAATAAAATAAAATGAAATTTAAGAAGATAAGGTGCGAACCAAGATGGAGGCTGACATCCTCAAGAGAGGAAGGATCCCAAGATGGAATGGCCCAATGGACCCAGCCCAGAGGATGACAAAGCGGACCCAACTGCGGCTGCAGCAGAGCAGAGCAGCAGACGATCGGAGGCGGCAGGCCTCCGCCCGCACTCGCCCCCAGCCATTCCGTCAGAGGCGTTCCCGATTGGCTGATTGCCCTGCCATGGAGTGCCTGCCATCCTGGCTTTGGAGTGCCTGCCATCCCGGGAGGCGATCTGGTCCTGCAGCGCGAGCAGTCGGCAACCTGTGGCGGCTGATCACCCTAGCTACCCGGAAGACGATCAAGTCACCAGGGCGATCAGCCACTGCAGGTCGCCGACTGCTCCTGCTGCAGGACCGGATCGCCTCCTGGGATGGCAGGCACTCCAAAGCTGCCGCTCCTCCGATCATTCTCCGGCGCAGTGGGCTGTCTGTCGATACAGGCCCCACAGCCCATGATGGGATGGCGGCAACGGTAGCCCTTCCTCTTGCAGAAATGGCCCCGCCCCCGAAGCCATTCGCCCCAGGCCGGTCGGAATCGGCCGGCAGACCACATCCGGCCCACAGGCCATAAGAAGCCCAGGTTTGTTTTACAGTGTCACAAGTCGCTGGCAGGTCTATGAAGACAGCTCCTGTAATCTGCCCCCTTCAGAACCAATGGCAATGATCTTTGAGAATTCTTGAAAAACAGGAGCAGTCCCATAAGAAGACTGGAGGAGGGCAAATGTGGTCCCATCTTCAAGAAGGGAAAAAAGAGGATGCAGACAATGACCCGTGTCCAGTCAGCCTGACATCAAGACCAGGAAAGATTACAAAATGGAAAAGAAAGGAAAGGCAGAAGGAGGCTTATTTATTTATTTATTTATTTATTATTTATTTATTTACTTCATTTGTATTACGCCCTTCTCACCCCGCAGGGGACTCAGGGCGCATGACAATGTACACATTACATGTAGACACACGAACACACAAGACAGAGAGAGAGGCAATTTAACATCTGGCCACCAGGGGGAGCTGTCGCACTCCTTCATTCCTCAGCATGTTTTCTGGAGATCTTTTTATGGCCTCATAAATCAGTTAAATTTAGTCTCCCCACTAAGGGGTGCCTTAATTTCCTACTTGACAGATGCAACTATCTTTCAGGTTGCAAAGGTCGACAACAGGCTACACAATAGGTCGAGAGCTCACCTCGACCCAGGCAGGCCTCGAACTCATGACCTTCTGGTCAATAGAGATCTTATGCAGCTGACACCCAGCCAGCTGTAATCAAACAAACAGGGCGTGGTGCTTCACAAGCTGAATCAAACACACGAATCTCGAGGTTTGTAAGTAACGGTTGTTATTGTAACAAATTCAAAGCAAATACGTGTTAATTCACACAACAAAGTGATAAGCAAACGTCCATTTGTAATCCAAACGCCGTTGCGTTAAATAAATTTGTAATCCCCACGCCGATGCGTGTTGTAGGTAGACCCCAAGTGGGGTAATCGGTGGGGTGCCGGTGCCGTCGAAAGCCGATGAGGACGCAGGTGCGTGGGCCCTTTCCACGTTTCGACCTGGCTGGTCTTTGTCAAGGCTATGCGACAAATGGGTAGAGGTGTCCACAAGGTTGGTTGACCATTTAAGTCTGTGAGAAAATTTATATAAGGGAAGTCATCTCGACATCCATAAAGCAATCCACATAGAACACAATCATAAAACATAGTGGCATGATATGCATTATCAAAAAACACCAAATATGGCAATAAGTACAACATGGTCAGAAGAGGCAATAATCCATTAATAATACAGGGCAAACAAACATACCTAGAGCATAGGGCGAGAAGTGTGTCCCCCTATGTGGTCATGGCAAATGCAACTAATTAAGGCGAACAATGCAATTAAGTACACACTGGAGGTAAGGAGCACAGGTGGGGCTGGGGAGTGAGGAGAGGAGCGTAGGTAGAGTCTTAAAGGGTTAGATCATGAATGCGCAATTTTTTATTGAGGCCGAAGGGCTGCTCACTGTTAAGTTTCAAAATCAGGGCCGCTTCAGCCCGCCTGAATAGCACCTCAGGGTTTTGGTGAGGAGGGATAATTACCCGCTGTAAACCGAAGAATCGGAGGGAATCAGGCCCATGGTTTTTTTCTTTGAAATGTGTATATAGCGGGGAGTCCTCAGACCCCCGGCGGATTTTCGAACGATGTTCAGAGACCCTCAGGCGTAGACAACGTTTAGTTTCGCCCACGTAGAGGCTTCCACAGGGGCAAACCAGTCCATACACTGTGCAATCCGAATTGCAGGAAAATGATCCCTTAAAGATAATGTCTTGTCCAGTGCCCGGATTAAAGATGCGCTTGTCAGTATATACAAACCGACATTGAGCACAATGTCCACATTGGTGGGTTTTTGGGGTTAAGATGCTCTTGAGTGGGGGTGCTTTAAGTTGTGTATGTACCAGGACATCTTTAATGTTTCTGGACCGCTTGTGGGCTATAACGGGGATTTGTGTGAGGCCCGGAATGTCCTTCAGGATAACCCAGTATTTGTTGACCACTTGTCTGATGCGGCTGGTGTTAGGCGTTAAAGTCAGTGGCCAAATCAGCCTGTCCAGCGTTTTTTTGGGTCTACTGGTGAGGAGGGACTCCCTGGGGATTCTGGCTGCTCTGGTGCTGGCGGCTGTGATTACGGATTCAGGATAGCCCCTGGCCTTGAGTTTGGTGGATAGTAGGTTCAGTTCCTGCTCATAATGAGTTGGTGTTGAGGAGTTCTTTTTCAGGTGTAGCATCTGAGCATAAGGTAGATTGTTTTTCAGAGTGTGGTTGTGGAAACTTGAGTAATGTAACAAGGAGCTACGGGCCGTCGGTTTGTGGAAGCATTTGATGAGTAGTTTGTTGTGGTGCACATATGTGGTGACGTCCAAAAAGTTGATGGTATTGCAATTGGATTCCATGGATAATTTGATGGTGGGTTCCCACGAGTTCATCCAGTCATGTAGAGTGGTGGAGGGGATGTCCTTAGAGGCCACAATGTACACATCATCAATAAACCGCTTGTAGAATTTAATATGGCGTACAACCGGGTGTAGGGGGTCTTCAAACATGTGTCTTTGTTCAAGGTGATGCATATACAGGTTTGCAACTGAAGGAGCTAGGGGGCTCCCCATGGCCACGCCCATTTGTTGTACATAGAACTGACCATCAAACTGGAAATAGTTAGAGTCAAGTACACAATCCACAAGCTCAAGTAGAAAATTGATGGGTGGTAAAGAAGGATCTGAAATGGATTCAAAAGCATCCTGCAGCACTCCCCTGGCCTGGTCCAAGGGTATGTTGCTATAAAGAGAGTTGACATCCGCGACAATAAGTTGATCACCTGTCTCAATGTCCAAGTTTTCTATTTTGGTGATGAAGTCGCGTGTGTCCTTGAGGTATGCTGTTTTACTCTGGACAACGGGTTGAAGAAGGGTGTCGAGGTAGATTGCAAAAAGGTTCTTTCCCCAACCAATTGTAGGGAATGGAAGGATTAAAGACCAGGTCAAAATTGCAAACTATATGATAGCAACTTCCCAAGCAACAGTTGCTGTAAGAGGAAGGGAAATGGGAATTTTAAAAATGGCTCAAATATTTATCAGAGTATATGCTTCAAGACTGCATAACTGAAAGGAGAAGAAAATTCATGAAAGGAGAACAGGGAGCAGAAGTGGAAAGAGCTTATAGCCAGAGTGAAAGGGAAAGGAAAATATAAGGAACTCAACCAAAAAATCTTCATGATCAAATAAATATTAATATAAACCATTGAGTAGAGCAGGCCTGGGCAAACTTTCTAACCTGGGAGCCGCATGGAGGGCTGGAGTGAGGGTGGGCAGGAGAGAGGAGTTTCTCCCCCAAGACCCCTTGATGCCCTTTGCTCCCCTTCATCTACTCTTTCAGAGGCAGAAAGTGAAGAAGCGACTAGAAATATTTGGATCCCAAAAGGGTTGGCCATGCTCAGGAGGAGATTGTGAATAGGAGAGAACAAGTGTCTCCATGAGACCCCACATTGCCTACTCCTGATATTAAATCCTAGAATGCTAGAGCTGGAAGAGACCCCCAAGGGCCACCCAGTCCAGCCCCCTGCCATGCAAGAAGGCACAATCAAAGCACTCCTGATAGACAACCTCTGCGGAAAAGCCCCCAGAGAAGGAGACTCCACCACACTCCCAGGAAGCCTGCACCACTCTCCAACAGTTCTGATTTTTAGGAAGTTCTTCCTCACCTTTACAGTCAAATCTCTTTCCCTGCCATTTGAACCCGTTGCTCCCTTGTGCCCCCGAGAAGTTAAAAATCAGTTTCCCCCCTCCTTCCTCCTCCTCAAATCTTGAAACATGGTTCCCCTGTTCTCACTCAACCATCTCTTCTAAACATCCTCCAGGAGGAAAAGAGAAAGGAAAAAGATGATGGAGGGAGGGAGGGAAAAGAGGGAGGGAGGAAAAGAATTATGGAATGAAGGGTAGGAGGAAGGGAATGAAGGGGGGAGGGAGGGAAGCGGGAATGTGGTGCAGCTGGCTGAGTGTCAGCTGCATAAGATCTCTACTGACCAGAAGGTCATGGGTTCGAGGCCTGCCTGGGTCGAGGTGGGCTCTCGACCTATTGTGTAGCCTGTTGTCTACCTTTGCAACCCGAAAGACAGTTGCGTCTGTCAAGTAGGAAATCAAGGTACCACTTAGTGGAGAGGCTTAATTTAACTGATTTACGAGGCAATAAAAAAAATCTCCAGGAAACACGCTGAAGAATGAAGGGGTGCGACAGCTCCCCCTGGTGGCCAGATGTCAAATTGCCTCTGTCTGTCTTGTGTGTTTGTGTGTCTAAATGTAATGTGTACATTGTAATCCGCCCAGAGTCCCCTGCGGAGTGAGAAGGGCGGAATAGAAATGAAGTAAATAAATAATAAATAAAATAAAGCGAGAAGGAAGAAAAGACAAAAGGAAGGAAGGAAGGAAGGAAGGAAGGAGAGGGGGGAGGGAGGTGTAGCAACCCAGCCTCCATTCCAGCCGGGGGGTCAGGGGGCCGCCCCGGGGGTTCCAATTGCTTTAGATCCACTTGCTGTAGATTCAGGTGAAGAGGATGATGGGGCTTTTGGGGCTTCATCTCCAACTGATAGTTTGCAGTGGGATGATTCTTGGCCTGACGCTTATTCGGACGAAGAAGGTCAGGATGACACTGATTCTGATAGTTATGAAAGGCCAGGCGGGCACGGGTCCCAAGAGCGAATCTGGGAACCTGCGGGGGATGAGTTGATGGAAACCGGAGGGGAGTAAGGTTCTCAGGAAGATAGCGAGCCAGCTGTGGAATGGCCTGAAGGGGGGTTTGATCGCAGGAGAAGCATTGAGTCCCATCGCAGGGAATGGAAACGAAACTTAGAGAGGCGTTGGGTTCCCAAAGGCGGGGATTAAGTATACATTCCCTGGGAACAGTTCCTCAGTTGGTTGGTCACTTCTGATCTGAAGGGAGTAAAGTGACCGTGTTCCCGGAAGCCATAGTCTGGCTGCCTTGCCAAGTACCTTTGCCACGGACCTTGTATTTCCACGGACTTTGCCTTGCCTTGTTTCCAAGAATTACCTTGTTTTTTGATCCTTTGCTTTTGGCTTTTGAACTTCACGTGTTTTCCCTTTGGACTATTTGCTAATTGCTCAATTGGACAATTTACTTTTTCACCTGTTCTTTATTACTTAATAAATAGTTAATTGATCATTGTCTCTGTGTGTGTGTTTAAGGGGCCAGGCCAGGACCCAGCATTGTGATAGGAGGAAAAGAATTATGGAATGAAGACTAGGTGGAAGGGAATGGAGGGAGGGAGGGAGGGAGGGAGGAAAGAGAGAAGGCAGAAAAGACAAAAGGGAATGAAGGAAAGAAGGAGAAAGAGAGGGGGGAGGGAGGAAAGAGGGAAGGAAGGACAAAAGGGTGGAAGGGAAGGGAAGGGAAGGGAAGGGAAGGGAAGGGAAGGGAAGGGAAGGGAAGGGAAGGGAAGGGAAGGGAAGGGAAGGGAAGGGAAGGGAAGGGAAGGGAAGGGAAGGAAGGAAGGAAGGAAGGAAGGAAGGAAGGAAGGAAGGAAGGAAGGAAGGGAGATGGAGAAAAAGGGAGGGAAGGATGGAAGGAGGAAGGAAAGAGAGAAGGAAGGACAGGATGGTAAAAGAGAGGAGAGCCTGAGAAAAGAGCCCAAGGGGCCACACCTGGAATAGAGCCATAACTGTCCTGGAGGGAAGGGGAAAATTGATAGGTCTAACTAAGTAATAGATGTATAGAATTATAAAGGATTGAATGTAATCAATAGAATGTGTTCTAAGAGGAATAATAATAATAATATCATCGTTTATATGCAATTGTGACAATATTTGGAAATTATTTACGAGTACATCTAACCAATTTTTTAAAATATTGGTTAGATGTCCTTTGAAGTGCCTCTGCTGTAAATTCCCAGGACCGTGGTACCATTTCAGCTCCGCCACTCTGGAGCTCCCTTTATCTTAAGCTTTGATCCCAAGCAGCTTTACTGTGAGTTTCTTAGGCAGAAGGAAGCCATGTGGGATCACCGTGGGAGGATCTGTCACAGAGGCCCTTTTTGGTGTCATGTTTCCGGGAGGAGCACTGGAACTTTTAGGCCCTGGGAATCAGCATGGTTTTCTCAAGAATCTTCCCTGCCAGATGTCCATCCTGTTATCTGACAGACTGAAGAGGGCAGGGCACTTGTGGCAAGATCAAAGCTCTCTTTCATTCTTTCCGTGGAGCTGGGGAGGAATAGTTTACCATTAGTGCAGCCAGATGCACCCGGGCAGGAGTCCTACAACTGTGATTGCTTTGGACTTCCTCTGTCACAATGAATGCGGATGACATGCCTCACATTGCAACCAAAATAATGGTCTCCATCCAAGTTCATTTCCGATGGTCTCCAAATATATTTCCTACTGTTACTGCAGTCCACTTTGATGCTTGCAGAGGGTGAAGCACAGCCAAGGCATTTGCATAGAGGTCCAGGAGGACAGCTGGACATCGTAGTGGAAGGAACCTTTCTGACCAATTTTCTGACCAATCTGCAGCCCACCAAAATTTTGGAAAGATGGGATCATGAGGAAATAGAGTTAAGTCACCTGTGAATGCCTTCTGTTTGAGGGTAAAGGCATATGCTTTGCACATTAAATGCCAGTGGGTTTCAGGTTTCCTTTTTGAATGGAAATGCCAACTGGGTTGTTGTAAAACATTTTGGGCTGTATGGCCATGTTCCAGATGCATTTTCTCCTGATGTTTCACCTGTGGAATTTCAGGGGAACTCCAGACAAGAAACAATCAGGGACAGCTAATCACCTCTCAACAAAGGATTCCCCCAGGAGATAGAAGGGGCTAGTGAGAAGGAGGCGGCATATGAGGGCCCCTCCACAGAGCTATATAACCCATAATATCAAAGCAGATCATCCATAATATCTGCTTTGGCCTGGATTATCTGAGTCCACACTGTCATGTAATCCAGTTCAATTGTGGATTTTATGCAGCTGTGTGGAAGGGGCCTAAGACAGCCAGAGTGATGTAGTGGTTTGGGTGTTGGATTATGACTATGGAAAACAGGGTTTGAATCTCCACTAAGGCGCCTTCTACACTGCAATATAATCCAGATTATCAGAGCAAATAATCCACATCATTTGCTTTGAATTGGATTATATGCGTCTACACTGCCATATAATCCAGTTCAAAGCAAATAATCTGGATTTTATATGGCAGTGTAGGAGGGCATTAGCCATGAGGATCCATTGCGAGACCCTGGGCAAAGTCACACTCTCTCAGCCTCAGATCAAGGCAAAGACAAATCCCCTCTGATCCCATTTTACCAAGATAAGCCCTTAGATAGGTGTTCTTTAGAGTCACCATACGCCAGAAAGAACTTAAAAGCACACAATTCTATCTATCGATCGCTCTGTCTTCAATCTGTTTCTTATCAACTTTAATGGATGTTTATTTATTTATTTCCAACATTTCTACCCCGCTCTTCTTAACCCCCGAGGGGGGACTCAGAGCGGCCTAACAAAAGGCACAGCTCGATGCCAGTATAATAAAATACAATATAAAACCAAAATTTATTTATTTATTTATTTATTGTTGAGGCTTCTCAACCGCCGACTCCCGGGGGCTCGCGGCGGCTCACAAGAGCCAATGGCACAGCGCCAAAGGTTAAAACATAACACTTAAAAGCACAATTAAAACGCAGCAACAGTTAAAACAGTTAAAACATTAAGCAGTGGCAAAAATAGCAGCGGAGTAGATATACACACGGGCCTACTCACCGAAGGCCTGCCTAAACAAATAAGTTTTGCAGGCCCGTCTGAATGGGAGTAGATCCATCAGGGCCCTGGCTTCAGCCGGGAGGGCGTTCCATAGCGTTGGAGCTATCACCCGAGACGCCCTCCGGCGGGTGGATGTTAAATGGGCCAACCTTACCGATGGTATTACTAAAAGGTTGGCCTCCTCGGACCGTAGTGATCTCGCTGGGCAATATGGGGAGAGACGGTCCCTCAGGTACGCTGGCCCCAGGCCGTGGATGGCCTTGAAGGTAAGAACCAGCACTTTGAAGGCGACCCGGTGCTCGATAGGCAGCCAGTGCAGATCCTGCAAGATTGGAGTTATGCGGCAACCTGCTGGAGCCCCAGACAGGAGCCGGGCGGCAGTGTTCTGCACCAGCTTGAGCTTTCGGATCGACGACATAGGCAGGCCAACGTAAAGCGCGTTACAGTAATCTAGCCTCGAGATGACCGTGGCTTGGATCACCGTGGCTAGGTCGCTCCGGGAGAGATAGGGGGCCAGCCTCCTTGCCTGGCGGAGGTGGAAAAAAGCAGCCTTGCTAACCATGGAGACCTGGGCCTCCATGGTCAGCTGGGAGTCCAGATGGACACCCAGGCTCTTCACTGACGGCGCTGGGTGCAGCGCCGCACCGTCCAGGGTCGGAAGCCGGTCACCCACCCCGCCCGGGCGGCCCAGCCACAAGATCTCCGTCTTCGCCGGATTCACCCTCAACCTACTGGCTCGCAGCCATCCAGTAACGGCTTCAAGGCAATGTTGGAAATTATCGGGGACGGACTCCGGCCTGCCCTCCATCCTCAGAATGAGCTGGGTGTCATCAGCGTACTGGTGGCAGACCAGCCCATAACTCCGCACCAGCTGTGCAAGCGGCTGCATGTAGATGTTAAATAATAAAGGGGAAAGGATGGCCCCCTGAGGGACTCCACACACTAAAGGGGAGCCCTCGGAGACCACCCCGCCCCTCCTCACACGCTGAGACCGCTGGCGGAGGAAGGAGGTCAGCCATTTAAGGACAGTCCCCCTCACTCCAGCCATGGCCAGGCGGTGGATCAAAAGATTGTGGTCGACCGTGTCAAACGCTGCCGTGAGGTCCAATAACACGAGCAGCGCAGACCCGCCTTGGTCGAGCTGGCAGCGGAGTTGGTCTGTGATGGAGACCAGGACCGTCTCCGTCCCGTGCCCCGAACGG